>OY740794.1:61317415-62049267 GCA_963514005.1 Raja brachyura | reverse complement strand
GGAATACATGCAAACTCCACACAGGCAGCACCCGAAGTCAGGATCGAACCCAGGTCTCTGGCACTGTGAGTCAGCTGTTCTACCCGCTGCGCCACCGTGCCGCGCTATAAATAATGCAGAGGAGATTGTGGGAGATGGGGAGCCTATGGAGGTGATTCATATAAATGAATCGGGATGAGGTGGAGCAGCTGAGAGTGTGGTGTGGAGAAAATAACCTGCTCCTCAACACCTTAAAGACCAAGGAGATAATAATAGACTTCAGGAAGAACAACACGGAAATGGTACCACTAATCATCAGAGGGGACTGTGTGGAGAGGGTGGCGGATTTCCGCTTCCTGGGAATCCATATTTAGGAGGATCTGACGTGGACCGTGAACACCTCTACGCTGCTGGAAAAGGTCCAGCAGAGACTGCACTTCCCGAGGGTGGTCAGGAAGAATAACATCACACAGAGACTGCTGCTGTCCTTTTATCGGTGCTCCATTGAGAGCATTAAAACATACTGTGTATGCGTGTGGTACACCAGCTGCACAGCGGCTCAGAGGAAAGCGCTCCAGAGGGCCATTGACAACGCCCAGAGGATTGTCGGCTGCCCTCTCCTTACCTTGGAGGACTTACACAGTTCCCGCTGCATCAAAAAATCCCAGAATATTATATTTCCCACCCCGGACACTCCCTGTTTGAACTGTTGCCGTCAGGCAGATGGTACAGATCTACAAGGACAAGGACAAACAGACTTAAAAACAATTTTTACCCCACTGCTATAAAGGCACTAAATGTAGCCGCCAAGGAACGCGGGGACTAAGGGACTGTGGTTGGTACACTGTGAAATCTACAGAAGGATGTAGGGTTGGGTGTTTATGCGTGCTGTTTTCATATTTCTTATTTATTTTAGTTGTTTATCTTTTTTAATATTTTACCTTGTATGTATCGTTAGCTTTTATGGTTTGAATGGTGCACTGACTGGCTGACATTTTTTAATTTCGTTGTACATGGTCCATGTTACAATGACAATAAAGAAACTATTACGATATTACTAAAGACTATTGTTAAACATTGTCCAATGTACACATTTAGAACAAAATGAAATAATTAGATGATAGAAAATTAAACTTACCGTGATCACCAACAGGGTTCCTTTTGCCAGGGTCAAAATGGATGTGATTGGTTGTATGATCACTTGAGCCAAAATGATTCCCAAGGACAAAATCCATGTGAAGAATGGAATGATGTATATATGCCTAAAGTGAACAAAATGTCAAAATATACGTAAAGTTGCAACGATTCTTCACAAGATGCATAGTTTATCCCACGTTCTAGCATTCAGCCTTCAAATCCATGTCAAGTGTTCGTCTAAATGCTCAAATGTTACGAGAGAACCAGCGAATTGTGGACGCAGCCCAGACCGTCGCACAAACCAACCTCCCTCCCATTGACTCCATCTACACCTCACACTGCCCTGGCAAGGCCAGCAGCATCATCAAGGACGAGTCGCACCCTGGCCGCTCCCTCTTCTCCCCTCTCCCAACAGGCGAAAGGTACAGAAGTGTGAAAACGCACACACCTCCAGATTCAGGGACAGTTTCTTCCCAGCTGTTATCAGGCAACTGAATCATCCTACCATAATTAGAGTGCAATGCTGAACCACCATCTACCTTCTTTGTGACCCTCGGACTATCCTTGATCGCTTTGTTGGCTTTACCTTGCACTGAAAATTATTCCCTTATCATGTATCTATACACTGTAAATGGCTCGATTGTAATCATGTATTGTCTTTCCGCTGACTGGTTAGCACGCAACAAAAGCTTTTCACTGTACCTCGCTACACTACATGGAACAAAGAATAGTGCCTGGTCCTGAGGTCCACTATTCTATGCTCTATGTAATGTAGCTAGGGCGGTCACGGTGGCGCAGCGGTAGAGTTGCTGCCTTGCAGCGAATGCAGCGCCGGAGACCCGGGTTCGATCCCGACTACGGGTGCTGCCTGTACGGTGTTTGTACGTTCTCCCCGTGACCTGCGTGGGTTTTCTCCGAGATCTTTGTTTTCCTCCCACAATCCAAAGACATACAGGTTTGTGGGTTAATTGGCTTGGTAAATGTAAAAAATGTCCCTAGTGTGTGTAGGATAGTGGAGGTGTGCGGGGATCGCTGGTCGGCGCGGACCCGGTGGGCCGAAGGGCCTGTTTCCGCACTGTATCTCCAAACAAGACTAAACTAAACATGACAATGAACTAAACTCAGGTATTTAACAATAGTGGTGCTTAAGAGGCTTGTAGATAGTCACATGGCTATGGAGGGAACGGAGGGACATGGACTACATGTCCCTCCATTAATTGAGGGTGGACACTGTGAACTGATGGGCCTGTTCCTGAGGCGCACTATTCTATGTTCTATGTAATGTAGGCTCTTGAATCTGGAACAGACATATTCAACCAGTGATCCCAGAGCTCATGCTGCACAACCCTGACCACAACCCGACCGAAACACAACAAACATGACACCCACAATGGAATTACACCACAATGCACTATCATGATCCAGGTGACTCAGAATGGTTCAGAGTATCTGAAGAAGGGTCTTGACCCAAAACGTCGCCTATTCCTTCGCTCCATAGATGCTGCCTCACCCCGCTGAGTTTCTCCAGTACTTTTGTCCAACTCAGAATAACTAGTCATTTATTGTGCATTTATTTATTTTCAACTAGTTGAAAAATTATTTGTGACCAAAAGTTGGTCGCCACGGAGAAAATCGATAATCCTGTAGTCAAAGGTGCAGTTGTAGTGGGGTCACCATGTAGTTATGGGTAGTCGAGGTAGTTGTAGTTAATCGCCTTTGCTGACCGGGCATTTGCATTGGCTCATTGGGGAAAAAAAACGTAAGCAGGAGTTTTCAGATCCAAGGATAACCGACCGGTAATGTTAAATGTATGCCGAGCTTCACAGCCGTGTATCTCTGGCTTATTAAAAGTTGTCTGGCTTCTTAAAAGTGTCTCCACTCCTTCTCCCCCCCCTTTTAAAGAACCTTTGCCAGCCATCTTAATTACGGCGCCAATCGCGGTGTGTGTCTGTATCACCTTGTCTTTGCACCGTGTGAATTTCAGACAGCGCTTCCCCACTTGCCCTGGCCCCCGCTTTTGCGGTGTGTGTTTGTCTGTGTGTGTGTGTGTGTGTGTGTGTGTGTGTGTGTGTGTGTGTGTGTGTGTGTGTGTGTGTGTGTGTGTGTGTGTGCGTGTGTGTGTCTGTGTGTGTGTGTGTGCGTGTGTGTGTGTCTGTGTCTGTGCGCATGTGTGCATGTGCGTGTGTGCCTGTGTGTGTGTGTCTGTGTGTGTGTGTGTGCGTGTGTGTGTGTGTGCGCATGCGCGCGCGTGTGTGTGTGTGTGTGCGTGTGCGTTCCACTCTGACAGTCGCTGGCAGTCCGCTGAAAAATCGCCTGCGTGGGACAGGCCCACGAGGTTGACATTCAACGATACATACTTGCATCTTTTTCTGTAAAACAGATTTCTTCATCATGAAAGGACCATTCAATTTTACAAAATAGTTTAATAAAGTCGTTTATGAGGGTCTTCTTTTCCTTTCTCACCAACAAAAGCTCGAAAAGTGGCAAGTGTTTAAACCAGAAGAAACACGATTAAAATCAGATCCCCGCAAAATTCATTTGGCCCACGTCAGGTCAGTGGATGAGAGGCTTCAAAATGAAAAAATGTTTTATTAATGTGGCGCAGTAGCAAATAAAAACCAAGATTTTTGCATAAATATTCAAACACAATGCATTTGAGTTGAATACATATTTTTGAAAAATGCCATTGTGCATGCTAATCTTTAAGTGGATGAAAAGCCAGAAAGCATGACAACACATTTATCTTATAATGAAGAAGTACCTTCAATTTGTACTTCTGCTTGCCTTAGCAAGATTTAAAAGCTCATTGGTTTTCTATTCATTTGCTTCAAATTAAATTCAATGTCGCCTTTTCAACAATCCAACCCGATTACTGAATTTGCCAATAAGCCAAATCCCTGAATTATGTGCGTGTACAACAAATTTTCTAATAAGGCCACTCCAATTTTCATATATTTCTGCGTCCTAGGTTTTATCTCTGGCGCTGTGAGAATTTTGCGATACTTAGTTATAAATATAAAAATTAAAAAATGAGAAGAAAGAGCTTTAATTAAATATAAATACCATGCTTGCACTATTATCAGTTCCTAAGCTATGCCACCAGAGTGAACAAAGCTGCAAACATAACCTAAGTTACTATACGCATCCTGCTGACTTTGAGTGTAAGAAGGAACTGCAGATGCTGGTTTAAATCAAAGGTAGACACAAAATGCTGGAGTAACTCAGCGGGTCAGGCAGCATCTCTGGAGAGAAGGAATGGGTTGAATATTTATGCACCCATTCCTTCTCTCCAAAGATGCTGCCTGACCTGGTGAGTTACTCCAGCATTTTGTGTCTGCCTACTGACTTTAATGCCTGCCTATCAATAGCCTCTTATTACTTCCCATGACAGGCCAGACCTAAAACAGGTCAGAAACAGGTGAGTTGATCATGGGGAACAAGGATATGGCGGACCAACTGAATAACTACTTTGGTTCCGTCTTCACTAAGGAAGACACAAATAATCTGCCGGAAATAGCAGGGGACCGCGGGTCAAAGGAGGACTTGAGTGAAATCCAGGTTAGTCGGGAAGTGGTGTTGGGTAAATTGAATGGATTAAAGGCCGATAAATCCCCAGGGCCAGATAAGCTGCATCCCAGAGTACTTAAGGAAGTAGCTCCGGAAATAGTGGATGCATTAGTGATAATCTTTCAAAAGTATTTAGATTCTGGAGTAGTTTCTGAGGATTGGCGGGTAGCAAACGTAACCCCTCTTTTTAAGAAGGGGGGAGAGAGAAAACGGGGAATTATAGACCAGTTAGTCTAACATCGGTAGTGGGGAAACTGCTAGAGTCAGTTATTAAAGATGGGATAGCAGCACATTTGGAAAGTGGTGAAATCATTGGACAAAGTCAGCATGGATTTACGAAAGGTAAATCATGTCTGACGAATCTTGTGGAATTTTTCGAGGATGTAACTAGTAGCGTGGATAGGGGAGAACCAGTGGATGTGGTGTATCTGGACTTCCAGAAGAATTTCGACAAGGTCCCACATAAGAGATTAGTATATAAACTTAAAGCATATGGCATTGGGGGTTCAGTATTGATGTGGATAGAAAACTGGCTGGCAAACAGGAAGTAAAGTGTAGGAGTAAACGGGTCATTTTCACAATGGCAGGCTGTGACTAGTGGGGTACCGCAAGGCTCAGTGCTGGGACCCCAGCTATTTACAATATACATTAATGATCTAGATGAGGGAATTGAAGGCAATATCTCCAAGTTTGCGGATGACACTAAGCTGGGGGCAGTGTTAGCTGTGAGGAGGATGCTAGGAGACTGCAAGGTGACTTGGATAGGCTGGGTGAGTGGGCAAATGTTTGGCAGATGCAGTATAATGTGGATAAATGTGAGGTTATCCACTTTGGTGGCAAAAATAGGAAAGCAGACTATTATCTAAATGGTGGCCGATTAGGAAAAGGGGAGATGCAGCGCGACCTGGGTGTCATGGTACACCAGTCATTGAAAGTAGGCATGCAGGTGCATCAGGCAGTGAAGAAAGCGAATGGTATGTTAGCTTTCATAGCAAAAGGATTTGAGTGTAGGAGCAGGGAGGTTCTACTTCAGTTGTATAGGGTCTTGGTGAGACCACACCTGGAGTATTGCGTGCAGTTCTGGTCTCCAAATCTGAGGAAGGACATTATTGCCATAGAGGGAGTGCAGAGAAGGTTCACCAGACTGATGTGTTAAAGAAGGAACTGCAGATGCTGGAGAATCGAGGGTTACACAAAAAGCTGGAGAAACTCAGCGGGTGCAGCAGCATCTAAGGAGCGAAGGAGATAGGCGACGTTTCGGGTCGAGACCCTTCTTCAGTCTGAAGAAGGGTCTCGACCCGAAACGTCGCCTATCTCCTTCGCTCCTTAGATGCTGCTGCACCCGCTGAGTTTCTCCAGCTTTTTGTGTAACCTTCACCAGACTGATTCCTGGGATGTCAGGACTGTCTTATGAACAAAGACTGCATAGACTCGGTTTATACTCTCTAGAATTTAGGAGATTGAGAGGGGATCTTATAGAAACTTACAAAATTCTTAAGGGGTTGGACAGGCTCGATACAGGAAGATTGTTCCCGATGTTGGGGAGGTCCAGGACAAGGGGTCACAGCTTAAGGATAAGGGGGAAATCCTTTAGGACCGAGATGAGAAGGACTTTTTTCACACAGAGAGTGGTGGGTCTCTGCCACAGAGGGTAGTTGAGACCAGTTCATTGGCTATATTTAAGAGGGAGTTAGATGTGGCCTTTGTGGCTAAGGGGATCAGAGGGTATGGAGAGAAGGCAGGTACGGGATACTGAGTTGGATGATCAGCCATGATCATATTGAATGGCGGTGCAGGCTCGAAGGGCCGAATGGTCTACTCCTGCACCTAATTTCTATGTTTCTATGTAAAACCAATGTCAGTGCAGTCTTCGAAAGAGAGGTGCAGTGAAATTTATTTTGTTGCAATAGACAATAGATGCAGGAACAGGCCACTCGGCCCTTCAAGCCAGCACCGCCATTCACTGCGATCATGGCTGATCATCCACAATCAGTAACCCGTTCCCGCCTTTACCTCACAACCTGTCTCTCCGCTACCTTTAAGAGATCTGTCTAACTCTCTCTTGAAAGCCTGCAGAGAATTGGCCTGCAGTCAGCGGAATGATAATACATGATTTTAGTCGAACCATCCACAGTGTACCGATACATAATAAAGGGCTTAGCGTGAATAACATGTGTTTGTCGCCCCGTGACAGCATGGGTTTGCGCCGGTTTCTTCCCACATCCCAAAGACGTGCTGGTTTGTACGCTAATTGGCCTCTGTAAAGTCCCCCTCGTGTGTAAAGATGGATGCAAACGCGCGTTGATATACAACTGATGCGAACGGGTGATCGATGGTCGGCGTGGCCTCGGTGGGCCAATGGGCCCACGTCCATACTGCATTTCGAAAATTAAATATTATCCTCAATGAGACTACCTCTGTATTTTCAGATCTGTTCAATGCTTTTTTTACGGCACAAGTATAAATCGCATCAAATATTCAAAAGCTCCTTGACTGCAGGCTGTTAAACATGCTCAGCCTGATATGCATGAATAATGGTTAAATATGCTCCAATTTAAATTTTCAGGCTCAAAGGAACAGATTAATGCGGATGCAGCCTCTCCTCGGGCTCTGTTTACTCTGCTTTTCTTTATCCCTTTGATGCTCAAAATGTATAAGTAATTATTTGGCTGTAGATTTTGCAAACTTCAGATGAACCTTGAAAAAAGGTTTCCAGAAACCAGACAAAATTATATGATGGAAATAGGAGTCAAGGTTTTACCAGTTAGATCATTCAAAGTATTTTTACAATTGAGCGGCACGGTGGCGCAGCGGTAGAGTTGCTGTCTTACCGAGCCAGAGACCCGGGTTCGATCCTGACTACGGGTGCTGATGGTACAGAGTTTGTAGGTTCTCCTCCTGAGCAGCGTGGGTTTTCTCCTAGATCCTCGGTTTCCTCCCCCACTCCAAAGACGTACATGTTTGGAGCTTTATTGGCTTCGGAAAATTGTAAATTGAACCCAGTGTGTGTAGGAATGGGTTAGTGTGTGTGGGGATTGCTGGTCAGTGCAGACTCGATGGATGAAGGGCTTACATTGAAACAATACAGTGCCCTCCATAATGTTTGGGACAAAAACCCATCATTTATTTATTTGCCTTGGTACTCCACAATTTGAAATTTGTAATAGAATAAAAATCACATGTGGTTAAAGTGCCCATTGTCAAATTATATTAAAGGCCATTTTTACACATTTTGACTTCACCGTGTAGAAATTACAGCAGTGTTTACATATAGTCCCCCCCATTTCAGGGCACCATAATGTTTGGGACATATGGCTTCATATGCATTTGGAATTGGGTGTGTTTAATTGCCTCCTTAATGCAGGTATAAGAGAGCTCTGAGCACCTAGTCTTTCCTCCAGCCTTTCCATCACCTTTGGGAACTTTTATTGCTGTTTATCAAAATGAGGACCAAAGTTGTGCCAATGAAAGTCAAAGAAGCCTTTATGAGACTGAGAAACGAGAATAAAACTGTTAGAGACATCAACCAAACCTTAGGCTTGGCAAAATCAACTGTTTGGAACATCATTAAGAAGAAAGAGAGCACTGGTGAGCTTACTAATCGCAAAGGGACTGGCAGGTCAAGGAAGACCTTCACAGCTGATGACAGAAGAATTCTCTCGATAATAAAGAAAAATCCCCAAACACCTGTCCGACAGATCAGAAACACTCTTCAGGAGTCAGGTGTGGATTTGTCAATGACCACTGTCCGCAGAAGACTTCATGAACAGAAATACAGAGGCTACACTGCAAGATGCAAATCACTGGTTAGCCACAAAAATAGCCAGATTACAGTTTGCCAAGGAGTAGTTAAAAGATCAACCACAGTTCTGGACAACTGTCTTGTGGACGAAGATTAACATATGGTAAGAGCAAAGTGTGGAGGAGCGAAGGAACTGCCCAAGATCCAAAGCATACCACCTCATCTATGAAACACAGTGGTGGGGGTGTTATGGCCTGGGCATGTATGGCTGCTGAAGGTACTGGCTCACTTATCTTCATTGATGATACAACTGCTGATGGTAGTAGCATAATGAATTCTGAAGTTTATCGACACATCCTATCTGCTCAAGTTCAAATAAAACTCATTGGCCGGCAGTTCATTCTACAGCAAGACAATGATCCCAAACATACTGCTAAAGCAACAAAAGAGTTTTTCAAAGCCGAAAAATGGTAAATTCTTGAGTGGCCAAGTCAATCACCCAATCTGAACCCAATTGAGCATGCCTTTTATATGCTGAAGTGAAAACTGAAGGGGACTAGCCCCCAAAACAAGCATAAGCTAAAGATGGCTGCAATACAGGCCTGGCAGAGCATCACCAGAGAAGACACCCAGCAACTGGTGATGTCCATGAATCGCAGACTTCAAGCAGTCATTGCACGCAAAGGATGTGCAACAAAATACTAAACATGACTACTTTCATTTACATGACATTGCTGTGTCCCAAACATTGTGGTGCCCTGAAATGGGAGGACTATAGGGCCTGCCCCACCTGGGCGTCATTTGAGAATCATTTATGCAACATCATTTACGCGTCACGACGCACGTCGCATTACGCGCACATGGTGCGTGGTGACGTAGGCAGTGATGCACGGTTGCGCGTGGCGCCGTAGAATTTTGGGATGCACAAAATCTTCGCCTGCCATCTGCGTGTCGTGCAAGTGATGCCCAAGTGGAATAGGCCCTTTTGTGTAAACACGGCTGTCATTTCTACATGGTGAAACCAAAATGTATAAAAGTGGCCTTTATTAAAATCTGACAATATGCACTTTAACCATATGTGATTTTTTTCTATTACAAATCTCAAATTGTGGAGTACAGAGGCAAATAGATAAATGATGGGTCTTTGTCCCAAACATTCTGGAGGGCACTGTTGGTGCAGGAATAGGCCAATTGGCCCTTCGAGTCAGCACCGCCATTCAATGTTAATGTTATTAATAATTATTGCATAAAGAATTATTGTATTCAACGGAGAGATTCACAGATCAGCAAGGTGAGATCTCCCAGGTGCATCTTTGTTAAGGGGGGGGCTTTTATACCAGCACTTATGCTTGTATTTTGGGAAAGGCTGCCACAAAATCTTGCATTGTTCTGTGGCACAGTGCTGCCTCACAGCACCGGAGACCCATGTCAGATCCTGATCTCAGGTGCTAGCTGTGTAGAGTTTGCACGTTCTCCCTGTGACTGCCAAGGTGCTCCGATTTCCTTCAACATCCCAAAGACGTGCGGGTTTGCCGGTTAATTAGCCCTTGGTTAAATTGTACCGAGTGTGTCGGGAGTGGATGGGAAAGTGGGAAAACGTGGAACTAATGTGAACGGGTGATAAATGGCCGGCGAGGACTCGATTCCACGCCGTGTTTCAATTGAATCTATAACGAGCCTGCACTTGACATTGAAGCAAGTCACAGATCTCAGGAAGGACATGGAATGCAGTCTCAATGTTGCCCTTGAGAGGACAATGATTCAGGGGATAGACACTAAATGCTGGAGTAACTCGGCAGGCAGGCAGCATCTCTGGAGAAAAGGAGCAGGTGACATTTTAGGTCGAGGTCCTTCTTCAGACTGAGACTCAGGGGAGAGATATGAAGAAATACAGAATGAATCAAAGCCGGACGTTGAGAGTAGGGTTCAGGGGAACTGGCTGAGAAAATCTCCTTGTTTTCAGATTGAAAATCCCACAGCAGATCAACTTTGCCTCCTAGATTAGTTGCCATCATTTTGTGTTGGTTTACACCAGAAAATTAGCACCTAGGCCAACACTGCCTGTCCCGCTGAGTTACTCCAGCGTTTGGTGTATATCTAAAGGGCCTGTCCCACCAGCATGCGACTGCATGCGGCGAGCGCGAACAAACATGGTGGCTTGAGACGTCCGGCCTCGCGGGGCCGGTCCCACTTCCAACCGCGGAGCCGTATGGAGCTGGTTCCTGCATCGTACTCACCAATCAGCTGGGCAGGAGGCGGGCCGACTGGATTTGGACGTCGCACGGCGTTGGGCGGTGACGTCATTGCGCAACGGCACGCCGGGCGGAGACATTATCGCGCAACGTCACGCGCTAGGTGTACCCCGTCAATACGCTGTGTGCGGCGTCGAGGCGTTGCGTGCGGCCTCAATGCGGCTGCGGGCCGACAGGCCGTTGCCGTGCTGGGTTTTGAACAGTGTCCGTTTTTCGGAGCGCCGCGCGATGTCGGGACCAGCTCCGCACAACTCCGGCGATCGAAGTGGGACCGGCCCCACGAGGCCGTATGGCTCTAGCGACCACGTTATGTTGCGCTCGCCGCATGCAGGCGTGTGCTGGTGGGACAGGCCCTTAAACCTGCTGCAATCTATGAGTTGAATTTGTTATTGGGCACGAAGATGTTGTACTTTTACATTATGTTGTGGCGGTTCCCAAGGGTCGGGCCATCCTAAGGGTCAAACCCCTCGGCACGGGAATGGATCAGTCCAGAGGCGGCCCTTGACCAGAGGGTTTAAAGGCAAGGGTTTTGGGTGCTATCTCTCTCTCGTGGACTTCCTTCCAAAGGGACAAAATAAAGGTACTTCCCACTACACCTGGCTTCTCACTTTAATTTCGGGATCGTACCCCACAATGTGAGTCGTCATTCGGACAACGTGCTCTGCGAGTTATGCAAGCCAGCAGCTACTTGACTGTCGATACATCCATCTGTATGCTCATTCATTTACTCTTGGTGATCGAATATAAAGATTAAAGGGCCTGTCCCACCAGCATGCAACTCCATGCGATGAGCGCGACCTAACGTGGTCGCTTGAGCCGTCCGGCGTCGCGGGGCCGGTCCCACTTCGATCGCCGGAGCCGTGCGGAATTGTGCGGAGTTCGTCCCGACATCGCACGGGGCTCCGAAAAACTGACTATGTTCAAAAATTCCGCGCGGCAACGGCTTGTTGGCTCGCAGTCGCCTCGACGCATTACACACCGCCCCGACATCGTGCCTCCGTGAACCTATCTGTAGGTGTCTCCGTGACCCTCGATGTGTGTGGCTCCGTGGCCCTCTGTGTGTGGCCTCTGTGCCCCTCTCTGTGTGCCCCTCTCTGTCCTGGCGAACTTACCTTAAGACTTCACTCCAAGTTCGCCTCACTTTGCCACTCACCCGACCTCCGCGCGGCCCTCGCTGCCGGTTTGGTCGCGCTTGCCGCATGCAGGCGTATGCTGGGGGAAACGGCCCTGTACAGGGGATCACCCGACCTCCACGCGGCCCCCGCTTCTAGTTTGATCGCGCTCATCGCATGGAGTCGGATGCTGGTAGGACAGGGCCTTTAAGGGCTTGTCCCACAGTCGCAGCAGGTTGCCGAAAAATGTCAAAATGTTGAAAATCCAGTGGCGACCAGAACAAGGTACGACTCCTTGGACAATTACTGACGACCATACGGGCGCCACTCCGCGACATGTCGACACGTGACGCCTGTTTGGTCTTTGCAAGCACTATCTAGCATCCAAACAAAACCTTTCCTCATGCTATTCACTGCTACCCCCTTGCCTTGAATATTGCCTTTTGAAACATAACTGATTGTAAGTCTTCTCCTCATCCTGGTGCAATTTTCTTTTTCAGTACAGGTATTTCAAGGCATTCGACAGACCCATAAGCCAGCCGTGACTGTCCCCAATACCATTTTTATCCATCAATATTAGTTGTCTGAAGAAGGGTTTCGGCCCGAAAAGTCGCCTATCTCATTCGCTCCTTAAATGCTGCTGCACCCGCTGAGTTTCTCCAGCCTTTTGTGTACCCTTAGTTGCATCAATAGTTTAGTTTAGAGATACAGCGCAGAAACAGGCCCTTTGGCCCACCGAGTCCACGCCGACCAGCAATCCCCCGCACCCCAACTCTGTAATACACACACTAGGGCCAATTTATAATTTTACCAAGCCAATTAACCTACAAACCCGGAGTGTGGGAGTGAATACACATGGCTTATTCATCCAATTTTTATATTTTTTTATTTTTTTGGTTCATTGCAAAGTCAAATTTAAATTTTAAAATTAAAAGATGAAAAAAAAAGTGCTTTAACCTACTGGAATGTTTTTTCTTAAATACGTCTGCCAGATCCAGGATAATGTATTGTAATATTTTATAATGTAAAGTTAGTGGTTATGCCATGGCGACGTTCCCAAGGTAACAGGGAGCAGGTTAATTAAGTTGCATGCACTCTGAGGGAAAAGATGAATCTTTCCTCATTCAATGCAAGATTATTAAAATGTAGAATAAAATGAAGGGAAAGGGAGCATATTTGCACTCATTAGAATGAAGAACATTTTGTTCATATTGAACATATTGTTCATAACATTCTACTCCGCGGAATAAGTGTATCTAATTTTAATGAGAACAAAAAAAAACTTTGCCTCAAAGAGATAATAAAATAATTCCTATTGCAGCAGCCGAGACAATGTCTACATGGAACTAGCGTTGGGAGTTTGATCTTTGATATATACAAATAAAACAGCGGAAAGACCGCAAAGCAAGACGTTCTAATCGCTGGGTGTCACCGCGACCTTCACTCTCGCCTAATAATGAAACATGCATGTTTCATAGCACTAATCAGAAATGCAGAAATCCATCTCAGTAACATGAATTTTGAACCCTAACCCTAACCCTAATACAAGGACTCAGATTTTACTTTAGTTCCGAGTTACAGCACGGAAACAGGCCCTTCGGCCCACCACGTCCGTGCCGACCAGCGATCACCCGCACACTAGCTCCATCCTATTTATTAACAGGATGTTGCATGATAATAAAACATTTTTCCATTTATTCCCTACTTGGTCTCACAGACAAAGTGTTTAAGAAGGAACTGCAGATGCTGGAAAATCGAAGGTAGACAAAAATGCTGGAGAAACTCAGCGGGTGCAGCAGCATCTGTGGAGCGAAGGAAATAGGCAACGTTTCGGGCCGAAACCCTTCTTCAGACTGATGGGGGAGGCGGGGAGAAGAAAGGAAAAAGGAGGAGGAGCCCGAGGGCTGAGGGAGAGGTAGGAAGGGGAGGAGACAGCAAGGGTTAGCAGAATTGTGTGAAATGAATGTTCATGCCAAGAGGATGCAGACTCCCCAAGCAGAATATGAGGTGCTGTTCCTCCAATTTGCTCACTCTGGCCGTGGAGGAGGCCACTGTTCAGTAGGTGTGTCTAAAAGCCACCACTTTTTTTTTCATTGGGCATTTTTTTTTTTAAGAGTTCAAATTAACATTATATTGGAACCTAATAACACAGTCAAGGATTCATGAGGGTAGCATGGCACAGATTTAGATAACGGTTTTTAATCATCAAAAAAAAGTATCAAAGCCCAAGATACCACCCGGTAATTTAGCTTGTGTACCCAGTAGCTCTTTTTTAGTTTTTAAAGATACAGAGCGGAAACAGGCCTTTTGGCCCGCCGAGTCTGCACCGACCAACGTTGCCCGCATATGTACACTACCCTTCACACACTTGCGACAAATTTACATTTATACCAAGCCAATTCACCAACAAACCTGTATGTGTGTGGGAGGAAACCGAAGATCTCGGAGAAAACCCAAACAGGCTACGGGGAGAACGCACAAACTCCGTACAGACAAGAACTGATAAGTCAGGATTGACTTATTCACCCCGGTCTCTGGCGCTGTAAGGCAGTAGTTCTACTGCTGCGCTGCCAAGCAGCTCAGTGAGCAACGGTAATTTTCCACAATACCGCAGACTAACTTAAATCCAACTAAACGTAGCAGATTTTCTCTCTGAAGAGTACCTAAGTATTAAACATCTAACTCATAGGTATGAAAAAATACAATGTGATTAATATGGCTGAATTTATAAAAAGTGCAATATTGCATCAACAGAATGATTAATTACACTTTACGCAATTGATTCTCACATTAAACTTTGTCTGCTGACTTAATTTATTCAACTCTTCATTTATATAACTTAATTATTGTTGCATGAAAAAAAGTATACAACATTCAATAAAGGCAAAGTTTGACATCCATACAGTCACATGAAACAAGGTTTAGGAAGCCAAGCATCTTGCAATCTTCCCGCAAAATAAAAACAAAAATGTCTCTGCCGTGAATGCTCCCGAACGGTTGGAATTGCCCTAATATTTTAAACGATTGTCCTTGTTAATAATTCAATAACTGATGCTTGGAGGGATTGGTACAATATAATCCTCCGTGACACTGTTGAGGTGGGTGGTCGGCTGCCTGCCTGCCTCAGGAGAAATCCCAAATCCCAGTTTGGATTGTCGCGGGTCACCAATGTAGCGAGTCCAAACTTTGTGATCAAACGGTTACTTTACCCGGTGAGATAAGTTTGACAGTACATGTGCGTTGGGACCCTCTAACATATCGAGCCATTACTGCTGAGAGAGGGTGTTGACTCGAGCTCCGGTACCTGCTGACTTATGATCTCAAGGTGAGATCTGCTGATGTAGCAGGACACGCCTCTTAACCCATGATGTCACGTGACAGTCCTCGTAACCACTGACGAGGGTTCGACAGTAAGTGGTCTGACCATCAGGTGACGGCACAATGGTATCATTCTCAGATAACAGTCTTCTGTGGCCAGATAATTCGGATTATGTTGATTAACTCGGTCATATTCCACAATCTCCTCGTGTGGAAACAGGAAATTGCAGATGCTGTTTTATAGAAAAGGGGACAGAGTGCTGGAGTAACTCAGCGGGTCAGGCAGCATCTCTGGAGAACATGGATAGGTGACGTTTCACAGGGTGCTGGAGTAACTCAGCGGGTCAGGCAGCATCTGTGGCGAACATGGATAGGTGACGTTTTTGGTCGGGACCCTTCTTCAGAGTCAAATGAACCTAGACACCTAGACATTCCATGTTGCTCTTCCGCGCCAAGCAACCTAGTTTAGTTTTGGTTTAGGGATACAGCGCAGAAACAGGCCCTTTGGCCCACCGAGTCCACGCCCGCCACCACCCTGCGCAACAACACTATCCAACACACCAGGGATCATTTTACATTTTTCACCAAAGCCAATTAACCTACAAACCTGCTTGACTTTGGAGTGTGGGAGGAAACCGGAGCACCCGGAGAAAACCCACGAGGTCAAGGGGAGAACGTACAAACTCCACACAGACAGCAGCCATAGTCAGGATGGAACCCGGGTCTCTGGCCCTCTAAGACAGCAACTCTGCTGCTGCACCACTGTGCCATCTACTCTCGATGACGCTTTACCATTGCTTCAATGCATGGTAACTCACTCACCCATCAGTTACTACCTGACTGAAAACTAGATGTAGTTGTGGATGATTATATTGCTCCATGGTATCTGTTTAAATTGGATAGCACGCAAGAGCTTTTTCCTGTATCTAGGTACGTGTGACAATAATAAATCAATACCATACCAGATTTCCATTTGTCCGAGATATTGCGTACATCGCGTTCAAATCCCTTGAATCTTCCTCCCTATCTCTTCTCCCCCACATCCTCCCTCCTCTCCAAAACAACATGTCTCCTTCCGCCTGTCTAGACTGCAACGTAACACAAAATGTGAAATCTCCTTGGAAATAGAGTTACCACAGACCGACTCAAAACGACAGCGTTACCTGTACAATCACTTCACAATTCAGACTCTTGGAAACTGGGGAGACAGGGACAAGGATTTTCCAGGTGAAATCCCAATTCTGGTGGATACGGATGCAGTCGAGGAAATGGGGTCGTGGGGTGAGTAGGCTTTGAATAGTCAACAAAGGGTTTTTGCCCCACAGCGCCAGAGACCCAGGTTCCATCGTGACCTCGGCTGCTGTCTGCGTGGAGTTTGCCCGTTCTCCCTGTGACCACGTCGGTTTTCTCCGGTTGCACCGGTTTCCTCCCACATCCGGTGGAAGAAAACCGGTTCTCTGGATACTTTCAAGAGAGAGCAAGATAGGGCTGTTAAAGATAGCGGAGTCAGGGAATATGGCGAGATGCAGGAACAGGGTACTGATTGGGGATGATCAGCCATGATCACAGTGAATGGCGGTGCTGGCTCGAAGGGCCGAATGGCCTACTCCTGCACCTATTGTCTATCCCAAAGATGTTTTAGGTTAAGGGCCTGTCCTACAAGCATGCAACTCAATGCGATGAACGTGATCAAACTAGAAGCGGGGGCCGCGCGGAGGTCGGATGAGTGGCGCAACGCGGCGCAAAGTGAGGCGAACTTGGAGCGAAGTCTAAGGTAAGTTTGCCAGGACAGAGAGGGGCACACAGAGAGGGGCACAGAGGCACACACACACAGAGGGCCACGGAGCCACACACATAGAGGGTCGCGGAGGCAGCTACAGATAGGCTCACGGAGGCACAATGTCGGGGCGGTGTGTAATGCGTCGAGGCGACTGCGAGCTGACAAGCCATTGCCGCGTGGAATTTTTGGACATAGTCAGTTTTTCGGAGCCCCGCGCGATGTCGGGAGGAACTCCGCACAATTCCGCACGGCTCCGGCGATCGAAGTGGGACCGGCCCCGCGACGCCGGACGGCTCAAGCGACCACGTTAGGTCGCGCTAATCGCATAGAGTTGCATGCTGGTGGGACAGGCCCTTTAAGTGGCCCTCTGTAAATTGTCCCTGGTGTGTAGGGAGTGGATGAGAAAGTGGGATAATATAGCACGGGCGATCGATGGTCGGCATGGACTCGGTGGGCTGAAGGGTCTTTTTCCCTGCAGTATCTCGAAACTAAATTTGAGTGTTGGTAAATGTAAGTGGCGCAACTGTGATTCAGTAACAATTGCTGAATACTTAATAACACAAGAGGAATTTAAAAACTATTCAGCCTGGTAGTCAAAATCTCCAGTGCAATTTATATTCCACAATCATTCTATCCTCCAAGATTCCAATTATAGTGTGTCCTTCTGAAAGATCGGAGGCATCACACCAGAAACTGCAAGTCCTTCTATCAAATGGCAGATTGGGTGTTGATGAGCCATTTGAAGTCATAAGGAATAAGAGAATTTGGCCCATCAAGTCTACTCTGCCATTCAATCATGGCTGATCTATCTCTCCCTCCTAACCTCATTCTCCTGCCTTCACCCCATAACCTCTGACACCTGTACTAATCAAGATTCTATCTATCTCTGCCTTAAAAATATCATAGAATCATAGAAAATAGGTGCAGGAGTAGGCCATTCAGCCCTTCGAGCCTGCACCGCCATTCAATATGATCATGGCTGATCATCCAACTCGGTATCCTGTACCTGCCTTCTCTCCATACCCCCTGATCCCTTTAGCCACAGGGGCCACATCTAGCTCCCTCTTAAATATAGCCAATGAACTGGCCTCAACTACCTTCTGTGGCAGAGAATTCCACAGACTCACCACTCTCTGTGTGAAAAAAGATCTTCTCATCTCGGCCCTAAAAGACTTCCCCCTTATCCTTAAACTGTGACCCCTTGTTCTGGAGTTCCCCAACATCGGGAACAATCTTCCTGCATCTAGCCTGTCCAACCCCTTAAGAATTATGTAAGCCTCTACAAGATCCCCCCTCAATCTCCTAAATTCCAGCGAGTACAAGCCGATATCCACTGACTTGGCCTCCACAGCCTTCTGTGGCAAAGAATTCTACAGATTCACCACCCTCTGACTGAAGTAATTTCCCCTCATCTCCTTCATAAAATAACATCCTTTAATTCTGAGGCGGTGACCTCTAGTTCTAGACTCTCAATAGACAATAGGTGCAGGAGTAGGCCATTCGGCCCTTCGAGCCCTATTTTAATTCAAGTTCCCCACAAGCAGGTTCAAAAACTTGGAGCAAAAGTGGTCGCAGCCCAGAACAAAAAGTTATTTTGCAAGATATATTTTGCAAGTGACGATCACTAAAGATATATAAGACAATGGGAGCATTACTGATTGAGGTCAACTGTAAAAAAAACAATTCCTGCCGATGTTCTCAAGCAGCTTCTTTTTCAAATTGATTTGCTCACCAGAATGAGAATCCACTTTGCAATGATATGCCATGTTACCTTCTAAATTACAGTGAAGATTTGTGTTGCAAACCTTTTCCGAGATGGACACTTCTCCGGTGTTCTTTGCAACTCCTGGAAATAATTTTCCGATCGCTTACCAGCGATCTTGCAGAAAATTCCCCGAATGGAGTTGACTGAATTTTGCAGGCCAGACTCCGTGGTTTGTATCAACGTCACTGTTCTCATTTTTACCGCAAACATCACCTCAGATTCCCGAATGTTTGGCAACACAACCCATCGGGGCAGCAGCCTATCTGGATCAGAGGATGTGCTAATATTTTTTAAAAGAGCATGTCTCTTTATCTACTCCCTCTCAACAATAACTTTCCTCTTTATAACAAAAAAAAACAATTTCTATCCGCAAGCTGCTAATGAATCTGAAGAAGGGTCTGGACCCGAAACGTCACCTATTCCTTCGCTCCATAGATGCTGCCTCACCCGCTGAGTTTTTCCAGCATTTTTATCTACCTTCGATTTTTCCAGCATCTGCAGTTCCTTCTTAAGCAATGAATCTGATTCCATCACTGCATGACTGGGGAAGCACAGCGGTACAGTTGCTGCTTCACAGCGCCAGAGAACGTGGTTTGATCCTGACTACGGGTGCTGTCTGTACGGAGTTTGCACGTTCTCCCCCGTGACCTGCGTGGGCTTTCTCCAGGTGCTCACGTTTCCTCCTACACTCCAAAGACGTGCAGGTTTGCAGGTTAATTGGCTTCAGTAAAATTGTCCCTACTGTGTAGGATAGTGGCAGTATACGGGGGTAATCGCTGTTCATCTGCACCACCTTGCAATACGCAGGTGTAGGTTCATTGACTTTTTGTAAATTGTCCTCAGTGTGTAGGGTAGAACTAGCGTGTGGGTGATAGCTGGTCGCTGTGGTCTCAGCGGGCCGAATGTTCCATGTTGTGCCTCTAAACCACTCAAAAAAATAAGATATGCTCCATAATTTGAGACTGAGAATCTAAGACAAGTTTTGTGCTGTGTTACAGATTTTTGCAATACATGATAGTCCTCACTTCTGAATCTGTTTATTAATGGAAGCTTTAAATCCTCGCAATTGAGAGAGACAAGAGCCATCTATCACTGTCTCAACATTGAGCACTATGAAATTCCCTGAGCTGTGCATATAGTCACAATTTGGCACATGTCACAAATCCCATGAAAAATAGCTCTGCTTGTTAATAGACCCTTATGTTCTAATAAGAGAAACCTTCTCTTGGCATGATAATAATGGATCGGCTAGATGCAACTCCTTCTGCAGTTGTACAGGGCCCTAGTGAGACCACATCTGGAGTATTGTGTGCAGTTTTGGTCCCCTAATTTGAGGAAGGACATTCTTGCTATTGAGGGAGTGCAGCGTAGGTTTACAAGGTTGATTCCCGGGATGGCGGGACTGTCATATGCTGAGAGAATGGAGCAGCTGGGCTTGTACACTCTGGAGTTTAGAAGGATGAGAGGACATCTCATTGAAACATATAAGATTGTTAAGGGTTTGGACACGCTAGAGGCAGGACACATGTTCCCGATGTTGGGGGAGTCCAGAACCAGGGGCCACAGTTTAAGAATAAGGAGTAAGCCTTTTAGAATGGAGACGATGAAACACTTTTTCTCACAGAGAGTTGTGAGTCTGTGGAATTCTCTGCCTCAGCGGGCGGTGGAGGCCGGTTCTCTGGATGCTTTCAAGAGAGAACTAGATAGGGCTCTTAAAAATAGCGGAGTCGGGGGATATGGGGAGAAGGCAGGAACGGGATACTGATTGGGGATGATCAGCCATGATCACATTAAATGGCAGTGCTGGCTCGAAGGGCCGAATGGCCTACTCCTGCACCTGTTGTCTATTGTCTATTATTGTTTTCCAAGAAGGAAAACACAGTGTGTAGAATCGGTACAAGAACCTGATTGTTAATAGCATCACGTTCAATAAGGACTCGACAATTCTCCTTTAGAGTTTCCCCTGCTTATCCAGGTGACATTAACTCACAAATATTAAAAAATCCAGTGTTGTAGTGTTTTCACAGACTTAATATTAACGGAGCTCAAATTACCTGCCTTGCAGATTTATTAACATAAATCTCAATAAATTTATGTTTAAATGGAACAGGTCAAGCAACAAAAAATGTGGGGACTATGTATAAACACAGCTGTAATTTCTACATGGTGAAACCAAAATGTATAAAAATGGCCTTTATTAAAATCTGACAATGTGCACTTTAACCGCAAGTGATTTTTTTCTATTACAAATCTCAAACTGTGGAGTACAGAGGCAAATAAATAAATGATGGGTCTTTGTCCCAAACATTATGGAGGGCACTGTACGTATTAATCATAGTCATACAGCATGGAAACTGGCCCTTCAGCCCAACTTGCCCATGCTGACCAAGATGCTTCATGAAAATCAGTCCCACCTGCCCACTTTGGCCCATACCCTTCTAAACCTCTATCCGTGTATCTGTCCAAATGTCTCTTAAAATGTTGTTACAGCACCTGCTGGAATTACCTCCTCTGACAGCTCACTCCATATACCCACCACCTTATGTGTGTAAAAGTTACCCCTCAGGTTCCTATTAAATCTTTCCCTTCTCACCTTAAACCCATGTCCTCTGGTTCTTGATTCCCCCACTCTGGGTAAAAGAGTTGTGCATCTACCCAACCTAATCCTTCATGATCTTATACATCTCTATATGATCACATGTTCCATATAACCAGTGGCACGGTGGCGCAGTGGCAAAGCCTTACAACACCAGAGAGCCGGGTTTGATCTTGACATTGGGTGCTGTCTCGACGGAGTTTGCACGTTCTTCCCGTGACCGTGTGGGTTTTCTCCGGGTGCTCCGGTTTCCTCCCACACTCCAAAGGCGTGTAGGTTTGTAGGTTAATTGGCTTCTGTAAATGGTCCCCAGTGTGTGGTGATCATTGTCGGTGCAGACTCGATGGGCCGAAGGGCTTGTTTCCGCACTGCATCTCCAAAACTAAAGTAATACCCCTCATCCCCCTGTGCTCCGAGGAATAAAGTCCTAGCCCAGCCCAACCTCTGAGACCCTCGAGTCCTGGAAACATCCTCTTAAATCTTCTCTGTACTCTTTGCCAGCGTAACAACATCCTCCCAGCGAGACTAAAACTGAACATTAATGCTCCAAATGCAGCCTCACTAATGTTCTGTGTAACTGCAACACAACACCCTGACTTCCAAAGTCAAAACAGTGACTAATGAAGGAAAATGTACCAAAAGCCTTCTTGACCACCCGGTCTACCAGTGACGCAATGCTCAAGGAATTAGGTAAGGTCATAAGTGACAGGAGCAGAATTAGGCCATTCGGCCCATTCCGCCATTCAATCATGGCTGATCTATCTCTCTCTCCTAACTCCATTCTCCTGCCTTCTTCCCATCACCTTTGACACCCGTACTAATCAAGAATCCATCTATCCACCGTAAAAATATCCACTGACTTGGCCTCTACAGCCTTCTGTGACAAAGAATTCCACAGACTCGCCACCCTCTGACTAAAGAAATTGCTCCTCATCTCCTTGCTAAAGGAACACCCTTTAATTCTGAGGCTACGGCCTCTAGTCCTAGACTCTCCCACCAGTGGAAACATCCTCTCCACATCCACTCTATCCAAGCCTTTCACGATTTGGCAAGTTTCAATGAGGTGTCGCCTCATTCTTCTAAACTCCAGCGAGTACAGGCCCAGTGCTGACAAACGCTCATCATATGTTAACCCACTCATTCCTGGGATCATTCTTGTAAACCTCCTCTGGACCCTCTCCAGAGCCAGCCCACCCTTCCTCAGATATTGTCCTAGAAATTGCTCACTATACCCCAAATGCGGCCTGACCAGTGCCTTATAGAGCCTCAGCATTACATCCCTGTCTTTTGTACACCAGCCCTCTTGAAGTAAATGCCAGCATTGTGTTTGCCTTCCTTACTACCGATTCGACTTGCAGATTAACTTTATGGGAATCCTGCACCAGCATTCCCAAGTCCCTTTGCATCTCCGATGTCTGGATTCTCACCCCATTTAGAAAATAGTCTACGCCTTTATTCCTACTACCAAAATGCATGACTCCACACTTTGCTACACTGTATTCCATCTGCCACTTTTCTGCCCACTCTCCCAACCTGTCCAAGTCCTTCTGCACAATCCCTGCTTTCTCTACACTACCTGCCCCTCCACCTATTTTCATATCAGCTTCCTGAACGCCTAGATCCCCCTGCTCTACAACACTCCCCAAGGTCCCCAAGAATAAGGGGTCGGCCATTTAGAACCGAGATGAGGAAAAACATTTTCACCCAGAGTTGGGAATCTGTGGAATTCTCTGCCTCAGATGGCGGTGGAGGCCGGTTCTCTGTATGCTTTCAAGAGAGGGTTAAATAGGGTTCTTAAAGATAGCGGAGTCAGGGGATATGTGGAGAAGGCAGGAACGGGGTCCTGATTGTGGATGATCAGCCATGATCACCGTGAATGGCGGTGCTGCCTCAAAGGGCCAAATGGCCTACTCCTGGACCTATTGTCTATTGTCCTGCTATTCACGGTGGGGGTTTTATATGTGGTTTGGAGTTCCGAGCGGGGCGGCCAGTACTTAGAGACACAGCCCGCCACAGCACTGTGCTATCTCCCCCCATTTCACATTGGGACAAATGACCAAACATGGTGCGAGCGTGTACGTACATCAACGTACTCAATCACTTCAAATGTAGGTATGTTACAAAACTTACCTTCAGAGGCGCGGCAGTTCTGTCAGTCGCCGTGTGCGGGACTTTGGCGCCTTTGAGGGGGGGTGCGGGATTAAAATGCCGTTCTCTCCTGCCTGTCCGAGATATATTTTCTCGGGCTACTACCTGATGCTGAAGAATCGTTCCGACTGCCGTTCTCGGAATTAAAATAAAAACCGCGGGCCATTTTAAGTGCTGGAGTAAAATAAAAACCTACTTCTCACGCCGTCAACGCCGACAACGGGACGGATCTCACGTACAGGACAAAACATGAGGCAAGTCATATATTTTACATATAAACTTGCTTCTTAGGATTACTTTAATCAAAATTTCATCGGCGAAAATGTGATTATGTAAATATACGAATCGGCAGTGTTTTTCCTGCCGATATGGGGTTTAAATTCACTGCAAACCGCATCGTTCCAATCGATCGCGTTCCACAAAATGATTTAAATGGCCATTCATTTACGGGAATTAAACACTAAATTCCTTCCATTTTGCTCATAAATTGATAACAATGAGACTTAAAAATCATGTAATATTGTGAATTATTGCGTGAATATAATTTGAATACTTAGGCTATTTAAAAAATGGATAGATGTTTAGATCTAGTAATTGAATTTTGTAATTAGGTACAATTAGGTAACTAACTAATTATATGCTTTAATTTCAGGTCATCCAAGTAAGATTGTTTCATATTTGTTTCAGAATGTTTCAATCTATAATAACTGAAAATGTAATTCAGTTCTCGTAATTTATTTATTTTGACTGTCCTCATTCACAGCTTTTGTGTTAAGTTAATGGAAAAGCAATAGGGAACAAGATGCTAATTTCAGAGTATGAAAATTGCCACATCTTTTTTAATACTGAAGATATGAAAGTGAATTAGGTGTCAAATTAAACTGCTTTTTATGCTTTATCTGATGGGATAAATTGCAGATTTGATTTTTTAAATCTCAAAATTTTGTAACGTTACTATAAAATGGCCACCTCCAAACCGGAGATTTAATGTGTTTCAATCATGTCTTCATTTTAACGTATCTTTTTCTAAAAAACAATTTTAAATAACCTTCAGGATTTTGTTTTCATCTCTGAATGTTAAAGACAGTTTAAAATATTAGACATTAAGAGCACTTGCTGCATCAAAACTCAAAATCCAGCTTTGCCTCCTGTTGCAGGATGTGAGGGCACCCAAACCTCTTGAAAAACCTGAAAGGGCATCTCCCCCCAATTACGCGATTTTTTCGGCGACTGCCGGCACCCGTCATAGTCGCAGCAAGTCCCTGAAAATGTTCAACATGCTGAAAATCCAGCGGCGACCAGAACAAGGTACGACTCTTTGGGCGACTACTCACAACCGTACAGGCGTCATGTGTCGACATGTCGCGGGGTAAAGCCTGAATGATCGTGAGCAGTCGCCCAAAGAGTTTTACCTTGTTCTGGTCACCGCTGAATTTTCAACATGTTGAACATTTTCGGAGACCTGCTGCGAATTTGACGGGTGCCGGCAAGTCGCCGAAAAAAAAAATTGCGGGACTGGGACAGGCCCTTAAGCCCTTGTCCCACTGTACGAGGTAATTCAAGAGTTCTCCCGAGTTTTCCCCTGATCCGAACTCGGAGAATGTCCGTACCGGGTCCGTAGGAGATCGCGGATGTCTCGTGGCGGCTCGCAATGCTAACGGTAGGTACTCGGGATATTCGGTAAACTGCAAAAAATGTCCACGAGTAAAAAAATGCTCGTGATGAAAAAAACGGTTACTTTTTAGTCGTGCGAGCCGCTACGAGACAACCACGAACTCCTACGGACCCGCTATGGACATTCTCCGAGTTGGAATCAGGAGAAAACTCAAGAGAACTCTTGAATTACCTCGTACAGTGGGACAGAGGTTTCAACTCTTCCTTTCTCCGGAGCAGTCGCCTTAACCGCTAAGTATTTCCATTTTTTTCCAAGCTTGATTTCAAATTCTCGGCTCCTGCAGCATCAGCGTCAGCATCAGCATTCAATGTCACATTGCCTTCAGCAATAAACCAGTGCAGTTATTTTGCTACTTAACTATGCCCAAATAATTATACTACTCAGAATACGCACTGATTACCGCAAAATTAAACAATTTGTCTCATCAGTATCTTCCACCATTAGTGGACCATTGAATATTGGATGTGCTATAACATAAAAGTCTGTCAATCCCTAAAGTCCATCCCTGCTGGATATCTGAAGCCCCCCCCCCATCCTCATTCCAAGTGAACCCCATGCAGTTAAATAGGACTCCTGTAGACGGGTAAATGGGTTGGCATGTACGTGATGGGCTGAAGGGTCTGTTTCTATTTCGTGTAGAAGGGAACTACAGAAGGTGGACACAAAAAGCTGGAGTGACCCAGCGGGACAGGCAGCATCTCTGGAGAGAAGGAACGGGCGACGTTTCGGGTCAAGACCCTTCTTCAGTCTGATGTCGGGCAGGGGGCGGGACAAAGATAGAATGTAGGCGGAGACAGTAAGACTGGTGGGAGACCTGGGGAGGGGGAGGGGATGGAGAGAGAAAGCAAGGGCTGTCTGAATTTAGAGAAGTCAATGTTCATACCGCTGGGGTGTCAGCTGCCCAAGCTGAATATGAAGTGCTGTTCCTCCAATTTGCACTGGGCCTCACTCTGACAATGGTGGAGGCCCAGGACAGAGAGGTCAGTGTGGGAACGGGAGGGGGAGTTGAAGTGATGAGCCACCGGGCAGGTTAAGATGGAACTACAGATGATGTATGATAGGGTCCGAACTGCAGATGCTGGTTTACACTGAAGATGGACACAAAACGCTGACCAGCTCCATGTTTCTATCCCTGACTCTTCCTGCCTTTCTGGAATGTTTTTGGAATCGGGTCACGCACAGACCGAGAGCTGTTGCTCTTTGTCACTGGGACAGTGAGGAGATCCCACTACAAACACGCCAGACTCAGGAACAGCTGCTTCCCCTCTGTCATCAGGTTTCTGAACGGTCCTTCCATAAGCTTGGGCCCTGTCCGATTCACTTCTAACCCCATTGCGGGCACTGGACTTTGTCTCTGGAACTGATGCGCTACAATTCGCAATTTTACAAAATTTTGAGATTTAAAAAATCAAGTCTGCAGTTTATCTCATCAGATAAAGCATAAAAAGAAGTTTAATTTGACACCTAATTCACTTTCATATCTTCAGTATTAAAAAAGTTATGGCCATTTTCATACTCGGAAATTAGCATCTTGTTCCCCATTGCCTTTCAATTGACTTAACTCAAAAGCTGTGATCTAGAACAGTTAAAAGCCCATAACTTTCTTAAAAATTAAGAGAACTCAATGGAATTTTCAGTTATTATAGATTGAAGCATTCTGAAACAAATATGAAACAATCTTACTTGGATGACCTGAAATTAAAGCATATAATTAGTTAGTTATTTAATTGTAGCTAATTACAAAATTCAATGAGTAGATCTAAATATCTATTCACACAATAATCCACAATATAACATAATTTTTAAATCTCATTTTCATGAATTTATAAGCCAAATGGAAGGAATTTAGTGTTTAATGCCTGTAAATTAATGGACATTTAAATCAACTAGCGAGTGGGTTTTAGTGGAATGCGGTGGATTGGAACGTTGTGGTTTGCGGTGAAGTCGGGAGGAAAAATACTGTTGGTTCATACATTTTTTTGGACCCCTTTTCGCAACATGAAAATATGATTAAAGCCTCCATAAAAAACAACTTTTAATATAAAAATAAACTGTGTACCTTTTTTTCTCCCCTACGCAAAATCCTTCCCATTGTCGGTTCTCACGGCATTTGAAGGTGATTTTTAAATTACTCTAGTTAATAAATAATCTAGCGTAATTTAAAAATACCTTCATGAATGAAATGTCGGAGCGATTTTTCTTCCCCAACGAAATCGCCCGACATGGATCGATTTGCCCAGTCTGTGGAAAAACGGCACTTTAAGCCCGCCCCCCTCTGAAAGGCGCCAAAGTCACGCACACGGGGAGCGGCAGAACTGCAGCGCTGCTCAAGGTAAGTTTTGTAACATACCTACTACAATGCTGAGAACTATATTCTGCACTCTGTATCTTCCCCTTTGCTCTACCTGTTTTATTTATGTGTGGTATTATCTGATCTGACTGGATAGCATGCAAAACAAAGCATTTCACTGTACCTCAGTACACCTGACAATAATAAACCTAAACCTAGAATGACACTGACATCAATTATAAGCAGATAAATATTAAACACATTTTAATCTAGGTGATGTAACACAATTAAAAGCTTTTAATTGCAAAACAAAATCATTGTCTTCGTTGATGATGATTACTAAAAAGTTTGTTCAGGGGCCTTTTGAACAAAGATTAATGAAACATAATTGGACACTCACCTGATGTGTAAAAGTTCACCAAAGGCTTCACTGCCGGCCAAGACATAACTGATTCCAATGGAAACACTGCAGAAAAATAAAACTCTGCTTAGATATTTCATGCAATTATTATCAGCCTCCCAATCTTCACAATAATCACAACTGCTTTGTGTAGAAGATTTCATGCATTTTTCATGATGGCATGCATGCCGTCACCTCTTAAAATGTTTAAGACAGAACTGCAGATGCTGGAAAAATCAAAAAGGTAGACAAAAGTGCTGGAGAAACTCAGCGGGTGAGGCAGCATCTATAGAGCGAAGGAATAGGTGACGTTTCGGATCGAGACCCTTCTTCAGACTAGTGTTTTGGGTCGAGACCTTTCTTCAGACTGAAGAAGGGTCTCGACCCGAAACGTCACCTATTTCCTTCGCTCCATAGGTGCTGCCTCACCCGCTGAGTTTCTCCAGCATTTTTGTCTACCTCTTAAAAAGTTAATCATCATCATTTAATTTTCAGCTATGTGACAGGAATGTTTATAGATTGTGTGTATACTGGCACAAAGAAAACCACTGCAAAAAAGTCAGGTGTGTTTGGGAACATAGACAGAAAGTAACCTGGTTTCCACACTGTATCTCCCAAGTCTAAAGTCTGAAATTGTGAGACACAGTGGCTCGGTTGGTAGATCTGCTGCATCACAGCACCAGAGACCCAGATTCGATCCCGACCTCGGGTGCTGTCTGTGTGGAGTTTGCTCGTTCTCCCTCTGGCTGTGTGGATTTAGTCCAGGTGTTCCGGTTTCCTGCCACATCCCAGAACCGTACGGGTTTGTAGGTTAATTGGCCCTTTGTAAATTGTCCCTAGTATGTAGGGTGTGGATGAGAAAGTTGGATAGCATAGATCCAGTGACCAGGTGATCGATGGACAGCAGGGACTTGGTGGGCAGAAGGGTCTTTTTCCACACTGTTATTCTAATCCTGAAAACTAAAACTAAAATTACTATTTCATCCCATGAAATTAATGTCATAAGTAATACATTACAAGAGGCTTTAAAAGGAGAAAATAACCATGATTATTGGATGTACAATTAAAGTTTAAATAATCATTATAGATCAGGAATATGCAGTCTGTTTGCCATTTACCTTCACCTGTTCAATGCTAAAGATTTTTGGTACAATTTAACACATTCTTTTATCCTTTGGGTAGTTAACATTTACCGCACAGATAAGTTAGCAGTTATCATCATCACGTTTTAAACAAATGTGACATTTGCTGGGAGACTAAAGAAGGGTCTTGGCCTGAAACATCATCTATGTGGTGGCTTGGTGGTGGCGCAGTGGTAGAGTTGCTGCCTCACAGCGCCGGAGACCCGGGTTCGATCCTGACTACTGGTGCTGTCTGTACGGAGTTTGTACGTTCTCCCCGTGACCATGTGAGATTTCTCCGAGATCTCCGGCTTCCTCCCACATGACAATCATTGCGTACAGTTCTGGTCTCCAAATCTGAGGAAGGACATTATTGCCACAGAGGGAGTGCAGAGAAGGTTCACCAGACTGATTCCTGGGATGTCAGGACTGTCTTATGAACAAAGACTGCATAGACTCGGTTTATACTCTCTAGAATTTAGGAGATTGAGAGGCGATCTTATAGAAACTTACAAAGTTCTTAAGGGGTTGGCCAGGCTAGATGCAGGATGCAGGAATAGATTACAGTCTGAAGAAGGGTCTCGACCCGAAACGTCGCCTATCTCCTTCGCTCCTTAGATGCTGCTGCACCCGCTGAGTTTCTCCAGCTTTTTGTGTAACCCTAGATGCAGGAAGATTGTTCCCGATGTTGGGGAAGTCCAGGACAAGGGGTCACAGCTTAAGGATAAGGGGGAAATCCTTTAGGACCGAGATAAGAAGGACTTTTTTCACACAGAGAGTGGTGGGTCTCTGGAACTCTCTGCCACAGAGGGTAGTTGAGGCCAGTTCATTGGCTATATTTAAGAGGGAGTTAGATGCAGCCCTTGTGGCTAAGGGGATGAGAGGGTATGGAGAGAAGGCAGGTACGGGATACTGAGTTGGATGATCAGCCATGATCATATTGAATGGCGGTGCACTACTCCTGCACCTAATTTCTATGTTTCTATGTTTCTACGACAAAACCGTGCAGGTTCGCAGGTTAATTGGCTTGGTGTCGATGTAAATTGTCCCTAGTGTATGTGTGTGTGTGTGTGCACGTGCGTGCGTGCGTGTGTGTGTGTGTGTGTAGGATAGTGTTGATGTGTGAGGCTCACAGTTCGGTGCGGATTCGGTGGACGGAAGGGGCCCCGTTTCTGCGCAGTATCTCTAAAGTAAACTATTGATTCCCTCCACTGATGCAGCCTGACCGACCGAGTTCCTCCAGCACTTTGTGTTTGCCGACGATTCCAGCGCCTGCAGTTCCTTGTGCCTCCACGCGTAGTGCCTTAGTTTTGCAATTTCAATCATGGTCAGAAGTGACTCATGATTTATGCATTTTTTAAAAATCATAATATACATGGTTACTTAACCATTCTGATTGGTGTCAAAGCCATTTCCCTTCACAGGGCAAACATTGCAATGGGGCTGTCAGATTCTGCACCGGCAGCGAAGTGGAAATAATTCTCCTCTATAAACGGCAGACAAAAAGTGCCCATCATAAAACACAAATCCTCCGGTCAAATCGGAAGCTCCACTGATACATAATCCTGAAATAATTGACACCCGAGTCCAATTCATCAGCTGCGGCAGCCACTGCAGCAAAGGTATAAAGATAAACTAAAGAACAGTACTAGTTAAATTAAAGTAATATTTTACACTGATGTGAATACTCTCCAAATATCTGAGACCTCAAAGAATTATGTATTTGAACAAAATTTATGTTTAACGTGGAAATTGCGCGCTGTAGCAAATCAGGTGTAGCAAGCAACAAGAATGGTAGTTATGTTTCGTGAGAGACTTCTGGAAATGACAGACACCAATTCTTAACAACTGGCCTGCCTTGGCAGCTGATACACAGAGCCCTCCATAATGTTTGGGACAAAGACCCATCATTTATGTTTCTGCCTCAGTGCTCCACAATTTGAGATTTGTAATAGAAAAAAAATCACTTGTGGTTAAAGTGCACATTGCCAGACTTTATTAAAGGCCATTTTTATACATTTTGGTTTCACCATGCAGAAATTACAGCTGTGTTTATACATTGTTCCCCCATTTCAGGGCACCATCATGTTTGGAACACATGGCTCCACAGGTGTTTGTAACCACTCAGGTGTGTTTAAATGCCTCCTTAATGCAGGTATAAGAGAGCTCTCAGCGCCTAGTCTTTCCTCCAGTCTTTCCATCACCTTTGGAAACTTTTATTGCTGTTTATCAACATGAGGACCAATGTTGTGCCAATGAAAGTCAAAGAAGCCATTAACAAGAATAAAACTGTTAGAGACGTCAGCCAAACCTTATGCTTACCAAAATCAACTGTTTGGAACATCATTGAGAAGAAAGAGGGAACTGGTGAGCTTACTAATCGCAAATGGATTGGTAGGCCAAGCAAGACCTCCACAGCTGATGACAGAAGAATTCTCTCTATAATAAAGAAAAATCCCCACACACCTGTCCGACAGATCAGAAACACTCTTAAGGAGTCAGGTGTGGATTTGCCAATGATCACTGTCCGCAGAAGATTTCATGAACAGAAATACAGAGGCTACACTGCAAGATGCAAATCACTGGTTAGACGCAAAAATAGGATGGACAGGTTACAGTTTGCCAAGAAGTACTTAAAAGAGCAACCACAGTTCTGGAAAAAGGTCTTGTGGACAGATGAGACGAAGATTAACTTATATCAGAGTGATGGCAAGAGCAAAGTATGGAGGAGAGAAGGAACTGCCCAAGATCCAAAGCATACCACCTCATCTGTGAAACCCGGTGGTGGGGGTGTTATGGCCTGGGCATGTATGGCTGCTGAACGTACTGGCTCACTTATCTTCATTGATGATACAACTGCTGATGGTAGTAGCATAATGAATTCTGGAGTGTATAGACACATCCCATCTGCTCAAGTTCAAACAAATGCCTCAAATCTAATTGGCTGGCAGTTCATTCTACAGCAAGACAATGATCCCAAACATACTGCTAAAGCAACAAAGGAGTTTTTCAAGGCTAAAAAAATGGTCAATTCTTGAGTGGCCAAGTCAATCACTCGATCTGAACCCAATTGAGCATGCCTTTTATATGCTGAAGAGAAAACTGAAGGGGACTAGCCCCCAAAACAAGCATAAGCTAAAGAGGCCTGGCAGAGCATCACCAGAGAAGACACCCAGCAACTGGTGATGTCCATGAATCGAAGTCTTCAAGCAGTCGTTGCATGCAAAGGATATGCAACAAAATACTAAACATGACTCCTTTCATTTACATGACATTGCTGTGTCCCAAACATTGTGGTGCCCTGAAATGGGAGGACTATGTATAAACACTGCTGTAATTTCTATATGGTGAAACCAACATGTATAAAAATGGCCTTTATTAAAATCTGACCATGTGCACTTTAACCACAAGTGATTTTTTTCTATTATAAATCTCAAATTGTGGAGTACAGAGGCAAATAAATAAATGATGGGTCTTTGTACCAATCATTATAGAAGGCACTGTAGTCTTCATGGACTGAAGATTGGTTGGAGAAGTGGGTCTTCACCAGAATTCGGACTTGAGAGTCTTCAATAGTTCTGGGAAGATCAGAATCATTTTCCTCAGGATGGAAATGTAAAAGACAAGAGGCCATAGCTGTAAGTTGCCAGGGCCAAAGTTTAAAGATAGTTTTTTGTTTACAGAGAGTGGCGAGAGGCTGGAATTGGCTGCCAAGGGTGGTGGTGGAAGTTTACCCGATAGTGGTGTTTAAGAGACTTTTGGTAGGCCCATGGATATGCAGGGAATGGAGGGATATAGGTCACGTGCAGGCAGGCAAGAGTTGGTCTTGGCATCATGTTCGGTACACACATTGTGGGCCGAAGGGCCTGTTCCTGTGCTGTACTGTTCCACGTTCTATGGTTAAACTTTACTAACTGATCCCAAGCAAGAAAATGCATCCAAAGTGCTTCACACAAAATGTTTTGATGCCCATGTCAAAATGGATGAATTAATGTAAAATTATTCTGATTTGTTCCTCTATAAAACATTATTTACCTTGGATTAAACTATGAAACTAAGGATCAGTTGATTGAAAGGTGCAGCATGGAAATGGGCCTTACGGCCTACCGAGCCCACGCCGACCATCGATCACCTGCTCACACTAGTTCTACGTTATCCCACTTTCTCATCCAATCCCTGCACACTAGGGGTAATTTACCGAGGGCCAATTAATCTACAAACCCGCACGTCTTTAGGATGTGGGAGGAAATCCATGTGGGAGAACATGCAAACTCCGCACAGACAGCACCCAAGATCAGGATCGAACCCGGGTCTCTGGTGCTGTGAGGCAACAGCTCTACCAGCTGTGCCACCAAAGGTTTACCTCATTTATAAAATTAGGCGACCTTATTCTTCTCGATTGGACACACAGCTTATTTCTGATGTAAAAGTTAATGATTTTCCAACTGTTCAAACGTTAAACTTTCACAGTGAACATACATTCCACAGACGATTCTTGAACGTTGAACAATAAATTCACAGATGAGATCTTTAAAGCAGTACAAGTAATCATCTAGATGCTCACTGTGAAATTCTTTGATCTTTGTTCACGCAACTATAGTCACTGAGTGAAATCAGGCAGGACTGCCGCCCAGACCTTGAAGGAGGCCGCAGCCTTCAAGCAAAGATATTAATAAAGATACTTGCATGAAAACATTTTCCACTTTCCTCCCCTTCCTTTCTTAACCTTCAACCACAGATTGAGTTTATTAGTAAAGCCTTCCTGAACTTGTAAGCTGATGAGAGGCTTTTGGCTTAGTCACAGAGAAGATATCAAATTGCAGAAAAATAGACTTGCTTATATTAGTTAGTCATAGTAATTTGCAAAGGTCAGAAGACACATTTGTGATTTGTCCAAGATGTTTTACCCCACTAATTCTAACCGTCTCTTGCTGCATTATAGACAAAAGGTGCAGGAGTAGGCCATTTGGCCCTTCGAGCCTGCACCACCATTCACTGTGATTATGGCAGATCATCCACAATCAGTACCCCGTTCCTGCCTTCTCCCCAAATCCCTCAACTCCGCTACCATTAAGAGCTCTATCCAACTCTCTCTTGAAAGCATCCAGAGAACTGGCCTCCACTCCCTTCTGAGGCAGAGAATTCCACAAATTCACAACTCTCTGGGTGAAAAGTTTTTTCCTCATCTCCGTTCTAAATGTCCTACCCCTTATCCTTAAACTGTGTCCCCTGTTTCTGGACTCCTCCAACATCGGGAACATGTTTCCTGTATCTAGCGTGTCCAAACCCTTAAAAATCTTATATGTTTCAATAGCATCCCCTCTCATCCTTCTAAATTCCAGTGTATACAAGCCCAGCCGCTCCATTCTTTTATGATGAAGAACATATAATCTCGCCACAGACAGTGTCCGAGGTCAGGATCGAACCCAGGTCTCCGGTGCTGTAAGGCAGCAGCTCCACTGCTGCGTCACTGTGCCACCTCTTTCCTGACAGCAGTTCCAATCAAAGATTGTTGGAGAGACACAAAATGCTGGAGTAATGCAGCGGGTCAGGCAGCATCTCTGGAGAGAAGGCGTAGGTGACATTTCAGGTCGAGACTCTTCTTCGGACTAAGAGACAGGGGAGAGGGAAACTAGAGATATAGAGAGGTACAAAGTACAAATGAAAAGGTAGGTTAAAGAACAAAAAGCCGGCAATGATGATCAAGGAAAGGTGGAGCCCACAATGGCCCATTGTTGGCTGCAGAGGTGATTATATTTCAGTTGAAGAGCCCCGATCCAGAACGCTGCTCTCCATTCTCTCTACAGATGTTGCCTGATCTTTGCCTGATGCTTTCGAGAGAGTTAAGCAGAGCTCTTAAAGATAGCGGAGTCAGGAGATATGGGGAGAGGGCAGGAACGGGGTACTGATTGTAGATGATCAGCCATGATCACGGTGAATGGTGGTGCTGGTGCGAAGGGCCGAATGGCCTCCTCCTGCACCTATTGTCTGTTGATCCATTGAGTCACTCCAGCACTTTGTGCTTTGCTAATAATTGCAGCATCTGCAGTTCCCAGCGTCTCCAGATGCCGTATTTCTCGGGCAAGTGTCAAATACGTTTATAGAGTATCCAACGTGACCCCTCCACTCGCCACATCTTCCAATCTCCCCCCCTGTCTGCCTTCCGCAAAGACCGCTCCATCCGCAACTCCCTTGTCAATTCTTCCCTTCCCTCCCGCTCCACCCCTTCCCCGGGCACTTTCCCTTGCAACCGCAAGAGATGCTACACTTGTCCCTTCACCTCCCCCCTCCACTCCTTTCAGGGACCCAAGCAGTCCTTCCAAGTCCGACAGAGGTTCACCTGCACCTCCTCCAACCTCATCTACTGCATCCGTTGCTCCAGATGCCAGCTGATCTATATCGGTGAGACCAAGCGGAGGCTTGGCGATCGTTTCGCCCAACACCTCCGCTCGGTCCGCAATAACCAACCCGACCTCCCGGTGGCTCAGCACTTCAACTCCCCCTCCCATTCCGTATCCGACCTCTCGGTCCTGGGCCTCCTCCACGGCCAGAGTGAGCAACACCGCAAGTTGGAGGAACAACACCTCATATTCCGCTTGGGGAGTCTGCATCCTCTGGGCTTAAACATTGAATTTTCTCAATTCTGTTAACCCAGACTGCCTCCTCCCCTTCCCACCTCTCCCTCAGCCCTCGGGCCCTGGCATTCCTTCTCTCTCTATCTCTCCCCCACCCAAGTCGCACTAGCTTCTCATTTTCACACTACAAACAGCTTCCAATGGCCTGTTTCCTTTATCATCGATACTTTTTTGCATATCTTTCATTCATTGTTCTTTATCTCTCCACATCACCGTCTGTATCTCTCGTTTCCCTGATCCCTGACCAGTCTGAAGAAGGGTCTCGACCCGAAACGTCGCCTATCTCCTTCGCTCCTTAGATGGTGCTGCACCCGCTGAGTTTCTCCAGCCTTTTGTGTACCCTCGATTCTCCAGCATCTGCAGTTCCTTCTTTAACAACAAGTTTATAGAGTAATCTTGTTAAATCCACCATGCATTGGTGAAAATATTAATAAGCCTACAAACGTTGTTTTTATAGCTTGTAGCATTTTCCCAGCTTTTGAGCTCCGAAATATTAACAAAGCAAAGATCATTCACGTCAGGTAGACACAAGATGCTGGAGCAACTCAGCGGGTGGGCTGCATCTCTGGGGAGAAGGAACAGGTGACGTTTGGGTTGACTTCCCGACCTTTCATCCCTTGCAGTGATGGGAGCGGCCTCTGACGGGTCTACAAAGTAAGCTTGCTCAGTAGCACTAAATTGTCATATCAGCACCTTGACCTCTGCCTGGCATATTAATCCCATCCACTTCGATCAATGGAATAAAGGCCAGAAGCTCAGTGACACCAACTGACCCAACGACACAGAACCATGATCAGGGATGACATTCTGTGACACATTTTTTACACAATCATTCTATTTGAAGTCTCAATTCACTGCAAACATGACCATTTCTAGTTGCCTTCTAGCTTCACTGCTGCAATAAGCAGTCAATGCGAGGCTTACAGGTCACACTGAGACAACTCATTAAAGAGTTACATTAAGCAATTAAATACGTACTCCTGGGAAACTCACTGTGCTGATGGAATTTCCATCACATTTCTTGCTGAGAGATGCTGCTCGAATTAAAGCGAGAACTCCCCTGGTATATTCAAATAAAGATGAAACACACCTCTGATTTACCATCTCTGGAAAAGTAAACAACTTAACATTTCACTCTAAGACCCTTAATCAGAATTAACAAAGGAATGCCGAGTTATACAAGGGCTCAGACAGATACATCAACCTGACATTTATTTCCCAGGATCGAAGGACTCAATGCGCATTTCCAGTTTCTCATCTCGGATATTGCGTGCAGTCTGGCCACCTCGTTACAGGAGGGGGTGAGGAGGCTTTGGAGACGGTGCAGCAGAGGTTTACCAGGCTGCTGCCTAGATTAGAGGGCAGTAGTCACTGTACGTCGTTGTCACTTGCGGGCGGAGCACCAAGGCAAATTCCTTGTATGTGATCATTCATTCACTAGGTGCAAGGAGCACCAAGGCAAATCCCTTGTATGTGATCATTCATTCACTAGGTGCAAGGAGCACCAAGGCAAATTCCTTGTATGTGATCATTCATTCACTAGGTGCAAGGAGCACCAAGGCAAATCCCTTGTATGTGATCATTCATTCACTAGGTGCAAGGAGCACCAAGGCAAATCCCTTGTATGTGATCATTCATTCACTAGGTGCAAGGAGCACGAAGGCAAATTCCTTGTATGTGATTCATTCATTCATTAGGTGCAAGGAGAGATTGGATGAATTTGGATTGTTTTCTCCAGTGTATTGGAGTCTGCCAAGGGAGAGTTGCCAATTGTGAGTGATCTAGATAGGATAGACAATCAAAACCTTATTCCCAGGGTGCAAATGTCAGATACCAGGGGGCATAGACAATAGACATTGAGTAGGCCATTCGGCCCTTCAAGCCAGCACCGCCATTCACTGTGATCATGGCTGATCGTCCACAATCAGTACCCCGTTCCTGCCTTCTCCCTCATATCCCCTGACTCCGCTATCTTTAAGAGCTCCATCTAACTCTCTCTTGAAAGCATCCAGAGAACCGGCCTCCACTGCCTTCTGAGGCAGAGAATTCCACAGATTCACAACTCTGTGTGAAATAGGTTTTCCTCATCTCCGTTCTAAATAGCTTACCCCTTACTCTTAAAACTGTGGCCCCTGGTTCTGGACTCCCCCAACATCGGGATCATGTTTCCTGCCTCTAGTGCGTCCAAACCCTTAATAATCTTTCAATAAGATCCACTCCCATCCTAAATTCAAGAGGATGCAAGCCCAGCCGCTCCATTCTATCCACATCTGACTGTCTCGCCATCCCTGGAATTAACCTTGGGGGGGTGGATAGTTTCAAGGAGATGTGAAGGGCGGGATTAAAAAAAAAATTATAGCACACACACAGTGTGGTGGGTGTCGGGAATGTACTACTGGAGTTGGTGGTGGAACAGCTATGAGTGGCTTTTCAGTCCCTTTAGATTGGCACATTGATATGCAGGAAGATCCTCAATCAATGTTGCATTTAATAAAACAACAATGTTCTTTCACAGGGGCCTCTTCATCAGCACCAATTAATTCTGCTTCATAGAAACAAAGAAACATAGAAAAATAGGTGCAGGAGTAGGCCATTTGGCCCTTCGAGCCTGCACCGCCATTCAATGTGATCATGGCTGATCATCCAACTCCGTATCCCGTACCTGCCTTCTCTCCATACCCTCTGATCCCTTTAGCCACAAGAGCCACATCCAACTCCCTCTTGAATATAGCCAATGAACTGGCCTCAACGACCTTCTGTGGCAGAGAATAGTAAGATTGAACGAGAACTTACCAGTTCGAAGGTTGATCATTATTTCATGAGGAGTCGAAGTGAGGGATTTCGTGAAGAGCCTGCCGGCGCGCATGCTCGACATACTTCAAAGTAGCGGCGTGGAATCACAGAAACCAATCAAGAAATGACTTCACATAGTAAGAATGAAACGACTAAGATTACCAGCTGAAGGTGATTGAGGGTTGGGCGAGGAGGGCACGAAATCCCTCACTTCGACTCCTCATGAAATAATGATCAACCTTCGAACTGGTAAGTTCTCGTTCAATCTTACTATTTCATTTCGGAGTCACGTGAGTGACTTCGTGAAGACTTCAAAGCTTCTGTGATGACACGCCCTGGACCACGTCCATGCTGTCACACCACTACCAGGGATGGATGGGAGGAATAACTTGCTGACTAGTCCATACTGCAAAACAAAGCATATTTATTAACAAACAAATCAAAACCCCTCATTCGGGGACATCTCCACGTTCTTGCCCCGCATCTAGCACGGCTTCTGCGAACTGTAGAGGCGCAGCAACGGGCCGGTTGTAGAACCGCTGGAACACCGTCTCATTAGCCCATCCTGCTGTGGCGAGAATATGGTCCATGGGCACCTCCATGACCCTCGCCGCCGACGTCGATGCAGCCCTGGTGGAATGAGATTTGAACACATTAGTGTCGATACCTGACTTACCCAAGACGACTCGAAGCCACCTGGATATCGTCTGTGTTGTCACTCGATGGTGAGGTCTCTTATGAGTGACAAGCAGGTATCTCTCCATTCCTCTGATGCTTGCCGTCACCTTGACGTAGTAACGGATATGGGAGGCTAAGCATAGCCTAGCATCGGCGGGGTATGCCGGGAACTTCAGCTGCAGCCCTGTGCACCCAGGTCTGTGTTGCTTTAGTAGCTCGTCAACAAAGAAAACTACTTCTGTGGGGGTAGACATCATTCTGTCGACACGTAGTTTGTGGAGTGTCTGTACCCTCTGTGCTGAAGTCAGCGCTAGTAACATCACCAGCTTCATGGTGAGTTTGTCCAGCTGGAGCCCTTCCATGGGGGACCACGTCCTGAGCAGAGTTAAAACGTCCCTGACATCCCAGGTGATATTGTAACGTGGTGTAGGCGGATTCGTATTGAAAATACCCCGCATGAGCCTGGACACTAGCCTGTTGGATCCCACCTCAATATTGAGGTAGAATGATAGAGCGCTCCTGGCGCTGTTGATGGCACTGTAGCTTAAGTGTTCATCATGGTGCAACCCCGCGAGGAATTCCAGGAGGTCGGTTATAGTCACGGCATCGTACGTGATGCGAGAGCGGCTGCAGAAGGCTTCCCACTTCCTGATGTGAGAGCGGTATCTTCGCCTTGTAGACTCTCGGCACGACGCCGCAATGGTATCCATGGTCCGGGTAGAAAGGCCGTATTGTTCTAAAGGCCGATTCAGAATCTGCAAGCCAACAAATTTAAATAGCCATGGCAGGGATGTGGCTCCCCTGAAACAGGGTGAGTAACTAATTCTGGGCTACCCTGCAAAAGGAACCCAAGGTTCACTGAGCGTGTCAAAGACCATCGGATACCACGGCTGTGTAGGCCAGTCGGGTATGATAAGGATGCCCTTGGCACCGTCCATCTGAATTTTACGTAATACCCGACTGATGAGGCAAAACGGGGGGAATGCATAGAAAAAGCAATTCCCCCAGTCTAGCGAGAATGCATCTAACGCTATAGCCCCAGGATCTGGTTCCCACGCGACGTAGGTTGGTACCTGATGGTTCAACCGGGACGCAAAAAGGTCAATGTCCGGTTTCCCAAATTTGGCTGTGATTTTTGCAAAAATTTCAGGATGTAACATCCATTCAATATTATCATTGAACTTGCGTGACCTGGCGTCCGCCACAATATTAAGCTCACCTGGCAAATAGGTAGCTGAAATCCAAATGTCTCTCTTGACACACCAGAGCCAAATTGAATTAGCCAATTTATCACATGAAACTGACCTGGTACCGCCCATGTGGTTTAAATATGCCACCGCTGTGGTATTGTCTATTTGGAGCCGGACATGTGCTCCAATGATCTTGGAACAATATGCACGAAGTCCGTGAAACGCTGCAAGCAGCTCCAAATAGTTGATCCCTTGTGATACCAACATCGTATTCTCAAGGGTATCCCATCGGCCCCCACAACTAGAGAATTGATTCGTAGCTCCCCAGCCATCAGAGCTCGCATCAGTTTGTAAGTATATCATCGGTTTCGCCTCAATAATAGTTTTGAACGATTTACTAATGTGGCAAACCCACCATCGTAATTCATCCAATGCTGCAGGCGGCAGCCGCATTGATCGATCATAATGACCAGCATGCCGTCGCAACGCAGCGATCTTGGCTCTCTGCAAGTTTTGATAATGCAGAGGTCCATACCGGGCTGCCGGAAACAAAGCCACAATCTTGCCAATGACAGTAGCTGTGTGACGAATCGATGGTATACGAGTATTAATCAAGTCTGTACACACCTGTGTTACCTCCTCAATTTTGTTAATTGGTATGGTGACTCTCATGCTAATGGAATTCACCTGGAACCCCAGATAATTAATTACCTGGGTGGGGCAGAACTTAGATTTTTCTGGATGAACAATGAACCCAAGCTGTTGGAACAAATTGACCGCAGCTGCAACCCCTTGTTGTGCTAATTCCAAGGTGTGGCCGACAATTAAAATATCATCTAAATAGGCCATAACAATATGATGTCTTTGTCTTAAATAAGCCATAATTGGCTTCACCAATTTAGTAAATAAGCGAGGGGCTGTGGTGAGCCCATTAGGCAACGCCCTATATTGCCACAGCTGATCCATCCAGATAAATTTTAAGAACCTTCTGTAATATTTTTTCATAGGTACGGTATAGTACGCATCCTGTAAATCAATGCATGCCATAAAGCACCCTTGTGAAATCAATGATTTGGCCGTTTCAAACGTGTCCATTTTAAAATGAGTATATGTTACAAAGTTATTCAGAGTGGTTAGATCAATAATGACTCTACAGCCTCCATCCTTCTTAGGTCTAGTAAAAATATTGGAAACAAATTCAACGGGCTCATGAACCATTCTCTCTATGACCCCTTTCTGTTCCAACCTTAAAATTTCCTTATAGCCTACTGACTGTTCCGCAGCCGTTAGTTTGAAAGTACGACCCGGTCTATGCTGAGGTGGAGGGATGTCCCCATTAATAAACTCAATACTATGGCCCTGAATATTCCGTAACACATACTCATCGCTGGTAATGTCACCCCATGCACCCGCAAACAACCGCAAACGCCCACCAACATGTGGAGTTAAACAAAGAGAAAAAAGAGAACCAGATCGCCTCACCTCTGTGGTTACCGGCGGTCCCTGACACGAGTGGGTGGTCGTGGAGGTGCTGGGTTGGTTTGAGGTCGTGGCGTCCTCATTTTCCACCTCGGCTTCTGCCGAGCCTGTCCTAAAAAAGACCCCTGGGGTTGGGGTGGCTGATATCGGTTTGGAGCTGGAGGGTAATTCCTGGTGGAAGTGCTGACAGACCCTCGTGAACGGCCAAGTGGGGCTTTCGAGCTTGATGGCGTGGGGGCACTGTGAGAGCGCATGAGCCCCACGGTCTTGGCTTGTTCATCCAGCTCTCTGACCCTTTTGGAGAGGTCTTCGCCAAAGAGCTGACGGGGCGGCGGCGGCGGCGGTGGTTTGCACAACCCTGCAAACTTAGGGTTGAGCGCTGGGCGGATGCTGTTTTTCCGAAAGCCGTTTATTTCGTTTTGAGTAGCGCACAGAAGCGCCAGAGCATCCTCCTGGTCCAAATTAAGCTCCTCTCCGTCGACCGACCGCACAAAGGCAGTAATCCCGGCCATGAGGAGTTTCAGGATCCGCTGAATTTTCAGCTCCTGCTGACGGATAGCCGCACTGATGTTGCCCCATATTGGCGTATTGACCACAGGCACGTTGAGGGAATTGCAGTTTGATGGAGCCTTGTGGCGGCTCATGGCTTGCAGTAGGACTTCCTCCTGAAGCTGGTGATTATTTAGGAAGTCCACTGTGGCTGCCAACTTCGTATTGATGGGAAGCCCCAACGAATGAGGGGCTGCAAATTTGGTAGCCACATCGAGGAGGTCCTCCGCCGGTAATTCAGGCGGGGGTGGGATGGGGTCAACCACGGCCTCCTCGTCCTGCTGCTCCAGGCTGGTGTACGAAGCTGGTGATGAAGCCCTGTGCCTGTCGCTGCTGGATGCCTGTTGTTGTTGACCTTGTAGGAGAAGCTCCAGCAGCCGCTCCATCCGGTCAATACGCCCTTCACCCTGAACACTCAGGTGGTCGGAGTCCTCCGGCTCTGAAAATTGGCCGGGGCTCCTGTCATCGGCCCGCACCTCGTCGAGGCCCTGCCGGTGCCGGTAGTTGTCGTCGACAGCCGCCGAGGCGAAACTGCGCGATTCCTGCACGGGCGTGTTCAACCGCCTCCGTTTAGCGGGAGCGGAAGCCGTTGCCTCTATGGACAGATGCGGCATGGTGTCGGCACCAGCCGAAGCCTGGATACCTTGGGCCCGTGCAGGCTTGCCAGCTGCCCACATCGTGGACCTTGCCGACGCATGGTCTCGCCCACCCATCCATGGGGGGCTCGGCGACCGTGACGGGACCCCCAACTGACTCGTCCCGGCGTCGAAAGTTGGGGGGCGACGGCTGGACCTCACAGCTGCCCCGGGTCCCGTCCTGGAACCTGACCGCTCCTTGGCGGCAGGCAGAGCCTTAGCCCCAACAGGGTTAGGCTGCTGGGCTCCTGCCCTTCCCCTTCTCAGAGGGCTGCGTGAAACGGGCCGTGCAGCCGCACGGACCCTTCTGCTCGAAGCCGTCAGCAAGCCTGCTGACGACCTGGCTGCCATGGCAGAGTCGTCCTGCTCTGGCGGCACACCACACTCCTCCTCGTCGGACTCCTCCGAGCTGTGGTGTGCGGGCGGGTCCGGACCTGAAAATACAGAGCTCACCGACATCTCCGCCCTCGTTCCGGTCTGCGTTGCAGGTACCCCCGACAACTCTCGCTCCGGAACTGCTGGCCGGCGACTTCTCCTCGAACTCCGGCCTCTCCCATCCATGTTCTTGCTGTGAAGCAAACACAACAAGAACCACCAACTTAAGGTAGCATACTTACCTGCGTGGTTCCCTTATGAAGGGCTGGCGAGGAGCTCGCTCCTCCGTCAGCCGTCGCAGCAACGCGATACGACGATATGTCGAGCATGCGCGCCGGCGGGCTCTTCACGAAGTCACTCACGTGACTCCGAAATGAAATTCCAGAGACTCACCACTCTCTGTGTAAAGAATGTTTTCCTCATCTCGGTCCTAAAGGAATTCCCCCTTATCCTTAGACTGTAACCCCTTGTTCTGGACTCCCCCAACATCGGGAACAATCTTCCTGCATCTAGCTTGTCCAACCCCTTAAGAATTTTGTAAGTTTCTATAAGATCCCCCCTCAATCTTCTAAATTTCAGTGAGTACAAGCCGAGTCTATCCAGTCTTTCTTCATATGAAAGTCCCGATATCCCAGGAATCAGTCTGGTGAACCTTCTCTAAACCCCCTCTCTGGCAAGAATGTCTTTCCTCAGATTTGGAGACCAAAACTGTACGCAATACTCCAGGTGCGGTCTCACCAAAACCCTGTACAACTGCAGTAGAAACTCCCCGCTCCTATATTCAAATCCTTTCGCTATGAATGCTAACATACCATTTGCTTTCTTCACTGTCTGTTACACCTGCATGCCTACTTTCAATGACTGGTGTACCATGACACCCAGGTCTCGTTGCATCGCCCCTTTTTCTAATCTGCCACCATTCAGATAATAGTCTACCCTCATGTTTTTGCCACCAAAGTGGATAACCTCACATTTATCCACATTATACTGCATCTGCCATGCATCTGCCCATTCACTCTGCCTATCCAAATCACCCTGCAGCCTCCTAGCATCCTCCTCACACCTAACTATACCCCCCAAGGAGTTTAAAAAAATTATCACTAATGCATCCACTATTTCCGTGGCTACCTCCTTGAGCACTGGGATGCAGACCATCTGGCCCTGGGGATTTATCGGCCTTTAATTCGTTCAATTTACCCAACACCACTTCCCGACTAACCTGGATTTCACTCAGTTCCACCATCTTATTTGACCTCCGATCCACTGCTATTTCCGACAGATTATTTATGTCTTCCTTAGTGAAGACAGAACCAAAGTAGTTATTCAATTGGTCTGCCATGTCCTTGTTCCCCATGATCAATTCACTGCTTCTGACTGCAAAGGACCAACATTTGTTCTAACTAGTCTCTTTCTCTTCACATATCTATAAAAACTTTTGCAGTCAGTTTTTATGTTCCCTGCCTGTTTCCTTTCGTAATCTATTTTCCCTTTCCTAATTAAGCCCTTTGTCCTCCTCTGCTGGATTCTGAATTTCTCCCAGTCCTCTGGTAGGCTGCTTTTTTTGGCCAATTTGTATGCCTCATCTTTAGTTTTTATACTATCCCTGATTTCCCTCATTATCCACGGATGCACCACCTTCCCTGATTTATTCTTTTGCCAAACTGGTATGAACAATTTTTGTACTTCATCCATGCAGTCTTTAAATACCTTCCATTGCACATCCACTGTCAACCCTTTAAGACTCACCTGCCAGTCTATCTTGGCCAATTCACGGCTCATACCTTCAATGTTACCTTTGTTTAAGAACTCAATCATATTATGGTCACTCTTGCCCAAGGGGCCAGGCACAACAAGACTGCTAACTAACCCTTCCTCATTACTAAATACCCAGTCTAGAATAGCCTGCTCTCTCGTTGGTTCCTCCACATGCTGGTTTAGAAAACTATCCAGCATACATTCCAAGAAATCCTCTTCCTCGGCACCCCTGCCAATTTGATTCACCCAATCTATATGCAGATTGAAGTCACCCATTATAACTGTGTTACCCTTGTTGCACGCATTTCTAATTTCCTGTTTGATGCCATCCCCAACTCCAATACTACTGTTAGGTGGCCTGTACACAACTCCCACTAGCATTTTCTGCCCCTTAGAGTTTCGCAGCTCTACCCATATCGATTCCACATCCTCCATGCTAATGTCCTTCCTTTCTATTGCATTAATCTCCTCTCCCACCAGCAACGCTACCCCACCTCCTTTTCCTTTCCGTCTATCCCTCTTGAATATTATATATCCCTGGATGTTCAGCTCCCAGCCTTGGTCACCCTGGAGCCATGTCTCCGTGATCCCAACTATAGCATAGTCATTAATTGCTATCTGCACCTTCAACTCATCCGCCTTATTACGAATGCTCCTCGCATTGAGACACAAAGCCTTCAGGCTTGTTTTTACAACATTTTTACCCTTCAAAACGTGGCCCCTTTTGATTTTTTTCCTGGATTTGTCTGCCAGCCACTATTAATTTTCACCTTGCTACCTCTTGCTTCTATTGTCATTTTTTACCCCTCTTTCTCTCTGCTCACACCTTTAAGACACACACCACCTCTTATTCACTGTTTATTAATTTTTTCTTCTTCCCCCCCGTACATGTTGGGTCTGAGTGCTTCCCTTCTCTGCCTCCTGCCTCAGACACCATCTCCTAGCTATCTCTATTTGAGTCCCTCCCCCCAACCTATCTAGTTTAAAGTCCCCCAGTAGCCTTTGCAAATTTCCCCGCCAAGATACTGGTCCCCCTTGGGTTCAAGTGCAACCCGTCCTTTTTATACAGGTCACACCTTCCCTGAAAGAGGTTGCAATGATCCAGAAACTTGAATCCCTGCCCTCTACACCAGACCTTCAGCCATGCGTTTATCCTCCACCTTCAAGTTTAGGTTTATTATTATTTAGTCTACCGAGGTAAAGTGAAAGAGCTTTGTTTTGCATGCTATCCAAATCGATAAGATATACTATACATAGATGCAAACTCAAGTACAATAGGTGGATCAAGAGCCTCTCAACCGAGTTCTATTGAGCAAATACTGTTCCTCTATACAAGGTGCACAGATACATAGAGGCTAGATACAGTGTGGAAACAGGTTCTTCGGCCCAACTTGCCCACAACATGTCCCGGCTACACTGGTCCCACCTGCCCACGTTTGGTCCATATCCCTCCAAACCTGCCCTATCCATGTACCTGGCTAACTGCTTCTTAAACGATGTAAGAGACCCAGCCTCGACTACCTCCTCTGGCAGCTCGTTTCATACACCCACCACCCTTTGTGTGGTCGTGATCTCTTGCATAAATTATTCATCCAGTGATGGGATCAATCTACTTGCGCACAGTATATAATAATTGCAGGCTGCGTGTTCAGCAGGACCGACATCTCGGAGAAGATTATTAACAAAACAACTGGCAATTTCAGCTGTCTTTCCTCACTTGAAATCTGAGACTATCACAGCCAGCAATTCCACTTAAGGCAGGATTTCATATCCAGAAGCCAAAACAGAGAGCCAGCTAATCAGGAACAGCAGGAATTTAATTAGGTTTAATAGTAGTGGTGCTAACGGAATATTCTCCCAAAGAAAACCACACTGACAGATACTACAATGCGTGCGGTGTGTAGACTAGGTGACAGAGCCTAGAATCAAGCAATAATTTAGACCCCATTTAGTCACACCCTGCGGATCACGGTTCTTCAAGAAACATCCAACTGCTTCGCAAATGCCTTGAGATTTTCCCTGTGCAAATCTTTCAGACAATGACCTCCAGACCCGTGTCGCCCTACGTCCGTCAGTAAGGCCGCTGATAACGTCGCACCGGCTTTGACCTCCCCAATAGAAGGGATCTATCGTAGTCGCTGCCTCAAAAAGGCAGCCAAAATCATCAAGGACCCACACCATCCTGGCCACACACTCATCTCACCATTTCCATCGGGAAGAAGGTACAGGAGCCTGAAAACTGTAACGTCCAGGTACAGGAACAGCTTCTTTCCCACAGCCATCAGGTGGGTATGTTACAAAACTTACCTTCAGCTGCGCTGCAGTTCTGTCACTGGCCGTGTGCACGACTTTGGCGCTTTTGAGGGGGAGGGAGGGATTAAAATGCCGTTTTCTCCTGCCTGTCCGAAATATATTTTCTCGGGCTACTACCTGATGCTGAAAATTCGTTCTGACTTCCGTTCTCGCAATTAAAAAAAAAAAAACGCGGGCCATTTTAAGTGCTAGAGTAAAATAAAAATCTACTTCTAACGCCGTCAACGCCGACAACGGGACAGATCTCACGTACAGGACGAAACATGAGGCAAGTCGTTTATTTTACATATAAACTTGCTTCTTAGGATTACTTTCATCAACATTTCATCAGCGAAAATGTGATTATGTAAATATACGAACTGGCAGTGTTTTTCCTGCCGGTATGGGGTTCAAATCCACTGCAACCGCAACGTTCCAAAGGGTTGCGTTCCACAAAATCTCACTCCCAAGATGATTTAAATGGCCATTAATTTACGGGAATTAAACACTAAATTCCTTCCATTTGGCCTATAAATTTATGATAATGAGATTTAAAAATCATGTTATATTGTGAATTCTTGTGTGAATATTATTTGGACACTTAGGCTATTTAAAAATGTTAACCTTTTCTTAAGACTTGATAGATATTTAGATCTAGTAATTGAATTTTGTAATTAACTACAATTAGGTAACTAACTAATTATATGCTTTAATTTCAGGTCATCCAAGTAAGATTGTTTCATATTTGTTTCAGAATGCTTCAATCTATAATAACTGAAAATGTAATTCAGTTCTCTTAATTTTTAAGAAAGTTATGGGCTTTTGACTGTCATGGGGAGAATGTGAAAACTCCAGTGCCCGATCACAGCTTTTGAGTTAAGTCAATGGAATAACAATAGGGAACAAGATGCTAATTTCCGAGTATGAAAATGGCCATAACTTTTTTAATACTGAAGATAAGAAAGTGAATTAGGTGTCAAACTAAACTTATTTGTATGCTTTATCTGATGGGATAAATTGCAGACTTGATTTTAAAAATTATGTAACATTGCTACATCAGGCTATTGAACACAACAACGAATAAGCTCTGAGCTGCAAAAGATTATAATATTATTGCACTATATTTGTTATTTAGTGTACTTTTTCTTGTTTTCTTTCCCCCCGTTATGTTCCATGTTTACATATTCACATATTCTGTTGTGCTGTAACACGTAAGATTTTCACTGTCCCATCCGGGACATATGACAATAAAACACTCTGGACTCTTGAGAGGGGGGACTGGGCAAAACGGTTCCAGCCCCCGAGATCCAAGGCAAGTTAGCAAATTGGATCCATAATTATGGGGCAGCACAGTGGCGCAGCTGGCAGAGCGCCAGAGACCCCGGTTCCAGCCTGGTCTCGGCCACTGGAGTTTGCCCGTTCTCCCCGTGACTGCGTGGGTTTCCTCTGGGTGCTCCAGGTTCTTCCCACATCCCAGATGTGCAGATTAACAGGCACGAGTTTTCAAGTCATCCGCAAACTTATTGCTCATACTTCCGACGTTCATATCCCAATGATTAACGTATGCAACAAACAAAACACTTGCCTCCATTTGGCTGGGCATCAGATACAAGAGCAATGAGATTACGCTACAATTTTATAAAACATTGATTCAGCAACAGCTGAGCGTTTGTGTCGTGCTCCGGAGACAACACAATGGAAATATGATGTGATGGAGAGTGATTCAGCTTAGTTTACTGTCGCGTGTACCGAGGTACAGTGAAAAGCTTTTGTTGCATGCTAACTAGTCAGCAGAAAGACAATACATGATTTCAATCGATCCATTTACAGTGTAAGGATACATAATAAGGGAATAACGTTTAGTGCAAGGTAAAGCCAGCAAAGTCCAATCAGGGATAGTCCAAGGGTCACCAAAGAGGTAGATAGTAGTTCAGGACTGCTCTCTGGTTTTGGTAGGATGATTCAGTTGCCTGATAACAGCTGGGAAGAAACGGTCCCTGAATCTGGAGGTGTGCGTTTTCACACTTCTGTACCTTTTGCCCGATGGGAGAGGGGAGAAGAGGGAGTGGCCGGGGTGCGACTGGTCCTTGATGATGCTGCTGGCCTTGCCGAGGCAGCGTGAGGTATAAATGTAGTCGATGGAAGGGAGGGTTGGTTTGTGCGATGGTCTGGGCTGCGTCTCCAATTCTCTGCAATTTCATGCCGGTCTTGGATGGAGCTGTTCCCAAACCGAGCTATGATGCATATCGATAAAATGCTTTCTATGGTGCATCTGTAGAAGTTAGTGAGAGTTGTCGGGGACATGGAGAACTTCCTAAGCCTTCGAAGGAAGTAGAGGCGTTGGTGTTGGGAAATGTTCCACATTGAATGGAAGGAAGAGCAGTGGTAGTTTGTGTTCCAAAGGGTTTCAGGACAGGGAGGCAGCTGGAACTAGTAAGGACGAACCAGGGTGGTAGGTGTGGGGGAGGAGAGATTCAGCCAGGTTACATCACAACTAAGTCTGTTAGAAGGTTGGGCAGCTTACACCCCAGCTGAATGAATGTTAATTTCTCTTACTTTAAATAACCCGACTCCCCCCCCCCGCCCCCCTCCGACTAGTTCCACTGTTCACCCCCCTGTATCCCTTCGTCATCACCACTTCCCCCGCTAGCGATGGGCCGTTGTTCTGGCTGCATTTTTCTCCCACCGTCCACATCTTCGGACACCCTGCGCATAGGGGAGAGGGTCGGGCTGAAGAGGTCCTGGTTGGGATGCTCCTGGGCCTGGTCAAGATGGCCATCCGCGGGACATGGCGTCAGGCGGAAGAGGGCTCTGCCCGAGCCGGCTGCTTGCCCCTTTTCCGGGGTTACGTCCTCGCCCAGGTGGGGTTAGAAAGGGACTACGCGCTGTCCACGGGCACCCTGGGGGAGTTCTGGGACCGCTGGGAACCGCAGCGGGTTGAATGTATCCTCAATAAGGATTCTAACATAGTTGTATAGTAGGTACACAAAAGGCTGGAGAAACTCAGCGGGTGCAGCAGCATCTAAGGAGCGAAGGAGATAGGCAACGTTTCAGGCGAAAAAAACCCTTCTTCAGACTGATGGGGGGGTGGGGGTGGGGGGGGGGGGGGGGGTGGGGACGAGGAGAAGAAAGGATTCTCTTTGAAGAAGTGTTTCGGCCCGAAACGTTGCCTATCTCCTTCGCTCCTTAGATGCTGCTGCACCCGCTGAGTTTCTCCAGCCTTTTGTGTAACCCTCGATTTTCCAGCATCTGCAGTTCCTTCTTTAACAAATAGTTGTATAGTAGTATATTTAAAATATTTGTTTGTATTGTATTATGGTGGTAGGTTCTGGTTTGTTTTATTGTAGTGTAAATATTATTTTTAAATAATTGAATACATTTTTTTATTTAAAAAAAACAATGGGCCATTGTGGGCTCCACCGGGTACATAGTCAACTGTTGCCGGCCTTGCTTTGTTCTGGCCTTTACTTACCACCAGTTCCCTCCCCTCTAATTTCAGTCTGAAGAAGTTGTCCCGACCCGAAACATCACCCATCCTTTTTCTCCAGGGATGCTGCCTGACCCGCTGAGTTGCGACAACATTTTGTGTCTATCTTTGGTATAAACCAGCACCTGCAGTTCCTTTCTACACACAGAAGAGTAACTGGGCCATGGAAAGTATTCCAGCTCTTCACAACAAGTGCAGTTGTTAACAAAATGCAACTAGGATCCAGCACAATAGTTGTTCGATCATACAATATATTATTTAGCAGCAATTAACCTGTGAATAATCACCCATATCTCGCGCAGATGCAGCATTCAATCCTCTGCTAACCAAATTGGGTGCATTTTTAAATTAAATATTGATTTTGACATTATTTTTATGACATTACATCGAGGCTTGGATGTTGCAGGCAAATTAATGCAAATGTCGATCAGGAATTGTACGACCAAATGTTTTTACACACTGTCAAACTTAAAAGCAGTTTTATATATATTCAAAATTTCTGTGTTAACAGTGTGTTGATCAGTGTAGTTTACAATGGAATGTGCGGGGATTGCTGGTCAGCAGGGACTCAGTGGGCTGAAGGGCCTGTTGCCGCACTGTATCTCGAAACTAAACTAAAAAACGAAACTACAATGAAAAGCTTTTGTTTGCTTGCTATCCAGTCAGAGAAACTAGTATCCAGTCAGTCAAAGTCAAACGTCATAGTCAAATCTATTCGTCTGTGCTGCAGCTCCGGGCCCGACTCCGCGAAAGGCCGCTCCAATCCAAGCTGTTGGGCCGCGAGGGAGGCAACATGGAAAAAGTCGCCTCTCCGTTGAAGAGGCGACCAAAAGCGGTTTCCCCCACCCACAAGACACAAGACTCACCAAGAGACACCTAAACTAACATTGAGACACACCAAAAAAAGTCGAAATAACGAACACGCTGCTGGCAGGGCAGCCGACTCGCAGCGCCCCCAACTGGCCAGATAGATCCGTGAACACAACCAAGGCGTTCACAGAACACAGATAAAGCATATAACATTTAGTGCAAGATATAACAATGAAGTCCGATAAAACATAGTTCAAAGATCTCCAATGAGGTACTGGACCTGAAGAAGGGTCTCGACCCAAAACGTCACCCATTCCTTCTCTCCAGAGATGCTGCCCATCCCGCTGAGTTTCTCCAGCTTTTTGTGTCTCTTTCCAACGAGGTAGATGGGTGGTCAGGACTACTCATGTAGTGTAGAGTTCGATACCCAACTACAACCATAAATTGTTTTAGGGGACTCTGGAGGGAAATGTTTTAGATGCCTTAGCTGGATGCCAATTCTAGAGTCTCCATGAGTAGTTATGGAAATAACAGTTTGCTGTTAGTGACGTTCAGCTCATCTACACGGGAGGTTCCAGACCGTGCAAGAGGACGTGCTTTGGAAATAGACTCAGAGTGATACAGTTTGGAAACAGGCCCTTCAGCCCAACTTGCCCACACCGGCCAAAATGTTGGTTATACAGAGGCCCGGGACCGTTGGAGCGAGTGGAGGAGGGTCAGGGGCGGTGAGTACATAAATCCGGAACATTCCATACTGAATAGGGAGGTTTCTGGTGGAAGCCGCTGATTGGTGGAAGCAGACTAGAGGAAGCAGCTGACTGGGTGGAGCCTCTGGTTAGTATTTCTGCTTTCTGGTTAAAGGTACAGTGGGTTAGTAAAGGTACAGGGGGTGAGTAAAGGTACAGTGGGTTAGTAAAGGTACAGGGGGTTAGTAAAGGTACAGGGGGTGAGTAAAGGTACAGTGGGTTAGTAAAGGTACAGGGGGTTAGTAAAGGTACAGGGGGTGAGTAAAGGTACAGTGGGTTAGTAAAGGTACAGGGGGTTAGTAAAGGTACAGGGGGTGAGTAAAGGTACAGGGGGTGAGTAAAGGTACAGGGGGTTAGTAAAGGTACAGGGGGTGAGTAAAGGCACAGTGGGTGAGTAAAGGTACAGGGGGTGAGTAAAGGTACAGGGGGTGAGTAAAGGTACAGGGGGTGAGTAAAGGTACAGTGGGTGAGTAAAGGTACAGGGGGTTAGTAAAGGTACAGGGGGTTAGTAAAGGTACAGGGGGTGAGTAAAGGTACAGGGGGTGAGTAAAGGCACAGTGGGTTAGTAAAGGTACAGGGGGTTAGTAAAGGTACAGGGGGTTAGTAAAGGTACAGGGGGTGAGTAAAGGTACAGGGGGTTAGTAAAGGTACAGTGGGTGAGTAAAGGTACAGGGGGTTAGTAAAGGTACAGGGGGTTAGTAAAGGTACAGGGGGTGAGTAAAGGTACAGGGGGTGAGTAAAGGCACAGTGGGTTAGTAAAGGTACAGGGGGTTAGTAAAGGTACAGGGGGTTAGTAAAGGTACAGGGGGTGAGTAAAGGTACAGGGGGTTAGTAAAGGTACAGGGGGTGAGTAAAGGTACAGGGGGTTAGTAAAGGCACAGTGGGTGAGTAAAGGCACAGTGGGTGAGTAAAGGTACAGGGGGTTAGTAAAGGTACAGGGGGTGAGTAAAGGTACAGGGGGTGAGTAAAGGTACAGTGGGTTAGTAAAGGTACAGGGGGTGAGTAAAGGTACAGGGGGTGAGTAAAGGTACAGGGGGTGAGTAAAGGTACAGGGGGTGAGTAAAGGTACAGGGGGTTAGTAAAGGTACAGGGGGTGAGTAAAGGTACAGGGGGTTAGTAAAGGTACAGGGGGTTAGTAAAGGTACAGGGGGTTAGTAAAGGTACAGGGGGTTAGTAAAGGTACAGGGGGTTAGTAAAGGTACAGGGGGTTAGTAAAGGTACAGGGGGTTAGTAAAGGTACAGGGGGTTAGTAAAGGTACAGGGGGTGAGTAAAGGTACAGGGGGTTAGTAAAGGTACAGTGGGTTAGTAAAGGTACAGGGGGTGAGTAAAGGTACAGGGGGTGAGTAAAGGTACAGGGGGTTAGTAAAGGTACAGGGGGTTAGTAAAGGTACAGTGGGTTAGTAAAGGTACAGGGGGTTAGTAAAGGTACAGGGGGTTAGTAAAGGTACAGGGGGTTAGTAAAGGTACAGGGGGTGAGTAAAGGTACAGGGGGTGAGTAAAGGTACAGGGGGTTAGTAAAGGTACAGGGGGTTAGTAAAGGTACAGGGGGTTAGTAAAGGTACAGGGGGTTAGTAAAGGTACAGGGGGTTAGTAAAGGTACAGGGGGTTAGTAAAGGTACAGGGGGTTAGTAAAGGTACAGGGGGTGAGTAAAGGTACAGGGGGTTAGTAAAGGTACAGTGGGTTAGTAAAGGTACAGGGGGTGAGTAAAGGTACAGGGGGTGAGTAAAGGTACAGGGGGTGAGTAAAGGTACAGGGGGTGAGTAAAGGTACAGGGGGTTAGTAAAGGTACAGGGGGTTAGTAAAGGTACAGTGGGTTAGTAAAGGTACAGGGGGTTAGTAAAGGTACAGGGGGTTAGTAAAGGTACAGTGGGTGAGTAAAGGTACAGTGGGTTAGTAAAGGTACAGGGGGTTAGTAAAGGTACAGGGGGTGAGTAAAGGTACAGGGGGTTAGTAAAGGCACAGTGGGTGAGTAAAGGCACAGTGGGTGAGTAAAGGTACAGGGGGTTAGTAAAGGTACAGGGGGTGAGTAAAGGTACAGGGGGTTAGTAAAGGTACAGGGGGTGAGTAAAGGTACAGGGGGTTAGTAAAGGTACAGGGGGTTAGTAAAGGTACAGGGGGTTAGTAAAGGTACAGGGGGTTAGTAAAGGTACAGGGGGTTAGTAAAGGTACAGGGGGTTAGTAAAGGTACAGGGGGTTAGTAAAGGTACAGGGGGTTAGTAAAGGTACAGGGGGTTAGTAAAGGTACAGGGGGTTAGTAAAGGTACAGGGGGTGAGTAAAGGTACAGGGGGTTAGTAAAGGTACAGTGGGTTAGTAAAGGTACAGGGGGTGAGTAAAGGTACAGGGGGTTAGTAAAGGTACAGTGGGTTAGTAAAGGTACAGGGGGTGAGTAAAGGTACAGGGGGTGAGTAAAGGTACAGGGGGTGAGTAAAGGTACAGGGGGTTAGTAAAGGTACAGGGGGTTAGTAAAGGTACAGTGGGTTAGTAAAGGTACAGGGGGTTAGTAAAGGTACAGGGGGTTAGTAAAGGTACAGGGGGTGAGTAAAGGTACAGGGGGTTAGTAAAGGTACAGTGGGTGAGTAAAGGTACAGTGGGTTAGTAAAGGTACAGGGGGTTAGTAAAGGTACAGGGGGTGAGTAAAGGTACAGGGGGTTAGTAAAGGCACAGTGGGTGAGTAAAGGCACAGTGGGTGAGTAAAGGTACAGGGGGTTAGTAAAGGTACAGGGGGTGAGTAAAGGTACAGGGGGTTAGTAAAGGTACAGGGGGTTAGTAAAGGTACAGGGGGTGAGTAAAGGTACAGGGGGTTAGTAAAGGTACAGGGGGTTAGTAAAGGTACAGGGGGTTAGTAAAGGTACAGGGGGTGAGTAAAGGTACAGGGGGTTAGTAAAGGTACAGGGGGTGAGTAAAGGTACAGGGGGTTAGTAAAGGTACAGGGGGTGAGTAAAGGTACAGGGGGTTAGTAAAGGTACAGGGGGTTAGTAAAGGTACAGGGGGTTAGTAAAGGTACAGGGGGTGAGTAAAGGTACAGGGGGTTAGTAAAGGTACAGGGGGTGAGTAAAGGTACAGGGGGTTAGTAAAGGCACAGTGGGTGAGTAAAGGCACAGTGGGTGAGTAAAGGTACAGGGGGTTAGTAAAGGTACAGGGGGTTAGTAAAGGTACAGGGGGTGAGTAAAGGTACAGGGGGTTAGTAAAGGTACAGGGGGTTAGTAAAGGTACAGGGGGTTAGTAAAGGTACAGGGGGTGAGTAAAGGTACAGGGGGTGAGTAAAGGTACAGGGGGTTAGTAAAGGTACAGGGGGTGAGTAAAGGTACAGGGGGTTTGTAAAGGTACAGGGGGTGAGTAAAGGTACAGGGGGTTAGTAAAGGCACAGTGGGTGAGTAAAGGCACAGTGGGTGAGTAAAGGTACAGGGGGTTAGTAAAGGTACAGGGGGTTAGTAAAGGTACAGGGGGTTAGTAAAGGTACAGTGGGTTAGTAAAGGTACAGGGGGTTAGTAAAGGTACAGGGGGTTAGTAAAGGTACAGGGGGTTAGTAAAGGCACAGTGGGTGAGTAAAGGCACAGTGGGTGAGTAAAGGTACAGGGGGTGAGTAAAGGTACAGGGGGTTAGTAAAGGTACAGGGGGTTAGTAAAGGCACAGTGGGTGAGTAAAGGCACAGTGGGTGAGTAAAGGTACAGGGGGTCAGTAAAGGTACAGGGGGTGAGTAAAGGTACAGGGGGTGAGTAAAGGTACAGGGGGTGAGTAAAGGTACAGGGGGTTAGTAAAGGTACAGGGGGTTAGTAAAGGTACAGGGGGTGAGTAAAGGTACAGGGGGTGAGTAAAGGTACAGTGGGTGAGTAAAGGTACAGTGGGTGAGTGAAGGTACAGGGGGTTAGTAAAGGTACAGGGGGTGAGTAAAGGTACAGGGGGTTAGTAAAGGTACAGGGGGTGAGTAAAGGTACAGGGGGTTAGTAAAGGTACAGGGGGTGAGTAAAGGTACAGGGGGTTAGTAAAGGTACAGTGGGTGAGTAAAGGTACAGGGGGTTAGTAAAGGTACAGGGGGTTAGTAAAGGTACAGGGGGTGAGTAAAGGTACAGTGGGTGAGTAAAGGTACAGGGGGTTAGTAAAGGTACAGGGGGTTAGTAAAGGTACAGGGGGTGAGTAAAGGTACAGGGGGTGAGTAAAGGTACAGGGGGTGAGTAAAGGTACAGGGGGTGAGTAAAGGTACAGTGGGTTAGTAAAGGTACAGTGGGTGAGTAAAGGTACAGGGGGTGAGTAAAGGTACAGGGGGTGAGTAAAGGTACAGGGGGTGAGTAAAGGTACAGTGGGTGAGTAAAGGTACAGGGGGTGAGTAAAGGTACAGTGGGTTAGTAAAGGTACAGTGGGTGAGTAAAGGTACAGGGGGTGAGTAAAGGTACAGGGGGTTAGTAAAGGTACAGGGGGTGAGTAAAGGTACAGTGGGTTAGTAAAGGTACAGGGGGTGAGTAAAGGTACAGGGGGTGAGTAAAGGTACAGTGGGTGAGTAAAGGTACAGGGGGTTAGTAAAGGTACAGTGGGTGAGTAAAGGTACAGGGGGTTAGTAAAGGTACAGTGGGTGAGTAAAGGTACAGGGGGTTAGTAAAGGTACAGTGGGTGAGTAAAGGTACAGTGGGTGAGTAAAGGTACAGGGGGTTAGTAAAGGAACAGGGGGTTAGTAAAGGTACAGTGGGTGAGTAAAGGCACAGTGGGTGAGTAAAGGTACAGGGGGTTAGTAAAGGTACAGTGGGTGAGTAAAGGCACAGTGGGTGAGTAAAGGTACAGGGGGTGAGTAAAGGTACAGGGGGTGAGTAAAGGTACAGTGGGTGAGTAAAGGTACAGTGGGTTAGTAAAGGTACAGTGCTTTTGGTTTGTATAATAAAGGTGTAGGTTAAAGGTCAAGAGGGAGCTGCTGTTTGAGTCAGATACCTGCTGATTTCTCGCAGCAGTTTCCATTATATTATACTGATATCGGATCCAGGGTAAGGTGAGAGAATGTCAGCCAGAGCAGTGTACTGTACTGCATGTCAGATGTGGGAGGTCATGGTGTCGGATGGCCCTCTTGACGTCCACATCTGCACCAGGTGCAGAGAGATGGGGCTCCTAAGGGACCGTGTTAGGATCCTGGAGCAGCAGCTCGATGACCTCTGCCTGGTCAGGGAGAGTGAAGAGGTGATAGAGGAGAGTTATAGGAAGGTGGTCACTCCAAAACCACAGGAGAGAGACATGTGGGTCACGCTAAGGAAGGGCAAGGGGCAGAGGCATGAACGAGTGAGTACTCCAATGTCAGTACACCTGGCAAATAAGTACTCCTGTTTGAGTACGGATGGGGGTGACAGCCTACCCGGGGGTAGCGACAGCGGACGGGCCTTCAGCACAGAGACCGGCCCTGTTGCTCCAAAAGGTAGGGAAAAAAAGAGGGCAATAGTAATTGGGGACTCTATTGTTAGGGGGTCGGATAGACGATTCTGTGGACGCAGTCGGGAGACCAGGATGGTGGTCTGCCTCCCTGGTGCCAAGGTCTTGGACGTGTCTAAACGTGTCCAAGATATCCTCAAATCAGAGGGAGAGGAGCCTGAGGTCGTGGTACATATAGGTACCAATGACATAGGTAAAAAAAGGGAAGAGGTCCTGAAGGGAGGATTTAAGGACTTGGGAGGAGAGTTGAGGAAAAGGACCAAAAAGGTAACAATCTCAGGATTACTGCCTGTGCCACGTGACAGTGAGAGTAGAAATGAAGCAAGGTGGAGGATAAATGCTTGGCTGAAAGACTGGTGCAGAGGGCAGGGATTCAAGTTTCTGGATCATTGGGACTTCTTTTGGGGTAGGTGGGACCAGTACAGAAAAGATGGGTTGCACTTGAACCCGAGGGGGACCAATATCCTGGCGGGGAAATTTGCAAAGGCCACTGGGGAGACTTTAAACTAGAATGGTTGGGGCAAGGGATGCAAATAGCAAAAGCTAGTAGACAGAATGGGAGGCAGGAAGCAGAAAAGGGAAGCACTCGGACACAAGAGGAGAAAGAAAAACAAGGAAATAAACAGAGAATAAGAGATGGGGGGTTTCTTAAATGTGCATATTTTAATGCTAGGAGCATTGTAAGAAAGGTGGATGAGCTTAGAGTCTGGATAGACACCTGGAAGTATGATGTTGTGGCGATCAGTGAAACATGGTTGCAGGAGGGCTGTGATTGGAAACTAAATATTCCAGGATTTCGTTGCTTCAGGTGTGATAGAATTGGAGGGGCAAGAGGTGGAGGTGTTGCATTGCTAGTCAGGGAAGATATTACAGCAGTGCTTTGGCAGGATAGATTGGAGGACTCATCTAGGGAGGCTATTTGGGTGGAACTGAGAAGTGGGAAAGGTGTAGCAACACTTATAGGGGTATATTATAGACCGCCAAATGGGGGACGAGAATTGGAAGAGCAAATATGTGAAGAGATAGCAGATATTAGTAGTAAGCACAAGGTAGTGATTGTGGGAGATTTCAACTTTCCACACATAGACTGGGAAACACATTCTGTAAATGGGCTGGATGGTTTGGAGTTTGTAAAATGTGTGCAGGATAGTTTTTTGCAGCAATACATAGAGGTGCCTACTAGAGGAGGGGCAGTGCTGGACCTCCTGTTAGGAAATGAGACAGGACAGGTGGTGGAGGTATGCGTTGGGGAGCACTTCGGGTCCAGTGATCACAATACCATTAGTTTCAATATAATTATGGAGAAGGACAGAACTGGGCCTAGGGTTGAGATTTTTGATTGGAGAAAGGCTAACTTTAACGAGATGCGAGATGATTTAAAAGGAGTGAACTGGGACATTTTGTTTTATGGGAAAGATGTAGAGGAGAAATGGAGGACATTTAAAGGGGAAATTTTAAGAGTACAGAATCTTTATGTCACTGTTCGGTTGAAAGGAACCAGTAAAAATTGGAAAGAGCCCTGGTTTTCAAGGGAAATTGGGCATCTTGTTCGGAAAAAGAGGGAGATCTACAATAATTATAGGCAGCATAAAGTAAATGAGGTGCTTGAGGAGTATAAGGAATGCAGAAAGAATGTTAAGAAAGAAATTAGAAAAGCTAAAAGAAGATATGAGGTTGCTTTGGCAAGTAAGGTGAAAGTAAATCCAAAGGGTTTCTACAGCTATGTTAATAGCAAAAGGATAACAAGGGATAAAATTGGTCCATTGGAGAGACCGAGTGGACAGCTATCTGTAGAGCCAAAAGAGATGGGGGAGATATTGAACAATTTCTTTTCTTCGGTATTCACCAAGGAGAAGGATATTGAATTATGTGAGGTAAGGGAAACTAGTAGAGTAGCTATGGATACTATGAGTTTCAAAGTAAAATAAGTACTGGCACTTTTGAAAAATATAAAAGTGGATAAGTCTCCAGGTCCTGACAGGATATTCCCTAGGACATTGAGGGAAGTTAGTGTAGAAATAGCCGGGGCTATGACCGAAATATTTCAAATGTCATTAGAAACGGGAATAGTCCCCGAGGATTGGCGTACTGCGCATGTTGTTCCATTGTTTAAAAAGGGTTCTAAAAGTAAATCTAGCAATTATAGACCGGTTAGTTTGACTTCAGTGGTGGGCAAATTAATGGAAAAGATACTTAGAGATAATATATATAAGTATCTGGATAAAGAGGGTCTAATTAGGAACAGTCAACATGGATTTATGCCTGGAAGGTCATGTTTGACTAATCTTCTTGAATTTTTTGAAGAGGTTACTAGGGAAATTGATGAGGGTAAAGCAGTGGATGTTGTCTATATGGACTTCAGTAAGGCCTTTGACAAGGTTCCTCATGGAAGGTTGGTTAAGAAGGTTCAACTGTTGGGTATAAATGCAGGAATAGCAAGATGGATTCAACAGTGGCTGAATGGGAGAAGCCAGAGGGTAATGGTGGATGGCTGTTTGTCGGGTTGGAGGCAGGTGATTAGTGGGGTGCCTCAGAGATCTGTGTTGGGTCCTTTGTTGTTTGTCATGTACATCAATGATCTGGATGAAGGGGTGGTAAATTGGATTAGTAAGTATGCAGATGATACCAAGATAGGGGGTGTTGTGGATAATGAAGAGGATTTCCAAAGTCTACAGAGTGATTTAGGCCAGTTGGAAAAATGGGCTGAAAGATGGCAGATGGAGTTTAATGCTGATAAATGTGAGGTGCTACACCTTGGCAGGACAAATCAAAATAGGACGTACATGGTAAACGGTAGGGAATTGAAGAATACAGTTGAACAGAGGGATCTGGGAATAACCGTGCATAGTTCCTTGAAGGTGGAATCTCATATAGATAGGGTGGTAAAGAAAGCTTTTGGTATGCTAGCCTTTATAAATCAGAGCATTGAGTATAGAAGCTGGGATGTAATGTTAAAATTGTACAAGGCATTGGTGAGACCAAATCTGGAGTATTGTGCGGCAAATTTTGTTCGCCCAATTATGGAAAGGATGTCAACAAAATAGAGAGGGTACAGAGATTTACTAGAATGTTGCCTGGGTTTCAACAGCTAAGTTACAGAGATAGGTTGAATAAGTTAGGTCTTTATTCTCTGGAGCACAGAAGGTTAAGGGGGGACTTGATAGAGGTCTTTAAAATGATGAGAGGGATAGACAGAGTTGATGTGGACAAGCTTTTCCCTATGAGAATAGGGAAGATTCAAACAAGAGGACATGACTTTAGAATTAAGGGACAGAGGTTTAGGGGTAACATGAGGGGGAACTTCTTTACTCAGAGAGTGGTAGCGGTGTGGAATGAGCTTCCAGCGGAAGTGGTGGCGGCAGGTTCGTTGGTATCATTTAAAAATAAATTGGATAGGCATATGGATGAGAAGGGTATGGAGGGTTATGGTATGAGTGCAGGCAGGTGGGACTAAGGGAAAAAAGTTGTTCGGCACCGACTTGAAGGGCCGAGATGGCCTGTTTCCGTGCTGTAATTGTTATATGGTTATATGGTTATATTATATATGTCCCAGCTACACTTGTTCTACCTGCCCGCGTTTGGTCCTTATCCCTCCAAATCGTCCTATCCATGTACCCGTCTAACTGTTTAACTGTTGGGATAGTCCCAGCCTCAACTACCTCCCCTGGCAGCTTGTTCCATACACCCACCGCCCTCTGTGTGAAAAAACCCGAGGATGTGTGAATTAACTCGAGGATTTCAACTTCTTGGTTATTATTTTTCCTGTTAGAACTTAAAATATTGTTGAATAAAATATCACTGAATATGTATTAGCATATTACGTAGCAAGTTCAGCCTGTCTGCTCCTGATAAAGGCAGATAGATGCTGGTGCACTTCCCACGGAAGATTCATATCAAAACATGCAAATACATTATAGATCTACCTGATGTAACCAAGGACAAACCTTTGCCTCATCACATATATTTATATATATTTCTAATGTATTTGATTATTCTCCAGACAATTCTTTTACTCCAGACTAAATGTTTAAATGCAAAGCTAAATATATATATTTTTTGCTGCCTTATTTGTTATGCAAGAATTCTACACTCCAAAAAGATACAAAGTGCTGGTGTAACTCAACGGGTCAGGCAGATGTTTCGGGTCGGGACACTTCATCAGTCTGAAGAGCGGACCTGACCCAAAAAGTCACACATCCATGTTCTCCAGCGATGGTGCCCGACCTGCTGAGTTTGAAGTCTCAGCACTTTGTCTTTTTGTGTAAACCAGCGTCTGCAGTTCCTGGTGTCATCGTCATAGAGTGATACAGTATGGAAACAGGCCCTTCGGCCCAACTTACCCACACCAACTAACATGTCCCAGCTACCCTAGTCCCACCTGCCTGCGCTTGGTCCATATCCCTCCAAACCCTGTCCTATTTGTGTACCAGTCTAACTGTTTCTTAAATGTTGGGATAGTCCCAGCCTCAACTACCTCATCAGGCAGTTCACCCCATACACCCACCACCCTTTGTGTGAAAAATTTACCCTTCAGATTCCTATTAATTTTTTTCCTCTTCACCTTAAACCTATGTCCTCTGGTCCTCGATTCCCCAACTCTGGGCAAGAGACTCTGTGCATCTACCCGATCTATTCCTCTCATGATTTTGTGTCTTCCGAGGTCAAAGGGTGAAGACAAGATGGGATAGCGGGGGAGGAAGACAGAGAGAGCAATGTGGGGGTGGGGGTTGCAGCAATCGTTTGACTGTTCCTGGGTACCGATGTGTTTTGGTTGGAGACACAGCGTGGAAACAGGCCCTTCAGTCCACTCCAACCAACGATGACCGCTACACTTGCTCAATATTAATCCTAGTTTCCCATCCTACACACTCGGGGCATTTTACAGAAGCCAATTAACCTACAAACCCGCACGTCTTTTGAATGTGGGAGGAAAACACACTTAGTCACAGATAGAAGGTACAACTCAGATTAAGGGAATCAGGAACCATAGGACAGAGGCTTAAGGTGGGAGGAGAACGATTTAAAGGGGCAATCTTTTCACACAGAGGATGGTGGGTTTATCCAATGAGCTGCCATAGGAGGTCGTTGAAGCAAGTACTATCGTAATATTTAAAAGATATTTGCAAGAATACATGGATAGGAAAGAGGAATGGGCCTACTGCATGCAGATGGGACTAGTGTAGATGGGACATCTTGGTCGGCATGGACAATGTGGGCCGAAGGGCCTGTTTCCGTGCTGCACGATTCTATGAAAGCAATGAACCGTTCAAAACTATTGGTTATTCCATTACGGTTTTGCATATTGTGATTAAACCATCATTAACTCAGGAATAACACGATAAATCACAATTAGGTTCAAAATTATTAATTCACCAATCCTAATAATAGCACAAATGCAGTTAACTGGAACCATGAACTGGAACCCAGGTAACAAACTAAATTGAGAAGCTGAGGCACAGGTTCTGAAATGCAACTTCCAAACTCTATTTCAGGTCAGCTCGAAACAGACCTAAAGATTCAACAACATTTCTCAATCAGCTAACAATTTTACAGACAATAGACAATAGGTGCAGGAGGAGGCCATTCGGCCCTTCGAGCCAGCACCGCCATTCAATGTGATCATGGCTGATCATCCCCAATCAGTACCCCGTTCCTGCCTTCTCCCCATATCCCCCGACTCCGCTATCTTTATAATAATAATAACAACTTTATTACTGACTCAAGGTCCGGACAAGGGGCAACATTACATTAAAAATGCATTGCATATCAAATATCATAAATATATATAAAATCATGGTAAATCACATAAAAACATCATAATTTTATATATTTAAAAAACCCACAATACTTAAGTTAAAAATCCAGAGTAAAAGATGATCAATGTCGTACAACGAGACAACGATACCAGCGTCTCCACAGCTGGGATTCGTAGCGTGTAGTGCTAACCCTTATGTTTAGAGTCATTTATCCTGCAAATGAATTTATACATGTGGTGTCTTAGGATAGCTTCTAAAGTACTGACTCCTGCAGCCACAAACATATTACTGGCACTACACCATCTTGGCCTCAGCAGTGTTCTCATGGCATCGTTATATGCCACCTTTAGTCTCTGCATACTTGTCTTTAAATAGTTCGACCACAGGTGCGCAGTGTAGAGGGGTGTGCAGTATGCTCTAAATAGCGACATCTTCACCACATCTGCACATGCACCAAATTTACGCAAGAGGATATTCGCCTGTATATACAGCATGCGTCGTTGCCTATAAATATCCTCATCATCTGTCATTTGTTCTGTAATAATATGCCCTAGATATTTGATCTTATTACAGACACTAAGATTGTTGTCAGACAATTTAAAATCAGGATATTTGAAGCTTTTATCCTCTTTGGTTCTACAGACCATAACAGCACTCTTACTAGCATTATATTTAATGTCATGTTCCACACCAGACACGGAACATGTAGTAAGGAGCTGCTGGAGACCAGCGCTAGATGGACTAAAGACCACAAGATCATCTGCATACATAATATGGTTCACTAAAATATTACCAATCACGCACCCAGTGTTAAGGCTTTCAATTGTTTAGACAGATCATCAATATATAGATTAAAAAGGGCTGGGGACAAAATTCCCCCTTGTCTAACACCATTGCTAACCCCAAATGGGGCTGAGACCCTATTGCCCCATTTTATTTGCATAGTCTGGTGGGCATACCAGGAGGCCAGAATTCTCACATTGTATTTAACACCCCTCTTTGACTCATTTTACCAAACAGCTTTCTGTGATTAACACGGTCAAAGGCTTTGGAAGCATCAATAAAGCACATAAGGATTGAAGAGTTTTTGCCTCTATATTTGTTTACAATCTCCTTTAAGGCATATATGCACAAGTCAGTGCCATGTTTAGCTTTAACTCCACAGATAACCACTTATCTGTGGAGTTAACAAACTCATTTACTCTCTCCAGCAGAACTCTTTCGAAGACTTTTGACAATATGCTGGCTAAAGCTATGGGCCTGTAATTATTTAGACTGCCTACTTTACCAGCTTTGTCCTTAATACCCGGCACTAACAGGACAGACAACATTGAATGCGGTAACAAGCCATGAATCATAAAGCCAGTAAAACAAATAGCTAGGAGAGGAGCTATCCTCATACTCGCATACTTAAGATGTTCAGCAGAGATATGATCCAAGCCACTTGCTTTGTTGTTGGACAGCTTGCTCATGGCATGATGCACCTCATGTGACATAATCACCATCGAGTCATTACTCCCAATACTGTCCACCCTATACAAGTCACCTTATAGAGCCCTATCTAGCTCTCTCTTGAAAGCAATAGGCAATGGACATGGCTGTAGTTAGCTGTTGAACTCTGCATTAAGCGAGCGGACCTGACCTCCCATCTGTCTCAATGGAGTCCTTTGAACGATCTTTAAACAGACCTGATCGGACTTCAATGTTATTTATTGCACTGACTGTTCTATCCTCTATCCCGTATCTGTGCATGCGTTGATTGCATTCATGAATCTATTCTTTGACTGAGAAGTAAACTCAATTGAAAGGATACTTTTTAGAAATTGAGAAAGCTTTCACTGTACCTCTGAACACATGACAATAACATACTAAACTAAGCACGGTACTTGGATGTATGATTCATTCGCATTATTATTTGTAAAGTTTTGCTTTTGTTCAGATTAGTTTAGATACAGCGCAAAAAACAGGCCCCTTGGTGCACCAATCACCCCGCACACCAGCACTACCGCACATACACGAGGGACAATTTTTAATTAATCCTGCAAACTTGGAGCATGGGAGGAAACCGGAGATCCCCGAGAAAACCCACGCAGGTCACGGGGACGAACGTACAAACTCCGTGCAGACAGCGCCCATTGTCAGGACTTCCACACAGAGAGTTGCGAGTGTGTGGAATTCTCTGCCTCAGAGGGCGGTGGAGGCTGGTTCTCTGGATGCTTTCAAGAGAGAGTCAGGTAGAGCTCTTAGGGATAGTGGCTTGAGGGGGTGTGGAGAGAAGGCAGGAACGGGGTACTGATTGTGGATGATCAGCCATGATCACATTGAATGGTGTTGTTGGCCCGAAGGGCCGAATGGCCTACCCCTGCAACTATTGTCTATTGAACCTATGTCTCTGTCGCTGTGAGAAAGCAACGCTGCACCACCGTGTCACCCGTGGCTGAGTAGGAAAATAAATTTCAAAAGGAAAAGTATAGCTTACAACTGCAGGATGAGGAGAATGCTGAAACAGCTACTCAGATACTTGTTGAGGAAGAGGACCCCCAGCACGTGCAGGTTCGGTGAATGGTCCTTTACAGAATGATCCACTTCAACAGTCTGCTGCAATAAAACGTGATCTGGAACAAAAAGGAATAACATTCAGTTAACAACAACCAGTGAAGCAATCATTTAGAGTTTCTGCCAAATGATTTAGTCTTAAATAATAATGGAAACTGCAACGATGCTACAAGCAGAAATCGTTTTTTTTTTAAAAGACCAAAATAGTAAATAATTAATTATTTCTAGACAAAATGCTGGAGTAACTCAGTGGAACGGGCAGCATCTCTGGATAGACGGAATGAGTGACGTTTCAGATCGAGACCCTTCTTCAGACTGAGAGTCAGGGTAGAAGTCAGTCTGAAGAAGGGTCTCGACCCGGAAACGTCATCCATTCCTTCTCTCCAGAGATGCTGCCCATTCCGCCAGCATTTTGTGTCTATCTTCGGTGTAAACCAGCGTCTGCTAGACATTTTAGTTACAAGCAAACATCTAAATGATGATAGAAATACGATCCAACCTTCAGAATATTTACAGAAAAGTTCCCTCAAAATTAAAGGCAAGGTTATCTCCAACAAGAGCAAGTCCAACCACATAACTTGTTGAACAAGTTGGGTCTTTATTCTTTGGAGCGCAGAAGGTTAAGGGGGGACTTGATTGAGGTCTTTAAAATGATGAAAGGGATAGACAGAGTTGACGTGGATAAGCTTTTCCCATTGAGGGTAGGGAAGATTCAAACAAGAGGGCATGACATGAGAATTAAGGGACAGAAGTTTAGGGGTAACATGAGGGGGAACTTCTTTACTCAGAGAGTGGTGGCTGTGTGGAATGATCTTCCTGCAGAAGTGGTGGAGACAGGACCGATTTTAACATTTAAAAGTAAAGTGGATAGGTATATGGACGGGAAGGGAATGGAGGGGTATGGTCTGAGTGCAGGTAGATGGGACTAGGGGAAAATAAATGGTCGGCACGGACTGGAAGGGCCGAGAAGGCCTGTTTCCGTGCTGTAATTGTTATATGGTTATATGCCCTTGATATTCAATGGCACTAACATCACTGACACGGTTAAACCCTGGACAGAGTGACCATCCACTACCCAAATCATTCCTTTGCTTCCCCAGCAGTACACAGCACGGGCACAGCAGGTACCATCCATGTAACGTACTTCACCTATCTATCCCGGCTCATCCCCTGTCATCTCCTAAACCCCTGATCTTTACCACAGTTTCTTCCCAGCTGTTATCAGGCAACTGAATCAATAGACAAGAGGTGCAGGAGTAGGCCATTCGGCCCTTCGAGCCGGCACTGCCATTCAATGTGATCATGGCTGATCATCCACAATAAGTACCCCGTTCCTGCCTTCTCCCCATATCCCCTGACTCCGCTAGCTTCAAGAGCCCTATCTAGTTCTCTCTTGAAAGTATCCAGAGAACCGGCCTCCACCGCCCTCTGAGGCAGAGAATTCCACAGACTCACAACTCTCTGTGAGATACATTGTTTCCTCATCTCCGTTCTAAATGGCTTACTCCTTATTCTTAAACTGTGGCCCCTGGTTCTGGACTCCCCCAACATCGGGAACCATCCTACCACAACCAGAGAGCAGTGCTGAACTACTATCTACCTCATTGGTGACCCTCGAACTAACCGTGTCCGGACTTTGCTGGCTTTACCTTGCACTAAACGTTATTCCCTTGTCATGTATCTGTACACTGTAAACGGCTCGACTGGAATCAGGTATTGTCTTTCCGCTGACTGGTTAGCACGCAACAAAAGGTTTTCACTGTACCTCGGTACACGTGACAATAAACTACACTGAAACTGACAAAGAACAAGGGCAGCAGCACAGGAGCTCAGCACCACCTACAAGCTTCATAACAGCCTCTCTCAATTTAGTTTAGAGATAGCAGGGAAACAGGCCCTTCAGCCCACCGAGGCCGCACCGGCCAGCGATCCCCGTACACTAACACTATCCTACACACACTAGGGACAATTTACACTTACACCAAGCCAATTAACCTACAAACCTGCACGTCTTTGGAGTGTGGGAAGAAACCGAAGATCTCGGAGGAAACCCACGCGGTCACGGGGAGAACGTACAAACTCCGTGCAGACAGCACCCGTAGTCGGGATCGAACCTGGGTTTCTGGTGCTGCAAGCGCTGTAAGGCAGGAACTCTACCGCTGTGTTGCCCCTCAAAACGACATCACTGGCCGTTATTAACACCGAATCTAAACCCTGGAGTTCCCTCCCCAACGGCACTACAGGAGTTTGTTCAATACAATACCGTTTATTGTCATTTGAACCCCAAATGAAGTTCAAACTAAATTTGATTTCTACAGTCATTTGCTGCAAGAAAGGTTTTCTGCAAAAGAACCAAGGCACACAACCGACTCAATTCACACAGACATCCTTCACAGTGAATCTCCTCCTCACTGTGATGGAAGGCAAAGTCCTGTCTCTCCCCTGCTCTCCATTCTTCTCCTGATGTTCAGCAGAAACACGGCAGCAGTTCAAGGTTAGAGCTCAATACCACCCTCACAATGATAGTTGAGTACGGACAGCAAATGCTGCCCTTTAACTTTGGTTCATTCTGGTCTCTCCCTCCATTCATCATCGTTGAAACACATTAGCGATGCAATGGCGCTGGTTTCCGACGGGAACGGTGACGGACGCACCACACATCTCTGTCCTCCAGTTCCTGCGGACTTCTGCCGCTGGAAGTATAGGATTTTGGTGTGTGTGTGTGTGCTTTATCATCATACCTTACAATGCCGTACGACAGTGATCGCAACTTCTACTGAGGTGTGGCGGCTGTCGGCTCGCTGGAAGCTCATCCGCCCTTTGACAGGTCTTGTTTTTGGTCCTGCTGGGGGTCCACTGCCCCCTCCTCACCTGGCAAACCAGGTGGGGGAGACGGTTTAGTCGCCGACTATCCGACCATGGAGCAGGTAGCATGGGATTACATGGTACCCGTGGCGGGGGGGGGGGACTCCTCCCCCGACCTCACCTCCACAGATGCTGCCCAAATTATGGAAAGTTTTCCAGTATTTTCTGCTTTTAGTTCATGTTTGCCACAAGTGCCTTATTTTCCTTCTTATTATTCACACTGATTAACTGGGCCACACACTGTGCAGCAAGAAAACACAGGCGCAGAGGCAAACACTAGGGTGATGCTCGCGTTGCAGTATTAATGATATAAATAATGAATTATTTCAAACAGTAGGTTATTAATATCATAAATTTATTATATACTATTTTTGAATTTAACATTCAATGTAGTCATAAGCAAAAATGACAAATTCATAAACAGTTATTTCAGTTCCAATCTCATCATAACCACATGGAGAGAATAACCAACAAATATAACTCAATTAATAAAGATTTAAAAGGGGCTTAGTCATAGTCATAGAGTGATACAGCGTGGAAATAAGCCCTTCAGCCCAACTTGCCCACACCGGCCAACATAGAAACATAGAAAATAGGTGCAGGAGGAGGTCATTCGGCCCTTCGAGCCAGCACCGCCATTCATTGCGATCATGGCTGATCGTCCCCAATCAATAACCCGTGCTTGCCTTCTCCCCATATCCCTAGATTCCACTAGCCCCTAGAGCTCTATCTAACTCTCTATTTAAATCGATCCAGTGTCCCAGCTACACTAGTCCCAAAGTCGGCTTGAGCATTCTAAGATGGCTGCCGTTACGCTCCGTCACGTACTACACCTCATTGCATTGGATTACGCAGGAGTGGAGCATGTTGCTCCTCTCTGTGATATTTGATCCCACCTGCCTGCATTTGGTCCATATCCCTCCAAACCTGTCCTATCCATGTACCTGTCGGACTGTCTCACCACCATTAATTGAAGTGACCTGTGTGTTTGTTGCCAGTTGCTTCCCTCAGTCCAGCTTAGATTGTTATCCACTCTAATGTTATAAAATTTATCATAACTCAATAGAAATGAAAACGCAATCGGCCCTTTCAATAATTTATCCTGTTCGTTCCACTCCTCCAGGAACATTGATACATGTTAAGGCTTCTAACTACATTAAACTGTACATTACCAGAAATTATTGGACTTCAGTTCGGGAAAGTGTTTGGAAGAGTAATACATAAGTGATAATAGCCAGGAAGTTTTACACAAAGTCTAACAGAATATTTTATGGACATGACTGCTAATGGGTTTTTGTTGGTTAAATGAATATTGATTAGTTGTTAGTGACCGTTATTTGGCTTATATAAAATGTATTAATGTGGTCAGTCAATGGATAAAAAAACTACAAAGAATAATTGTTCATAAATTAATCTGCAACTTAAATATTTTCTTTACTGAGTCGCCATTAAAGATTCTGATAGTGGCAGCAATACAGCTGAAAATTTTATAGTCCCTATTGATTTACCAATTTAATAATGTTGACACCATTTCGAAAATATTCCCTTGCAAATTAATATGCACTCTTTTTCAAGAACATGGGATGTTAACGTTAAATGCTGTAAATTGTAAAGTAAAAGCAATACGCTGAGATACATCACTAGTTGGGTAGCATCTGCGGAGGGAGAAACACTCATGCTTAAAATCAATGGCCTTTCATCTAAACTGGATGTGAACAAATTAGACAATAATAGACAATAGGTGCAGGAGGAGGCCATTCGGCCCTTCGAGCCAGCACCGCCATTCACTGTGATCATGGCTGATCATCCCCAATCAGTGCCCCGTTCCTGCCTTCTCCCCATATCCCCCGGCTCCGCTACCTTTAAGAGCCCTATCTAGCTCTCTCTTGAATGTATCCAGAGAACCTGCCTCCACCGCCCTCCGAGGCAGAGAATTCCACAGACTCACAACTCTCTGTGAGAAAATAAATGTGCGTTGTTTAAGTTGTAGAGAGGTGGCAGGGTGCAGAGGACATGGGCTGCAGCTGCAAGGAGGTGAAGACCAAAACTGTCTGGGTAATAGAACGTAGACACGAGGAACTGCACATGCCGGTTTACACCAAAAAAAAGAGACAAGGTGCTGGAGTAACTCAGCGGGTCAGGCAGCATCGCTGGGGAACATGGAGGGGTGAAGTTTTGAGTTGGGCCCTGTTCTTCAGACGGATTATAGATCATGGGTGGAGTGGGTACTGTTTGTGGGGCCGGTCACACTGGACCGACTCGGCCTTTCCACAGTCTACGTCCACCAGTTTTGTAACTTGGTCTTGCTGTGAAACTCTGGCTCAGCCCATCGTCCACGTCCGAGCCCCAGCGAGGGGGTACGAGCGAGCCGTGAGCCCTTGGCAGTGGATCTAGTGGCCCTGCCCCCAGACCTGCCAATAGCTCGAGACACAGAATGCTGGAATAACTCAGCGGGCGAGGCAGCATTTATGGAGAGAAGGAATTGGCAACGCCTCGGGTCAAGACCTTTCCCCGTCTGGCGAAGGGGCTCAACCCGAGGCGTCGCCAATTCCTTCTCTCCATAGATGCTGTCTCACCCACTGCGTTACTCCAGCATTTTGTGTCTACCTACGATTTTACCAGCATCTGCAGTGTTTTCTTAAACAATAGCTCAGGACAAATGCTCACTGTCCAATGTCTCTGATACTCAGTATATATTCCAATTTATTTCCAACCCCTTAGACCAGTCTTCTGTGGCGTGCACAGCCTAAAGTTGTAGGACAACTTGTTCTATTTGATCTACCGTTTGTGCACGTTGAGTTGATTGCATTAGTCGAAACAGGGCGGACCACGTGAAGGTTGCAATCAATCCAACCCCTGAGACCAGTGTGATATTCACATGTACAGTATCTAGTCCCACTCTCTAATCCGTACACACTGAGCATTTTACAGAGGGCCAACTATCCCTACAGCACGCACATCTTTGGGATATGGGGGGAAACTGGAGCGCCCGGAGAAAACCCATGCGGCCGCATGGAGAACGTGCAAACTCCACACAGAGAGCACGTGAGGTCAGGACGAAACCCGGGTCCTTGATGCCGTGAAGCCTCAACTGCACCAGATTGGTAGTGGGCAGTTATCCACCTTTGCACCCACTCGCCTCTTCTGCCCCTACAATGGTAAAGGCGTATTTCATCATTTGTCATTTCACAATGGCAAAGGAATAGCAACCTTAATACTTCATTGTTTGAAGGGTCCCGACGCAAAACATCACCCGTCCATTCCCTCCCCAGATGCTGCCTGATTTTCCAGCACTTTGTTAGACGAATGTTTCCCTGCATCTGCACCACTATACTTCACACAGCAGATGAGAGATACAGCGCGGAAACAGGCCCTTCGGCCCAACCGAGTCCGCTCCGACCAGCAATTCCCGCACATTAACACTATCCTACACAAACTAGGGACAATTCACAATTTTCCCAAGCCAATTAACCTGCAAACCTGTACCTCTTTGGAGTGTGGGAGGAAAGCGGAGCTCCCGGGGAAAAACCCGGGGGAGAACGTGCAAACTCCGTACAGGCAAGCACGTGCGGTCAGGATCGAGCCCGGGTGGCTGGCGCTGCAGAAAGAAATGCCTCGGACTCAGAATATTCAGCCAAGCATCATCTAGTTTAAAAACCGCTGCTTATCCCAGATTATTTCTTAGCCATAACTCATCCAACGTTAATATCTTGCTCCACCGTGAAGATCAATTAGGACGGCCTTTGCAAGCTGTGCGTTGCTGAGTTATTTTATAGAATAATCCCTTTCATTAATCATCTCGTTCTGCGGGTGAAATGTCCATCAAGTTCCTGAACAGTGTGACATGTTTTCCATTCCCATCCTCTGTCACAGTGAATGATAAGAGAGAGTCCTCTGCTTTATCATTCCAGCAGCAAATCAGCACAGTTCATCGTCTACAGTCAAGTACTGACATTATACAGTAGTATCTCCATCTAATTTTCCAGTTCAGCTGTTCCTCAGGGTTGGAAAAATTATCTTTCCCCAAGAGAAACTGTAGCAAATCATTTCTGCCAGACTTAAAAAATGTTTAATGCACATTTTATATTCTCACATAGATTTACTACCAGCACATTTAACTTGGACTCTCCCACTTGAGATCTGCATTTTCACCTCTCATCTAAAGATCGACAGGTTGCACAGACTGTAAAGGCCTCAGCTAGGTCCCGGCGTATTTTTCAACATGCTGAAAAATGCCCGTGAGTAAAAAAGGGTCGCCATGGAGAAAAAATAAATTACAAAAATCAATATTTATTTTACTCGTAGGTTTAGTCGAAGGAGGTCGGCATGTTAGTCGTAGGTAATCGAGGGTAGTCGTAAATAGTCTTCAACATAGTCGTAGGGAGGACGAAGGAGATCGAAGGTGGTCGTCTTCACTCTCCACTAGTCGGAGTCCAATTTTCCCGAAGCTAGTCAAAGCTAGTCTTCAACATAATCGAAGGAGGTTGAAGGAGGTCTTCTACATAGTTGAATGAGGTCTTCAACATGACACTTTTTCAAACTCTCCTAAACTGTTCCAAACTCGCCAATTAGGTCGCCGCAGTGGGACAGCCCCTTAACCAGCAACAAGTGCCTCAGAGAGACACACACAAAGTGTTGGAGTAACTCAGCAGGTCAGGCGGCATCTCGGGAGAAAAGGAATAGGTGATGATTCAGGTCGGGAGCCTTCAATGTCCATTGTATAGACGAGGGAACGGGGCCCTGGAAACCAAAAGCCATTAAAGAGTTGAACTGCCTTTGGTTAATTATTGTCACTTCTGAGGTTCAGTAAAGCACTTTGGGTTGCAGGTTATAATAATATAATAATAATATCTTTTATTGTCATTACACATAAGTGCAACGAGATTTGGGTTGCAACTTCCATCCGATGTCATAACTTAATCGACAAATAAAATTTAGATTTAGATTTAGATAACCAGAGAACAAGGTTTGTAAAAACGAACATTAGACCAGTAAATTTAACACAGACTAAAGTGCGAGGCCGGGGTAGACAGTCCATGGGGGTGGGGGGCACTCAGCAGGGCCGGTTCAGAGCCGCTATAGCTCTAGGAATGAAGCTGTTCCTGAGTCTGGAGGTGCGGGCGTAGAAGGCCTTGTAGCGTCTGCTGGTAGGGAGTAGATCGAACAGTCCATTACAAGGGTGAGAGGAGTCTTTGTGGATGTTGACAGCCTTCCTAAGGCACCGTGTGAGGTAGATGCCCTCCAATCAGATAAAACAACATATAAACATTATAGCATTATAATACTATACTATACAGTAGTCTAGCAGTATATACTATATTATACAATATAATGCTAGAATACTATTATATTATAATAGGTAGAGCAAAGGGGAAGATATACAGAGTGCAGGATAGAGTTCTCGGCATTGTAGCGTATCAGTTCCAGAGACAAAGTCCAATGTCCGGACAGTTCTCTCACTTATGGGAGGACGGTTCAGAAGCCTGATAACAGAAGGCAAGAAGCGGTGACGCTTTCAAGCTTCTACACCTTCTGTATGGTAGGAGCAGGGAGAAGGAGGGATGACTTGGGTGGGACAAGTCTGTTGACCTTAATAAATTAATTGTTGATACAATAAATTGGTGGTATAATAATCAGGGCTCTCGCTTAACTTTTTTTCCCTGTTGCCAGCCGGGCAACCTTGACAGCTATTTAGGTTGCCAAATGACAGTTTAGGTGGTCGTTTAAGACGGTTTGCATGACGCGTGCGATAATGTGCTCGGACAAAGTGCGTAGTTACCAGTCGGAATTATGCTCAATGAAGCATTCACATATTATGTTCAAGAAGGAACTGCAGATGCTGGAAAACCGAAGGTAGACAAAAGTGCTGGAAAAACTCAGCGGGTGAGGCAGCAGCATCTATGGAGCGAAGGAAATAGGCAACGTTTCGGGCCGAAACCCATCAGTCTGAAGAAGGGTTTTGGCCTGAAATGCTGCCTATTTCCTTCGCTCCATAGACGCTGCCGCATCCGCTGAGTTTCTCCAGCACTTTTGTCCACATTCACATATTATTTCTGCTTCAAATAACTCACAAACTAAACATATTCACCAATCAAGACATGATATATACCACAATGACATGCAGCAAAATTATAATACAATATCTCAACTCTTTTTATATAACCATATAACAATTACAGCACGGAAACAGGCCCTCTCGGCCCTTCCAGTTCGTGCCGACCATTTATTTTCCCCTAGTCCCATCTAGTCCCAACTCTTTTTACACATTGCAATTAACGCAATTTCTATTAGCTCTTTCCACTTCCAAACAAAAATATGGTTGGATTATTCGGCAAATTATCAACCTGTGTCAATAAATCCTGGACTATGCACACTACAGATTGATGCAAGCATGTTTTCTGTGAAGGACCGTAAATTACCATGACATGGCCATAGCATGGGTCGTTATTGCTATTGGCACAGAAACACTCTGGCTTCCCACATAATTTATCCATAACAAAATATACAGATTGCAAGGACATTTCTAAAGGCATTTTATGATAATAGCTGTTAAAACCGACTATACACATCTGACAGGTTAAACATTACACTAACTGACAAGACATGGCCAAAGGGCATAACTGCAGCAAATAATCTTTTGGTAATATGTTTAAAGGTGTCAAAACAAATAATAACATTGGGAATTAAAACACATTTGATTGCATTCCGTTATCAAACATAGTCAATGTTCGCTCTGAAGACCATGAAGCACAATAGGGTCAGGGGGTGTGTGAATCAGTGCGGGGTGGATAGATGGCGGGGGGGGGGCTTTAAGAAGGCAATCGGTGTGGAATGGAAGGATTGAGGCAGGTGAATTAGTACGTGTTGGTTGGAGTATGTAAAATTGTGAGGGGAGAGCACGGGGGATGTCAGTGGTGTTGAATGGGGGATCAGTACAGGATGAATGGGGATAGACAAAAATGCTGGAGAAATTCAGCGTGTGAGGCAGCATCTATGGAGTGAAGGAAATAGGCAACGTTTCGGGTCGAGACCCTTCTTCAAACTGTACCCCCCATTCTTCTTGAATGGGGGAGGGTCATTACAAGATTGATGGGGGGGGGGAAATCAGCACAGTTTGAATGGGGGAATCAGTACAGGATGAATATGGGGGGGGGGGTCAGGACAGTGTGGATCAGAGGGTCTGTGCAGGATGAATGGGAGATCACTACAGGATGGATGAGGGGTTTGGTGCAAGGTAAATGGAAGGTGGGTCAGTACGGGATGAAGGTCAGTGCTCCTCGGACAACATCACCCGCTGGCTTGGCCGTCCCTGTCCAACGCCAAAGTGCCGCCGCTAAAGTGGGAGGCGGTTGGGAGCTCCTCGCCACCGCCTCCCCTCCTCCGCCAGCCGACAGGAAGGTGCGGGGCCGAGTGGTGCAGCTCATAGATCCTATAGCTATAGGATCTATGGTGCAGCTGCTTCAGATCCTATAGCTGTAGCTGCTTCAGATCCTATAACTTCTAGTATCTTTGCTTCAGGACGGCAGAAGGACACCAACCTCGTGCTCCCTCTTCCGGCCTCGGCGTGCGAGAGGGGTAGTTTTGAAAGCGCCGTTAATGGATTTGCAGGCAGCGGCCGTTATCAGGGCGATAGTGGCCGCTGCCTGCAAATCCACCAGCGGCACTTACAAAACCACCCCTCTCGCACGCCGAGGTCGGGAGGAGGGAGAGGGAGAGGGAGGAGGGGCCTCCTTCCGCCGGGCGGGGTGCGGGAGGATTTGGAGGCGGTAAAGCCGCTGTCGCGGCCACTGCTGCCGCTGTTCGAGACCCGTCATTCGCTCCGGCCCGTCGTCACCCCCACTTAGTATCTTTGCCCCGCAATCAAAGATACTAGAGGAATTCAGCCGCCGCCGTCGACACAAAACGTCACGCTCCTATTCTCCAGATATGCTGCCTGACCCGTGGAGCTACTCCAGTTTTTTGTGTCTATCAGTATAAACCAGCATTTGCTTGCCAGGCCGGGCAAAATGAGTCGGCGTTTAGGTTGCCCAGCGGCACTTTGGGTGGCCATTGGCACCCGGGCAACCACTAATTTAGAGCCCTGATGATAAATGATACGACAAGGGTAGGGAATCAGAGAGAGCTCCATGGTACGTGTCTTGTTCCCAGGTGGGTAAACCTTGCTTCAAGTGAATAATGGCATTAAGCAACTTGACTGCTGCCAATCGAATGATCTCAGAGTTCCTCTGAATCAACTGATTTTGGAACATTTGCAAAGTGAAAGGCTTGAGGCAAAATTGTTGACATGGATTTACGTACAATCTATTCATTCTCATCCCGTGCAGTGAAAGCACCACATCTCTGCCCATCCCCAAACTCTACCTCCGCTACATTGACGACTGCACTGGTGCTACCTCCTGCACCCATGCAGAACTCACTGACTTCATTAACTTCACCACAAATTTCCATTCTGCACTCAAATTCACCTGGACCATTTCCGACATCACCCTACTGTTTCTAGATCTCACCATCTCCATCGCAGGTGACAGACTATTGACCGACATCTACTACAAACCTACTGACTCCCACAGCTATCTTGAAAACGCTTCTTCCCACCCCCCTTCTTGTGGACTCCCAATTCCTCAGTCTATGCTGGAGATGTCCTCATTCTTTCAGGAACGGGGGTTCCCCTCTTCCATTATAGATGAGGCTCTCACTAGGGTCTCCTCGATATCCCGCAGCTCTTCTCTCACTCCCCCCTCCTCCTCTCCATCAGCCGTTGCATGCAGCATATAATCCTCCGACATTTTCGCCACCTCCAACGGGATCCCACTACTGGCCACATCTTCCCATCTCCACACCTTTCTGCTTTCCGCAGAGACCGCTCCCTCCCTAACTCCCTGGTCGACTCGGCCCTTCCCACGCCATCCCCAGCTGCTTTCCCCTGGAAAGTACAGGAGATGCAACACCTGTCCCTTTACCTTCCCCCTCGACTCCATCCAAGGATCCAAACTGTCTTTCCAGGTGAGGCAGAGGTTCACTTGCACCTCCTCCAATCTCATCTACCGCATCCGCTGTTCCAGGTGTCAACTTTTCTACATCGGCGAGACCAAGCTCAGACTCTGCGATCGTTTTGCTGAACACCTCCGCTCAGTCCATCTTAACCAAACTGATCTCCCGGTGGCTCAGCACTTCAACTGCACCTCCCATTCCCACTCTGACCTTTCTGCCCAGGGCCTCCTCCATTGTCAGAGTGAGGCCCAGCGCAAATTGAAGGAGCAGCACCTCATATTTTGCTTGGGTAGTTTACACCCCAGCGGTATGAACTTCTCTAACTTCAGGTAGCTCTTGCTCTCTCTCTCCACCCCTCCCCCCACCCCCTTCCCAGTTCTTCCTCTTGTCCCACTCTCTCCGCCTACATTATTTCTTTGTCCTACCCCCTCCCACGACAGTCTGAAGAAGGGTCTCGACTCGAAATGTCGCCAATTCCTTCTCTCCAGAAATGCTGCCTCACCTGCCAAGTCTCTCCAGCATTTTGTGTCTACCTTCGATTTTACCAGCATCTGCAGTTCTTTCTTAAACATCAGCCAAATCATTATGGATAACAAATGCAGTGATTGGCAGGAGACCACCCTCCATTTCATCATTCAAGCAGTAAATCGTGGCAACTCTGTGGAAATTGGCAATGGGCTTGAGGAAAGTGGAAATGGGAGAACTTCATTCTTGCAATTGTCAACACTCTTCTCTGGTGGAGCTCAACGCCAGCAGGGTCTGTGTACATTCTTCTACACGACAAAATGTGAGCAAAACACAGCGTGCGGCAAGAACTCAGCGGGTCATGCACATCTGTGCTGGGTGGAAACAAGGAACTGCAGATGCTGGTTTACAGAGGTTGGCTGCTGGAGTCACTCAGTGGGTCAAGTAGCATCTCAGGAGAACATGAACAGGTGACATTTTGGGTCTTCAGATGAAGGGTCCCGACCCGAAAGGTCTCCTATCCATGTTCTCCCCAGATGCTGCCTGACCCGCTGAGTTACTCCAGCACTCTGTGAAACGTCACCTATCCATGTTCTCCCCAGATGCTGCCTGACCCGCTGAGTTACTCCAGCACTCTGTGAAACGTCACCTATCCATGTTCTCCCCAGATGCTGCCTGACCCGCTGAGTTACTCCAGTTCGCTGTCTACATATGTGGAGGGAGTGGACAGGTGACGTTTCGGGCTGGGACACTTCTTCAGACTGAATGCAATCGGGAGGGAAAGGCTGGATAAGAGAGGTGGGGGTGGGACAGAGCTCAGGAAGCGCTAGGTGGATCCAGGCGAGAGGGGGAGCGATTGGCAGATGGGTGGACTAATGCCAAAGGCTCGACTTGAAAAGGAGACATAAGGATATCGGATATAGTTCACTCAGGAAACTTTTGAACACTGGCTGACTGAAAGAAAAACTTTAAAGAGAAATCCATACACTAGTGGTGCAGTGAATGGTTGAAGAACCCAGTGCTTGGGTTGAGGCTTATCTGAGAACAACCATTAAAGGTCAAAGTAGGAGCTGCAATGGAATATCTGCAAGTACAGGGAATGTAAAGCCCTTGCCTGAGAATCCGTTCCCTGCAGCCTCCCTCACTCAAATGAGATAGAGCGCAGAAACAGGCCCTTCGGCCCACCTAGTCCTTGCTGACCAGCGATCTCCTACACACACACACACAAACACATACTAGGGACAATTTACAATGATACCGAGCCAATTAATGTACAAACCTGTGCGTCTTTGGAGTGTGGGAGGAAAACCGAAGATCTCAGAGAAAACCCACGCGGTCACGGGGAGAACGTACAAACTCCACACGGAAAGCACCCGTCGTTGGGTTCGAAAGCTGGTTACTGGCACTGCAAGCGCTGCAAGGCAGCAACTGTACTGCTGCACCACTGTGCTGCCCTGAATTTTTTTTTCTCTTCTAATGTTTATTTTATTAGAAGCGATTGTATAAGAATAAAGCAACCGGCATAACAGTTGTACAATTTTCGTACAGCTCCATTTTTTACATTTTAGAAATTGATAAGTGAATCGGGGGAAAAAAAAGTAAACAGGAAAGAATGAGGAAATAGGAGAAAAATACAAAATAGAGAGAAGAAAAGACCCCTGAACTGCCGAAGAAGTGAGACGGAGATATGCCCCACTATCTTTTCTAACCCCCCCCCCCTCCCCCCCCAAACCCATCCCAAGCGTCGGTTTTAAATTTGTGTTCGACCATTCTATTGTTGAAGAAATTCAGTGAAAGGAGACCATTTTGTGGAGAATTGGTCTGATTTATCAGCCAAAACAAGATATTTTTTTCTAGATGTAGTGTCTCGGTCATTTCTGTGATCCACATCTTCATTGTGGGAACTGTTATCTTTATCAAGAATTCTTGAAAAATTCAAGAATTTTTTCGCGGTTATTAAGCTGTGGTCACAGAAACGTCTTTGAAATATCGTTAATTTAGAGCAGCCCTCTGACATTCTTAAAATTATTCATTTTGCATCTGACCCGTCCTGAAATTGAGACTGCTGCAGTGCAAAGCAAATATACAAGCTGGCAATAAATATCTGCCTCCAACCCATTGGGTAATGGACATCTCAGATTGAGGAAGACTTTACTCATAAAGAATCTCCCGGTACAGGTGAGGCACGACAGGTGACCCTGCAGCCTCGCTGATATCTGACAGATCCCATCAACTAAAACGAGGTTCCAGTGCACTTGTTCTCCTTCAGGCAAGCATTAAGCTCGCCATGCCACTGACTTGTGGCTCTTTATAAAACAAGTTGCTTTTCTGTTTCAGTGATGAAAGAAACTGAAGATAATAACATGCAACAGAAACAAATATTACATTTAAGTAGTACTTTCTCAGAAGATGTTCCAGCAATGTCGCTCATAATTTGATACACTTCTGTCAGATATCATCTCAACCTCTGGCATTCCAGGGAAAACAATCCCGTGAGCTAATACCCCCCTAATCCGGTCATCATCTTGGTAAACCTCCTCTGCCCTACATCCAAAGCATCCACATCCTTCCTGTAAAACGGCGACCAGAACTACACACAATACTCCAAATGTGGCCATACCAAGATATAATATATATATATATAACATTAAACAGCATAACGTATAATGTATAACATATAATGTATGTGTGTGTGTGTGTGTTTTTTAATGTGTTATGCTGTCCAAGTTATACTGGTGCTCAAATCACAAAGTATACACATATATACACACATATATACAGGAATTATATATTAAATATATAAAATGATATTGTGTTAAATAAAGATAGTCTTTAAATCACACAAACGGGTGTGTTTGTGTGTGTGTAATTTAAAAATAAATAGACGAAACTCTTCAAAAAGGCTGCTCAAAGCACAGAAATATAAATTTCTATACATACTGTGTGTGTGTGTGTGTGTGTGTGTGTGTGTATATATTATATATAACACATATATATATACACACACACATATATAATATAGTATATAAAATATTGTATATATTTCATATAATTAAGATATATAGCACAATATAATGCTATATATAATATATATTTAATATAATATAATACCTACATGTACTTTGTGGTTTGAGTACCAGTATAATTTGGTCAACACACATATCATGTATCAATATATCGACATCTCCCAGCAGAACGACACAACGTTCCAACAGCAGCCCCTACCTGCATCCTCGACTTCATCTTCTTCTTCTCCTTCATCTACTGCGGAACCGGGAACAGGATCTTGGTCACCAACATCCTGCATCTCCACCACAAACTGCTAGAAAATAATTAACACATTCATTAAAACTGCCATGCAGTGACCGACACAAAGAACAAATGGCAAAAAAAAAAACTACTGGAGCAACTCAGCGAGTCAGGCAGCAGCTCCGGAAGACAAGGAAAGGTGACGTTTCTCACCATGAAACCTTCTTGCTGTCCCGACTTGAGAAGTATCCCGACCCAGAACGTCGCCAAGACACTTCCTCCAGAGATGCTACCCGACTCATTGATTTACACCAGCATTTTATCTTTTTTTAATAAACCAGCGCCTACAGTTCCTTGTGTCGACAAACAACAAATAATAGTCACACAACTCACTTTGTGACTGTGTCTCACAGCATCGAGTGGTAGCTCTGAATGTGACAATAGATGGCGTTTTGTGTCATTTTCAGCAGCATCCTTGGCTTATCAAATTCTACTTTTTCCTAAGATGTTGGAACAATGCATTTAGATGGTCTCTTTCTCAACTAATCATCTGTAGAACACAATATTTTGAACGGCTATATGTTGGTTTTGATGGTTTGAAAATAGCACAAATTATTTTTGGAATGTGTTCAATTTTGAAAGTGCCTTTGCCACAGGTTTTAAACAGGTACTTTAAACAGGGTGCCTCAAGGCTCAGTGCTGGGACCCCAGTTACTTACAATATATGTTAACGATTCAGACGAGGGAATTAAATGTAACATCTCCAAGTTTGCAAAGCTGGGTGGCTGTGTGAGCCGCGAGGAGGATGCTATGAGGCTGCAGGGTGACTTGGATAGGTTGGAAAGATGCATGGCAGATGTAGTATAAGGTGTATAAATGTGAGGTTATCCACTTTTGGTCGCAAGAACAAGGCGGCAGATTATTATCTGAATGGTGTCAGATTAGGAAAAGGGGAGGTGCAACGAGATCTGGGGGTCCTTGTACATCAGTCACTGAAAGTAAGCATGCAGGTACAGCAGGCAGTGAAGAAAGCTAATGGCATGTTGGCCTTCATAATGAGAGGATTTGAGTATAGGAGCAAGGAGGTCCTACTGCAGTTGTACAGGGCCCTGGTAAAACCACACCTGGAGTATTGTGCGCAGTTTAGGTCTCCTAATTAACCATATAACCATATAACAATTACAGCACGGAAACAGGCCATCTCGGCCCTTCAAGTCCGTGCCGAACAACTTTTTTCCCTTAGTCCCACCTGCCTGCACTCATACCATAACCCTCCATACCCTTCTCATCCATATGCCTATCCAATTTATTTTTAAATGATACCAACGAACCCGCCGCCACCACTTCCACTGGAAGCTCATTCCACACCGCTACCACTCTCTGAGTAAAGAAGTTCCCCCTCATGTTACCCCTAAACCTCTGTCCCTTATTTCTAAAGTCATGTCCTCTTGTTTGAATCTTCCCTATTCTCAAAGGGAAAAGCTTGTCCACATCAACTCTGTCTATCCCTCTCATCATTTTAAAGACCTCTATCAAGTCCCCCCTTAACCTTCTGCGCTCCAGAGAATAAAGACCTAACTTATTCAACCTATCTCTGTAACCCAGGCAACATTCTAGTCAATCGCCTCTGTACCCTCTCTATTTTGTTGACATCCTTCCTGTAATTGGGCGACCAAAATTGTACACCATACTCCAGATTTGGTCTCACCAATGCCTTGTACAATTTTAACATTACATCCCAGCTTCTATACTCAATGCTCTGATTTATAAAGGCTAGCATACCAAAAGCTTTCTTTACCACCCTATCTATATGAGATTCCACCTTCAAGGAACTATGCACAGTTATTCCCAGATCCCTCTGTTCAACTGTATTCTTCAATTCCCTACCGATTTGAGGAAGGACATTATTGCTTATTGAGGTAGTGCAGCGCAGGCTCACCAGGTTAAATCCCGGGATGGCAGGACTGACATATGATGAAAGAATGGGTCGATTGGGCTTGTATTCACTGGAATTTAGAAGGATGAGAGGGGATCTTAAAGGATTGGACAGGCTAGATGCAGGAAAAATGTTCCCGATATTGGGGGGAGCCCAGAACCAGGTGTCACAGTTTAAGAATAAGGGGTAGGTATTGTCTAATAAGGGGTAGGCAAGGAAAAACTTTTGTACCCAGAGAGTTGTGAATCTGCGGAATTCTCTGCCACAGAAGGCAGTAGAGGCCAATCCACTGGATGTTTTCAAGAGAGAGTTGGATTTAGCTCTTAGGGCTAAGGGAATCAAGGGATATGGGGAAAAAGCTGGAACGGGGAACTGATTTTGGATGATCAGCCATGATCGTATTGAATGGCGGTGCTAGCTGAATGAAGGGCTGAATGGCCTACTCCTGCACCTATTTTCTATGTTTCAATGTACTAAATATTAGAGTAAGTTTCAAAAGGCAAGGTGCTGAGATGAAGGGAAAGTTATGATGCAGACAGGAAAAGTTCTTGAATAATTAGAACATCAGAAAATGCATGGACAATATTCTCTTAGCTTTGTTTAACTTTGTTTTCGCCGAGAGAAAATTCAACGCATCAGTGAAACTTAAAACAGTTTTATAAATTTTAATTAATGTTACTTCATTTTAATTAATGTTACTTAACATTGCTACAGGATAATTTATCATCAGAAGAATGGTTTGGCAGAGCTGAACTTTGCGAGAGGGTGATACAGTTGATAAAAATCATGAAGTCATCACTGTTGATACTCGGGTGTCTCTGTGTTACAGATAGTATTGTGAATTTGACAATGGAGATTGCACCTTGCTGAGCCTCTGTTGCCATGGCAACAGCCTGTGCCTGCCTGCCTGCATCAGTGAACCATGCACATTAGCTTGCATGCGCTGTATTCCCTGAATGTTGCACCATTACTTTCATATCCGCCTCCTTCAGGCACCATTGAGTTAAATAAAATTGTCCTCATCGAAATGTTAATAAAAGTTGGTCTACATTTTCCATGATGTGAACTGTGAAACTGACATTTTAATGAAAATGCAGGTACTACCGTGACTGACAGCAGATGCATAAAAATAATTTGCGGCACGGCGGCGCAGCGGTAGAGTTGCCGCCCTACGGCGCCAGAGACCCCGGTTCCATCCCGACTACGGGGTTTGTACGTTCTCCCCGTGACCTGCGTGGGTTTTCTCCGAGATCTTCGGTTTCCTCCCACACTCCAAAGACGAACAGGTTTGTAGGTGATCAAGAAGGAACTGCAGATGCTGGAGAATCGAGGGTTACACAAAAGGCCGGAGAAACTCAGCGGATGCAGCAGCATCTAAGGAGCGAAGGAGATAGGCGACGTTTCGGGCCGAAACCCTTCTTCAGACTGATGGGGGGGTGGGGGGAGGCGGGGAGAAGAAAGGAAAAGGGAGATAGGCGACGTCTCGGGTCGAGACCCTTCTTCTGGCTTGGTGTAATTGTAAACTGTCCCCAGTGTGTGTAGGATAGCGCTAGTGTGCGGGGATCGCTGGTCAGCACGGACTCGGTGGGCTGTATCTTTAAACTAAACTCAAATATATTGCCAACAAAGTATGATCAGGAAATTAAATTGGTGGTAAATAAAAACTGAAGCATGAGCTGCTCAAATTCTCAATGTAATGAACGTGAACAGCAGCAGTTTATCAGCCTTTCGTCTATAAATGCGCTTTAATAGTGATGTTTTTCAGAAAGTTAATCTGACCCGTGTAGGAAAGGTGCAAATATCCTTTGACAGCTTTGAGCTGCCATTCAGTTTGCTAGAAATAAAAGCAACAATGGAAGTAGTTGATGAAGTGAATTCTTTCTAGTGGAATGCACTGTACAAGTGGGCATGGGCGAGCAGGGCTGAAGGGCCTCTCGGACGCTATAGGTCAGTGTACACTTGCTCACCTTCACAGCCTCCAGCTGGGCTACGTGACATCGTTGCAACAAGTCCACAAAAAGATAAATCAACAGCACCTGAGAAAACACAAGGCTAAGGTCAAAGCCGCACTCGTGCTTAATGAAGGAATTTTCAGTCAGACACAATAAGGAAGCAACCCATGACGCTAATGTTCCTGCACTATTGAACGTTCATCTCAACAATAAATACATTAGCAATGTGAATATCCTATAGAAAGATCTTGGTAAACAATCAATTAACACAATAATGGCTCAACCAAAAAGCCAAAACCCAATGTACTGTAGATAAAAATGCTGGAGAAACTCAGCGGGTGAGGCAGCATCTATGGAGCGAAGGAATAGGTGACGTTTCCGGTCGAGACCCTTTTCCCAGCATCTGCCTTTCTTTCTTAATCTCTTAGCGAAAAGCCAATGGTATCTCTGCAACATATGAAGGAGTGGGGCCAGATACTGGGAGGGGAGTTTAGTTCAAAGATACAGCATCGAAACAGAACCTTCAGCCCATCGAGTCCAATGCTGACCACTGAATACCCATTCACACTAGTTCTACAGTATGTCGCTCCGCTCTTTCATCCACTCCTGACACACGAGGGAACAATTTACAGAGGGCCAATTAACCTACAAACCCGCACGTCTTTGGGATGTGGGAGGAAACCGGAGCGCCCGGAGGAAATGCACGCAGTCACAGGGGGAACGTGAAAACTCCACAAAGCACCCCAAGGTTGGGATTGAACCCGGGTCTCCGGTGGTGTGAGGCGGTGGCTCTACCCGCTGCGCCACCGCGCCCGAGGACAGATTTTGGACAGGAAAGGCTGGTGGTCAGTGGTCATTGAACAGGGCTTTGGAGGTTGGGGGGGGGGGGGGGGGGGGGTGGGGGTGGGATGTAACTGGGAGTTGATGATCAGGGCAGAGTTGGATGGTGGGACCAGACATTTGGAACTGGGTGCAAGGGGGAGTGTACTTTGTCAGTGATTCCAAAATTCAATCCATAGCGGTTATACAGAGCCCTAGTGAGACCACACCTGGAGTATTGTGTGCAGTGTTGGTCCCCTATTTTGAGGAAGGACATTCTTGCTATTGAGGGAGTGCAGCGTAGGTTTACAAGGTTAATTCCCGGGATGGCGGGACTGTCATATGCTGAGAGAATGGAGCAGCTGGGCTTGTACACTCTGGAGTTTAGAAGGATGAGATGGGATCTCATTGAAACATATAAGATTGTTAAGGGTTTGGACACGCTAGAGGCAGGAAACATGTTCCCGATGTTGGGGGAGTCCAGAACCAGGGGCCACAGTTTAAGAATAAGGAGTAAGCCATTTAGAACGGAGATGAGGAAACGCTTTTTCTCACAGAGAGTGGCGAGTCTGTGGAATTCTCTGCCTCAGAGGGCGGTGGAGGCAGGTTCTCTGGATGCTTTCAAGAGAGAGCTAGATAGGGCTCTTAAAAATAGCGGAGGCAGGGGATATGGGGAGAAGGCAGGAACGGGGTACTGATTGGGGATGATCAACAATGATCATATTGAATGGCGGTGCTGGCTTGAAGGGCCGAATGGCCTACTCCTGCACCTATTGTCTGTTGTCTATTATCATCAACCAGAAAAACAATGCAAACATCTGGCAATGATTTCTATATCAAGAAAGGTTCAGAGTGTACAATATCTTTGAACTCTACCCATGCCAATTGTCTAATGATTGACTGTCCTAAATGTTCTTCAGAAAAATTGCATAGTCAAGCCAATTTTCTCAGCATGGTTTAGGTGGGAATGGAAAGTGTTAACAGTAACATTACCAGATGCCACTGACGTGATCAACAAAATATAGCATTCCCTTTTGCAATGAAAAATATTTAGGTTATGATATATTAGCTTTTAACTCCTCAATGTCAAGCAAGTTATTTGCAACACACTTTTAGTTTAGTATAGAGATACAGTGCGGAAACAGGCCCTTCGAGTCCGCACCGACCAGCGATCCCCGCACATTGACACTGCCCTACACATACTATGGATAATTTACAATTATACCCAAGCCAATTAACCTACAAACCCACACGTCTTTGGAGTGTGGGAGGAAAGCGAAGATCTCGGAGAAAACCCACGCAGGTCAAGGGGAGAACGTACAAACTCCGTACAGACAGCACCCGTAGTCGGGATCGAACCCGGGTCTCTGGGGCTGTGAGGCAGCAACTCTACCGCTGCGCCACCGTGCCACCCACTAAATGTTCTTCATAAAAATACCTCGATCAAGCCAATTTTAACAGCATGGTTTAGGCAGGAATGGAAACATTACCAGATACCACTGACATGATCAAGAAAATATAGTGCAGCATAATGTAGTGTAGAAAATATAGTGTTTCCTTTTGCAATTTAGGTGATGAGTTATTTGCGACACACTTTCTGGATGATTTAAGCAAAAATCTACTAGAGGAACTCAGCAGGTCAGGCAGCATCTGAGGAGGGAAATGACATTTTGGGTCGGGACTTTTCTTCAGACAGAATTTTGTATTTACTCACCTGCATAAAAAATCCCGTTATAAAGGAGACCAAAAAAGGTTGCAGGCCGGCATGTGCCACTGTTCCTGGCAGTCCTAGAAGAGAAGAACACAGAGGGTAGTACAGTGGCGTACAGGTACAGGCCCTCTGGTCTACCATGCTAACATGATGCCAAATCAAACTATGCCCATCTGCACCCCACTCTTCCTTTCCCATTCACACGCTGCCTAAATGCCCCTAAAACCGCTGCCATGTCTGCTTCTATCACCTGCCCGCACAACACATGCCAGGCACCTACCAATCTGCCTCAAATTACTTATAAATTCTCCCCCTCAACTAACGTCCTCTAACATTTGATCTTTCCACCCTGAGATAAAGGGTTTGACTATCTGTGCCTCGCATAATTTTGATACATTTCATATCAGGTTGCCCTTCAAACTCGAGTGAAAGTGATCCAAGTTTGCCCGACTGATAGCGAAAACTCTCGAAATCAGACCATGTCCAGACAAACTACTTCAGTACTCTCCCCAAAGCCTCCACACCCCGTCCCACAGTGTGGAACTCTGAATTGCTAGTTAGGTTAATGACAAAGGTTCTAGTCAGCGCCCTGACTGATGAAGACAAACATGACATACACCGTCTTCACCACCCCATCCACCTGTGTTCCCCACTTGCAGAGAGCCATGGACCTGCACCCCAAGATCCCTCTCTACACAGGACTCCGGTCTCCCAACTGTACGCCTGCTCTAATACATGTTACAAAAATAAATTAAACCTCAATGCTCCCAAGGGTCTTGCCATTTACTAGAATACTTTCCTCTTGCATTTTACCTGCCAAAATGCCACACCTCCCATTGGTCAGGCTTAAACTCCATTTGCCATTTCTCTGCCCGTATTTACAACTGATGGACACGCTCCCGTCTCCTCGCCATCCACAACTATGCCAATTTACTGATCATCTGCAAGCTTAATAATAATAATCAAATACAACCACATTTTTCATAAGACGGAGCGTAGAATTGGAAGATAAATTGTAGAGCTATTAGCAAATATTCCACGTAGCAATCCAACAAGTTTATTCGCATATAATAAAGTCACACTACAAGTTGTCACCACTGTGTCTACATCCCGACTAACCGCTAGTGTCTGGAATTGTTAGTAATATGATGACTGTACGGTAAAACCCAGACTGGATTATATATCCGAATGGTGTGTAGCATGTGTGTATTAGTATTCGATAGAGCAGATCTACAGAAATTAAGAAGGCACGGTGGCGCAGCGGTAGAGTTGCTGCCTCACAGCGCCAGAGGTTGGCCCGGGTTCGATCCTGACTACGGGTGCTGTCTGTACGGAGTTTGTACGTTCTCCCCGTGACCTGCGTGGGTTTTCTCCGAGCTCTTCGGTGTCCTCCCACACTCCAAAGACGTACAGGTTTGTAGGTTAATTGGCTCGGTGGGAATGTATAACATGTAAAAATGTTCCCTAGCGTGTGTAGGGTAGTGTTGATGTGCGGAGATCGCTGGCCGGTGCGGACTTGGTGGGCCAAAGGGCTCGTTTCCACACTGCGACTCTGAACTAAACCAGAAGATTTTTCAAAGCATCACTCGCTGCAAACCAATTTCTGCTTTTTTTTATTAGCAACCTGAATACATGTTGACAGTTTTATCCACCAACCATCAAGGCATCATTCCGTTCACGCCTGGGTTCTGCGTCAACACCAGAACGTCAGTGACAATAATCATTCCTTACTTTGACATCCCCCAATAAACATATGCTCCAATGGATAGTTCCCAGCCCACTCTCACCTCATGAAATTAGCATTGTTAAAGCAATTACTCAAAATATATTCTGCCAGACTATTAAATTATTAATTACACCAGGTAAATAAATCAGCTACCTCTTGGTTTTGATACACAATTTATTCAGTGACTGACTGAAATACATTCTAAATTGGTTTCAATAAATAAATAGCTTCTGGTTGAGGGGTAACATTTAAGTATAAAATCAATTAGATATTTGTATGCGCTGAATAGATTTCACTTCTTGGATGCCAAAATGAAAATACCATGCAGTGGAACAAATACATGTATCCAATTAACCTTTTAATTCGCTACAAACTTTGAGCACGCTAGAATTGGCCACCAAAAATGGCAAACTGTGTATGAAGGAACGGCAGATGCTGGTTTACACCAAAGATAGACACCTAATTCCGGAGTAACTCAGCGGGACAGGCGGTATCTCTGGAGAGGAGGAATGGGTGACGTTTCTGGTCGAGACCCTTCTTCAAACTGCTGCACCAGTACTTCAGAGGTGTCCCCAAAAGAAACACATGGGAGACGGGGAACTTGCAGCTTGTTCATGAGCTCTGATGACTTCCCAGATTGAATGGAAACTTAAATCAAAACTACTCCCTGACAATCTTGTGGAATTTTTCGAGGATGTAACTAGTAGCGTGGATAGGGGAGAACCAGTGGATGTGGTGTATCTGGACTTCCAGAAGGCTTTCGACAAGGTCCCACATAAGACATTAGTATACAAACTTAAAGCACACGCTATTGGGGGTTCAGTATTGATGTGGATAGAGAACTGGCTCGCAAACAGGAAGCAAAGAGTAGGAGTAAACGGGTCGTTTTCACAATGGCAGGCAGTGACTAGTGGGGTGCCGCAAGGCTCAGTGCTGGGACCCCAGCTATTTACAATATACATTACTGATCTGGATGAGGGAATTGAAGGCAATATCTCCAAGTTTGCGGATGACACTAAGCTGGGGGGCAGTGTTAGCTGTGAGGAGGATGCTAGGAGACTGCAAGGTGACTTGTATAGGCTGGGTGAGTGGGCAAATGTTTGGCAGATGCAGTATAATGTGGATAAATGTGAGGTTATCCACTTTGGTGGCAAAAATAGGAAAGCAGACTATGATCTAAATGGTGGCCGATTAGGAAAAGGGGAGATGCAGCGCGACCTGGGGGTCATGGTACACCAGTCATTGAAAGTAGGCATGCAGGTGCAGCAGGCAGTGAAGAAAGCGAATGGTATGTTAGCTTTCATACCAAAAGGATTTTAGTATAGAAGCAGGGAGGTTCTACTTCAGTTGTATAGGGTCTTGGTGAGACCACACCTGGAGTATTGCGTACAGTTCTGGTCTCGAAATCTGAGGAAGGACATTATTGCCATAGAGGGAGTGCAGAGAAGGTTCACCAGACTGATTCCTGGGATGTCAGGACTGTCTTATGAACAAAGACTGCATAGACTCGGTTTATACTCTCTAGATCTTATAGAAACTTACAAAATTCTTAAGGGGTTGGAGAGGCTAGGTGCAGGAAGATTGTTCCCGATGTTGGGGAGGTCCAGAACAAGGGGTCACAGTTTAAGGATAAGGGGGAAATCCTTTAGGACCGAGATGAGAAGGACTTTTTTCACACAGAGAGTGGTGGGTCTCTGGAACTCTCTGCCACAGAGGGTAGTTGAGGCCAGTTCATTGGCTATATTTAAGAGGGAGTTAGATGTGGCCCTTGTGGCTAAGGTGATCAGAGGGTATGGAGAGAAGGCAGGTACGGGATACTGAGTTGGATGATCAGCCATGGTCATATTGAATGGCGGTGCAGGCTCGAAGGGCCGAATGGCCTACTCCTGCACCTAATTTCTATGTTTCTATCTTTAAGAAAGAACTGCAGATGCTGGGAAAAAACAGGTAGACAAAAAATGCTGGAGAAACTCAGCGGGTGAGGCAGCATCTATGGAGAGAAGGAATTGACCCGAAACGTCACCTATTCCTTCTCTCCATAGATGCTGCCTCACCCGCTGAGTTCCTCCAGCATTTTCAGTCTACCCTGACCAATTGTTGTATCTTGTACATACTTACCCGAGTGCCATTAGTCACAGCAAATAATCCTAGCATCTCCAATACTCACTGTTATACTCTTGAATACAATCAGAAAACCATGCAAATGTTAAAAGTGTGTAGTGACATCCCCCCTGGGTAATTCGGTTGATTTACAAGCCTTGAGTGAACATTTCAAGATAGTCATCGAGCCAAGATATGAATATTTATACAAAGTATCGCCATGCAAATGTGAACAGAGTTGAACGGCAATAAACCTCCCATCCATTGACTCCATCCACACCTCACGCAGCCTCAGCAAGGCCAGCAGCATCATCAAGGACCAGTCGCTCCCTGGCCACCTCCTCTTCCCCCCTCACACACCTCCAGATTCAGGGACAGTTTCTTCCCAGCTGTTATCAGGCAACTGAATCAACCTACCACAACTACAGAGCAGTCCTGAACTACACTCTGCCTATTAGGTGACGCTCAGACTATCTTTGATCGGATTATGCTGTCCTTATCTTGCACTAAACGCTATTCCCTGATCATGTATCCACACTGTAAATTGGTCGATTGTAATCATGTACAGGGTTTTGGTGAGGCCACACCTGGAGTATTGCGTACAGTTTTGGTCTCCAAATCTGAGGAAAGACATCCTTGCCATAGAGGGGGTACAGAGAAGATTCACCAGACTGATTCCTGGGATGTCAGGACTTTCATATGAGGAAAGATTGGATAGACTCGGCTTGTACTCGCTGGAATTTAGAAGATTGAGGGGGGATCTTATAGAAACTTACAAAATTCTTAAGGGGCTGGACAAGCTAGATGCTGGAAGATTGTTCCCGATGTTGGGGGAGTCCAGAACAAGGGGTCACAGTCTAAGGATAAGGGGGAATTCCTTTAGGACCGAGATGAGGAAAACATTCTTTACACAGAGAGTGGTGAGTCTCTGGAATTCTCTGCCACAGAAGGTAGTTGAGGCCAGTTCATTGGCTATATTTAAGAGGGCGTTAGATGTGGCACTTGTGGCTAAAGGGATCAGGCGGTATGGAGAGAAGGCAGGTACGGGATACTGAGTTGGATGATCAGCCATGATCACATTGAATGGCGGTGCAGGCTCGAAGGGCCGAATGGCCTACTCCTGCACCTATTTTTCTATGTTTCTATGTATTGTCTTTCCGCTGACTGGTTAGCATGCAACAAATGTTTTTCACTGTACCTCGCTACACATGACAATAAATTAAACTGAAACTGAACTGAAATCCCAGAAGTTTGCTCATTTGTGCTTGAAATTGTGTTTGAAGACAAATATACAACTCAGTATTGCTCACAGGGGTAACTTGCGCAATATTGTTGGTGAAAATGAAATAGACTTACCTAATATTCCAGTTCCCAAAATGCAGGCAATTGTAAGGAAATCTGATGAAATAGAATTAAAAAAAACATTAATTAACCGAGTCTTCAAGATATTAACTTTTCCACATAAACATTATAATCAGATCAAAATCAGTCAGAAATTACAAGTTATGCACAAACGTAACAGGTATGAAGAGATATTTGCATGCGGCTGTTACCTTGTATGTAGCAATTGCAGCTAAATTTGATTTCGCTTTGACTTTATCTGGCTTCATCTTGCATTACACTTTACCCTGTGTCTGTACACTGTGGACGGCTCGATTGTAATCATGTGTAGTCTTTCCGCTGACTAGTTAGCGCACAACAACAGCTTTTCACTGTACCTCGGTACACACAACAATAAACTAAACTCAACTCGTTCTGACTTTCTCAGATCCCCCTGTGTATTCGTGGACAAAGAGTTTGGAAAAGCTGAGGCGTACGCTGATACTACCAGGAGTTTGGACTTGTGTTTTCTCTTGGTATCCAGACACAACAGTGTGATCGACTGTCATTTTGTTTATTTTAGTTTGGTTTAGAGATATAGCACGGAAACAGGCCCTTTGGCCCACCAGGTCCGTGCCGACCAGCGATCCCCGCTCACTAACACTATCCTACACCCACTAGGGACAATTTTTACATTTATACCAAGCCAATTAACCTACAAACCTACACGTCTTTGGAGTGTGGGAGGAAACCGAAGATCTCGGAGAAATCCCACGAGGTCACGGGGAGAACGTACAAACTCCGTACAGACAGCACCCGTAGTCAGGATCGAACCCAGGGTCTCCGGTGCTGCATTCGCTGTAAGGATGCAACTCTACCGCTGCGCCACCGTGACCATTTAGTGAGTGGCGAATGTGTGGAGGATGGGGGGGGGGGGGGGGGGTGCAGATTGTTGGGAGGGAGGAGTGAGAATTATTTTCCTTCCATTCTGCACTGTGAATTAAACACAACTCAACAACTTCAGCTGACAATAGACAATAGGTGCAGGAGTAGGCCATTCGGCCCTTCAAGCCAGCACCGCCATTCACAGTGATCATGGCTGATCATCCCCAATCAGTACCCCGTTTCTGCCTTCTCCCCACATCCCCTGACTCCGCTATCTTTAAGAGCAGGATTTGCCACTGGGAAGCGCCCAGTGTTGAGATTTCCTGGTGAACTGCCCTGCACATTTAAATGTTATATTTAAGAGGGAGTTAGATGTGGCCCTTGTGGCTAAGGGGATCATGGGGTATGGAGAGAAGGCAGGTACGGGATACTGAGGTGGATGGTCAGCCATGATCATATTGAATGGCGGTGCAGGCTGGAAGGGCCGAATGGCCTACTCCGCACCTAATTTCTATGTTTCTAATGCTGGTGGGTATAGTCGGGGATTGTCAATTTTAATGCAAGAAACCGCTGCTTTTAAACTGGAAAATGTTGTTGTTTAGCTCCATTTTACATGATCTCTCACTGGAACATCGTACATGAATATTAAAAAGGACACAAAGTGCTGGAGTAGTCACTCAGCAGGTCAGGCAGCATTGCTGGTGAACAAGGAGGGGTGGTCACTATTCTGTCTGAACACAGCACAACACTTCTCCATGTTCTCCACAGGTGCTGCCTGACCCGCTGAGTTACTACGCCAGCACTTTCTATACTTTTAGTACTATCCAGCGCTTGTAGTTCTTTGTCTCTAAATAAATGTGAACGTGTTTCAGCAGTTTGCCCTTGGCCTGCATGGGTAATGATCTACTAGCAGGGCCAGATCATTGTCGAGCCAGTTCCCAGGACGGTACATTTGACGAGAACAATAGCTGCAGAAGCTGGAACATTTGTCAAGGTGCCCGGTGTTGGCGGGTTTCCATCCATCTCGCACCCGGCCGTGCCCAGGGGAATGGTCAGGGCATAATTAACAGCAGACACGCGTGGTCTTGCAACTGACGCTTCCTCAATGCAAGCTACAGCCGATGATTCCTACTTTTACAAACTCCAGGCGTTCGGAGACACGACGGACTGCAGACGGTGGAATCCTGTGTAAAGCACAAAGTGCTGGAGAAACATAGTGGGTCAGGCAGCATCTGTGGAGGGAGCAGTCCAACAAGCTTTTCCCACCCGAATCTTTGTCATAAGTGTTTAAGAAGGAACTGCGGATGCTGAAAAGAAGGAGTGAAGGAAAAGGGCAACGTTTCGGGCCGAAACCCTTCTTCAGACATAAGTGGTAGGAGCAGAATTAGGCCATTCGGCCCATCAAGTCTCCTCCGCCATTCAATCATGGCTGATCTATCTCTCCTTCCCATCCTCGATACCCCTACTAATCAAGAATCCATCAATCTCCCCCTTAAAAATGTCCATTGACTTGGCCTCCACAGCTGTCTGTGGCAATGAATTCCACAGATGCTGCCCGACCCACCGAGTCCCCTCAGCACTCTGCTCTGCTCTGGGTTTTCAGAAAACAGACAATAGATACAATAGAACTATTTAACTTTAAAAACAAACTTTTAAATCTTCCCCAAATAAACCCTGGATGGCTCGAGACACCCAGAGTGTTCCATTTCACCCATGAAATGACCCCCCCAGGTAAGTAGTGTTAAAGAAGGAACTGCAGATGCTGGAGGGTACCCCCCCGGTAAGTAGTGTTGCTTTTGAACAGGGGGTTGGACGAAGGTATACATTTGATCAGTTTTCACTATTCATGTGAAGGACCACTTGCCATCGCTCCAATTCTTTCCAAAACTGTGCGCCCTAACTTTGCCGTCTCGCCCCGACTGCGGATGGCTCGACTTGCACCAACCACGGGAGAATAAAGAGTGAAGAAAATTAGAATTTATTGCCTTCCATCACAGTGAGGAATGTGGGGAATCCCGCTGTGGTGGATGTTTGTGTTAACCTTTATGTAGTTGTGTATCTTGTTGCTTTTTTAGTCTGGCTGTATGGTAAATGGAGTTTCACTCTACCTTAATTGGTACACGCGACAAAATACCTTTGAACGGGGGACAATAACACTGGTTTAATATAGGATTAGTGTAACTGGGTGATCGATGGTCAGCACGGACTCGGTGGGCTGAAGGGCCTGTTTCTGCGCGTTTTCACTCGGTTGCCGTGATCTTTCTCTCCATGAAAAAAAGCTCTTAAAAGATGCTAAGTTATTTACAACAAACCAAAGAACCTTTATCGAGTATAGTTTAATAATTGGAAAAAAATTAATATTAAATTTTTGGAAAGGCCCTATAACCCCCACAATTAAAATGTGGACTATGGAAATGTCGGAGACCCTACATTTGGAAAGATTAAGATTTGTCTAGATGGACAAACAAGAACTATTTGCTACAATATGGTCCCCATTCATTGAATATTTGAAGGGGCAAACTGGTTCGGCTCGAGAACCCGACTGAAACCTGAATCAAGGAATAGATGAAGAACTACATTTTATAACCCGTGGACATATCTCCAACGAGGCATAATTAGTTGACTACTCCATTCTCTTTTAACTTTTTTATTTTTCTTTTCTTTCCTTCCCTATTATTTTCTATCTATATAAAAATAAAAAATATATACAGAAGTACAACTATTATACAATTGTTAATACAAACAATATTAATAATGTATGACTACAACAAACAAAATGCTTTTTATTGTGTATTTACTTCTAATAAAATAATTTAACAAAAAAAAAGACACTAAGTCTTAGACCTCCTCCAACCTCATCTACTGCATCCGTTGCTCCAGATACCAGCTGATCTAGCTGGAGGAACAGCACCTCATATTCCGCTTGGGGAGTCTGCATCCTCTGGGCTTAAACATTGAATTTTCTCAATTCTGTTAACCCAGACTGCCTCCCCCCCACCTCTCCCTCAGCCCTCTGGCCCTGACATTCCTTCTCCATCTCCCCCCCCCCCCCCCCCCCCCAGTCGCACTAGCTTCTCATTTTCACACCACAAACAGCTTACAATGGCCTGCTTCCTTTATCACCAATACTTTTTTGCATATCTTTCACTCATTGTTCTTTATCTCTCCACATCACTGTTTATATCTCTCGTTTCCCTGATCCCTGACCAGTCTGAAGAAGGGTCTCGACCCGAAACGTCGCCTATCTCCTTCGCTCCTTAGATGCTGCTGCACCCGCTGAGTTTCTCCAGCTTTTTGTGTAACACTAAGTCTTTTGTCTTCTCCCATTGTGTCTCAATGTCAAACTAAATGCTAACACTGCCCAGGGCACCTTGAGCCATGTGACTGTGATAAAAGACGCTCTTATATTTGTGATGATTACACATCAAAATCTGCAGCATCTGGACTTGGGAAAATACGGGCAAGATGGGGACACTCAGCCGGTCAGACACCTTTTGTAGACAGATAAACAGAAATGTTTCAAGTCAAACGGCCTTTCGGATTTGAGATTTTTTTTTGGTTTCAAAGCAGGTACATCAAATGGAGTTCAGCAAACATCATAGCCATTCAATGTGAAGACGGGTCCAGACCCGAAATGTCTCCTCCTATCCATGTTCTCCTGAGATACTATATTTTAGGTAGACAAAAATGCTGGAGAAACTCAGCGGGTGAGGCAGCACCTATGGAGTGAAGGAATAGGTGACGTTTCGGGTCGAGACCCTTCTTCAGACTGATCAGGGGAGGGGGCGGGACAAAGAGAGAATGCAGGCGGAGACAGGAGGACAAGTGGGAGAACTGGGAAGGGGATGGAGAGGGAAAGCAAGGGCTGTCTGAGGTTCCGGTCCCAGGTTTAAGGTGATCTGGCTGAGTGGCGGTGGATTCAACTCAAACCTTGCCCATTGTGGTTTGCTGAGGATTTGAGCAGAAGATCTTGTATGTTATTCCTCAGCAACAGCACAGAAGCGCTGAGTTACACCTCAAGTTTGTTTTATTTTGCTCACGATTCCAGCATCTGCAGCTTCCTCCTGTCTCCATCTTGAATGGCTATTTGAGAGACGGGATCGACCGGCATGTGGATGGGCAGGGACTGATTACAGAGAGTCGGCATGGCAAATGAGTGAGAAATTATGTCAGTGGACCCAACCATTATATAATAATCAACCCAATATTTGCACAGAGGCAGAGCTGTGTCTCAGATCGCTGAAGACCCGGGTTCAATTCTGACGTTTACACATTCTCCCCGTGATCCTACGGATGCTCGCTTTTCCTCCTACATCCCAAAGATGTGGTTTGTAGGTTAAATGGCCCTCTGAAAAATTCCCCTCATGTGTAGTGAGTGGATGAGACAGTGGGATCACACAGAACCAGTGTGAATGTGGATCGACGATCAGCCCGCACTCAGTGGGTTGAGGGGCTTGTTTCCAATGTGGATCCTTAAAATGAAGAGGTTTGTGATCAAATATCTTAAAGGGACCCGTCCCACTGCGGGGGCCTAATTGGCGAGTTTAGAAGAGTTTGCCCTCGACTCAAACTCGCAGCATGGTCGACACGAGGCCCTAGGAGGTCTTTGTAACTCTCCTTCATGCTCGAGAGCAGGCCCCGCGTGCTCTGTTAGGTTGCGACGTTTATTTTCAGCAAGCTAAAAAATGCCTGCGAGTGAAAAAAGGTAGCCATGAAATAAAATGAAAAAAAGAGGGGGGGGGGGGGGGGGGAAAATATATTTTTATACTCGTAGGTTTAACGGAGGTAGGGCGTAGTAGGTCGTAATGCTATCGTAGGTAGTCGAAGGCAATCAAAGGTATTAGCTCATTGAGAAAAAAAGGTAAGTAAACCGACCGGTAATGTTAAATACTCGCTAAACTTTATTAAAAGTTGTCTGGCTTCTTAAAAGTGTCTCCACTCCTTCAACCCCCCCCACCCCCCTTCTCTCCCCATCCTCTCTAAAGAAGTTACCGTAATTGTGCCAAACGTCTTTTACCTTCCTTTTCATCGCGGGTGTGGATTTCAGACAACGCTCCCCCGCTTTCCCTAGTCTCCGCCTTTGGTGTGTCACTGTCTCTCTCTCTCTCTGTCTCTCTCTCTCTCTGTCTCTGTCTCTCTCTCTGTCTCTGTCTCTGTCTCTGTCTCTGTCTCTCTCTCTCTGTCTCTCTCTCTCTGTCTCTGTGTCTCTCTCTCTGTCTCTGTGTCTCTCTCTGTCTCTGTGTCTCTCTGTCTCTGTCTCTCTCTGTCTCTGTCTCTCTCTGTCTCTGTCTCTCTCTCTCTCTCTCTCTCTCTCTCTGACTCTCTCTCTGACTCTCTCTCTGACTCTCTCTCTGACTCTCTCTCTGACTCTCTCTCTGACTCTCTGTCTCTCTCTCTGTGCAGATCGTCGATCCAGCTCACGGTTTCATCGCTGCCGTTCGATCCAGCTCGAGTTTTTCACGCGCGAGCTCTCGAGCGCGAAGGTCGAAGACAGTCGCTGAAAAGTCGCGCTAGTGGGGCAGGCCCTTAATTCTCACTCCGGTGGGACTGCACCTGGAGTATTGCATGCAGTTTGGTCTCCTAATTTGAGGAAGGACATTCTTGCTATTGAGGGAGTGCAGCGTAGGTTCACCAGGTTAATTCCCGGGATTGCGGGACTGAAGTATGTTGAAAGAGTGGATTGACTGCACTATCGCACAAGCAGATATCATCACATCCGGAATATGCATTTCTGATCTATATACTAATTCCAATTATATTATCATTTCCAGTCACAGAAGCACACGTTTACGGTGCTCACATCATATTTGTGGGCAAACACTACGCAAGACGTTGCCGGCTGCAACTCAACATTGTAGCAGGTGACCAGATCCATCGCCACAGGCAAATGCCCAACCTGCTTATGTTTCAGCTGTACTTCCATGAATATTAATAATTCCTAGTTTGGATTGATTATTTGAACGAGTGTTCCAGCATGGAAACAGATCCTTTGGACAAACTTAAAACGGAAGAATTTAATGTGTAGGAAGGAACTGCAAACGCTGGTTTAAACCAAAGATAGACACAGAAACATAGACAATAGGTGCAGGAGTAGGTGCCAGCCCTGTCATTCAATGTGATCATGGCTGATCATCCACAATCAGTATCTCGTTCCCGCTTCTCCCCCCCATATCCCTTGATTCCGTTAGCCCGAATCAGAATCAGAATCACACTTTATTCGGCAAGTATCTTTTGCAACATATGAGGAATTTCATTGGCCAGGTCAGTCGTACAATTAAAAGCAACAGATCACTCAAAAACACATTTTAACATCAACATCCACCACAGTGACTCCTGCATTCCTCACTGTGATGGAAGGCGAATTAAAGTTCAAGTCCCTTCCCTTAGGTCTTCCGCGGTCGTGGGCCTCGAGCCGCCGTTGACGGGACGACCTTGACCCCCGTAGCCGGCGGCGTTTCGGGCCCTCTGCGTCGAGGCGATCCGCTCCTGCATCGGGGGGGGTGTCAGCTCCCCCGCTCCGGGCGATCGAACCTCGCGTCGAGGCTGGGCGAACCTTCTGCGACATTGGAGCTCCCGACCAGCCTCTCCCCGGAGACTGCGAGCTCTTGATGGTAATGTCCGCAGTGGTCGCGGTGGGATCGATCCCAGGCAAGGGATCAGCTCCGATGTTAAGTCCGCGCCCCGCGGTGGGGCTCACGACAGTCCGAGGCAGCTTCCAGCCCCATCGACGGAAGGCCACAGAGCTAAATCTAACTCTCTCTTGAAAACATCCAGTGAATTGGCCTCCACTGCCCTCTGTGGCAGAGAATTCCACAGATTCACAACTCTCCGGGTGAAAACGTTTTTCCTCATCTCAGTCCTAAATGGCCGACCCCTTATTCTTCAACGTTGACCCCTAGTTCTAGACACTTCCAACATCAGGAACATATTTCTTGCATCTCGCCTGTCCAATCCCTTAAGAATTTTATATGTTTCTATAAGATCACCACTCATCCTTGTAAATTCCTGTGAATACAAGCCCAGTCAACCCATTCTTTCATCATGTGTCAGTTCTTTTTTCACTATTGGCCATGACCAGGGTATACTCAGCGGTGGCACTGAACAGGTTAATCTCTGGCCTTTGTTCCAACCATAAGCTGATCAAAATCCCCCTAACCTGTGTCCACCTACCCGCCACGCTTTGTCCTGCCCCTTCTCTCTCCCAGCTTCCTTCCTTCCTCCCCCCCCAACACACACAATCAGTCTGCAGAGGGTCCCAACTCAAAAGGTCTCCAGAGATGCTGCCTGATCCTCCAGCAGTTTGCGTCCTTTCGAGCAAACCAGCAACTGCAGTTCCTCGTTTCAACAAGAGTAAAACTCCAACATCTACAACAAGGTCTCTGCCAGTCTATCCAAACCAGCTGCAAACATCTGGAGATTGGTGTGTGAATTGGAGGAATTATCCAACAGATTAGTCGAGTGACATCCTGACCATAAGCAGCTTCACATGGATCTTTGTATCAACCAACGTGGTTTCCCCCCAACATGCTCCTGGCAAATTCCCAGATTTCTTTTGTTCAACAATGTGATGTTGTTTTAGTTTCACAGACACAGCATGGAAACAGGCCCTTCCTTCCATTCAGTCCGCACCGTCCATCCCACCCTCTTCAGACAATCTAGAGATGTCAATTAACCGGTAAACCTGCGCGTCTTTGGGTAGTGGGAGCAAACCGGAGCACCCGGAGAAAACCTACGCGGTCACAGGGAGAACGTGCAAACTCCTTACGGACAGCACCCATCATCAGGATGGAACCCGGGTCCCTGGCGCCGTAAGGCAGCAACTCTACCGCTGCACCACTGTGCCCTCCTAGGGATGATCATCAAATCAATTGCCGATGCATTGTGCTACAAATTCCACATCCTTGCTCATCCCGATCCTCACATTGAATAAGATTAATTTGGATTTTGTCATCTTGAGATCCACCAAAATTAGATTTTTTTTAAGTCACATATATTTTCCATGTATGAAATTGAACAGTGAACGCAGTACAGGAACACAGCATCAACCTCGGCCAACAATACCTGTGCCAAACAGGATGCCAGCTAATCTCCTCTGCATGTCCCTCCATTCCCTGCATATCCATGCACCTGTCCAAGAGCCTCTTACATGCAACGGTTGTATCTGCCTCCACCACCATCGCCGACAGCGCGTTCCAAGCAGCCACCAGTGTAAAAATAACTTGCCGTGCACATTTCATTTAAACTTTGCCCCTCTCACCTTAAAGCGATGGCCTTTCGTCGTTGAAACATCCATCCTGGGAAAACTATTCCATCAGGTCTCCTCTCAATCTCATGTTCCAGAGAAAACAATCCAGGATTGTCCAACCTTACCTCGCGAATACTCTCCAACCCAGGCATCATTCCGGTCAACCTCCTCTACACCCTCTCTGAAGCCTTCACATCCTTCCTGTAATGGGGCGACCAGAACAGCACACAGTTCTCCAAATGCAGCTGAAGCGAAGTCCTCTGGAGTTGCAACATGACTCTTAAGGGCCTGTCCTACCAGCATGCAACTCCATGCGATGAACGCGATCAAACTGGAAGCGGGGGCCGCGCGGAGCCACACACATAGAGGGTCACGGAGGCACCTACAGATAGGTTCACGGAGGCACGATGTCGAGGCGGTGTGTAATGCGTCGAGGCGACTGCGAGCTGACAAGCCGTTGGCGCGCGGAATTTTCAGACATTGTCAGTTTTTCAGAGCCCCACACGATGTCGGGACGAACCTCGCACAATTCCACACGGCTCCGGCGATCGAAGTGGGACCGGCCCCGCGACGCCGGACGGCTCAAGTGACCACGTTAGGTCGCGCTCATCGCATAGAGTTGCATGCTGGTGGGACAGGCCCTTTATATGCAATGCCTCGACCATGCCCCAAAGACAAGCACCATCTAGTTGTGTTGTTTGCTTCCTTTAAAATATAATCATGGTCTTCCATCTGTGCCTCAGCACGCCAATTGCTGATGACGTGTTCTTACTTTAGTCATCTCCAAACTTGGCAACCCTCTCCAGATTAAACTCTCTTCCTTCACCCTGCTTCATTGACAATCAATCTAAAACAAGGGTTCCCAACCAGGGGGTCAATTATGCCTACCCGGGCGGTAAATCTGTTGATTCTGGATTTGTACATGTTTAAGAAAGGACTGCAGATGCTGGAGAAATCAACGGTAGACAAAAATGCTGGAGAAACTCAGCAAGTGAGGCAGCATCTATGGAGCGGAGGAATAGGTGACGTTTCGGGTTGTGACCCGCTGAGTTTCCCCAGCATTTTTGTCTACCCTGGATTTGTAGATATTTTTTCTCATAGACTGACTGTGTTCGGTTCTGGTCCACCGGTATCTGTTCATTATTAGTTATTCATAAATATGTGAAATAACATGGTTATGTACTATTAAAGTTGCCTGGGGTAAACGGGACGAAAAAGGTTGGGAACCCCTGATCTAAAACAATCCTCAGTCCGCCAGCATTCGCCGCCTGTCCCAACATGGTCCCTGCTCCTCAATAATTACAGACAGGTGCCAAGACCTGGTGTCCAAAATGAATAATTAAGGAAGATTTATTTCTTGAAAGATTAGCAAAATGGGTGTTTCTTAAAAAAACTATCCAAAGGTGTCCTGGTCAACATTACAGACACAACTTTCCAATTTGGAAGGAGAGGACTTTTCAACAACTTAAAAAAAACAGTCACATTTTATTCCCTTAAACTTCAGTTACTTTAGACGTGGCTTTCTTCGTGATGGCATGTACTGTGCCCCATCACCTCTGACGTGACAAGTTTATTAATCATGCTTTGCTGATTTTTAATTCTTTAATTAATCCTAACGCTAAACCTACCACATTTACATAAAAAGCTATTAAAGCTGATTAGAAACTATTTTTCTTCAAGCACAGTACGACAGTAGATCGCCAAAAATGCTAAATCATTCTGCCAGCAAGTTCGTGTTCATAAAATATAGGAGTGGAATTAGGCCACTCAGCCCATCGAGTCTACTTCACCACTCAATCTATCTTTCCCTCTCAACCCCATCCTCCTGCCTTCTCCCCTCTTGCATTTGAATCTCCTAGAAACTAATTAGCACCTCAAACTCATGCAATCTCATGAAAATAAAACTATGAGACACATAGATAGGGTAGACAGTCAGAACCTTTTTTCCCCCCAGGGGGAAACTTCACTCTTCATCTCCACCCGACTACTGTGCAGATGGATCACTATTTGGCAGCCAAAGACTCTGCCAACCAAGCAGCGGGTAGATCATATGCTTATAATCCATAAAAACCTTTGTAAAATGGCAGAAACCATGGTTTCTCCTGCAGGTTTCCACGATTAGCAGCAGATGCAAGGGGAAAAAAAAACCCTTCCTTAGGATCCAACGGGGTAAACATTTATAGATTTGCTGGTTAGCTGAGATCTGTGCAACACTATTTATCATCAGGCCACTATTTGTGGCCCTGGGGATTAAACCGGCTTGTAAGGTCTGAGCGAGCGTACAGTATTTGTGAGAGAAATCTCTGCAGTTTGGCAAAGAGTAACAAGCAAAACAGGTCACAGAGCTTATCCTTGCATGATGGAAAAGCATCATCCAGCACTTCAATAGTCATCAATCTACAAGGCATCCCATTATGGAGCAATTTAATCACACAGATCGATTGTCAGGAGTCAAAACTTCAACAGCAACATCCACAGTTCCATCTATCCGCTCAGAGCAACAAATCCATTCATCAAATGAAGACACATGTGTCTCCATTTTGCCTTTATCATTTATCCTGAACTTTTTTTCTTGTGTCACTGATCACAACTACGAAGCTCGACTTGGATCAATCATCTTCTCCAACGGCATCAGTTTAAGGAAAGCCAGCTGAAGATCTTGTCAGGATCAAACTGAGCCCCTATAGATGTAGGCAACGTTTCTTTCCCATTCTCAGTGCATTTGTATTTACTGTACAGCGCCGGAAAGCCAGGTTCGACCCTGAACTCGGGTGCTGCCCGTGTGGAGTTTGCACGTTCTCCCTGTGACCATGCTTGTTCCCTCCGGGTGCTCCGGTTTCCTCCCACATCCCAAGGATGTGCGGGTTTGTAGGTTAAATGGGCTCTGTGAATCGCCCCCTAGTGTGTAGGGAGTGGATGAGAAACATAGAACTAGTGTGAACGAGTGATCGATGGCCGGCGTGGACTCAATGGGCCGTAGGACCCGTTTCCGTGCTGGATGAGTCTACGCCTCATGTTCATGACAGATGGCAATGGTTCCCACCAAGCGCATCACAACCAAAATCTAACATAAAGAGGCCAAACTGAACAAATATTAAATCATATTAAATGTATTGTGTGTGTGTGTGTGTGGGGGGGGGGGGGGGGTACTGCAGATGCTGGTTTAAACTGAAGACAGACACAGAAAGCGGGCCAGGCAGCATCTCTGGAGAGAAGGAATAGGTGATGTTTTGGGATGTGACCCTCCTTTACTGAAATATACTTTTTGTTTAAAATGGACTAAAATTAAATTGCTCTGAAGTGAAAATCATTGTCCTTTCGCTAACAATGAATATAGTAATATGTGACACATTTGCATCATTATAAATAAGAACATGGTTAATGTGTGATGAGGATGCTAGGAGACTGCAAGGTGACTTGGATAGGCTGGGTGAGTGGGCAAATGTTTAGCAGATGCAGTATAAAGGATTTGAGTATAGGAGCAGGGAGGTTCTACTGCAGTTGTACAGGGTTTTGGTGAGGCCACACCTGGAGTATTGCGTACAGTTTTGGTCTCCAAATCTGAGGAAAGACATCCTTGCCATAGAGGGGGTACAGAGAAGATTCACCAGACTGATTCCTGGGATGTCAGGACTTTCATATGAGGAAAGATTGGATAGACTCGGCTTGTACTCGCTGGAATTTAGAAGATTGAGGGGGGATCTTATAGAAACTTACAAAATTCTTAAGGGGTTGGACAAGCTAGATGTTGGAAGATTGTTCCCGATGTTGGGGGAGTCCAGAACAAGGGGTCACAGTCTAAGGATAAGGGGGAATTCCTTTAGGACCGAGATGAGGAAAACATTCTTTACACAGAGAGTGGAATTCTCTGGAATTCTCTGCCACAGAAGGTAGTTGAGGCCAGTTCATTGGCTATATTTAAGAGGGCGTTAGATGTGGCACTTGTGGCTAAAGGGATCAGGGGATATGGAGAGAAGGCAGGTACGGGATACTGAGTTGGATGATCAGCCATGATCACATTGAATGGCAGTGCAGGCTCAAAGGGCCGAATGGCCTACTCCTGCACCTATTTTTCTATGTTTCTATAATGTGGATACATGTGAGGTTATCCACTTTGGTGGCAAAAATAGGAAAGCAGACTATTATCTAAATGGTGGCTGATTAGGAAAAGGGGAGATGCAGCGTGACCTGGGTGTCATGGTACACCAGTCATTGAAAGTAGGCATGCAGGTGCAGTAGGCAGTGAAGAAAGCGAATGGTATGTTAGCTTTCATAGAAAAATGATTTGAGTATAGGAGCAGGGAGGTTCTACTTCAGTTGTATAGGGTCTTGGTGAGACCACACCTGGAGTATTGCGTACAGTTCTGGTCTTGAAATCTGAGGAAGGACATTATTGCCATAGAGGGAGTGCAGAGAAGGTTCACCAGACTGATTCCTGGGATGTCAGGACGGTCTTATGAAGAAAGACTGAATAGACACGGTTTATACTCTCTAGAATTTAGGAGATTGAGAGGGGATCTTATAGAAACTTACAAAATTCTTAAGGGGTTGGACAGGCTAGATGCAGGAAGATTGTTCCTGATGTTGGGGAGGTCCAGGACAAGGGGTCACAGCTTAAGGATAAGGGGGAAATCCTTTAGGACCGAGATGAGAAGGACTTTTTTCAAACAGAGAGTGGTGGGCCTCTGGAACTCTCTGCCACAGAGGGTAGTTGAGGCCAGTTCATTGGCTATATTTAAGAGGGAGTTAGATATGGCCCTTGTGGCTAAGGGGGTCAGGGGGTATGGAGAGAAGGCAGGTACGGGATACTGAGTTGGATGATCAGCCATGATCATATTGAATGGCGGTGCAGGCTCGAAGGGCCGAATGGCCTACTCCTGTACCTAATTTCTATGTTTCTATATTAATGTGTGAGTCGCGGAGTTTGAATCGGCCAGTTCGCGGAGCTGGGAATCGGCCGTGGGATTTGCCATCTCCCGGCGGGGGCTTCAACATCGAGAGGCTCGATCGCCTTGACACGGCTGAGAACAAGCAAGGAAGAGATGAGACTTTTTGCCTTCCATCACAGTGAGGAGGTACCTGGAGAACTCACTGTGATGTTCAAGAAGGAACTGCAGATGCTGGAAAATCAAAGATAGACAAAAGTGCTGGAGAAACTCAGCGGGTGCGGCAGCATCTATGGAGCGAAGGAAATAGGCAACGTTTCGGGCCAAAACCCTTTTTCAGACTTCAGATTCACTGTGATGGATGTTTGTGTTCTTTGTGTGTTCTGTTGCTTTTTTTCCTGCCATGACTGCATGGTTCACTATTTTGTTCAAACTATTGTTTGAATGACAATGAAGGAAATTCAATTCACTATTGGCGGGAAAACCCTTAAAGCAGCAACGAGGGGCACCCAGTGTACCCCAACTATGTGTTAAAAACTTGACAGTATCCTCAATGCGTGGGGCACAAGGGCAGTAGAGGGCTTATATTCACAGATTTAAGTCTTGCCTGGAGCCATGTTAAAAATAGTACTTATCAAACTGACAACTTGAACTGAGCAACTGCAGAAAGATGCCCGCCCTTTCCACTGCACGTCTGACTATAGTAAACTTAAACTTTAAGATCTTTACAAAAATTAATCTGATGTGGAAAGCCAGCACTTTCGAGATTGCAACATCTGCAGTTCCTGCTGCCTCCACGTTTTGGAGGATAGTCGACCATCTGGTTCTAAGCAATTCATTGGGTAATGTACAGTACGCTGTAAAAATCATTTCGCTAGATGGGGATTTTTGGGAGGTTTCTTTAGGAACCTTCACCAAAGTTACTGCTTCCTACAAATGTACATTTCACTGTACATTTCTAAAAGGAATATTTTTAACAACACGAACCAAATGTTATCAAACTGCAACTACAAAAACAACAAATGCAAGTTACCAAACTGTATGTCCAAACATTAGGTCAAGTTGCCACCCGTAAAATAAGAGCAGATATTAATGCAATTAAACTGAGGATAATTGTGAAAGCAGAATCAGACTGCAGTTCCCAGAATACACAACTAATGCCACGAATATCACGTAATGCGTGTGGAAAAATGCGTCGCCAATTGCGGCGGAGATATTTGTTATTTATGTTTAAACCATGGAGCTAGTGGAGCTCAGGGGTTTAAAGAGGCGCCGCCGTCTCTCTCTGTCCCTCTCGCCGCAGCCCCCCCCCCCTTGCACATAGATGCTGAACTCACAGCACTGCAGGTAAACCAGCCGCAGCTTCCACGGGCTGTCGCGGCTCTTCCTGCTGCCGCTACATGATGCCATGGACAGAGGTCTGTAGGTGGCCCGCGGGGAGGAGCTGCTCTCCGGCTCAGCTGCCATCGCTGCTGCTCGGCGCGGCCAAGGGTGGGAGGCGGGGGGAGACAAGGAGGGAGAGAAGGAGGGAGGGAGAGTGGGAGGGAGAGTGGGAGGGAGCAGCAAACGGGGCAGCGCCGCCCCACTGCTCCGTCCGGAGATGCCAACCCTGCTTCCCGGACTGTTAGCCCTTGCAATCAAAACAACCAAGCTATCAACCTCAATTTTGCATTTAGCCAAGATTGCAAGTCCGCATGCAAGCCGCGAGGCCTCACATAATAATAATAATAATATTTTATTGTCATTACACATAAATGCAACGAGATTTGGTTTGCAACTTCCATCCGATGTCATAACTTAATCGACAACTAATAAAATGTAGCTTTAGATACCCCGAGCACAAGGATTGTAAAAAGAACATTAGACCAGGAAAATCAACACAGACTAAAGTGCAGATGCGTCTGTGCGACGGGGAGAGAGTCCATGGGGGTGGGGGACATTCAGCAGGGCCGGTTCAGAGCCGCAATAGCTCTGGGAATGAAGCTGTTCCTGAGTCTGGAGGTGCGGGCGTAGAAGGCCTTGTAACGTCTGCCGGAGGGGAGTAGTTCGAACAGTCCATTACAAGTGTGAGCGGAGTCTTTATGGATGCTGACGGCCTTCCTAAGGCACCGTGTGTGGTAGATGCCCTCCAAGGCTGGTAGCGGTGTCCCAATGATCTTTTGCGCTCTGTGGACGACGCGCTGAAGAGCTCTCCTCTCCGCCTCCGTGCAGCTGAGATACCACACAGAGATGCCAGACGCTAGTATGCTCTCTGTCGTGCAGCGGTAGAAGGTCGTCAGCAGCTGTTGGGGCAGACCAGTCCGCAATTACTGCTAAACTGATTAGTAAAGGCACACATTTTGTTCATCAGCTGCTTTAACTAACGTCCTGTTAGCATACGACGGGGACTTTTGTGTCTAACCTTGCAGAGCACAGCCATAGGTTCATAGTAATTCAGCACAGAAATGATTAGCCCAACTTGGCCACACCGACCAACATGCCCCATGAGTCCCACCTGCCTGTGTTTGCCCCATATCATTCTAAACCTAACCTATCCATGCATCTATCTGAAGAAGGGTGTCGACCCGAAACATTGCCCATTCTCTCCAGAGATACTGCCTGTCCCGCTGAGCTACTCCAGCAATTTGTGTCTATCTTCGATTTAAACCAGCATCTGCAGCTCTTTCCTACGCACACATGCATCCATCTAAATGCTTCTCAAACGTTGCGATTAGTACCTGCCTCAATCAGATTGTTCCATACACACACCACCTTCTGAGCAAAAATATTACCCCTCAGATTCTGTAGATGAACCATATTAGTCTGCCTTTACTATATCTATCACCACACATATTATGCATGCTGCACATTCCATACGTTGTCCAATCTGGATCCTCATCCCTACCCCGGACTATTGACAACAGCACTTCACCATCTCACAGTCAGACTTGACGCTGACTTGAGACGATAGCAAGTAATGTTTCCTCCGCTTGTGACAGTTGTTACTCCTGTGTATGGGTCTCATTACACAACGTGGTGTCAGAAGTGGGATGAAAGTATGCTTGTGCGGTGGGGATGGTAGCGAGTTGGTGCTGGTTCATTCACAGGTAGGTGTGCTCCCTATTACGTCTGTAGGTGCTGCCTTCAGCACTGACAGGATATGAACGTGGTTCAAGAGCAGTTCCAGATATTACACCGAGACTAGGATTCCACTTGGGACTTACCTTGTCTGTGCATCTGGACACCCGCAGTGGAGACTGCGGAGGGTTGGGGTTCCAACCACGGGGGGAAGTGGAGGAGGACTGGCCACATTTTGTGCCTCCACCACAGTGATGAATGCTGTGGTGGATGTCCGTGTCAATTTTTGTTGTGTATTGTGTGTTCTTTTTTATTGTACCGTTGCTGGCAAATTCATTTCACTTGCACTTATGTGCAAGTGACGAATAAAACTTGATTGATTGATTGTGGCGGTCGTGACCCTTTGCTGTTCACAGACGGACTACTTGTCCCTTGGCCAGTGGTGGAAGTGGCCTGCTCGTTTTGTCACACCGTGTTTTTTGAACGTCTCGTTCTTATTGTCGCTTGGATTGGATTTCGGATGGTGTGCGATCTTGCGGCTCTAATGTCTGCTTTTCCACAGGTAGTGTGGCTCGGGTCTGTCTTGACATCAGGTGCGGGGCGGGTGAACTCAGTACAGGGCCACGGGAGATGTTGCGCATCATTGCCTGCCACTCCTGATCTGATCGCCTCGCCTACGACCAGGCCACCTCGACCCCTGCCATGGTCTCGGCCAGTTTCATTGCCAAGGATGCTGCTTCATTCTCCTGCAGCTGTTCTACCAACAATCTCATCTCCGGTGAAGGGAGGGAATGCAGGACTGTACCGTACCTGCAAGCCTAACCCAAAGTACCAGGGTTACGTTTGCACTGCCTTTTGTGTTATTCCCTTCAGCTTACTTATACATACCACATGTAATCAGTGGTACATATATTTTGCATGTGATTTTCCTGTCTATTTTATTCTGGGTTACTTCAAAATGTGTTACTCCTGTGTATGGGTTTCATTACATAACAGATTCTTATTAAATCTTTCCCCCCTCATCTTAAACCGATGTCCTCTGGTTCTCTATTTCCCGTCTCTGGGCAAAAGGCTCTGTGCATCTATCTGATCTATTCCTCTCATGATTTTGTACACCTCTATAAGATCATCCCTCATCCTCCTGCGCACCAAGGAACAAAGTCATAGTCTGCTCAACCTGTCCCTGTAGTTCAGGCCCTCGAGTCCTGGCAACTGGTTCTGGTTCTTCACATTTAGCAAGGTTAAGTAAGAAGCTTTGATGTGCATGCTGCCCAAACAGATCAGATACACCATCCATATACAATCAGTTCACACTCAAGTGCAACTGCCACCACATTTGTATTGGCAGAATGCAAAAATATATTCCATTGCCACTGCTCTCTGCAACATCTGGCAGCTGACCGAACATCTGCAACAAAATTGCTTGAGGGAAAATAGGACACAAGGTGCTGGAGTAACCAGTGGGTCAGGCAACATCTCTGGAGAATTTAGTCCAGCACACTGTGTCTTTCATTTTGTAAGCCAGCATCTACCGTTCCTTGTTTTTCCATGCTTGAGGAAGATTTTGTTTTTCATAAGTTTATAAGGCATAGCAGCAGAATTAGGCCATTCGGCCGATCGAGTCTATGTTGCCATTTAATCATGGGTTTTTGATCTCATGCTTCCTGCAGTCTTGAGCCCCAGCACGTCCACCAGCAAGATAAAGTGCTAGCCCATTCATTTGCTGGGATCTGATTCCCACTGAGGGGGTGCTGTCTAGTTGGTATGGCTGCCCAGCCTGCAGCTGTCTGTTTTTTAACTTATTTCTTTTATTTTTAGTGAGTTTTAGTGTTTTGTTTTGAAGTTCTAGTCTTTTTTATGTGGAGGGTCGGGGGGTGGGGGGAAGGGGGAAACTACTTTTCAGGGTTGGAGAGGCAGCTTTTCTCCGAGCTGCAACTTCGACCCGTCTTCGCGGCCTACCTGGAGCGGCGTTTCCTGAGGGGACCGCCCAGAACCTCGGCTTCGGAGGCGGCGCAGCGCTGGAGCACCATCGTGGAGGGGAGCGGGCGATACTTGGAGCTCCAGTGAGCTGAGACCGCAGGTGAACATCGCGGAGCTGCAGGACTGTGGGGCGGCCGGCTGTGGGCGGCAGCGCTGAACTTTTACATCAGGAGCCTGGGATCTCTCGGCGAGATCGCCAGCGGTGGAGCTCCATCCAGCACGGCCTTGTCGGCTTCGGAAACCACGGACTCCGGTAGGGAAGCGGCCGTTCCAGGTGTCCCAAGCCGCTGTGAGGACTCTCCCGACGCCGGAACACCAACACTCGGCGAGAAGGCCTTAAACATTGGGCCTCCGTAGCGCCGACTGTGGAGGCCTCAATAGGCCCGACTATGGGTGGACATGTGGATGGGACTGGACTTTGTGCCTTCCCCCACAGTGGGAACCATTGTGGGGGGATGTTTTTATGTTCATTGTTAATTCTTTAGTGTTGTGTCTTATCTTTATCTGTGTGCTGCATGGCAAGTCAAATTTCACTACACCAATTGGTGTATGTGACAATAAATGCCCTTTGTCCTTTGTCTTCTGTCACTGGTAAAATGGATGATGTTGGGGAGATGTGTGAGGCTAATTGTTTACACATTGGGTGAGAAGTGGCTGGAACGCGCTGCCGGGGATGGTGGTTGAAGCAGATATGTTCGTGGCATTTAAAAGACTTTGGTTAGGTATATGGATATGCGGGGAATTGAGGGATATGGATTGTGTGCAGGTAGATATGATCTTAGCATCATGTTCAGCACAGACATTGTGGGCCGAAGGGCCTGTTCTTGTGCTGCACTGGACTTGTACCCTACTGTTCTATGTTCTATCCTGCATAAATATTAAAGTTGCGGGAAACATTGGAAATTATATCCTGTATTTTGACTTTGTATCAGTGCCTCGGCTTGATACCATTATTGCAATTAGTCCAAGCAACCAGTGAAACCAAACAGGGGAGGATAATAAATTTAGTGGAGGCAGTTTAGAAAATAGAAAATTAATTGGTCAAAATCGTAAATGAGCAAAAAGATGGCAAACGTAGTTATTTCAGAATAAATTTACATATTTTATATAAAGAGGAGAAAATGGCTAAAAGGTAAATTGAAGAATGTTGAAAGTTAGCCAGAGTGCAAATTGACCTGACACTCAATGTAACCAATCCATTCTGAGAAACAGTTCCCAAATGAGTAAACATTTCCAAAAGTACTGAATTAATTTCAAACAATAAATACTGGACCTTAAATCAGAGTGACATTAATAAGAACAAGAGCTGAGAAACTATTCTTAATGCAGAAGCTAATACTCAAGAGATTTTAACCCCAGGATATAAAGATTGGTCGATGTTCCCTTAAAGACCAGTAGGTCGTGGCAGTGTTAAAACCATTTTAATCCATCACTTGGTTCCACCCAAGATGCATCTTTATTAATGTACACAACTGCTGTTTGAACATAAATGGACATGACCTACAGTGCCCTCCATAATGTTTGGGACAAAGACCCATCATTTATTTATTTGCCTCCGTACTCCACAATTTGTGATTTGAAATAGAAAAAAATCACATGTGGTTAAAGTGCATGTTGTCATATTTTATTAAAGGCCATTTTCATACATTTTGGTTTCACCATGTAGAAATTAAATCTGTGTTTATACATAGTCCCTCCATTTCAGGGCACCATCATGTTTGGGACACATGGGTTCACAGGTGTTTGTAATTGCTTAGGTGTGTTTAATTGCCTCCTTAATGCAGGTATAAGAGAGCTCTCGTCTTTATGCGGTCTTTTCATCATCTTTGGAAACTTTCATTGCTGTTTAGCAACATGAAGACCAAAGTTGTGCCAATGAAAGTAAAAGAAGCTATTATGAGACTGCGAAATTAGAATAAAACTGCTGGAGGCATAAGCCAAACTTTGGGCTTACCAAAATCAACTGTTTGGAACATCTTTAAGAAGAAAAAGAGCACTGTTGAGCTGACTAATTGCTATGGGACTGGCAGGCCAAGGAAGACCTCCACAGCTAATGTCAGAAGAATTGTCTCTATAATAAAGAAAAATCCCCAAACACCTGTCCGACAGATCAGAAACACACTTCAGGAGTCACGTGTGGATTTGTCAATGACCGCTGTCCGCAGAAAACTTCATGAACAGAAATACAGAGGCTACACTGCAAGATGCAAATCACTGGTTAGCCGGCCAGGTTACAGTTGCCACAAAGTACTTAAATGAGCATCCACAGTTCTGGAAAAAGTTCTTGTGGGTAGATGAGACTAATGCCTCAAAACTCATTGGCCGGCAGTTCATTCTACTGCAACCCAATGATCCCAAACATACTGCTAAAGCAACAAAGGAGTTTTTCAAGGCAAAAAGTAACTTCTTGAGTGGCCACGTCAATCACCCAATCTGTACCCAATTGAACATGCCTTTTATATGCTGAAGAGAAAACTGAAGGGGACTAGCTCCTAAAACAAGCATAAGCTAAAGATGGCTGCAATACAGGCCTGGCAGAGCATCACCAGAGAACACACCCAGCAACTGGTGATGCCCGTGAATCGCAGACTTCAAGCCGTCATTGCATGCAAAGGATAGGCAACAAAATACTAAACATGACTACTTTCATTTACATGACATTGCTTTGTCCCAAACATTACAGTGCCCTGAAATGGGGGGGACTATGCATAAACACTGCTGTAATTTCTACATGGTGAAACCAAAATGTATAAAAATGGCCTTTATTAAAATCTGACAATGGGCACTTTAACCACATGTGATTTTTTTCCATTACAAATCTCCCATTGTGGAGTACAGAGACAATAGACAATAGGTGCAGGAGTAGGCCATTCGGCCCTTCGAGCCAGCATTGCCATTCAATGTGATCATGGCTGATCATCCCCAATCAGTACCCCGCTCCTGCCTTCTCCCCATTTCCCCTGACTCCGCTATTTTTTAGAGCCCTATCTAACTCTCTCTTGAAAGCATCCGGAGAACCTGCCTCCACCGCCCTCTGAGGCATGGAATTCCACAGACTCACCACTCTCTGTGAGAAAAAGTGTTTCCTTGTCTCCATTCTAAATGGTTTACCCCTTATTTTCAAACTGTCGCCCCTGGTTTTGGACTCCCGCAACATCGGGAACATAGATAAATGATGGGTCTTTGTCCCAAACATTATGGAGGGCACTGTATATGTGGTTCCAAATGAAAAGAATTGTTAAAATATCATAGTGTACTTAATATTTGATTATGGATGTAGTGATTCCACCTGAAATTCAATTGCCTACAGTTAAATATAGCAGTCAGGTTTCAAACTGACCTTTGCAGCAAATCTGGGCCTGAAACGGTATTCTCATTCTGAATGAAAGGGTTGCTTGTCCAGCAGCCTACAGTGGAAGATGCAGCCCTGCAGGAAGCTGTTGCAACTTCACCAAACGCACTGCACCAAGCGATGCAGCATTGACAAGGGCAATGCAGAAGGGAAACTGGTTTGAGGGAGCGTGCCCCATGAAAGTAACATAAATAAATAAAGATCTGCTTTGTTCAGGGGATTAGGAGGGGGGGAGGGGAATGGACATGGGGGTGGCCCGCCAGGGCCATCTCCAGAAGGGTTGAGATGATGTGGCAAGTGACTGCCTAATCCATTATACTATGGAACAAAGATGAAAGAAATCTCAAGACTTTATCTGATCTGTCATGGTAAAACCTTATGTTCGAACAACACTGCACTTCAGAAAATGTTTTTTTTTACTTGAGACTGAGACTGCACCGACCAGTGATCACCCTGTACACCTGCACTATCCTACACAATAGGGATAATTTACTATTTTACCGAAGCCAATTAACCTACAAGCCTTTGGAGTTTGGGAGGAAACTGGAGCACCTGGAGAAAACCCACGCGGTCACAGGGAGAGTCCACAAACTCCGTACAGACAACGCCCATAGTCAGCATCAAACTCGGGTTTCTAGAGCTGTAAGGCAACAGCTCTACCACTGCACCACTGTGCTGCCCTTAACGATGCAAACACTAAAGAATTCTCAAAGGTCAATGCAGTGATTGTACCGGACATATTCACGCAGGTCACAATTACATAATAGAATAACGCATGATGCACCTCAATCCTGCAAACAATTGCTGGTGTTAAAGAAGGAACTGCAGATGCTGGAAAATCGGGGGTGCACAAAATGCTGGAAAAACTCAGCGGATGCAGCAGCATCTATGGAGCGAAGGAGATAGGCAACGTTTCGGGCCGAAACCCTTCTTCATCGCTGGTGAGTTGCTGATATCGTGTGCATGTCAGACTCAACCAGGCTGAAGAGCTGGGAGCCAGGTTCCCAGAGGAAGCTTGGACTGGAGACCATGTGGAACAACCACAGATCACAAGGACTAGTGGCCAGCAAGTTTGGGGCAAAGTAAAATCTGCCCTAAAGTTGTGCAGGACTATTCAACTATCAACAGCATTAAACAAAATTATCTGTAAACTGTCGTGCATTCAAAAATATCAGATAATGTCAAACAAAAGCAGAAAATGTGGGAAATATTGATGTGGCCAGGCAGCATCTGTGAAGAGACAGAGTCAATAATGTTCTGATGAAAGTTCATTGACCTTAAACATTGTCCCTATTTCTTTCTCCACAGATACTGCCTGACCTGCTGTACACTAAATGTATGATTTTAATCCCACAGAGTTTGTTTTTTCCATAATACTCCAGTTTATTTATACGGGAAACATGGTTTTGAATAGAAATCCATCAAGACAAATGCTTGTCCAACTGATACGCCTTCCATTTCAGAAATTACATCAAATTTCAATGAAATTAACAGTGTAACCCTCTGGGGCAAATATTTAGATGGCAATGAGGGTGCCTATTCCTCGATAAATTATTTTTCTCATTATTGATAATCCTTTCTGCAACGTTACAGAGAGTGCAGTTGTTTCTGATTTCGCTCCAACCTCACGGAGAAGGTCTTTGCAACAAAACAACCTTGCGCCCAGTGTCATCAATGCGTGTTAAGGGCTGCTGATAGAAGTATACAAAATAATGAATTGCACAGATAGCGTAGACAGCCAGAGCCTTTATCCAAGGGAGGAGACATAAAAGAGCATAGCCTTCAGGTGAAAGATGCAACATTTCAAGGGGAGGTGCAGAGCAAGTGTTTGTACAGTGGGGGGTGGTGGGGGCCTGGAACATGACACCAGGGCTGGTGGTGGAACAAGCTAGAATAGTGGCATCTGAGGATATGCAAGGAATGGTGAAGTTGATCAAATGCAAGCACCACGGGCATTGTGGGCCGAATGGCCTGTTCCTATGTTGTACTGTTCTGCGTGATAGACTAATGTGTGCTGGTCAAAACAAGACCTACTCACAAGAAGGAGAAACGTGTTTGGACAGTAAGCTAAGCCACACTCCCTTAATTAGCTGAAAATGTCAAATACTGTCAAAGTTTAAAAACATTCAATGTTTCTGAGTTATCCAGAAATATTAAATATCATTTTATCAAAAACATAAATAGAACCTAAATAAATTAAAGGTTAAAACTTTCCTAATGGTTATAAACATTTTTCAAAAACTTCTCAACACTTTAAGAATATCTAGCCAATCAGAAGAAGGGTCCCAACTAAACTAGGTTGCTTGGAGCTGAAGAGCAACATGGAGTGTCTAGGTGTCTAGGTTCATTTGACTCTGAAGAAGGGTCCTGACCAGAAACGTCACCTATCCATGTTCTCCACAGATGCTGCCTGACCCGCTGAGTTACTCCAGCACTCTGTGAAACGTCACCTATCCATGTTCTCCACAGATGCTGCCTGACCCGCTGAGTTACTCCAGCACTCTGTGAAACGTCACCTATCCATGTTCTCCAGAGATTAGATTAGATTCCGTTATTGTCATTCAGACCTTTCGGTCTGAACGAAATTGTTACCATACAGTCATAACATATAATAAAAAACCAAACACACAATAAACACATATCCAACATCCACCACAGTGAGTTCACCAGGCACCTCCTCACTGTGGTGGAAGGCAAGTGTCTTCAGTCATTGTCTTCATCCCTCCTAGTTCTCCCTCTGCGCTGAGGCGATCTCCTCAGCTCCTATCTCACCAGGGACTAACTCTACTACAGTTACTGTACCACAATACCGCCCACAATATTTAATATGGAAAAGAACATGTGATTCTGTTTGTAGTATGTTGGTTGTTTGTTTGTTTTGTGCACAAAGTCTGCAGGCACGGCCACTTTTCATTTCACTGCATATCCCGTATGTGTATGTGACGACTAAACTTGACTTGACTTGACTTGATCCAGGCCGCCGCTGGAGCACCGCAGCTCCAAGCTGGGCCACCACCGCTGGAGCACCGCAGCTCTAAGCTGGGCCGCCGCTGCCGCTGGAGCCCCGCAGCTCTAAGCTGAACCACCGCCGCCGCTGGAGCACCGCAGCTCTAAGCCGGACCGCCGCCGCCGCTGGAGCACCGCAGCTCTAAGCTGAACCACCGCCGCTGTGGAGCACCGCAGCTCCAAGCTGGGCCGCCGCCGCTGGAGCACAGCAGCTCCAAGCTGAACCACCGCCGCCGCTGGAGCACCGCAGCTCCAAGCTGGGCCGCCGCCGCTGGTGCACCGCAGCTCCAAGCTGGACCACCGCCGCCGCTGGAGCACCGCAGCTCCAAGCTGGGCCGCCGCCGCTGGAGCACCGCAGCTGCAAGCTGAACCACCGCCGCCACTGGAGCACCGCAGCTCCAAGCTGGGCCGCCGCCGCTGGTGCACCGCAGCTCCAAGCTGAACCACCGCCGCCGCTGGAGCACCGCAGCTCTAAGCCGGACCGCCGCTGCTGCTGGAGCACCGCAGCTCTAAGCTGAACCACCGCCGCCGCTGGAGCACCGCAGCTCCAAGCTGGGCCGCCGCCGCTGGAGCACCGCAGTTCCAAGCTGGACCACCGCCGCCGCTGGAGCACCGCAGCTCTAAGCTGAACCACCGCCGCCGCTGGAGCACCGCAGCTCTAAGCTGGACCGCTGCCACAGCTCCGCCATTAGGCCTCAGCACAGATGGGAAACACGCATCCTCCCGATGAGACTAAAACTCTGTTTCTCCCACCTCCCCACCCACATACACAACCTAATAAAACAAAGTTCTACTAAAACAAACACTAGAAGACAATAAAAAAAGAAAAAAACAGACGGACTGCAGGTGAGCTGCAGCTGCCAGCCAGCGCGGCCACTTCCGGAAGATGCTGCCTGACCCGCTGAGTTACTCCAGCACTCTGTGAAACGTCACCTATCCATGTTCTCCACAGATGCTGCCTGACCCGCTGAGTTACTCCAGCACTCTGTGAAACGTCACGTATCCATGTTCTCCACAGATGCTGCCTGACCCGCTGAGTTACTCCAGCACTTTGTGTCTACCTTAAGAATATCTAAGTTGACTTTGGATCAATGATTTTCTACCAAAGTAACTTCTCCTTGGTTGAAATCTGGGTTCACAAACATTTTTGACAAAACTATGCAAAGTGGTGTGCATTTACAGGCATTTTAAACCTATCCACTTCAATCATCAAATTGGAATTTTTGTAAATATGTGCAATTACATTCTCCAGATCAGTGGATGACACGATGTGTTTATGGGGTGGGAGATTGCAACCTTCACGTGGTCCGCCCTGTTTCGACTAATGCAATCAACTCGATGTGCACAAATGGAAGATCAAATAGAACAAGTTGTCCTACAACTTTAGGCTGTGCACGCCACACGGAAGAAGAAGATGATGTGTTTATCATGAAACAATTCTTTTGTGGTTCTATTTTCTGAGAAAATGATTAATAAAATGTTCAATTCTTCAGCTAGCCTTTGAGATTCAACAGTTTTGACGAATTTTGATAAAAACACAAGTATGCTAAATACACAAAATTTTGCAAAAATTGTTTAATTAAAAATAGAAGCCCATAGTACCTTGTAATATTTCCTGAAAGCATCCATATATTGCATTTTAAACAAGATTTCTGTAATTATTCAATCAATCAATCAAACATTGCTTAACCAAGAGTATGATTACCTTATTGGAAGTGAAAAAAAAAGATTTTTGGTCATTTAACAGTACTTTTCCATAAAGATAATTGAGAAAATCAAACCCATTTGTCACTTAATGTACAGTAAAAAATGGCAGAGCAAATCTTTCATTGATGACTTTGATCAAACATATACATAGATTTTTTTTGGGAGTGTGTAATGGGATACATATGAACGGTAACAAGCTTCTAGAAGAAATCAAACACAAAATAACTGAAACAATTAATTTCCATTAAATTATAGTATACATTAACTCCAGAATTGTATGGATTCTCTGTGTGAATGCACCTGTTGAGAGGGAACCCCTCGTGCCTTTTGGTGAATGAGGCTGGCTCAGTGCCTCAAGGGAGATTTTAACTAGCACCAGGCTAAACATTTCTGCCCAACACGATGCACGTTATCAGTGATGATCCTCATGACCTCAGAAACTAACATTGTGGCCAACATTTGTCCCAGGAAACAAAACATTCTATCTTCAACCACACTCCCCAAACTGAGTGCATCTATCTTTCCATGCTGCTTCAAGAATTTTGGCTACCATTTCATAGAGTCGTACAGCACAGAAACAGGCCCTTCGGCCCAACTTGTCCATGCTGTCCCACAATGCCCCATCTAAGCTAGTGCCATTTGCTGTGTTTGGCCCATAACCCACTAAAGCATTCCTATCCATGTACCTGACCAAATGTCTTTGTGCCTGTCTCAACTACCTCCTCTGGTAGTTCATTCCATACATCCGCCACCCTCTGAGTGAAAAAGTTGATCCCCAGGTTTTATTAAGTATTTCCCCTCTCATCTTAAACGTTTGTCCTCCGATCATGATTCCCCTACACCGGGTAAAAGACTGTACATTGACCGTATTAATTCCCCCCGTGCTTTTATATACCTCTATAAGATCACCCCTCAACCTCCTGTTGTTCCAAATTTCACCCAAGTTGCCTCTTGGTTCTCAGTGACCACTGGGCGACTCAATTTGTGTTTGACAATAAGGTCTAACAATGAAAATACTTTCATAGTGACCGAATACGGTATAAAGTACTTGCAGTGAAGCACAAAGCAAAAAAACTGCAGATGCTGGAAATATGAAATAAAACCAGAAAATGCTGATGTGGCAGTGTCAGTGAAAGAGGACTAACAAAGAGTTCTAGACATAAAATTAACCTTGTTGCTATTTCCACACATGCTGTCCGAACTGCTACATTTTTCCAGCATTATCTGTTTTATTTCAGATTTCTAACACCTTCACTTTTCCGACTTTCATTTTCTGTTGAAGCTTTGTCTCTGGTCTTCCAGGAATTCCAAGCTAGAAGAAGTTCTCCTCTGCTTTCCTGTGGGATGAATATCCTTGTTTTATCTTTAATTTCTGACAAAGGGTCTCAGATCAAAAATGTGCATTCTGTTTCTCTCTCTCTCTCTACTTACGCTACCAGACCTGCTGAGAGTTTCTAGTATCTTTTGATTTTAATTTTAACATATGTTCCTTAACATATTTTGCATGCAATCGGAATGGAATTTGAAGATTTAAAATTAAATCTCCCTTGTTTTTTTGCCTTCTATTACACTTAGAGTAATCTCACATGAAGGAGTCTGGTCTGTAACAAAAGTCCGCACATCTTCACGTATCACAAACCAAAGCCTTTAACCCCTAAATAAGATAAATGTACTGATTGGACCTGGCCCTATTCAGGTACTATATACAGAAATGAGCCAATTTTATCATGATATCCCCAATATTAATTGTTATACTTAGATAATTATTTTTTACCCAGTTATTTCTACAAATAAATGTGGTTTAAAACTCTTTCATCACAGGTGACATTACTACTCATAGTTGAGCATTTGCTCACAAAAGTGCTGCATCACTTTTCAAACCCCAATTTCAAGAATGATTTCATAACATCTCATTGCAAACAAAAAATCACAATTTCGTTCCATTCTGTTATAGAATTCTGACTAACTCCAGTACGAACTTTATAAACAAAATAAATAAGTGGAAATCATTTTCTTAAAATGAAATTGAGAAAAATATAACCAATAACCTGATATATCGTATACTGATATGCAAATACTTATTACAGTTTTCAGGAGTTCTTCCAGACTTTTGTTTGGTTTAAATGTTGTGGTCAGTACATCCATTTACTCTTGTATGCTGGCAACAACACAGTAACTTAAGGGTCAACATTTTAAAAATTGTGAATAAGTTGAGAGATTGTGTATTGATACTGCAATTACTTCTTTTTGGAGTAGGTCGGTCTGAAGATTTTGGAAATTGCACAAAACACAATACTATTTCTGAAAATCATACCATTGTCCTTTTTTCACATTTTAGAATGTCAGCCACAGTATGCATTTGCACTGTTCACTGATTTTTGGAATAACCAAACACAAATTGTAGCTTGTAATTATTTTCTTACTGTTATATTCTTGCTTATTGCCTCTTCATAATTTAATCTTATTATCAACTGCAGATTTATCTAAAAGTCTCCTGTAATCTGCAATCTTATAGTTCGGCCATGTACACAACTTGTATGGTCGTGAGTAGTCGCCCAAAGAGTCCTTTTTCTGGTCGCCTGCTGCGACTATGACGGGTGCCGGCAATCGCCGAAAACTTTCAACATGTTGAAAATCCAGCGGCGACCAGAAAAAGGACTCTTCACGACCGTACAGGCAACACCCCGCGACCATGTGGCGACAGCCAAGTCGCTGAAAAGATCGCATAAGTGGGGCAGGCCCTCAAGTGGTCAGATGTAGTCCATTTCCTTGAAAGCCAATCTTTCAAAATAAACAAATCATTTTATTACATGTGCATGAAAGTACATTCTAAGCTTTCAAAGAGGGAAATCGTTTATCTTTTATCAGTATGTACATTATATTAGACAGGTAATAATATTATGAAGTTAAATTATGCAGTATGTACTTTATTTTTGATATTTTCCTTGTGCTGAATTGTAATGTAGAGGTCATAACTTATACTTTATTGTATTTACCCCATATAATTATTCTCTCTCATTCCCCATTTGCTTATCAGCTGCTCTGTAGTGGTACAGAGAGGAACTGTATGTTTTGCTGCTGGAATGTCATCCATGCCCATGGAATTATTCTGTATTTCATCTAAATTACATTCCTTCGGCAATCCTTTTTCAATTTGATTTTATCTTATTTCAATATTGTATCTGATATTTAAATTGTCTTCAATTTAAATTATCTATATCACATATTGCAACATAAAATGCAGACAGTGGCTGAGTGGAGGGCAATGCTAATCGGAACTCTTTTCGGAGGAAAATGGTCAATAACCAGAAATAATATGAGAATTGGAAAACATTAAATAAATATTTCACTTAGAAATACATCGTGTGAACACTGATATGAATATGCAAAACACAAGTGCTGGAGGAACTCAACAGGTCAGGCAGGGAATGAACACACGACGGTCAGGTCGGGGCCCTTCAGAGTCTGAAGAAGGATCCTGACCCAAAAGGTCTTCTCTCCAGTCCCTCCACACATGCTGCCTGACCCACTGACTTCCTCCAGTACATTGTGTTTTGCGCAAAAGTCTTGCATCTGCAGTTCCTTGTATCTCTATTAATATGCAAAATGTGGTCAATGGAAAAAATTATACCTTCTGAACTTCTGTTCAGACATTTTCCAAAAAATATACACCAACATTTGATTCTTTATTCTTTCATTATGTACATAAGGTGCATAACTTCCTGAGGTGGTCAGGAAGTATTGAAAGGATCATAAATTCCGACCAGTAACCAGTTCCCGTTAATGCCCAATTAGCAGCAATGGTGACAATGAATTAAAGCTCATATTTCTCATTGTCACCCTCATGTGATTTTGTTTTTAAAAGGGAAATGAAAAATATTTGCCGGAGTACAAGGTGATCCGCAGATATTTTCCACAGTTTTGAAGATTGCTAGGATTGCATTTCCAATTTACACTGGTTCTCTAAAAAAGACACAGAGTGCTGGAGTAACTCAGCGGGCCAGGCAGCATCTCTGGAGAACATGGATAGGTGACGTTTCGGTCTGGCACCCTTATTAAGACTCTGAAACAGTAAGTCACTCATCCATATTAACCAGAGATGCTGCCTGACTCGGAGAATTACTCCAATACTTTGTGCTTTTTAAAAAAAAAAACAGCATCTGCAGTTCCTTGTGTCTCCATTACACTGTTGGAGCTAAGAAAGAACATTTTGTGACTTTCCAACTTATTCACAATATGAAAATAATCAACTTCAAATTTAACTTAACATATGGAAAGTAACAAGACAACTTTGAAATTGTTTTTAACACGGCTAATATTGAAGTGTTTACACAAATACTCTGAAAACTAGCCATCCATCTGCCGCACTGTTAAGTAAAAGCATCTCATGTTTTCCATCTTGGTTGAGAATGTACTTACTGATATTAACAAAATTAAATAGGTACCAAATGTTCAGCTTGTCGACAAGCATTCAATTGTCAAAATATAATGGATCAGATACAGCAGATAGTATCACAACAATGTGCATTTGCAGATTAATCTGAAAAAATATAGATTTGTTTCCTGTATTATTTGTTGTTAAAAATAAGTGGTCTCTGTGTTTTATACAAGGCATTGACTTTACAAATGTGTGCCACTTTACAGCATTATACCACAGGTTACAATGAGGAATCATCTTCATAAACATAACATACACTTCAATCTGGAAGGCACATTATGATTTATAACCAAATAAAATTCTCACGAGACTTTGTCAACGTCACTAATTGCCCATTTTGAGGTATCTTATAATGAAAATAATCAAGCGTTTATACAACATTCATTGGTTCCAGCGTTCATTTTGAAAATGGACTGAATGATTATTTCTGGCAATGTAAATCTCTTTTCCCACAACTTTCCAACCTGGAAGTTAACAGCCTTTTAAGACTGGATCTATCGGGCCATTCTATGACCTGGTATCGACATTAATATTATCCACGCCATATTTTATTAACCCATGACTGCAATTACTGAGTCTGACTCAATTGGGTTATTAATAATAATTGCCACTTATCAATAAAGATCACCATCAAATGGTACTTTGATCAATTGAAATGGGCACCATATTCAATTCCGGTTGTCAGTAACCACGTATCCTTTGGCAAAATTAGATTCCTTTTTTCAGGAATATATTCCAAAAAAGGAAATTGTTAACCTCTGCACCATTGCACATTTCTAAACGTTGGTTTGCTGTTTTGTGTTTTGAATATTCTCAAACACATCCAACCCTGTTTTTAAATACACCTGAGCAGACCTAATGCAGTTCATCACTTCAGATAGAACTGTAGACAGAGTTTGGTTTGACCTTTGAAGTCTGGAGTGGTTCAAAGCTTCTTTTAAAATAGAAAACTGTTTTGACGACTCTTCGAGGCGATACAGAATATTTCTGAAAGACAAAACAATATAATTACAATTAAAACATAGACAAGATTGAAATGTTTGCTGTTGTTGTCATACTCTAAACTAATTTATAAATTGGCTGCAGAGAACAATTGCCAATACGGTGAATTTGTCAACAAAAGTAATGCTAAGCTCAAGAGTGAACTTCTGTGAATGTCAACACTTTCTCTCAGAGAACAACCCTTCAACTGTATAGAGGAGTCTCGAACGTTGGCTTCATGTACATTAATATTTGTATCAGGTAACCGAAAGCTGGAACATGAATTTAGATTAATTACCCCTTAAATTTACCCTGAGAAATTTGTCAGAATCACAATGGTGAACTTTTAGACTGTCAATCTTAATTGGGTAGATGATACTGGGCTCAATCATACCCATGATCTTGATGTAACTATAGACATTAAGAAACTCTTTTGTGACTATGCACGATTGTTTTATTTTCATTTAAGGGATTTGGGCTTGGCAGGCTGAGCCAGCATGTAATTGGCCATTCCTAGTTGCCACAATAGTGGTGAACTGCCTTCCTGCGCTGCTGCAGACCCTGAGGTGTGTGTCTGCACGCAATGAAACTACGGAGAGGTCCAGGATTACGACCCAGTGTTGGCCAAGGAACGGCAATACATCTTCAGGTCGGGATGGTGTTTCGATTAAGCAACTTCCAGGTGTTCCGTTGCTCAACTTTCTTTGGTGAGTTGCTGCACTAAATCCTGTGGATGGTACAAACTGCTGCTGCCACGTGTCAGTGGTGGAGTGAGTCAATGGTTGCGGATGGGAGGGGGTGGAGGGATATCTGCTGTACTCTGGCTGCTGTGGAACTTCTTGAGCGTTGTTGATGTTGCACTCATCCGGGCAAGTGGGTTGTTGATTTGGATAAGGGGAATGAAGACTTTGTGGCTACGTTTGCAGATGATACTAAGATAGGTGGAGGGCCAGGCAGTGTAGAGGAAGCAAGGACTCTGCAGAAGGAGAGTAGGCAGAGAAGTGGCAGATGAAATTCAGAATAGCAAAGTGCAGAGTTGTGCATTTTGGTAATAAGAATAAAGTAGCAATGTTACAAAATTTTGAGATTATAAAAATCAAGTCTGCAATTTATCCCATCAGATAAAGCATAAAAAGAAGTTTAATTTGACACCTAATTCACTTTCATATCTTCAGTATTAAGAAAGTTATGGCCATTTTCATACTCGGAAATGAGCATCTTTCTTCCCATTGCCTTTCAATTGACTTAACTCAAAAGCTGTGATCTGGAAAAGTTAAAAGTCCATAACATTCTTAAAAATTAAGAGAACTCAATTAAATTTTCAATTATTATAGATTGAAGCATTCTGAAACAAATATTAAACAATCTTACTTGGATTACCTAAAATTAAAGCATATAATTAGTTAGTTATCTAATTGTAGCTAATTACAAAATTCAATGAGTAGATCTAAACATCTATCAATTTCTTAAGAAAAGATAAACTTTTTTAAAATTGCCTAAGTGTACAAATAACATTCACACAATAATCCACAATATAACATAATTTTTAAATCTAATTTTCATGAATTTCTGGGCCAAATGGAAGGAATTTAGTGTTTTATGCCTGTAAATTAACGGCCATTTAAATCAACTAGCGAGTGGGTTTTAGTGGAATGCGGTGGATTAGAACGTTGCGGTTAGCGGTGAAGTCGGGGGGGAAAATACTGGGGGTTCATACATTTTTTGGGGACCCCATTTCGCAACATAAAAATATTATTAATGCCTCCCGTAAAACCAACTTTTAATATAAAAATAAAGTATTTTCCTTTTTTTCTCCCCTACGGAAAATGCTTCCGGTTGTCTGCGCTCACGGCTTTTGAAGGTGATTTTTAAATTACTCTAGTTAATAAATAATGTAGAGTAATTTAAAAATACCACCATTCATGAAATGTCGGAGTGATTTTTCTTCAGCAACCAAATCGCCCGACATTGATCGATTTGTCCTGCCTGTTGAAAAACGGCACTTTAAGCCCGCCCCCCTCTGCAAGGCGCGAAAGTCACGCACTCGGGGAGCGGCAGAAGTGCAGCGCCGGTAAAGGTACGTTTTGTAACATACCTAAATAAAGGCATAGATTATTTTCTAAAAGGGGAAAGAATCCAGAAATCAGAGGTGCAAAGGGACATTAATTTGCTAATGTTAATTTGCACGTTGAATCGGTAGGAAGAAAGGCAAATTCAATGCAAGCATTTATATCGAGGGGACTGGAATACAAACACAGGGATGTAATGCTGAGGCTCTATTAGGCGCTGGTCAGGCCACATTTGGAGTACTGTGGGCAAATATGGGCCCCATATCTGAGGAAGGATGTACTGGCTCTGGGGAGGGTCCAGAGGAGGTTTACAAGAATGATCCCAGGAATGTGTGCGTTAGCATATGATGAGCGTTTGACAGCACCGGGCCTCTATTTGCTGAAGTTTAGATGGTTAAGGGGATTCATTGAAAACCTCATTGAAACTTACAGAATAATGAAAGGCATAGATGAGTGTATGTGGAAAGGATGTTTCCACTGGTGGGAGAGTCTAGGACCAGAGGTCATAGCATCAGAATTAAAGGGCGTATTTTTAGAAAGGAGGTGAGGAGGAACTTCTTTAGTCAGAGGGTAATTAATGAGTGGAACTCATTGCCACAGAGGGCTGTGGAGGCCAAGTCAGTGAATATTTTTAAGGCAGAAATAGACAAATTATTGATTTGAATGAGTATCAAGGGTTATGGGGAGAAGGCAGGAAGATGTGATTAGGAGGCAGAGATCGGCCAATATTAAATGGCGGAGTAGACTCGACGGGCCGAATGGCCTAATTCTACTCCTATAACTTGTGAATTTGTGAAGTGGAGAGTGTTCCATCACATCTCTGTGAGCTGCCATTACTGTCAACAATACTGCTGTCAATACCAAAGAATAGTGGATTCAATTCTAGTATCCCCTTTATAAGTACAACTGTGGTGCAAGAACATTGACATTGTTATTGTCTACTGTGTGATTACAGATTCTGGTCCTACTTGGCACTCTAGACCTGCAAAGGGTCTGCACATGAAAGACTAACAGCACTGGGATAAACTACTGTGGCTTACACAGTATCTCTTCAGCATGCTTCCATGCACGAATGATAAGGTCATTTTCTTTCTTTTTTATCAATGAAATGCCTCAGTAATTTTATTAAATATCCATAATACGTTCTTTGGGTCTTCTCAGTTCCAATGTCATAGAATCATAGAGCTATACAGCATGGAAACAGGCCCTTAATTGTCCTTGTCCATATCAATCAAGGTGGCATACTGGGCTAGTCCCATTTGCCTGCATTTGGTCCCAGTCTTCTAAACTCTTCCTATCCATATATCTGTCCAAATCTCTTTTCAAAATCCTAATAGTATCCGCTGCTATGGTTTCCTCTGGCAGCTCATACAAGCTCAGTGAAAAAGTCGCCCCCTGGTCCTGAATGAATCTCTGCCCTCTTACGTAAGCCTATGCTCTCTCGATTTTAAATCCTCTTCGCTGGGGAAAAAGAGTGCGAGGATTCACTTTATCCATAACCCTCTTGATCTTGTACACCTCAATAAAGTCACTCCTCAGCCTCATAGGCTCAGCCTATCCAACCTCATCCTGTAACTCAAGCCCTTAAGCCCAGGTAACATCCTGGGCAATTTCTTCTGCACCCGTTCCAACTTAATGACATCCTTCCTGTTGCTGGGTGACCAGAACTGCACACGGTGCTCCAAATGTGGTCTCACCAGTGATTTGTACATCTGCATCATGATGCCCCACATTTTTTACTCAATAATCTTTCCAATGAAGGCAAGTCTGTCAAAGGAAGACATTCCTGACTCCAGACTTGGAGATACTGTAGATTTATCATCATGACACACAGTCATGTTAATGAGGTAGCAAAAGGAAACAAATCCATTGTTAATTGCATGTTAATGATATTAGAACACGTCATTTTAATGAGACCTTCAAAGTCTCACAGAAGGGTCTTGTGCTGAACTTTGAATTTGCTTAGGAAGTCGACATTCCTAAAGGAGATACAGTAGAAAGGAACACACTGATGACTGATCAATCTTTCCTCTCCAACCGATTGAAAACAAATCGAATAAATAGATCCTTTCTTTATAAATCATTCACAAGCAGGTACATGCATATCTTATTCATTGAAATGCTAGCTTGTCAAGGATTATCGTCCTGTTTCACTAACAAGTACTTGCTGTAAATTGCTGGAGCATATCATTGATAGTAATCTGATGCGTCACGTGAGCAAACATAATATTCTTGCCGGCAACCAACATGCATTTAGGAGGCATAGATCATGCGAGTCTCAGCTTATCCTGACAACAAATGACCTGGCCAAGCACCTTGACAGTAACGTCATCATGGATTTAGTTGGACTGAACTTTTCTAAAGCATATGATGTCATCCCACACCAGAGACTGCTTCGGAAGCTTGACTTCTACGGTATTCGTTCCAACACGAAACGATGGATTTCCAGTTTCCTGACAAAATGTCTTCAGCGTGTGTGTGTGAACGGAAAGAGCTCCAATTGGCACCCAGTGTTGAGTGGTACACCCCAGGGCACAGTACTTGGTCCACACCTATTTTTGCTCTACATCAATGACATCCATGAAAAAGTCGCAAGTACGACCAGACTATTCACTGATGATTGTTTGCTGTACCGTCCAATTACATCAGCTGATGATGAAGTTGCTCTCCAAAAGGTTCTCGGTACTATGGTCGAGTGGTCACAACAATGGGGCATGCAGTTCAACCCTTCCAAATGTGAAACCATGCGTGTCACCAGAAAGAGGAATCCAGTCACCCTTGAAGAATCCAAACAAACCAAGTATCTTGGCATCAAATTGCAGAATGATCTACATTGGAATGGTCAGACTCATCATGTAACAGTGAAAGCAACAGGTGTCCTAAACTTGTGGCCTTTGTGGCTAAGGGGATCAGAGGGTATGGAGAGAAGGCAGGTACGGGATACTGAGTTGGATGATCAGCCATGATCATATTGAATGGCGGTGCAGGCTCGAAGGGCCCAATGGCCTACTCCTGCACCTAATTTCTATGTTTCTATGTTTCTATGTAAACTTCCTGAGGCGCAACTTCCATCATTGTTCAGCTTCTGTCAAGGAGAAGCTGTATTTCACCCTCGTTAGACCTCATCTGGACTACGCAGTTGCAGCTTGGGACCCATACACAGATAAAAACATTTCATCCATCGAACGTGTCCAAAGACAAGCCGCTCGATTTGTTACTAACACCTACGAGAGAGAAGCGAGTGTCACCAAACTTCTGAATTCTCTGGGCGGGGTGGAACCCTCTCCAAGACAGATGTGAAGCTCACCGTTTGACCTGTTTTTACAAAATGTTAAATGGTCAGCTAGACATAGATCACAAGACCTACACCAACCCCAAACCAATTAGGAGCAGACGAGGGCATTCGATCCAATTTGTGGTCCCAGCCACAAAGACAGATGTGTACAGCAATTCGTTCTTTCCACGCATTATTAAAGCATGGAATAATCTCCACCAAGCCACGGTTGCCCAGCCAGATGCACCTACATTTAAAGTGGCACTTTCTTCCCAATAACCCTATCTGGCTAAACCCCTCCCTTCACCACCTCCAGTTTAAATTCCAGTTGGAATATTTTGGAGGACCAAGTAACCAAGAACCAAGATTCTCTTTATTATATGCTTCCACCTGTTTCATTTGCTGCCACTACTCTGTGGAAATGTTTGCCACATTTTAACCCTTTCAGTAGCCTGTTTCCTATGTTCTAATTCAACACCTTATTTCCTGGGATCTGGTGCTATTAAGAGGATGGCAAAGTAGTCAGAGCTCTGCAAGGATCAGAGCATTGGCTGCAAATGAACAAAAGGAATGACAGATAGATGTAATGAAAGCAGAGGCGAGATTGCGTGGCCCAGCAAAGCATGTTCATTCCACAAGAACATTTTGAATTCTATTTTGGGTTTCCTCTGGGTTATACCTCGAACAAGTTTCCCTATTTGATCAGTCTCCGTTTTGCAAGGTAGCGGCGTTCCTGATCAGTATATCAAAAGCAGAGCCCACATTCTTCCTGCCATTGTCCCTGTACTAACTCATAACTGTGAGAACAGCACAAGGATCGGTTTCTGATTTATGCTCTTCTAACATTTCTGGTTTCCATACAATGGGGGAAGTTAAAAATCTGCCCTCTTGATTCTGCTTTCCCATCTATAGATGTACTCTTAAAAATTATTTTTTGCATCAATTCCGTAATGAGGAGAGATTGAATGGATTGGGTTTGTTTTCCCACGAGGGGAGGAGGACGAGTAGAAGTAAATCAAATTATTGTAGGCTGACACACGGTAGATATTGACAAACATTTTCATATGCTGAGGGTATCAAAAAGCAAAAGGGCATAGGTTTAAGGTGAGATGAAGGAGTTTTAAAGGGGATCTGAAGGGAAATATTTTTAGGCAGAGAGTGGATGATATCTGGAGCCCACTGTCAGGGAAGGTGGTGGAGTCAGATATAAGCACCACATTTAAGAAGCATTTAGATAGGCACATATCGCAATGCATACGAGGATATGGAACTAGAAAGGCAAATGGTGTCGGAATAAATGGTCAAAATGCACAGCTTGGACATGTAGCACCCATGGGGCTTGTTTCCGTGCTGCACAACTTTCTGACTCCGCAAAGCAGTCAATGTCATTGACATATAATCAGCGAGCTCTCAACCCTGATAAATCAGGAGGTCTAAAGGGAAAGAAACTTTTGATTCTAATTAGAGGCAATTTAAATCATAGACGTACCTTTGTGATCTGCTCTTTCCTTATTGTCTGAAGGTCACCAGCTGTAAATTATATCTGAGCCTCCCTGGTTACAAATGAAGAATTGCCTTATTTATAATGCCCCAGTTGACAGATCTGGTTTAACCAAATCAATACTCACTGTGGTACTGTGAACAAAAAGCTCCCAAAGCTTCTTTGTTTCTTACCCCACAAATGACAGTATCGCTGCAACGGGGACTGGTTTGGACACATTTGGAAGCTTCCTCGCATGCACACCTTTGTTGAGATATCAAGATTGATTCAAAAGCCTATTTCTTTTGACCTACAATCTATTCTTGTTTTAAAATATTATAATAAATTTGTAAAATGCATAAAAAAATCAATTTCCCAGAAAGTAGGACTATTCATCAAAAGAGGATATTGATTCATAGAAAATGTTACCTTTTTTGCTAAAAATCCCACAAACAGAAGCTGTAATCAAAGCTATTTACAGCCTCATTTCACATCCCACAATGGAGCATACCAACTTGCTGATTTTTCGTATAATTCCATTACTATAAAAACCTTAACAAAGTGACTTTTTTGGGGAAAAAGATTAAACATAATGATTTTTCATGTCTTTTGGGATATATTGTGAAATGCTTGACATACAATGAATTGCCCTGAAATGCCATTAACTACCGCAGATGAATATACTAATGGTTTTACACATAAGTAGCTCCTGCAAACAGCAGTCGAATCAGAAACTTTTTCATCTCTTTCTAATGGTATAGCTCCCTGTTGGGTTGCAACCTTGTCGTGGTCGAGGAGCTTGTGTGTCTCAGTGACCCCTAGAGCTATGCCAGCGGTAGATTCATCTCCTGTTAGGGTCTCCCATGCTGGACAGGTCAAAGGGTAGAGGTGAGAGGAAGAGCGATCCACTGGTCCTCCAGGTGGGAGGTTGAGCACAGGGCTATCAACCCTGTCTCGTGAAACAAATATGTGACGGAAACAGCAACTGAAGGAATCAACACTACTGGGCGTGCCCAGAACAGACAGGAGTTGCTGCCCTACATGCCAGGAGGCATAATAGGCAGTAAGTAAGTAATGGTATTGGATACAGCATGTAAATATTGGTCACTCGACAATGAGCCCATTGCTCTTCCGTATGTAGTATAAAAGGTTGAGATGCCACTAATCCAAATAGAGCAGTAGCAAGCTAGGACCATAGTTTAGCATCAACATTACACCAGTGTGTCAGCCTAGTTGTTACACCAATGTGACCTATAATCAGTGGCCCCGTGGTGGCCAGATTGGAGGTGATTGTGTCATCAAGTGAACCTAGTTCTTAAGGAGACACAAGGAACTGCAGATTCTGGGATCTTGAGCCTCGTTATTATTTTTAAAAGAGCACTTGGACATTTCTTTCAATAATGCTCACAGAGTTAAAAGAATCCTAGAATTAGCTATCTACTGTGCTTCAACATGGAACGATGGCACTTTGGAATTCACAGATTATCATCATCGCTTTGATTCATATTGATGCGGATCTATGTTGGTTACTAGGAAACCCAGAAACTGGCATGCGAATTTTAAGCAACTAAACCCAACAATCAGAGAAGGTAAGAAAAAAGAACAGTGGGGTGGATGGACATTGTCCGGGTCTTTGACAAGGTCCCGTTAGGGAGGCTAGTCTGTAAGGTTAGATCACACGGGATACAGGGAGAGCTAGCCAGTTGTAGGCACAATCGGCTTGGTGGAAGGAGTCAAAGGGCGATACTGGATTGTTGTCATTTGGATTGGAGCCCTGTGGCCTGGCGCTGGGATCATTGCTGGGTCCACTGGTGCTTGTCATCTATATTAACTATTTAGATAACAACATTGTTAATATGGCTCGCACGTTTGCTGATTACACCAAAACTGGTGGTGCAACGGACTAAAGAAACGTTATCGCGATCTAACTGGACTGGGGAAGCGGGCCAAGAAATTGCAGATGGAATTTAACTTGTCCAAGTGCGACATGTTGAATTTTGATCAGTTAAACCAGGACAGGACTGAAACAGTAAATGGCAGAGCCCTGGAAAGTAGTGTAGAACAGAGAGACATGGCTGTACAGATTCATACATCCATGAAAGAGGCAACACAGGTAGACAGGGAGTTGGAGAAGGTGTTTAGCACAGTTACTTTTATCGGTCAGGGCACAGAGCATAGGAGTTGGGATAGACACAAAAAGCTGGAGTAACTCAGCGGGACAGGCAGCATCTCCAGAGAAAAGGAATGGGTGACGGTTTGGGACGAGATCCTTCTTCAGACTGGAGAAGGGTCTCGACCCAAAACGTCACCCATTCCTTCTCTCCAGAGATGCTGCCTGTCCCGCTGAGTTACTCCAGCATTTCGTGTCTACCTTTGATTTAAACCAGCATCTGCAGTTCTTTCTTAAACAACAGCGTCAGTTTGGTTAAAACTGAACGACAATACAGGGCTTTATAGATAGGTACAGCAGACCACCAAATAGGACTAAGGAGAGGCATAAATTGAGGAAAGGTGAAAACAAACAAGTTCAACAATCCCTGGGGGGGGGGGGGGGGGGGGATTCATTCCCTTTACCATTGTTGGGACAACACCAATGTAAGAGCATTGACAAGAGACAGATATCCTGATAAGAGCACAGTGAATTTTCTCGTTCCACAAAGACAGGATGGATGCTGTGTCTAGTTCTGGGAATATAGTGAGTAGATGAAGAATGTGTCATCGGAACAGCAATCGTGGTATCAACATGTAGAATCATCACGGAGAAGTCCTGTCTTTAATTGCTATCAAAATGAAATTGCTATCAAAACATGGGGGGGACACAATTTTTTGTGGCCGCATGCGAACACACACACACACGCGAGGCTTTAGAGGCTTCAGCCGTGGGCCCTGTGGACAATAACATCGGGAGCTGACGTGGTTGGTGACCGACTCCGAACTCCAGCAACAGCAGCTTCGTCCGCCCCGAATTGTGGGGCTTGAATCGGCCATTTGCGGTGCCTTTCATCGACAAAAGGTGCAGGAGAAGGCCATTTGGCCCTTCAAGTCAGCACCGCCATTCAATGTGATCATGGCTGATCATCCACAATCAGTACCCCGCTCCTGCCTTCTCCCCATATCCCCTGACTCCACTATCTTTAAGAGCCCTATCTAGCTCTCTCTTGAAAGTATCCAGAGAACCGGCCTCCACCGCCCTCTGAGGCAGAGAATTCCACAGACTCACAACTCTCTGTGAGAAAAAGTGTTTTCTCGTCTCCGTTCTAAATGGTTCACCACTTATTCTTCAACTGTGGCCCCTGGTTCTGGATTCCCCCAACATCGGGAACATGTTTCCTGCCTCTAGCGTGTCCAAACCCTTAATAATCTTATATGTTTCAATAAGATCCCCTCTCATCCTTCTAAACTCCAGAGTGTACAAGCCCAGCCGCTCCATTCTCTCAGCATATGACAGTCCCGCCATCCCGGAAATTAACCTTGTAAACCTACGTTGCACTCCCTCAATAGCAAGAATGTCCTTCTTTAAATTAGGGGACCAAAACTGCACACAATACTCCAGGTGTGGTCTCACTTGGGCTCTGTACAACTGCAGAAGGACCTTTTTGCTCCTATACTCGACTCCTCTTGTTATAAAGGCCAACATGCCATTCGCTTTCTTCACTGCCTGCTGTACCTGCATGCTTACTTTCATAGACTGATGAACAAGGACCCCCAGATCCCGTTGTACTTCCCCTTTTCCCAACATGACACCATTTAGAGAGTAATCTGCCTTCCTGTTTTTGCTACCAAAGTGGATAACCTCACATTTATCCACATCAAACTGCATCTGCCCAGTCCCGCTAATACTTAAACAAATTAAACTGAAGCAAAAAAAGGCAAACAGAACCAACCTTTGAAGGGTGGGGAGAGAGAAAGATGGGAAAAAAATACTAAATAACGTGAGTGTCCATGAATGAGGGACTTACCTGCAAGCCAGTCAGGAAACCCTTTCGACCAGAGCCCTTAATGACCTGACCCGTTTAAATCCGATACCCGTTTAAATCTTTCCCATCCACCAATACATCCAATTAGTTCAAATAGTAATTGTACCTGCACCAGACAGCTTTAAGAAATTCTCCATGAATACCTTCAGTAATACTTGAAGGTCAAAATCTAATTGGTGACACATAGTGTTAATACGATGTTAATAGAGGCATTTAACAGTGACACCCCCATTGTCTTGCGGAAAGCGGAGGTTTTAATAGATTTTTTTCCCACCAAATTTCAAAATCCAGACTACAAAACATGGTGGGGATGTCCCCCATCTCTCAAAACATGGGGGGGGGGGGGGGGGGGGGAACACATGGCCCACCCATCCCACCCGGGATTTCTGCCCAAGGAACTGTTAGCTTCAGTGAACGGAAAGGTTCACTGGCCCAGGAGCAAGGGAATCAAAACGAGGGGGCTAAATAAAAATGGAGCATTTCTTCAACAGCACCTATCAACTTCGTAATATTTTCCACCTTAAATAAGGTCAGCGGGTGGATGGGAACACTTAACTGCAAGTTACCACGCACCTCATATTCCATGGGTAGAAAATGTACAAATATTGAATTCTTCCACTTTAGGTAACCTCTAACAACCCCCACCCCCTCACCTCTGCCCCATCGGAACTCACACCTATTTCTCCCCTCCCCATCCCCTACATTCCTTCCTCTGGCTTCACAATTTGCAACTCTTCAATCCTTTGACTCACTCCTTTTTTGTTCATCTCTGGCCTTTGTCCAACTATCTGCCCATCCAAAACCCACCTCACGTGTATCCACCTGTCACTTGCCAGGTTTTGTCCTGTCCCTCCTTCTTCCAGCTTCAACCCCCACCCCCCCCGACCCAACCATCACCAAAGAAGGGTCCCAGCCCGAAACACCACCTATCCACGTTCTCCAGGGATGCTGCCTGACCTGCTGATTTATTCCAGCATTTTGTGTCTTTATTTTGTAAACCAGCATCTGCAGTTCCTTGTCTCAACATCCAAATCACATATCATCCTCATACTGGCAATATATTGCAAATGTTTCACCCCTGATGGTTTGAAGAACTAGAAGTTGGACAGGCTAGATGCAAGAAGGGGTTGGACAGGCTAGATGCAGGAAGATTAGTCCCGATGTTGGGGAAGTCCAGAACAAGGGATCACAGTCTAAGGATAAGGGGGAAGTCTTTTTGGACCGAGATGAGAAAAACATTTTTCACACAGAGAGTGGTGAATCTCTGGAATTCTCTGCCACAGAACAATCAGTGGCAGAGAATTCACAGAGGCCTTCACAGAAGGCCAGTTCATTGGCTATATTTAAGAGGGAGTTGGTTGTGGCCCTTGAGGCTAAGGGGATCGGGGGTATGGAGAGAAGGCAGGTACGGGATACTAAGTTGGATGATCAGCCATGATCATATTGAATGGCGGTGCAAGTTCGAAGGGGCGAATGGCCTACTCCTGCACCTGCTTTCTATGTTTCTAAGTCCCTTCCCAACACCAGAACAGAAGTGCGTTATGATGACTGCAGCAGTTCACAAAAGTGATGCATCATCATCTTTTAAAGTAGAAATGGCATTAAATACTAAGCTAGCTGGCGATCCGCAGAACTTTGAATAAACACTACAAAAAATCCGTGACCTTTAAAGAATAGATTTACAAATATTTGATTTGTGAAATATTGCTGTAGCATTGTTGGCTCCTTGGGGGATATATCTTTAACTCAGCTGACTATTCTTTGCTATAATGAACAGTGCTCTACTCCATACATATGGGAATACACTGTACCAAAATGCCCATAATACATTTTGGACAGCTTTTTCAAGATATAAAATTATACTTTTATGAAATATTTTTCATGAATGCATTGTAAATCAAGTAATGGCCATGAATATATTCTCTTTAGAGGGAAAGCAAAGGCATGTAAGGGCAGTGATCTAGATGACCAAAGCTAAAACGGTTAAAATGAGATCAAAACATAGACTATGTTGATCATATGATTCACGTAATTGTGCTGAATGAAGTTGAGTGTAGGAAGTAGAGGGAATAACTAAATAGACTCAGGTTCGATCCCGACTACGGGTGCTGTCTAGACGGAGTTTGTACGTTCTCCCTGTGACCTGCATTGGTTTTCTCTGAGATCTTCAGTTTCCTCCCACACTCCAAAGACGTACAGGTACGTAGGTAAATTGGCTTGGTAAATGTAAACAGAATTGTCCCTAGTGTGTAAGATAGTGTTAATGTACGGGGATCACCGGTCGGTGCGGACCCGGTGGGCTGAAGGGCCTGTTTCCGTGCTGTATCTTTAAAACTAAACTAAACTAAATTTACCAGCATTGGGGTGAATCAGAAGAAGCTGTGGTCATTTTTCTCAGGGCAGTGAAAAGGTGAAGATCCAATAGAGGGGTTGAAAATCGTAAATGCCTTTGATGAAAGTAAAAGAAGATAAATTACCATTGTGGGCCAAAGGGCCCGTTCCTGTACTGTACTATTCCAATTGTACTGGCAGGTGGGTTGGCAGTCAAAGGGACAGACTTCAAGGAATTCACAAAGTAATGAGAGGTTACACAAAGAAGCAAATGCTTACAGTGTGAGTCATTGTTTCAACCCTCATCAAAAGAGAATTCAATAAATACCGAAAATAATAATTTACAAGGATATATCAAAACAGGAAGCAGGAAATACTGGATAACTACCAAAGAAGCTGGCACAATTCCAACTGTTTCTTGTTCTATACCATCCCAAAATGTCGTCTTCCAGCAAATGAATAATGAAAAACTTCATCTATATTTTTACCCGGCTGTGGAGGCCAAGTCAATGGATATTTTTAAGGCAGAGTTTAACAGATTCTTGATTAGTACGGATGCCAGGGGTTACGGGGCGAAGGCAGGCAGATGGAGTTGAGAGGGAAAGATAGATCAAGAGTCAAGAGAGTTCATTGCCATGTGTCCCAGATAGGACAATGAAATTCTTGCTTGCTGCAGCACGACAGAATATTGTAGGCATAAATACAGATCAGATCAGATCAGTGTGACCATGTGCCATAGAATATATATATATACACACGTAAATAAACAGATAGGCTGTTATAGTTCAGAGTTTGTTTGAAGTTGTGTTTAATAGTCTGATGGGTGCAGGTTTCAGGCTCCTGTACCTTCTACCTTATGGCAGCGGAGAGATGAGTGTGTGGCCAGGATGGTGTGGGTCCTTGATGATGCTGGCAGCCTTTTTGAGGCAGCACCTGCGATAGATCCCCTCGATGGTAGGGAGGTCAGAGCCGATGATGGACTAAACAGTGTTTACAACCTTTTGCAGCCTTTTCCGCTCCTGGACCAAGCCGAACCAAGCGACGGTGCAACCGGTCAGCATGCTCTCTACTGTGCACCTGTAGAAGTTCGAGAGAGTCCTCCTTGACAAACCGACTCTCCGTAATCTTCTCAGGAAGTAGAGGCGCTGATGTGCTTTCTTTATGATTACATTTATGATCAGCCACAAATTAATTGCAGACTAGATGATTCTTTATGATCAGCCACAAATGAATTGCAGGCTAGACTCGATGGGCCAAATGTCCTAATTCTGCTCGTAGGACTTATGTACCGAAGGGAAGGAAAACGGATGTAGCAGTATCAATAACAAGAATATTTTTTTGTTTGTATCTTCAGACTTCTAAGATATGTTAATTATGGTTGCTTTAGATTCCAAAATGTGAGGTGTTTATTTTCCCTACAAAATATTAAAATTAAGCTTCTGAATGAAGTATTAAATGTTTGATTTAAACATCAGGTAATGTACAAATATTATATGTCATTATTTCTCAAGAGACATTAATATTTCTCTTTCAAAATTACTTTGTATTTAAAAGTATTTGAATGATAAATATGACAACAAGATTTGTTCTGTACCTATAGTAACCCGGAGGAGCCTGTTTAAGGAGGAAGTTTTTCTCCACATGTTGCAGCACGTCATTCAACATTCTCAGATGCGCAGGGTCTCGTTCTTTTGGATTATTAGCTGGTCGCATTTCATCTGATTGAAAAAGTTGTGCAGTTTCCCTCAGTGCGTTGGCGAGTGTCAGAATTTGATCTGAAGCGACACTTTCATCTTTAAAAAGTACAGTATATAATGAAGAAATGCACTGAAGTAGCATCAAAGTGAAACACATACAAACAAATAGAGTCTTAAGAGTCTTAAAGCGTGGAAACAGACCCTTCGACCCAGCTTGCCCACACCGGCCAACATGTCCCATCTACACTAGTCCCACCTGCCTACGTTTAGCCCATATCCCTCTGAACCTGTCCTATCCATGTACCTGTCTAAATGTTTCTTACATGTTGCGATTGTACGTGCCTCAACTACCTCCTGGGTCAGCTCGTTTCATACACCCACTGCCCTTTGTGTGATAAATATCCTAGATCAGTCTGAAGAAGGGTTTCGGCCTGAAACGTTGCCTATTTCCTTTGCTCCATAGATGCTGCCACACCCGCTGAGTTTCTCCAGCACTTTTGTCTATCCTAGATTCAGGAACAGCTTCTTTCCCTCTCTTTTCAGGCTTCTGAACGGTCCTTCCATAAGCTAGGGTACCGTCCGATTTGCTTCCAACCCTTTGTGGAGATTGGATTTTGAAAATGGAACATAGCTGAGAACTATATTCTGCGCTCTGTATCTTCCCCTTTGCTCTACTTAAATTTGATTAATTACATTTATGTATAATAATATATCTGATCTGTGTGGATAGTCTGGAAAACAAAGCTTTTCACTGTACCTCGGTGCACGTGACAATATTGAACCTAAACCTAAAACCTAAATAATCTGCCAGAATGCTGCCTGGATGAGGGACCATTAGCTACAAGGAGAGGTTGGACAAACATCTCTCTGGGGAGCCAGACTTAGACGTAAAAAATTATGAGAGGCACAGATAGTGCAGACACTCTGAACTTTTTTCACAGGTTGAAAATGTGTAAGACTAGAGGGCATGGCTTTAAGATAACGGGCGCAATGCTTAAAGAAGATTTTATATGTGTTTGGTGCCTGGAATGTGATGCCAGGGGTGGTGTGGAGGCAGATACGATGTGGCATTTAAGAGGCTTTTAGATAGGCCCACAGGCACCTGGATATGCAGGGAATGGATGGATCTGGACCATGTGCAAATAGATGAGATTAGTTTATCCTGGCAGCATGTTCAACACGGACATTATGCACTGAAGGGCCTGCTTTAGTGCTGTATTTTCGATGTTCTATGCTCTTTCATAATATTATAACAAGGTCTTTGGAATAAAATGGATGATTATTATGCACGGAAAAGATGGTTAAGCACAAAAATAGCTGCATGATATGAATATGTATCATAAGAGCAATTATTCAGATTATATCAATCAATTCTAATGTCAGAATGTGAGGTTGCAAGGCTTTGGAAAGCCTGGTCATCTATGATTTGTGGTTAGAAAGGAATAAACTTGAATGTACAGTATTCTCTTCAAATTTAAATTAATAATATTTCAAGAGTTCAATTACTAATGTAGTCACATTACCTGTGAGCTGTTCTTGAACCTCCAGGGCTACATCCAAAACATTGAAAGGTAGAACTGGATCATTGGCTATGTGCAGAATCATTTCAGCTGTCAACTGTAATAAACAAGAGGTGCGGTACTGGAAATGGTCTTTACTTCAGCAGAAATCATTCTATCGTGCATAGCAAAGTCGCATAAATATCTTAAACAGATATTATTATTAAACAGAATAATAACACTACCTCTCTGCTCATTCCACCTCCATTAATAAACAGCTACAGAAAAACAACACTCCCATTTTTTTCTTGCTCATGAAACCATAAGGGGCTGTCCCACTTGCACCCGTCACAGTTGCAGCAGGTGGCCGAAAATTTTCAACGTTGAAAATCCAGAAAAAGGTCCTGGACAAGCTAGATGCAGGAAAAATGTTCCCAATGTTGGGCGAGTCCAGAGCCAGGGGCCACGGTCTTAGAATAAAGGGGAGGTCATTTAAGACTGAGCTGAGAAAAAACTTTTTCACCCAGAGAGTTGTGAATTTATGGAATTCCCTGCCACAGAGGGCAGTGGAGGCCAAATCACTGGATGGATTTAAGAGAGAGTTAGATAGAGCTCTAGGGGCTAGTGGAATCAAGGGATATGGGGAGAACGCAGGCACGGGTTATTGATTGGGGACGATCAGCTATGAGCACAATGAATGGCGATGCTGGCTCAAAGGGCCAAACGGCCTCCTCCTGCACCTATTTTCTATGTTTCTATGTTTCTATGGTACGGCTCGTTGGGCGACTACTCACGACCATACGGGCGTAGTCGCCCAAAGAGTCGTGTCTTTTTCTGGTCGCTGCTGGATTTTCAACATGTTGAACATTTTTGGCCACGTGCTGTGACTATGACGGGTGCCAGCAAGCCGCTGGAAAAGTTGTGTAAGTGGGACAGGCCCTTTAGTGTGACATTTTCCAATAAAAGTTTAAAAACTCTTCACAGTGATAGCATTGAAACAATAACCGCCTCACATCCACCCTCACCAAAGTAATTAGATGGCTACTGAATAATTCAAAACAATGGGATTTTGAGAGCGCGAGCTAAACTGTGAATCACTGGTACAAGTGTCACGTTTCAATGCCACTTGAATTAATTTCAGAATTAAACTTGCATAAATCTAAGTAGAGCTATATTTACATCAAAACGATAAATGTCCAGCATTGATGATTTACATGAATTCAGTTGCTCGTATTTCCTCCATCATTTAACTTTAGATGTAAAACTAAGCTTTGTGCTTGGAATCAGATATGTTTGCCTGAAGCAGTAATGACAATTCTCCCTGCAGGCATACAGCTGACATAACCAAGTCCAGAGGCATAAGTTAACCATGCCACAAATATTGGTGTGTCAGAAATACTGTCACGGGTTCAGTAGGTACTGTTCTTTAGTGTGTTCAGCAGATATTGTCTAATTTTTCGATGGTAAAGGAATCAAGAGAAAAATGGTTGGTGCAGGCAGTAGCACTGGGGCAGAGAAGTAGCATGACCTTATTAAATGGCAGAACAGATGCAAGGGGCCAAATGGCTCGTTCAATAGACAATAGGTGCAGGAGCAGGCCTTTAGGTCTCTTGAGCCAGCACTGCTATTCACTGTGATCATGGCTGATCATCCACAATCAGTACCCCGTTCCTGCCTTTTCCCCATATCCCCTGACTCTGCTATCTTTAAGAGCTCTATCTAACTCTCTCTTGAAAGCATCCCGAGAATTGGCCTCCGCTGCCTTCTGAAGCAGATAATTCCACAGACTCACAACCTGAAAGATAGCAGAGTCAGGGGATATGGGGAGAAGGCAGGAACGGGATACTCATTAGGGATGATCAGCCATGATCACATGGAACGGCGGTGCTGGCTCGAATCCCCCTGACTCCGCTATTTTTAAGAGCCCTATCTAGCTCTGTCTTGAAAGGTTGAGAGACACGATTGCTGGGAGCCTTGACAATCCTTGACTGTGTGGGGGGGGGGGGGGGGAGTGATGCGGTCTCCATCTGGGATGGGGGGACCAATTCCAATTCTGATGGGGCATCATTGACGTGAAATGTTAACTATGTTTCTCTCCCATGGACCTGGTGGGTCTTCCCAGGATCTTCTGATTATGATGCCAATCCCTGACCAGTTTGGTGGATGGGTCTTTGGAGAATTTGGCTACCCAAAGCAGATTACATCAAAGTCATAGACATACCTAACTTGCAAATCTACCTTGTGATAGGGAACTGTCTGCAAGCCACTTGGAATAACTTGTAAATTGTAATTTGTCAGAGCAACATTAATATCACAGAATCGTCATAGAGTCTTACAGCACAGAGACAGGCCCTTCGGCCCACTTCGTCCATGCCGACCATGATGCTCCTTCTAAACTGGTACTATTTCCCCACATTTGGCCCAAATGCTGAATTCAAAACATTCTGCCTGCCAAGTACCACAACCAAACTCTTACAGATTATCCTTTCAATAATATCATAAATTTGAACTGATTAAAACATATGCTACTTGGTCAAATCTAAGTTTTGAAATAGATTTGTGAGATCTTTACAGCCATAAAAATCGCTTCTTGTGTGGATATTTTTCCCATTCGCCACCCTGATGGTAATCCAACAGATGAGATCTTCAACCCATTTTAGAACCTGTTCAGTTTTCATTCTGTGGATGTCAAGGGGTTATCAGCTTCAACGGGTTATCAGGCTGTGAAGAGATTTATCTTGCCATTTCTACAAGACATTCAGCAGTGTATTTTCTGTTGGTAGCACCGATGGTCTGGTTTTTTTTGTTTAGATGAACAGGTGGTAATGTTTGACTGGTGCTCATAAACCTGTCTATTCACTGCTCGGTAATCAGTCTGAAGAAGGGTTTCGGCCCGAAACGTTGCCTATTTCCTTCTCTCCATAGATGCTGCTGCACCCGCTGAGTTTCTCCAGCACTTTTGTCTACCTTCGATTTTCCAGCATCTGCAGTTCCTTCTTAAACAATCAGTACCACTCGTCAGGCTATGCTACTTAAATTACAAACTGACTATTCTGCAGTTTTGACGACTGAAACACGGCTGTAAAAGACAGGGGTGAGAAAATTAAAATCAGCCGTTGGGTTTCTGAAGTGATTCAATGCGACAACAGCTATTTGTGCTAACTTGTCCTGCTATCAGTCAGATCAATCTATATTCCTGAGCAATGTGTTTACATAAAGGAAAAGTAAAGCTAGATCTCAGGGTGTAGTTGGAAATACAGCAAATTGATATTTTGTGTCCAAAGGAAGGCTGCTTTAAGCATTCTCTACCAGTTTAAATGTATATCTTTATTTTTGCAATTATAAAAAATATACATATTTTAATTTTTAAACGTTGTATTGAGGTTGAAAGAGCCCACCAAACACAGTTAAACCGAACCGTTACCCATCCACGTTCTCCAGGGGCGCTGCATGACCCGCTGAGTTACTCCAGCATTTTGTGTCGTTCCTTGGTTACACCAGCGCCTGCGGTTCCTTATTTCCACAAACCACTTCATTCTAACTGTTGTTTTATCAAGATTGATTAATTGTACAAGTAGTTTCCCTGTGCTTCAGACCAAATTCCTTCGCTCCATAGACGCTGCCTCACCCGCTCCAGTTTCTCCAGCATTTTTATCTCCCTTCAATCTTTAGATTGAGTCAGCATTATGCTACGCAGTACAACTGTGAGGTGGAAATATTCTGGGAAGAGAAATTTGTGGAATACTTATTCGAATATGATTCGTCACCTTATCATAATCTCTTTAATTTATTTTTCAAATTGGACACGAGTCTTAGGTCCACACTTAATGATGCAGTTCAAAGCTAATGCTCTCACAGTTTAATTATCCGTATTTTGATTCATGCAGGCATGGCGAATGAGAAGCTTACCAGCCCTTGGATTAAATGTGTCAAGATGCATATGGAACGACGTAATCTTGTCCATTAGAAGATACTTTTCAATTAATTTACTTCTCGGAGCAGTTGAACAAATTTATATCATAACCAATCTTGATGTAAAGGATAAGTTTTATAAAGGTGCATTAGGTTAAACAGAATTTTGGAGCAGAACTCATAAAAACGGAAAATGAATCATACTCTAGATTTTGCTGGGGTAATGACAGCAAAACCACTTGTATTTTTCATCATTACTCTGTGAAACTGATAACAAGACTGTACCTGTAACTCACTGCACTTATACATGACAATCAAAATGGAACTGATCCAGTGGCTCGCAAAGACACTAACGCTTGTTCATAATAATTACTTCTGCAAAGAAGGCAAGCATGGTATCACACTCAAGTCTTTTTCAATACAGGATGAGATTTTTCTTTTCCTTCCTAGCACCACAAGGAGGGGTTTTATTGGCCTGAGAGCAAATCCCTGGAGAAGATGTGTACTGCAGTTGTCAGAGCTCAGATGACCAGAGAAAATGACTCTGCCGGTTGATAACGAGGCAACCACTTGTGAAAGGCCAGCCAGTAGGCCCAATACATCACAGTAAGTGAAATCTAAGCACAGAAAACATTCAAGCAAAAAGACAGAGAGAATAATGCATGAAAAAAATGATTTTGCTGCCCAATTAAAAAAAAATGATTTTAAAACATATCAATGATTTTTGGAAATATATTTTTAAGTCGGTGATTGTTCATTCATAGTTAATTACACTTTTTTTCCAATTTCAAATTTCATACTACATACAAAAGTCCATTTAGTTTCTACCTTGGATCATGATTAATGATGGGTGATAGTATTTGGATGGGTGCGCTGAAATAGACAGATAGAAGATTTGTGCTCCTGGGATAAATGATAGTCCTACTTGACATTTATTTCAGTATTCATGTCAAACATCATCACTTTATCTCTCAAAGTTATGCTTCTTGTTACTATTGTTTGTATTTCAAACATCACAACAATTTGTCCTGGACCAACCACATCGAAGCTACGGCCAAGTAAGCACCCCAACACCTCGACTTCCTCAGGAGACTAAGAGAAGTCCAATATATGTCCACCGTCTCCTAGCAACCTCCACAGATACACCTTAGAAAGCATGCTCTCAAGTTGCATCACAGTCTGGGAACAGCTCTGCCCAAGGTCACAAGATATTGCAGTGTTGTGGATGCTGCCCAGTCCATCATGCAGACTAACCTCCCCACCATTCTCTCCGTCTGCGCCTCACGCTACCTCAGGAATTCAGCTAACATATTCAAAGTCCTTTTGCACCCCAGTTATTCCTTTTTCCCCTCTCTTCTGCCGGGCAGTAGATACTTTTGCTTGAAAGCACGATTCACCAGATTCACAGCTACCTTCCTTCAGTTATCACACCACCGAATGGTCCTCCAAATTCTGCTCTCTAGTGTAGCCTCCAATATAACTAATGTTTCATGTTCTCTTATCTCATTGTGTTTTGCAGATGAGGAAAATAATGTTGTTAGTTTACTTTTTTAGTCCAGTTCAGTTCAGAGATTAGTTTAATTGTTCCGTCCCTGTTCAGAAAAACTCAGCAAAATCCCTTATATACTGGGAACAATTCACATGCTCTGCAACTGGCATCACGGCTTAGTAACAACCTTACATATGAACAAAACATTACCAGCTTAGCTTTTTGAAAAATTTGATGTGCTGCTTGAACACCATTTATAGAACGATCGATAACAAGGAGATATAGAATTGAGTTCATTGGTAAAAGAATCACATAAATATGTTAACACATTAGTGAATGGGAGGGCTGGAACTCGGTGTTCAAAAGGCTGGCAAAGGTACAAACACATCACATTCAGAAGGTTAAGAGTGTTTCATTGCCATGTGTAACAAAAACAGAACAATGAAATTCAGTCTGAAGAAGGGTCTCGACCCGAAACGTCACCCATTCCTTCACTCCAGAAATGCTGCCTGTCCCGCTGAATTACTCCAGCATTTTGTGTCCACCTTCGATTTAACCAGCATCTGCAGTTTTTTCCCACACAATGAAATTCTTACTTGCAGTAGCCTAACAGGTTTGTATGCTCATATATAACATAACAAGAGGGGAGAAACGCTCATAGATAACATAACAGGAGGGGAGAAAAAAGAGTGGAAGGGGATTCAATTGTAAGGGGAATAGATAATAGGGGATTCAATTGTAAGGGGAATAGATAGGCATTTCTGCGGCTGCAAACGAGACTCAAGGTATGTTGCCTCCCTGGTGCAAGGGTCAGGGATGTCACTGAACGGCTGCAGAACATTCTGGAGGGGGAGGGTGCACATTGGCACCAACGATATAGGTAAAAAACGGGATGAGGTCCTACAAGGCGAATTTAGGAAGCAAGGTAAACTTAAAAGTAGGACCTCAAAGGTAATAATCTCTGAACTACTACCAGTGCCACGTGCTAGTCAGAGTAGAAATAGGAGGATATTGCAGATGAATACGTGGCTTGAAAAATGGTGCAAGGGGGAGGGATTCAATTTTCTCGGGCATTGGAACCAGTTCAGGGGGAGGTGGGACCAGTACAAACAGGACGGTCTGCACCTGGGCTTGAAGGAAACTAATGTCCTTGGGGGAGAGTTTGCTAGTGCTGTCAGGGAGGATTTAAACTAATGTGGCAGGGGGATGGGAGCATGAGCAGAGAGACTGAGGGATGTAAAATGAGATTAGAAGCAATAGGTAGCAAGGTGAAAAGTAAAAGTGGCAGGCAGAAAAATCCAGGGCAAAACTCAAAAAGGGCCACTTTTCAACATAATTGTATAAGGGGTAAGAGTGTTGTAAAAACAAGCCTGAAGGCTTTGTGTCTCAATGCAAGGAGCATTCGTAATAAGGTGGATGAGTTGAATGTGCAGATAGTTATTCATTAATATGATATAGTTGGGATCACGGAGACATGGCTCCAGGGTGACCAAGGCTGGGAGCTGAACATCCAGAGATATTCAATATTCAGGAGGGATAGACAGAAAGGAAAAGGAGGCGGGGTAGCGTTGCTGGATGCAGAGGAGATTAACGCAATAGAAAGGAAGGACATTAGCGTGGAGGATGTGGAATCGTTATGGGTACAGCTGCGAAACCCTAAGAGGCAGAAAACGCTAGTGGGAGTTGTGTACAGGCCACCTTACAGTAGTAGTGGAGTTGGGGATGGCATCAAACATGAAATTAGAAATGCGTGCAACAAAGGTAAAACAGTTATAATGGGTGACTTCAATCTACATATAGATTGGGTGAATCAAATTGGCAGGGGTGCTGAGGAAGAGGATTTCTTGGAATGTATGTGGGATAGTTTTCTAAACCAACATGTAGAGGAACCAACGAGAGAGCAGGCTATTCTAGACTGGGTATTGAGTAAAGAGGAAGGGTTAGTTAGCAGTCTTGTTGTGCGTGGCCCCTTGGGCAAGAGTGACCATAATATGGTTGAGTTCTTCATTAGGATGGAGAGTGACATTGTTAATTCAGAAACAAGGGTTCTGAACTTAAAGAAAGGTAACTTTGAGGGTATGAGACGTGAATTGGCCAAGATAGACTAGCAAGTGATTCTTAAAGGGTTGACGGTGGATATGCAATGGAAGGCATTTAAAGACTGCATGGATGAACTACAACAATTGTTCATCCCAGTTTGGCAAAAGAATAAATCAGGGAAGGTAGTGCATCCGTGAATAACAAGGGAAATCAGAGATAGTATCAAAACTAAAGATGAAATACAAATTAGCCAGAAAAATCAACCTACCAGAGGACTGGGAGAAATTCAGAGTCCAGCAGAGGAGGACAAAGTGCTTAATTAGGAAAGGGAAAATAGATTATGAAAGAAAACTGGCAGGGAACATAAAAACAGACTGCAAAGGTTTTTATAGATATGTGAAGAGAAAAAGGTTAGTTAAAACAAATGTAGGTCCCTTGCAGTCAGAAACTGGTGAATTGATAATGGGGAACAAGGACATGGCAGACCAATTGAATAACTACTTTGGTTCTGTCTTCACTAAGGAAGACATAAATAATCTGCCGGAAATAGCAGGGGACCGGGGGTCAAATGAGATGGAGGAACTGAGTGAAATCCAGGTTAGCCAGGAAGTTAGGTAAATTGAATGGATTAAAGGCCGATAAATCCCCAGGGCCAGATAGGCTGCATCCCAGAGTACTTAAGGAAGTAGCCCCAGAAATAGTGGATGCATTAGTGAAAAATTTTCAAAACTCTTTAGATTCTGGAGTAGTTCCTGAGGATTGGAGGGTCGTGTAACACCACTATTTAAAAAGGGAGGGAGAGAGAAAACGGGGAATTACAGGCCAGTTAGTCTAACATCGGTAGAGGGGAAAATCCTAGAGTCAGTTATTAAAGATGGGATAGCAGCACATTTGGAAAGTGGTGAAATCATTGGACAAAGTCAGCATGGATTTATGAAAGGTAAATCATGCCTGACGAATCTTATAGAATTTTTCGATGATGTAACTAGTAGAGTGGATAAGGGAGAACCTGTAGATGTGTCATATCTGGACTTTCAGAAGGTTTTCCACAAGGTTCCACATAAGAGATTAGTATACAAACTTAAAGCACAGGGTATTAGGGGGGTTCAGTATTGATGTGGATAGAGAACTGGCTGGCAGACAGGAAGCAAAGAGTAGGAGTAAACGGGTCATTTTCAGAATGGCAGGCAGTGACTAGTGGGGTACCGCAAGGCTCAGTGTTGGGACCCCAGCTATTTACAATATATATTAATGAACTGGATGAGGGAATTGAATGCAACATCTCCAAGTTTGCAGATGACACGAAGCTGGGGGGCAGTGTTAGCTGTGAGGAGGATGCTAGGAGGCTGCAAGGTGACTTGGATAGGTTGGGTGAGTGGGCAAATGCATGGCAGATGCAGTATAATGTGGATAAATGTGAGGTTATCCACTTTGGTGGCAAAAAACAGGAGGGTAGACTATTATCTGAATGGTGGCCGATTAGGAAAAGGGGAGATGCAACGAGACCTGGGTGTCATGGTACACCAGTCATTGAAAGTAGGCATGCAGGTGCAGCAGGCTGTGAAGAAAGCGAATGGTATGTTGGCATTCATAGCAAAAGGATTTGAGTACAAGAGCAGGGAGGTTCTACTGCAGTTGTACAGGGTTTTGGTGAGGCCACACCTGGAGTATTGCATACAGTTTTGGTCTCCTAATCTGAGGAAAGACATTCTTGCCATAGAGGGGGTACAGAGAAGATTCACCAGATTGATTCCTGGGATGGCAGGACTTCCATATGAAGAAAGACTGGATAGACTCGGCTTGCACTCGCTGGAATTTAGAAGACTGAGGGGGGATCTTATAGAGACTTACAGCATTTTTAAGGGGTTGGACAGGCTAGATGCAAGAAGATTGTTCCCGATGTTGGGGAAGTCCAGAACAAGGGGTCACAGTTTAAGGATAAGGGGGATGTCTTTTAGGACCGAGATGAGAAAATCATTTTTCACACAGAGAGCGGTGAATCTCTGGAGTTCTCTGCCACAGAAGGTAGTTGAGGCCAGTTCATTGGCTATATTTAATAGGGAGTTAGATGTGGCCCTTGCGGCTAAAGGGATCGGGGGTATGGAGAGAAGGCAGGTATAGGATACTGAATTGGATGATCAGCCATGATCATATTGAACGGCGGTGCAGGCTCGTAGGGCCGAATGGCCTACTCCTGCACCTATTTTCTATGTTTCTATAATAAACAATAAAAAGTACAATAAATTAAAAAATAAACAATTAGTCCAAAACAAAAGCCCAAAGTTTCTCGTGCCACCTGGGCAGTTCATAGTTTGTCATTCAGTTGATGTTTGTAGTGTTCAAGACCTTGATGGTTTTTGGGAAGAAACTATTCCTGAACCTGGAGTTCATGATTTTTAGCATCCTCGACCTTCTTCCTGATGGTATGGGTGGAATGAGAACATGGGCAGGATGACGTGGGTCTTTGACAATGCTGGATGACTTTTTGAGGCAGTGCTTCCAATAGATCTAATGTGTGGAATGCTGCTCCAGGCATGCTTGAGCGAGCAGTGAGAGCTGCAGGCGACAAGGACACAGGCCAGCGCTGACAAGTTGGATTGGGCTTGACAGCTTTCTCAACCAGAATAAATGCTATGTGTTGCTGGACAAGCCAGGGACAAAATTAACATAGAAACATAGAAAAACCGGTGCAGGATTAGGACATTTGGTCCTTGGAGCCTAAACATTCTAAAACAAAAGTTTAAGAAAAATTGAACTTGATTATCTTGATTATATTATTTAGTATCTTTGATAGTTCAAATGTCCGAAAGATGTCCGTAGAGAAGTCCAATGCAAATGCCATAACGTATAACCATAATGCATAGGTGCTTCCTGCCCACTATACTGGATACAGTAACTACACATCCCTTCCACACCTTGTCATAATTTAATTCCAAGTGCAATATGCACAGACGATGGAGTTATTTCATACTAGCCATGAAGGACTATTGCATGAACATAATTTAAGCTACATTACAAAGAGTTATTTTAAGTTCAACAATTTTCGGGGCTATAAATTGCATCTGCATGTGTCAGCACTGAATAGCTGTTCTTCAGAAGCTTATAATTTTGTGTTAAAACATGAAGCCTGAATTTTCAATCACGATCTAATTTAGCAATACATTGCAAATAAATAAATGTGTGCAATCTTATTGCTCTGTCATACTTATTAGCACTTTGTTTATTCAAGTTCTTTTTCAAACGCAGTACCATTGGTGATTTTTCTTCCACTATCTAATAACCGGTAATAATATTGCTGTGAAAAATTAAGTTCCGATATAATGAACAGAGGTTTTATTTGCAGTTTATAAGCACCAAGTTAATTGTAATTCAGTAGATTTATGCACACTGCAGTAAAATGTTGCCTCTGAAGATAGCTGAGATGTAAATGTGCTGCCAAGGCAAGGAAAGATGTTCACAGTGAACAAGACTGCATCAATAAATGTACCCGTGATTTTGCGTGTACGCACCCATGCAAACACGTGTGCGTGTGACGTGTGCTAATGCTGGTTGAACGTGCAAGGGTCATTTTCAAAATTGTAATTTACATCAACCTATTCGCATTTTTCATTGCATGAACTGCGAGGTGAGATGCTCAAGAATGGTTCAAACGGACTTTAAAACTACCAATCCATTTTATGGCCGTCATTTTGTGGATGGCAGTAATTGGAAGAATCTGAATGGGATCAACTATACCAGCAGGTCACAGCATAATTGTGCAGAGTATCTCACTTATGATGTGTTGGTCCATAACATGTAATAAAAGTAACAATAAAGTTATTAGACCTGACCATAATTAATATGAAAGCACTTACAGCAATTTTTGAGAAAGCCAGATACAAATTAACAGAATTGTTCAACGTGAGCCATTCTGATGCATGGTTTGTGAAGAGGCTCCAGCCTGCTTGGCTTACCATTGAATAGCATGCTGTTATTACACGAGCATTAAATATGCCTGGTGAAAATCTTCAAACCTCACAGAATAGGTTAGATTTGAAAGGCTGGTTTGGAGCCATTTGAGATTTCAGGAAGAGCTCTGATGTTTTTAATCCAAGTGCCAATTGCTAATGTGTAGGAAGGAACTACAGATGCTGGTTTACACCAAAGATAGATGCAAAATGCTGGAGTAACTCACTGGGTCAGGCAGCATCTCTGGAGAAAAGAAGTAGGTGAATCTAGGGTGGATCATAAATCTAGGGTGGAGATCATTAGAATGAGTAATCTGTACAGTCTGATGAGGGTCTCGACTCGAAACGTCACCTATCCATGTTCTCCAGAGATGCTGCCTGACCCGCTGACTTACTCCAGCATTTTGTGCCAATTATTAAATACGTTTACAGAATATCTCTGGCTCTGAAATTATTTTACTTTTAAGGCTGTCATTCTTTTTTCTCACTGCTACCATTGGAAAGAAAAGTACAGGAGCCTGACAACTGCTATGTCCAGATTCATGAACACCTTCTTCCCATCAGCCACCAGGTTCTTGAGCCACATCGCATAACACGAGCTATAATCTTACATCAGCACCAAACTACAACCAAATTTGCAACTCTATGGTTGCTCTTTATACTCTGGTTTTTCCACTATCACCGACTGGTTTAATTAGAATAACTGATAATGTATTGTATGTTTATTGATATTGCGGTGTCCAGTGTGCATGTGAAGGAAGAATGTTATTGTTCTGATGAACATCACAAATAGACACTTAATGGCCCTGTCCCACTGTACGAGTTCGTTCAAGAGCTCTCCCGAGTTTAAAAAAAATCAAACTCGTGGTAAGCACGTAGAATGTACGCAGCGGATACGTAGGAGCTCGGGGACGTCTCTTAGCGGCTCGTAACGCAAACAGCAGGTACTCGGGAAACGCGGTAAGCTCGGGAAGACTCGTGAAGATTTTTCAACATGTTAAAAAAACGTCCACGAGAGCCCCGAGTACCGACGAGCGGCCATTACTGTAAATCTCTGAGTTCGAATCAGGGCAAACTGGGGAGAACTCTTTGAATGAACTTGTACAGTGGGACAGGGCTTTCACTCTGGAGGTTACTGTCAGGGTTTAATTGTGGGTTATTGTAAAATTGCTAAATTAGCAACTAAATTGCATTCCTATTTTCCTTTCTCTTTATTGATTAGTCACTGACCTCCATTTATCTTTCTGTGCCTGGCTTGACATTGAATTTGCCTATACAAAGTGTATCTTTTCCTGCTTGGTTTAGTCAGCCTGCAGTCTGCTTGGTTTAGGGGACATTCAGTTGCTTGTCCTGTTCACACCCAACTCCCACGGGTGCATCTGCATTTGCTGTGATATTATCATCTTGCTCTTCCAATAATTAACTGTGCAAACTCTTGTTGAGATTAAACAGACAAGAGAAATCTAACTAATAGATTCACTCCTGCAGGAACATATGAAGTCAAATATTAAAGCCACGAAAAGTCACTGTCTGTCACTTGCATCATTATCAGTCAGCAAAACATAATGATAATGATTTATTCACAAGACCTGTTAATTTGCGTGAGAAACTAAGATGCTTAGCGACTTTGGTTGCCGAACCCATTCTGATTAAATACTGAGTAAAACTACTGTCTTGTGTTCAGTTTTGGTCACCTTGATATACGAAGGATGTCATTAAACTGGAACAATGGGTCACGGTGGCACAGCAGTAGAGTTACTACAGCGAATGCAGCGCCGGAGACCCGGGTTCGATCCCGATTCCAGGTGCTGTCTGTATCGAGTTTGTGCACTGTGGCCACGTGGGGTCTCCCCGTGACCACGTGGGTTTTCTCCGAGATCTTCGGTTTCCTCCCATACTCCAAACACATACAGGTATGTAGGTAAATTGGCTTGGTATAAGTGTAAATTGTCCCTAGTGTGTGTAGGATAGTGTTAATTTCGCGGATATCACTGGTCAGTGCGGACCTGGTGGGCCGAAGGGCCTGTTTCCGCGCTGTAACTCTAAACGAAACTGAACTAAACTAAAAGAGAGTTAAGGGCCTGTCCCACTTGGCGATTTTATCCGTGACTGCTGGCATAATTGACTGACGTATCAGGTCACCGAAAAATACGCGGCGTGATGACGTATGGCGCGGCGTGATGACGTATGACGCGGTGTTTTTTCAAGTGTCGCCGCTGGATTTGGAAAAGTTCAAAATCTTTTGGCGACACTGATATGACGCCGGCAAATTCCCAAGTGGGACAGGCCCTTTAAAGTTCTCCAAGCTGATTTTGAATGAGTGGTTATGGAATATTGTGACATAATGAACTGCAGAAACTGGAATTATAAGGAAAACACAAAGTGCTGGAGGAACTCAATGGATCAGGCAGCATCTGTGGAGGAAATGAACGTGTGACAATTCAGGTCAGGATACTTCTTCAGACCTGCCTGTCCATTCCCTCCACAGATGCTGCCTGACCCGCTGAGTTCCTCCCAGCACTCATTGTTTTGCTTGTGGTGAATATGTTGGCGAGCCATCCAATCATTGCAATGGGGAATCTGTGTCACAAAGGGTGGGCCACATTTATGCTGACAAGCTGAGGATGAAGCTTGGTGATGCCTGCCCGGTGGAATACGCGGTGCTCATGCTGTTCAGTACAAAGCTGCACAAATCCAACTGCTGATCCATTATCCTGCAGCAATTGCAATATGTAAAATGAAATTGCCCTTTCTGCTAAAATTTACCAGAAAATCCACATATTATTGCTTTTGACTGAAGATTTATTCAGGCTGATTTGATTCAAATGTGCGAGACTTATTTATTCATTACTGTTCTAATTGATAAATTCACCATGCCATTTAAGTCAGTATGCATTTTATTTAAGGGGATTGAGTAACTGTGACTCGTCTATTAGTATGTAATTCACAACTCATTGCGACTTTCATTTCAAAACTGGAACATTGAAGATCACAACTGTGTAGATTTTAGATGAAAGCTTTCACAAGCATGTAGGGCTGCCAGTTAAACGATCTACTGTATATTGCTCAATGAGTAAAGGCCAAGCAAAATCTTTACATCAGTGGATGTGAATATTTTTACATAGGAAGAAAATAATGAATATTTTTGAGTAGAACTAGATTCATCTAGATTTGTATTCTGTGTCCCATGACACAAAAGTATAAAAAGAGGTCTCTGCATGTTATAAATTGTGCAGCATAACATTACATTTTACAATGATCAATGGGAAGCATTCAATCATTAATAAAAGATGATTAGTTACTGATTCATTTGCTGTGGTCAAAATTGCAAATACATTGGATGTGTGCTTTATTTTTCTCCCTTTAATTTGTTTTATATTCATGCATTATTTAAAAAAATATTAACAAGCAGTAAAGGAATATCAGGAACCAGGTAAACAATATTCAAATTAAGCTAGTTGGGGATTTTAAACACACTTTGGAGCAAAAGTTTGTGAACAAAATTTTGATAATTTGATGAGTGCTGTAATATAAATGAAACTTTTTAAATCTCTTGGATTCCTTAGTTATTTAACGGCTAAAAAAGAATTGAATAATTTCACCTACTGAAATCCCAACTTAGATTATAATTGCTCATGCCAATTGATAGAAGCAGGGAGACAAAGCTAGAATGCGTTTTTTCATTTGTTTTGCGGATTATATTAGATAAAATGTGTGTAATTAGGGATTAATTTTAGATTTAAAATAGATGTTGCAGTGAAGATAATCTATAGTTGGCATTCATTGTTGTAGTGCTCAGTCTCGAAGAGTCACATGGCATCAAACAGGGCCGTTGGTCCAGCAAGTCAGCACTGGCTAACAAGCTCCATTTGCACTAAACCAATTTTTTTATATTCTCCTTGCACATTACTATCAACTCATTCCAGATGCTATCCCTCACCCACATAATACTAGGCGCAATTTACATTGGCCATCTCAGCCAGCAATCCACACATCGTTGGGATGTGAAAAGGCCCGCTGTGTGTAGCAGAAGGTCCCGGTGAGCTGCGGCCATAACCAGGCTCACCCTCCGTGGAATTGGGAAAGGGAAGGTCGCCAAGCCCCGCGCCGGCACGGCCTGAAGACCAGGAACCAGAGAGGACGTGGAGTCAGCGACAGCGATGGACGCTAAATAAGGGATGGTAGCATGAACCGGTGGGGGGTTCAAAGCTTCCCAACCTACGAGGTCGGCTGTGGGAGGCACCCCCGGGGAACAAAGGTTAAAGAGGATCGTGCGAGGAGAGGGTTGATGGTTCACAGGACCGATGGAGGCTACGGCTGCAACCGGCCTTTATGGCCAGCTGCAGTTGGGATGGGCAATTATTGCACTCAGTGGGGGGCTGTTTCTATATATTATGTACTTAACTGGGGATTGTACTTATGTAAGGCAATAACCTTAGAAACATAGATAGAAACGTAGAAAATAGGTGCAGGCAGAGGCCATTTGGCCCTTCGAGCCAGCACCACCATTCATTGTGATCATGGCTGATCACCCACAATCAGTAACCCGTGCCTGCCTTCTCCCCATAACCCTTGATTCCGCTAGCCCCATGATCTCTATCTAACTCTCTTTTCAATTCATCAGGTGAATTGGCCTCTACTGCCTTCTGTGACAGAGAATTCCACAAATTCACAACCCTCTGGGTGAAAAAGATTTTTCTCATCTCTGTTTTAAATCATGGCCTCCCCTTTATTCTTAGACTGTGGCCCCTGGTTCTGCACTTCCCCAATATTGGGAATATTATTCCTGCGTCTAGCTTGTCCAGTCCTTTTATAATTTTATATGATTTTATATAACTAAATCTTTAGTTTAGTTTAGTTTATTGTCACATGTACTGAGGTACAGTGAAAAGCTTTTGTTGCGTGCTAACCAGTCAGTGGAAAGACAATACATGATTACAATCAAGCCGTCCACAGTGTACAGACACATGATAAAGGGTACACGATAATCTTACTGTTTAAGAAGGAACTGCAGATGCTGGAAAATCGAAGGTAGACAAAAATGCTGGAGAAACTCAGCGGCGACGTTTCGGGTCGAGACCCTTCTTTCGGGTCTCGACCCGAAACGTCGCCTATTTCCTTCGCTCCATAGATGCTGCCTCACCTGCGGAGTTTCTACAGCATTTTTGTCTACCTGTGATAATCTTACTGATCTGTATGCAAGAAAAGAATCTCACTGTACCTTGGTACATGTGGTAAGAAAGGAACCATTGATCCATTGAAAGCAAAATGGAGGATTCAGAGTAAACTAGCATCGTCAAAGAGAGAATGCCCAATGGAGATCAGGATTGAACTGAGGTCACTGGAGGTGTGAGTCAACGCCTCTACTGGTTGTACCACTAGACTGCTCCTTAACAACCTGGATCTTTGCTTGGGAAATTATGAGGTACATACACATGTTCAATTGTTGGGATATGAATTTAGGCTGCAAAAACAATGTCAAAATGGGAGATTGTTGGAAAATGAATGGAAAAGTGCAATAAAATTATCCCGTTAGCTGTAAAAGCACAGAAACACATAGCTTCTGTTTGACAGCTATTAACAAGTGTTGTTTACATAACAGCGCAGTCCCAAGATGGAAGCATTTCTATGTTCCACATAGCTGGTTAGACTTGAACGATTTAACCTGCTGTTGTAGAACCAGTCACATAAATCCACCATAAATCAAATGGAAGAGTTGAGAAATTGGGCAACATGGTAAATAAGTTGCCCACAATGGCAAGCTAAGGTGGACTTGCTGTAAGACATTAAAATACTTTGTTTACATATTCTCAAAACCTTATGCAAGATGTCTTCAAATTTAAGGTTTATGTGTTAATTCATATTTTATATCTTTGACTATGTCTTTGCTGAATGGTAGTCTCACCAAATGCAGGTCTGGGATGGAAAGCAGGGATTTCAGAGGGAGATCCAAGTCAGGTTGTGAAAGCTGTATTTTAAAAGGATAACATTACAAGGAACACTTGACCTACACAGTCCACGTTGGGGCCTGCTTGGGGTCTCCGTTTCCCCAGCCTCCGTCATCCTCACCTCCAGCCTCATAAATGCATCAATTCTATTTGCCCCTTCTGTTCTCTGTGGTTGTGAATTTCACAGCTTTAGGTACTTCTTTGGGTAAAGAGGTTTCTTCTGAATTCCCCGCTGGATTTCTTGACAGCCTTCAGCTACACACTTCCCCAAGTATGGAAACATTCTTTCAGATTCCCCACTGTCTCACCAGAATGTAAAGACATCTAATTGGTCATGAGTCAGCCTTTGATCAAAGAATAAAGGCTGACCGAGGACTATCCTCTTCTTGTATATCTGCTCCAACATGTTTGGTATCACCCTTATAAATCTTCTCTATACCCTCTCAATCGCCTCAGTATCTTTTTATGATAATGGTGACCACAAGTCTATGCAGAACTCCATATGTATCTAAGTATGTAGGAAAGAACTGCAGATGCTGGTTTAAATCGAAGATAGACACAAAATGCAGGAGTACCTCAACGGGACAGGCAGCATTTCTGGAGAGAAAGAATAGGTGAAGTTTGGGTCAAGATCCTTCATCTGACGAAATGTCTCGACCTGAAATCTCACTGGTTCCTTCTGTCCCGCTGAGTTACTCCAGCATTTTTTGTCTATCTTCCATATGTATCTAATCCAGGTTTAATGCTGTTTAACAGCAATTTCCTTACTTTTCAATTTACTTACCCTTCGAAATGACCCCCCAGAGTTTAATTTGTGGCCTTGCTGACCTGTGATGTAAGTTCAATGATTTCTATTCTGCAATTCCTTTGTTTCTCCATTCTACCTAAATTTGTGCCTTCAAAGTAAAAAGATGTCTCCTGATTCTTTTTACCAACATGGTGTTAACCTATGCATTGGATGGAGGATGGTGGCTGGCCAGTGGGTGCAGCACCACAACAGCTGAGAAGGGGGAAGAAGTCTGCAAATCATACATCTGAGTCAGTCAGTGCTCAGCAGGTTGGCGTCTCATTTCTAAATCAGTAGGTTTCTGGTTTGAATTGTCCTCCAGAAACTACAGCACAACATTTCCAGCTGACATTTCAGTACACTTAGAGCTCCTGTCTCTTCGAGGAGACATTAACCAAAGCCTCTGTTCTCTCAGGTGGGCCATGATAATATTTCACATGGTAATATATCAAAGAAGAGCAGGTGAGCCTGACATCCAAACCGATATTCATCAGACAAGCAGGGAGACTCCAAACCGTGGTGAGCTCCATGCAGTTGCACCCAGGTCTCTGACAAGGACAGCGAGGCGACTGTCCGTGCACCAGTTTCCTCACTTTAAAAGATTTCTACCTGAAGGGACACCTGAAAGAATGGGCACGGGTTATTGATTTGGGACGATCAGCCATGATCACAATGAATGGCGGTGCTAGCTCGAAGGGTGAGTCTGAAGAAGGGTTTTGGCCCGAAACATTGCCTATTTCCTTCGCTCCATAGCTGATGCTGCGCCCGCTGAGTTTCTCCAGCGCTTTTAGAAACATAGAAACATAGAAAATAGGTGCAGGAGTAGGCCATTCGGCCCTTCGAGCCTGCACTGCCATTCAATATGATCATGGCTGATCATCCAACTCAGTATCCTGTACCTGCCTTCTCTCCATACCCTCTGATCCCATTAGCCGCAAGGGCCACATCTAACTCCCTCTTAAATATAGCCAACGAACTGGCCTCAACTACCTTCTGTGGCAGTGAATTCCACACTCACCACTCTCTGTGTGAAAAATGATTTTCTCATCTCGGTCCTAAAAGACTTCCCCCTTATCCTTAAACAGTGACCCCTTGTCCTGGACTTCCCCAACATCGGGAACAATCTTCCTGCATCTAGCCTGTCCAACCCCTTAAGAATTTTGTAAGTCTCTATGAGATCCCCCCTCAATTTTCTAAATTCCAGCGAGTACAAGTCGAGTCTATCCAGTCTTTCTTCATATGGAAGTCCTGGCATCCCAGGAATCAGTCTGGTTTTGTCTACCTTCTCCCCATATCCCTTGATTCCACTAGCCCCGAGAGTTCTATCTAACTCTCTCTTAAATCCATCCAGTGATTTGACCTCTACTGCCCTCTGTGGCAGGGAATTCCACAAATTCACAACTCTCTGGGTGAAAAAGTTTTTTCTCACCTCAGTCTTAAATGGCCAACCCTTTATTCTAAGACTGTGGCCCATGGTTCTGGACTCGCCCAACATTGGGAACATTTTTCCTGCATCTAGCATGTCCAGTCATTTTATAATTTTATATGTTTCTATAAGATTCCCCCTCATCATTCTAAACTCCAGTGAATACACGCCTAGTCTTTTCAATCTTTCCTCATATGACAGTCCCGCCATCCCACGGATCAATCTCATGAACCTACGCTGCACTGCCTCAATCACAAGGATGTCCTTCCTCAAATTAGGAGACCAAAACTGTACGCAATACTCCAAATGTGGTCTTACCAGAGCCCTATACAACTGCAGAAGAACCTCTCTACTCCTAAACTGAAATCCTCTTGTTATGAAGGCCAACATTCCATTAGCTTTCTTCACTGCCTGCTGTACCTGCACGCCAACTTTCAGTGACCGGTGTACAAGGACACCCAGGTCTCGCTGTACCTCCCCCTTACCTAACCTAAGGGGGAAAATAGAGCATGAAAGAAAGCTTGCGGGGAATATAAAAACTGACTGCAAAAGCATCTTTACATATGTAAAATGGAAAAGATTAGTGAAGACAATTGTAGGTCCCTTACAATCAGAGACAGGTGAATTTATAATGGGAAACAGGGAAAGGGCAGAACAATTAAACGAGTACTTTGGTTCTGTCTTCATTAAGGAAGCCACAAACAATCTCCCAGAAATACTAGGGTCTCGTGGGAGGGAGGAACTGAAGGGAATCCACATTAGTCAGTAAATAGTATGGGGTAAACTGTTGGGACTGAAGGCAGAAAAATCCCAGGGGGTCTGATGGTCTGCATCCCAGAGTACTCAAGGAGGTGGCCCTGGAAATCGTAGATGCATTTGTGATCATTTTCCAGTTCTCTCGACTCTGAATCAGTTCCTGTGGACTGGAGGGTAGCCAATCTAATTCCACTTTTTAAGAAAGGAAGGAGAGAAAAAAACGGGGAATTATAGACCAGTTAGCCTTAGTGAGGAAGATGCTTGAGTTGATTATTAAAGATGTAATAGCAGTGTATTTTGAAAGCAGTGACTGGGTCGGTCAAAGTCAGCATGGATTTATGAAGGGGAACTCATGCTTGACTAATCTTCTGGAATTTTTTGAGGATGTACCAAGTAGAATGGCCAGGGAGAGCCAGTGGATGTGGTGTACCTGGACTTTCAAAAAGCCTTTGACAAGGTCACACACAAGCGATTAGTGTGCAAAATTAGCGCACATGGCATTGGGGGTAGGGTATTGACATGGATAGCGAACTGGTTGGCAGACAGGAAGCAAAGAGTGGGAATTAACGGGTCCTTTTCTGAATGGCAGGCGGCGACTAGTGGGGTGACGCAAGGCTCAGTGCTGGGACCCCAGTTATTTACAATATATATTAACAATTTAGACGAGGGAATTAAATATAACCTCTTCAAGTTTGCAGATGACACAAAGCTGGGTGGCAGTGTGAGCTGCAAGGAGGATGCTATGAGGCTGCAGGGTGACTTGGATAGGTTGGGTGAAAGAGCAGATACATGGCAGATGCAGTATAATATGGATAAATGTGAGGTTATCCACTTTGGTGGCAAAAACAGGAAGGCAGATTATTGTTTTGAATGGTGTCAGATTAGGAAAAGGGGAGGTGCAACGAGGCCTGGGTGTGCTTGTACATCAGTCAATGAAAGTAAGCATGCAGGTACAGCAGGCAGTGAAGAAAGTTAATGGCATGTTGATTTGAGTTTAGGAGCAATGAGGTCCTACTGCAGTTGTACAGGACCCTGGTGACACCGCACCTGGAGTATTGTGTGCAATTTTGGTATCCTAATTTGAGGAAGGACATTATTGCTATTGAGGGAGTGCAGCGTAGGTTCACCAGGTTAATTCCCGGGATGGCGGGACTGACATACGATGAAAGAATGAGTCGACTGGGCTTGTATTCACTGGAATTTAGAAGGATGAGAGGATATCTTATAGAAACATATACAATTCGTAAAGGATTGGACAGGCTACATGCAGGAAAAATGTCCCCGATGTGGGGGGTCTAGAGCCAGGGGTCACAGTTTAAGAATAAGGGGTAGGACATTTAGGACTGAGATGAGGAAAAACGTTTTCACCCAGAGAGTTGTGAATCTGTGGAATTCTCTGCCTCAGAAGGCAGTAGAGGCCAATTCTCTGGATGCTTTCAAGAGAGAGTTAGATAGAGCTCTTAAAGATAGTGGAGTCAGGGGATATGGGGAAAAAGCAGGAACGGGGGTACTGATTTTAGATGATCAGCCATGATCATATTGAATGGCGGTGCTGGCTTGAAGGGCTAAATGGCCTACTCCTGCACCTATTTTTTCTATGTTTCTGTGTTTCTATGATGCGTCCTTGATGAGAGGGGTTCTTGATGGTGGGCAGAAAGGGAATGGTGGGATCGTGAGGATTGTTCCATTTTATGGCAATTTTATAGGTGAAAATTCTGCCTGGAAAATAGCCTACTTGCAGCAGTCATCTGAAACATAGAAACCAAAAATAAAGAAAAATAAAAACAATCCGACAACATAAAAACAGCCTCTGGCTCTTCTAGATAAAGATGGATGTTTGTAAGGGCCCTGTCGTGGGTTATTGTGTCAATGATTGGGAGATATAAGTTATGTGTGTTACTGAGATTGCAAAGTAATTGCTTGGAAATGTTTGAGGGCAAATGTCAAAGGCAAATTGATTCACTTCCAAGTCTGCCTGCATTTAGCACAGTCCAGTGGTCAGGCAGTATCACCAAATCATTTTTATGAAGTGCAGCGAGAGGTTACTATGACTGCACTACCACCTTGCTCTGTAAGCATCCCAGCCACACGCTCGCTAGTTAAATGAACCAGATATTCCACTCATGCTGCACTGCAATTGTCATCAGAAATAAATACATTTTGTCCTGGTTCGGCTACTTTATAGCTCGCTGCATATACTTATCTACTTCTTTCAGCAGAGGGTTTACAATAACGGAGGATTTCAACATTTTAGATTTTTTCTTCCATGACTCAAATTCATAAGATTCCATTTGCAAAATACTAATAGTGGGCAAATGTAACAATCAAAAGAGTAAAATTGATCATACGTCTTTGAGTCAGTTAGTGCTCAGCTGGTTGACACTATCATCTCTGAATCAGAAAAATGTCAGCACACATGCCTAGAAACTGGATCGCAGATCCCAGACAAAATCACACAGGGCAATCCAATATCAATTTTCCCCGACGTAATTATCATAAAATCAAACGTAATAGGAGCAGAATTAGGCCATTCAGCCCATCAAGTCTACTCTGCCATTCAATCATGACTGATCTATCTCTCCCTCCTTACCCCCTCTTCCCGATAACCTCTGACACCCGCACTAATCAAGAATCTATATCTGCCTTAAAAATATCCACTGACTTGGCCTCTACAGCCTTCTGTGGCAAATAATTCCACAGATTCACCACCCTCTGACTAAATAAATTTCCCTTCATCTCCTTCCTAAAGGAATGTCCTTTCATTCTGAAGGAATAACCAATATTTAAATATCGCAAATGATATGTTCTTGGTGAAACTGCGTCAAATGCAAATCACATTAGCACATCTGACATTTGCCCAGAATCAGACACACATCCTAATGAGGTCAGAGCCATTTTCAGCTGTCACCAACAACAAATGGAGCTCAAAGGTCTATTCACCAACAGTCTCACCTTCAACAAGAAGCACATTATGATCTTACATTTCCTACTATTTAAAGGGATAAACTGATGACATTGACAAAACTGATTGAGCAGCTTCATATTGAAGACGGCTCAAATACTTTCCGACGCTCATCGTGTGTGCTAGATTGTTTGTAGGATTGTTTCCTCGATCACTCAGCAGAGCTCTCTTTTCAATAAGCAGCTCAGTGCAGACACCACTGGTATTACTGGCGTCCTGGGTGCAGGCTGCCAATAAGGTTTAAGGTGAGAGGGAAAGACTTCATTAGAACCTGAGGGGCAACCTTTGTACACAAAGGGTAGTGGGTATATGGAACGAGCTGCCAGTGGAAGTAGTGGAGGTAGGTACTATCACAATATTTAAGAAATATTAGGACAGGTAGAGGGATTTGATCCAAATACAGGCAGGTGGGTCTCGTGTCGATAGGGCATGTTGGTCGGCATGGGCAAGTTGGGCAGAAGGGCCTGTTCCCACACTGTAGGATTCTACGACTCTAAGTAAACCATTGCAAGATTTTATCTGAAGCACTTAGCGTGGGCCACCTCAGACAAGATCAACAAAGGACACTAATTTGTGTAAACTCAGTAGATGTCACCACTATCCCTCCTGAAGTCACATGATCTTACACGCAAAATAGAGTAATGTTAGTCTCATCGCACCAAACCCCAGCAACTGTGGCAGCACTTAACTAAGGATTTTTATAGAAGACACAAAGTTTAATAGTTGCCTACTGCACAGGGTTATATGAAGCATTTTTAGCTTCCTTAATGAACTGTATTAAATATATATATACTTACTGTATATTTGGTCATATGACATTAATTTTAGTAATTAATTTTAGTAAATCATAAATGGGACTACTCAGAGGATGTGTTCAAAGTGGCAAAATGTTGGGAACTGTTTAGCTCAGCCGGTTACGAAACAGTAATTGCATCAACAAATTAAACAGTATATATTTTCATGTAATTTTATTTATTCTTGTAGTAACTAATAGAAATACTGATGCCTGCAGTGGCTATCCAATTCATTTTGACATACGGATGAATAGACCTTTCAAAAAAGTATGATTAAAGGAACATTAGCAATTTAACTAAATGCTGACATGATAATGTTGGCTGCCCCACAGGTTAGGTTGAAGTACGCATAAGCTATTTGTTGAGTAGTTATGCCTCAGACTGACCAAGTAGAGAAAATAATTGATTCAATGCCTACAGCTTGCGTTGAGATAGCCACATCAACATGGCAAAATCCCCAAAGGTGACTTCAGAAGAACATTACTAAATGACATTAGACACAATCCATTTAAAGAGTGATTATCATGTGAACTGAAGCTCAGAGTACCTTACACGAGGGAAGAGAGGTAGTTTGGTTTATTGCCACGTGTACCAAGGTAGAATGAAAACCTTTTGTTGCATGCTATCCTGTCAAACAAAAGTCTACACATTAATACAATCAACCTGTCCACAGTGGACAGATAAAGAATAAAGAGTACAATATATACATTTGGTCTGGTAAAAAGACAAAGAGATTAAGGGGAAAAAATTCCAGAACACAGTGCCTAAACTGCTGATTGCACAGTCATCGTTGATAGAGGGAAGGGACATACACAGAGCCAGAAATGGTCAGTGAGCCTAAAGATTTACAGGGCTGAAGCAAATGAGAAGCTGATGATCAGACACTGTTCCTCCAATTAGCGCTGGGACTCACTCTCTGACAGTAGAGGAGGCCCAGGACAGAAAGGTTTTGCTAAACACTTTACCTCCCTCTCCCATTCCCACACTGATCTTTCTGTCCTGGGCCTCCTCCACTGTCAGAGTGAGGCCCAGTGCAAACTGGAGGAACATCACCTCATATTTCGCTTGGGCAGGCTGGGCAGCGCCATGAATATTGACCTCTCTAACTTACCCTCTAAGTAACCCTTGCTTTCCATCTCTCTCCCTTCCCAGTTCTCCGACCAGTCTGACTGTCCCTGATTATATTTTATCTGATTGCTTTGTTGTTACCTTCACCTAGCTAACAATGATTTATTCTACTTTTGCCTTGGTCTCCACCCATTTTGTTCTCATACCTCACGCTTCCTTATCTCCCCCCCCTCCCCTGACTCAACCCAAAACTTCACTCATTCCTTCTCTCCAGAGATGCTGTCTGTCCTGCTGAGTTACTCCAGCATTTTGCGTCTATCTTCGGTTTAAACCAACAGTTCCTTCCTACAAATGAGAAGCTAAATGGTTTTTAAAAAAAGATGAAAATGTAACAGTCAAAATGAGTCGATCATCAAACAGGGAGGGATGAGTTAGTAACACTTGCCGTGAGTTAGGCAACAAGCTGCTGAATTCGGGCGAGTCCAAAATTATGGAAGGAACATTGCTCAGAGAGCAATGAGGAATTGAGTTTGTGAGTAACAAAATCAGGGATGATTGTTTCAACAGTTTTGATATTGAAGCAAACTGATCAAGCTGAAATGCACACGACCTGTGTGCAAAAGTACCCAATTAGGGCAAGTACTTTTATTTTTGAAAAGGCAAGCATTCCCCGAGTAATTCAAATGTTGTGATTTTGCATTATTAATGCGGAATTCTGATTTCTGTATCCGACAGATGCAGTGACAAATGCAATTAAATGTACTGAGATTAGAAAAGGTTCAGTTTCAATTCCAGGAGTCTGCTTGTTGAACGTACAAGATTATTTCAGTGCAGTGTTATAAGTTAGCTTGCAAGTTGGAAGATAACACCAAGAAATAACAATTTTCAATTTGATTGGAGGCATTTTTAGGAACTAGAAAGATTGAACAATGTGGTCAACTGCATTTGCTTATCATTTCACCATATCTTTCAATCCCTTCTCTCCAGAAATGCTTTAGAAAGGTTCCCACAGATCCATTTCGACTGCCTTCTTTAATGACCATTCTCCCAAATTATTCCATAACTCACTTTCATTCTGAGTAAAAATGTTCTGCATGATTGCTCTTCTATATTATTTCACCTTTAACATAATGGACAGGTTTTCATCTCAACTGCCAAGGTTGTGATCTGGTGGAGTGGAATGTCAGTCTATTATAGAACCTACCCACTTTTTATTTCATTAAAATCAAGCATTGCAAAATGGACAGTTTCCAACTGGATGGATCCACTCCATCAGATTATTGTCTCAGTGATGAAAGAGGCAATCTCGCCCAAGTGTTTTTTTTTTGGAATAAACTTTGTAATGGAAGTACACATTGTAATGGAAGCAAAATTATTTTTCTGCAAATGTCATGCAGTGAATATAGTGCATTGAAACCAATTATTTGCAGCTAGTGAATAATATTGAATAAAACACTATTTGTTTTTTTTTAATTCTTTTATTATTTTAGCTGTCTAGAGATTGCATTTTCGCTCTGAATGCCTTTGTCCAGTACAATGGCTCACCTGCACAAATTAGTATATTTTTACAGACTTTGATCTCTTTTCATCACTACCTTTTTTTAAAAACAGATATTCTCTTATTTAAAGGAAAATAACTTGTAGTATTCTACTTTGGGAAATATTGGTGTGATGATTATTTACCTGGAACATCTTATTTACAAACTGGAAATTGGAAGAGATTCCTCTAATTTATTGACCTGCTTCACTCGTATTCCTATTTTCTGTTTCTCCTTTAAATCAATGCCACAAAAATGTATTCCATTTGCTCCAGCTATTTATAGCATCAGCATTTTTTTCTACATCTGGAACCAGGCCCTCCGGCCCACCGAGTCCATGTCGACCACCTGTCACACTAGTTTTATGTCATCCCACTTTACAGATTTACAGAGGCCAATTAACTATAAACCCGCATGTCTTGGGGATGTGGGAGGAAACCAGAGTACTTGGAGGAAATCCACACAATCACAGGGAGAAGGTGCAAACTCCACACAGATAGCACCCAAGGCCAGGATCGAACCCATGTCTGGCACTGAGACAGCGGCTCTACAACTGCACCACTGTGCAGCCCAGAAACGTGAGGTAATAGGTATAGGGACATAAAGGGAACCTCCTTCGTCAAATCCATCCAGGGACTCCAGCAGTCCTTCCAGTTTCATGTTCACCTCCTCTAACCTCACCTACTGCAGGCAATGTTTGCGATGTGACCTCGTTTACATTGGCTGGACCAAGTGTACACTTGATGACCCTTTCACTGGACACTTGCACTCAGTCCACCACTGGGCCTCCTCCATTGCCAGAGGGAGGCCACATGTAAACTGGAGGAACATTCCACTTGGATAGCTTACAACCCAATGGTATGAACATTGAATTATCCATTTTTTGGCAATTATAAATACCCTATGCTTCTTTCCCTCGCTCTTCCCTGTGCCCCACATGGATTCTTACCAAATTCTTCCCTCTCCCTCCTCTTCCATCTATATTTCTTCCTCTGGCTTCACAATTATGAATTGATAAACTTCTATCCTTATCGCACATCTTTAATCTTTTCACCTCTGGCCTTTGTCCAATTAGGCCATCTGCCTATCCAAACTCTTTCATCACTGTATCACATGCAAAGCTCTGTCCTGCTTCTCTTCCCTTCCAGTTTTCTTCAATCCCACCACGATCGGTCTGAAAAAGGGTCCCGACTTGAAACATCACCTGTCCATGTTCTGCAGAGTTGCTGCCTGACCCGCTGAGTTACTCCTGCACTTTGTACATTTTTTTGCAAATCAGCATCTGTCTAAAGAAGGGTCTCGACCCGAAAAGTCACCCATTCCTTCTCTCCAGAGTTGCTGCCTGTCCCGCTGAGTTACTCCAGCTTTTTGTGTCCATCTGCAGTTCCTTGTTTCGGTAAGCTTCACACAGTACAATTCTTGACAACAAAATCAGTGTGCAATTATCGCACACTGGTTAGTCTCATCAACAGTAACGAGCTATGTTGCCATTACTGCTCCATCCTGCCACTAGAATTAGATCCTCAAAATCTGACTCGTGTGTTAACAATAGAGTTTCAAGATGCACTGCTCTTTGGATTATCATCTGAAGGGGGAGCAGTTGAGTTTCATTCGATCTCAGAGCTTTGTCCAAAAGGAACACAAGAACATAGCAGATAAGTTATGGGCCTGTCCCACTTAGGCGATTTTTCAGGCGTCTGCCGGTGACTGTCAAGTTGCTGGCAGTCGCTGAAAACTACTGCTTACATTTTTTTTTCCTAATGAACCAATGACATTCACCGGTCAGCACCGGTTACAACCTACGAGAACCTAATGCCCCTGTCCCACTAATGCCCCTGTCCCACTTAGGAAACCTGAACGGAAACCTCTGGACACTTTGTGCCCCAACCAAGGTTTCCGTGCGGTTCCCAGAGGTTCCCGGCGGTTTTTGTCAGTCTCCCTAATGGTCGAAAGTGGTTTCCGTTTTAAAAATCGGTACTTTTTTAGTCGAATCCGGTTGCGATGCTAGTTGAAGGTGGGTGCCGGAGGACAAAAACCTCCAGGAACCGCACGGAAACCTTGGATGGGGCGCAAAGTCTCCAGAGGTTTCCATTCAGGTTTCCTAAGTGGGACAGGGGCATTAGAGAACATTCGACCTCCTGGCAACCCACTAGGACATCCTGGTGACCCACCAACGGCACGAGAATTCTCGCTACTCTGAGGGGCAATAAGGTAGAAAACTGGTAACCAGAATGCTTGACAAAAAAATTAACAAGAACCATTAAAGAATATAAAAATACAGTTTAGTATGATGAAAAGATTATTTTCCCTTCACTTTTGATTAAGTGATGAACTTTTAAAAATTATACTGTAGTGTCTGAAGGACACCTTGGTTCGGTGATTTAGTTATGTGACAGGATAGTTAAGGGTCATTTTACATATATACTTTCCACAATTCAAGTTTTCCGTATAGACCAGGTAATTGAGGGAAAGTAAAGGAAGGATAAATTGTTTCTAACTGTGAGATGCAGATTGGCTGCACAACCTGCCCTTGCATACATGCTGCTACTGACAGGATGAATATGGGAGCTTTGAGCAAAGCTGATTTCATGTACAACACAAAGTACTGGAGTAACCCAGCGGGTCAGGTAGCATCTGTGGAAGGAATGGACAGGTAATATTTCAGGTCGGGACCCTTCTTCCGTGCTGTGTGATGGACTGGGCAGCATCCAGCGAATTGTGGAACCTCCCTTCTATTGACTCCATTTATACCTCACGCTGCCTCGGCAAGGCCAGCAGCATCATCAAGGGTGGGTCACTCCTCCCCTCTCCCATCAGGCAAAAGGTATAGAAGTGTGAAAACACACACCTCCAGATTCAGGAACTGTTTCTTCCCAGATATTAACAGGCCATTGAATCGTCCTACCACAACCAGAGAGCAGTGTTGAACTACTATCTCCCTCCTTTGTGACCCTCGGACTATCCTTGATCGGATTTTGCTGGCTTTTCCTTGCACTAAACGTTATTCCCTTATCATGTATCTACACTGTAAATTGATTGATTGTAATCATGTATTGTCTTTCCGCTGACTGGTTAGCATACAACAAAGCTTTTCACTGTACATAGAAACATTGAAAATAGGTGCAGGAGTAGGCCATTCGGCCCTTCGAGCCTGCACTGCCATTCAATATGATCATGGCTGATCATTGAACTCAGTATCCCGTACCTGCCTTCTCTCCATACCCCCTGATCCCTTTAGCCACAAGGGCCACATCTAACTCCCTCTTAAATATAGCCAATGAACTGGCCTCAACTACCTTCTGTGACAGAGAATTCCAGAGATTCACCACTCTGTGTGAAAAATGTTTTTCTCATCTCGGGTCTAAAAGATTTCCCCCTTATCCTGAAACTGTGACCCCTTGCCCTGGACTTCCCCAACATCGGGAACAATCTTCCTGCATCTAGCCTGTCCAACCCCTTAAGAATTTTGTACTTTTTTATAAGATCCCCCCTCAATCATCTAAATTCCAGCGAGTACATGCCGAGTCTATCCAGTCTTTCTTCATATGAAAGTCCTGACATCCCAGGAATCAGTCTGGTGAACCTTCTCTGTACTCCCTCTATGGCAAGAATGTCTTTCCTCAGATTTGGAGACCAAAACTGTACGCAATACTCCAGGTGTGGTCTCACCAAGACCTTGGTACACGTGGGGCAGAGGGAAGGGCGTGGGAGCGGGGGGGGGGGGGGGGCCTTGTTGGCGGTTTGTAGGGGGGTTGTGGGGGAGAGGGTGTGTGGGCGGAGGGATTGTGTGGGGGGGGTTGTGGGCGGCGGGGTTTTGGGGGGAAGGGGGTGTGGGTGGGGGAGGGTTGTGGGGGGTGGGTGTGGGGGGGTATGGGTGTGGGGGGGTATGGGTGTGGGGGGGTATGGGCGAGTGGGGTTGTGGGGGGAGAGGCGTGTGTGGGCGGGGGTGTTTTGGGGGGAGGGGGGTGTGTGGGCGGGGGGGTTGTGGGGGGAGGGGGGTGTGTCGGCGGGGGGTTGTGGGGGGAGGGGGTGTGTGGGCGGGGGGGTTGTGGGCGGAGGGGGGGTGTGGGCGGTGTGGGGGTGTGTGGGCGGTGTGGGGGGGTATGGATGTGGGGGGGTATGGGCGGGGGGGGGTGTGGGGGGAGAGGGGTGTGTGGGCGGTGGGGGGAGAGCTCGGACAAAGACGGGGGAAGAGCCATTAGGGAGAGGGGGGTATCACGGCGGAGGGAGGCAGGAGCCAGCGAGGTGGACCAGAGGGGAAGGGGCTGGAGCTGGTGGTGCGATGGGGACTCACAGTGGGCGCTGGTCACGGGTCGTTCTCCTCCGCCGGGATCAGAGTCTCCGCTTTCCATTTGACAACATCGGCGATATCTCCGACTTCGCGCCGGGCTGCGCCACATCCGGTCCCTCCGAAATTGTGTCCGGTTGGAGACCTCCGCCGGCCAACCAGAGCGGCCCTCAGCTCCAGTAAAGACGCGATGGTGCAGGAAGGATCGGACCGTCCCGCGGAGCGATAGGAGAAGAGACTAATTCGCGCGGTGCTGACTGGCACGAGAGGATATTGATCTGCTCACGCGCGTTTTTTAAGATTTTTAAACCTCGCTGACATTTACAATAGACCACCGATAGGAACAAAACTTTGTGCACTCACAGCACAGGAGAGCGGTGAGTGAGCTGGCAAAAAATTGTAGCGCTATCATGTACCGTTTTTACGCAAATAGAAAAACCGCGCAAACTGGAAGATAACAAGAGTTTTAGTTATGTATAAAGATAGAGATTGATAGATGTGACCTTTGTAAATCATTTATATAACAAATGATGTAACATTTCTGAGCTATTCTGCATATTATAAAAAGTTGTGCTTGATCAAACTTCAGAACATTTTAAAGAGTTTTCTTTTATTTGATCCATCTGCATTGTGCTAAAGCAAGGACGCCATGCATTCATATTCAACGCAACTCAAGTCATAGTCTATCATGGAACACTCTACCTCTGCACGTAGAGCAAAACATCAAACTGGAACATTCCTGCAACTTGCATTTGAAGTGGCCTAATTCATCCTGGGAACATTTCCCAGGTCCCCTTCACCAAATTAGCAGTTGTTCTTGTTGCACTAAAATAACATCTTTTTTAATTCATAGGTGCTTTGTTTGGCAAGCCATTTGCTCAACATTCTATCACAATATTAAACATTTAAAAAATGCGTAATTGAATTACTTCTAGGCTGGCAGGTTAAAATAACGTTTTCTTCCACGATTTTACAGTGTTACAACCTTCTCACTGGCACAGGAATTCCAATTTCACCCATGTAAATCTACCTCTGTAATTATAAGGTTTCTGTGGAGCTACAATTCAGATCCAAGCTACTCGAAAGACTGTTGTATGTTTATAATTAAAAAGTGATTTTTTTTTTTACAACTCTCATTCACCATCTGCTCATTTAGCCACTCTACAGATCTACAGAAGTAATAGATTCACCATCACTGATGACAATTGATAGTAAGATTAAACAAGAACTTACCAGTTCGAAGTTTGATCCTTATTTTATGAGGCGTTACGATGAGGGATTACGTGAAGCACGCATGCGCGACTTTCTTCAAAGCAGCGGTGTGAAATCACCGATAGTAGAGTTGACTGAAGATAGTAAGATAAGAGAACTAACATACCAGTTTACCTTATAATAGAGGGTTGGGAGCAGATGGCACGTAATCCTTCATCGTAACTCCTCATAAAATAAGGATCAAACTTTGAACTGGTAAGTTCTCGTTTAATCTTACTATTTTACTTCGGAGTCACACGAGTGACTACGTGAAGACTTCAAAGCTCTGTGATTTCATGCCCTGGAAACGTGTCCATGCTCACACACTGCCATAATAACCAATGGAGGAAGTATGTTAACGTATTTCAGACTTGAAACAGTGCTGAAAAATCAATAGTGTATTTATTTAACAAATAATAATAATAACCCCTAACTTCGGGGAAAATTATAATACAGAACTTAAAATAGTGTCTGCAAATATCTCAGGCGTGGCCACAGGTTTGTTGTAAAACTGCTGGAAAGTTGTTTCATTGGACCAACCTGCCGTTGCAAGGATGTGACCCATAGGAACTTCTATCATCCTTGCTGCCGATGTAGCTGCAGCCCTGGTAGAATGAAATTTAAAAATATCAGTGTCCACCCCTGCTGCACCTAACACCACCCTGAGCCATCTTGAGATGGTCTGCACAGTTACTTTATGATGAGGACGTTTAAAACTTATCAATGGAGCCATTTCCATTCCCCTGAGACTTTTGGTGACCTCAAGGTATTGTAGAAGGTGGGTCACTATGCATAGGCGTCTATCTATGGGATAAGCCAGGAACTCCAATTTGAGGCCAGATGACCCAGGCCTGTTCTGTTTAAGTAACTCATAAATGTAAAAGGTTACCTTATTTTGGGATGTTGCCATGGCGTCCAGTCTTAGTTTGCGCAAAGACTGGACCCGCTGCGCCGTTACAAGTGCCATCAGCATCACCATTTTATACGTGAGTTTGGTTAATGATAGGGACGTGGCTGGTGCCCAATCTCTGAGCAGGGTCAGGACAATGCCAATATCCCAGATCTGTGAATATCGAGGCCTGGGCGGGATTTGTGTTAAAAATACCCCTCATAACTTTTGACACCAGAGGGTGAGATCCTACTCCATGGTGTTCTAACCCCTGTCTCAGGTATGAGGATAGGGCACTCCTTGCGCAGTTGATGGCACTATAACTCAAGCCTTCATCGAAATGTAGACTTGCCAGGAACTCCAGTCCGGAAGTGGCCGGGTTGGGGGGGTGGGAGAAACAGAGTTTTAGTCTCTCCCTTCGGGGGGGTGCGTATCCCCCGTCACCGTCTGTGCTGAGGCCTAATGGCGGAGCTGTGGCGGCGGCCTGGTTTGGAGCTGCGGTGCTCCAGCGGCGGTGGTCCGGCTTAGAGCTGCGGTGCTCCAGCGGCGTCGGAGGCCTGGATCGCCTCAGCACAGAGGGACAACTAGGAGGGATGAAGACAATGACTTAAGACTTTTGCCTTCCACCACAGTGAGGAGGTGCCTGGTGAACTAATTGTGGTGGATGTTGGATATGCGTTTATTGTGTGTTTGGTTTTTTATTATATGTTATGACTGTATGGTAACAATTTCGTTCAGACCGAAAGGTCTGAATGACAATAAAGGAATCTAATCTAATCTAATCTAAACATCCTTGATGGTGGCTGTGTTGTAAGTAGTGTCTGTCCTGGTACAAAATACCTCCCATTTTTTGATATAGGTGAGGTACTGTTTCCTGGTGGGCTCTCTGCATGATGCTGCGATGATATTCATGGTTCGGTCCGACAGCCCAAATTCCAGAACAGGTCGTTTCAAATCCTGCAAACCAATAGGTTAATTCGGTCATGGCACGGATGACTCTCCCCTGTCACAGGGTGTACCAGCAAACTCGGGCGTTTGGAGATCGGAATACATGGTTCTGAGACCATGTCAAGTACCACAGGGAACCATGGCTGAGTAGGCCAATCGGGTACTACCAAAATACCTGATGCGGAGTCTTGTTGAATTTTCCGCAAGACCCGACTGATGAGGCAGAAGGGGGGAAATGCATAGAAAAACAAATCCCCCCAGTGTAGCGAGAAAGAGTCCATCGCTACTGCCCCAGGGTCTGGTTCCCATGCTACATATGTTGGTATCTGGTGATTAAGTTTGGATGCAAAAAAGGTCGCTATCTGGCGTTCCATACCGAGCTACAATATCAGTAAATACCTGGTGGTCCAACATCCATTCGGTGTTGTCATTGAATTTGCGTGACCTGGTGTCTGCCACTGTATTGAGCTTACCCGGAAGGTAAGTAGCTGATATCCAAATGTTTCTTTCTATGCACCAGTGCCAGATTGTATTGGCCAATTCATCACAAGGTGCAAACAAGGCTGTTACATACCTCTATCAAGTCTGTTACTTTGTCCTTTGGCAAGGTGACAGACATCTCTCTTGAAAGCATTTAGAACAGAGAATTTAGAACGGAGACGAGGAAACACTTTTTCCCACAGAGAGTGGTGAGACTGTGGAATTCGCTGCCTCAGAGGGCGGTGGAGGCCGATTCTCTGGATGCTTTCAAGAGAGAGCTAGATAGGGCTCTTAAAAATAGTGGAGTCAGGGGATATGGGGAGAAGGCAGGAACGGGGTACTGATTGGGGATGATCAGCCATGATCACATTGAATGGCGGTGCTGGCTCTAAGGGCCGAATGGCCTACTCCTGCATCTATTGTCTATTGTGTATTGTCTATTGTCTCTATTCAGGACTGATTAATGGATTCATGGAGGAGATCATGAGCAGATCTTGCTGAAATTCATAAAATCTTGACGAGTTTGGGCACGCTAGATGCAGGAAGAATGGGGAATGTGGAAGTTCAAAACTAAGGACCATGGCATTACGATCTATATCCTGAGATGATGTTAAATAAGCGATTAGAATCAATGACCTACATACAATCTGTTACGGACCATGATTTTTGGTTGCACAATGGTTACTTAGCATTAGTGTTATTACTTTATATTTATTTATATGTATTTGCCTTAATGAGCCTGTTAAGCTGCAGATGGTAAGAATTTCATTGTTACATTGCTGGTGGCATGAAGTTTCTTTTGTTACCAGGTATTGTCAAACTTTTGTAAATGAAGTGTTAGTGCCTTAAAATGCATTTTCTTCTTTCAACAGTCTGTATTAGACTCACTCAGAGGAATGGTTCCCAGCAGAGATTTTTCAGCAATTCACTCCTCCTGCAATTAGAGGTAGTGTTCTGGTTTACACACTGAATCTCACTTTGTGGTAATGTTATACATATATGTTTCTTTAAGTAGTTTTTTTTTAGAAGAATTATTTCCTTTAATGACACAGATACAATTCTAATCACGTTAAGATACTAAGCAGAAAAAAAAATCATTCAATAAGGACTTGAAAAATACGTCTGTTCAGTTTTGCTGCATAATAATGTTGGTTGCTGTTGGTCCCAGATGGGCAGATTGAGCTGACTGCATGGTTCCATGGTGCTTGACATTAATAACAGGTATTGGTAGCCTCTATTTGTCTGGGGTCAATCATATTTAACCTTCAGAGCGACGTAAACATTGAAGAACGTGGAGACATGCGACTCAGACTGTATAACAATGCAGCCACCTCACATTTAATCATTCGCAACATTTTGTTGTGCTTGTACAGAATGCCAAAAACAAAATCCCATTACACACAGCTTGAAACACATCAGCCGACAGAATTAACCAGCTACTCTGCTGAGCTTGATAATATCTGGTAACAAAAGAATCTTCATCCACTATTCCATCATCTTAAATCATATTTTACGTATATAAATAAACTTACACGGCATGAATTCCTTGTGACCTTTGCCGTGGTATTTATTACTGATCTAGACTATAGCAATTGTCCCCTGAGATAGCGAGTGATCTATACCAGAAAGCCTGAAGGGATAACATCACCATTTTTAAACCACCATAAAAAGAATTGAAGAAGTGACCCCATGTATTTTCTTGTGCCGCGCTCATCGTTCACAGAGAGTGCTGATATCTTAAGGGAAAGAAGCTGCAGGAAATGTTCAGGCATTGAACATTTTTCCCTTCATTTTCAACTTCAAATCATGAGAGGAATAGATCGGATAGACGCACAGAGTCTCTAGCCCTGAGTAGGCGAATCAAGGACCAGAGGACATAGGTTTGAGATGAAGGGGAAAAGATTTAAAAGGAATCTGAGGTGTAACTTTTTCGCACAAAGAATGCACAGAAGATTTCCCAGAATGTTGCCAGGTCTAGAGGGCCTGAAATATAGGAAGAGATTGGGCAGGCTGGGACTTTATTCCTTGGACTGCAGGAGGCTAAGGGGTGATCTTACAGAAGTGTATCAAATCATGAGGGAAATAAATAGGGTGAATGCACAGGTAGGAAAATCAAGAATCAGAAGCTCTAGGTTTAAGAGGAGACAGGAAGGATTTAATAGGTACCCTAAGGGCCTCTTTTTTACTTCAGAGGGTGGTGGGTATATGAACAAGCTGCCAGAAGTGGTAGTTGAGGCAGTATTTAAAAGACACTTGGACAGGTACATGGATAGGACGATTTAGAGGGATATCGGGCATCGGGGGTAAATGGAACAAGCTTAGAAACGGGAATAGTCTCCGAGGATTGGCGTACTGCGCATGTTGTTCCATTGTTTAAAAAGGGTTCAAAAAGTAAACCTAGCAATTATAGACCGGTTAGTTTGACTTCAGTGGTGGGCAAATTAATGGAAAAGATACTTAGAGATAATATATATAAGTATCTGGATAAAGAGGTTCTAATTAGGAACAGTCAACATGGATTTATGCCTGGAAGGTCATGTTTGACTAATCTTCTTGAATTTTTTGAAGAGGTTACTAGGGAAATTGACAAGGGTAAAGCAGTGGATGTTGTCTATATAGACTTCAGTAAGGCCTTTGACAAGGTTCCTCATGGAAGGTTGGTTAAGAAGGTTCAACTGTTGGGTATAAATGCAGGAATAGCAAGGGATTCAACAGTGGCTGAATGGGAGAAGCCAGAGGGTAATGGTGGATGGCTGTTTGTCGGGTTGGAGGCAGGTAACTAGTGGGGTGCCTCAGGGATCTGTGTTGGGTCCTTTGTTGTTTGTCATGTACATCAATGATCTGGATGAAGGGGTGGTAAATTGGATTAGTAAGTATGCAGATGATACCAAGATAGGGGGTGTTGTGGATAATGAAGAGAATTTCCAAAGTCTACAGAGTGATTTAGGCCAGTTGGAAAAATGGGCTGAAAGATGGCAGATGGAGTTTAATGCTGATAAATGTGAGGTGCTACACCTTGGCAGGACAAATCAAAATAGGACGTACATGGTAAACGGTAGGGAATTGAAGAATACAGTTGAACAGAGGGATCTGGGAATAACCGTGCATAGTTCCTTGAAGGTGGAATCTCATATAGATAGGGTGGTAAAGAAAGCTTTTGGTATGCTAGCCTTTATTAATCAGAGCATAGAATATAGAAGCTGGGATGTAATGTTAAAATTGTACAAGGCGTTGGTGAGACCAAATCTGGAGTATGGTGTGCAGTTTTGGTCACCCAATTATAGGAAGGATGTCAACAAAATAGAGAGGGTACAGAGGAGATTTACTAGAATGTTGCCTGGGTTTCAACAGCTAAGTTACAGAGATAGGTTAAATAAGTTAGGTCTTTATTCTCTGGAGCGCAGAAGGTTAAGGGGGGACTTGATAGAGGTCTTTAAAATGATGAGAGGGATAGACAGAGTTAATGTGGACAAGCTTTTCCCTATGAGAATAGGGAAGATTCAAACAAGAGGACATGACTTTAGAATTAAGGGACAGAGGTTTAGGGGTAACATGAGGGGGAACTTCTTTACTCAGGGAGTGGTAGCGGTGTGGAATGAGCTTCCAGTGGAAGTGGTGGCGGCAGGTTCGTTGGTATCATTTAAAAATAAATTGGATAGGCATATGAATGAGAAGGGTATGGAGGGTTATGGTATGAGTGCAGGCAGGTGGGACTAAGGGAAAAAGGTTGTTCGGCATGGACTTGAAGGGCCGAGATGGCCTGTTTCCGTGCTGTAATTGTTATATGGTTGTAGATGGGGCATCTTGGTTGTAATGGCTGGGCTGGGTTGTAAGGGCCTGTTTCCATGCTGTATGACTATTAACATTTATATTTACAATTAATTGCGCCAAAGGACAAAATCATGCAGGATATTGATCTGAAGATAAGGAATGACACTCCTACATTTTCTATGTTGTTCGGGACCTCTTTACGTTTGATCATACTGGCTTGTATGCTTTAATCGATGGTAATCCATTTAGTCATTTCAGTCGGCAGACAAAAGTGCTGGAGAAACTCAGCGGGTGCAGTAGCATCTATGGAGCGAAGGAAATGGGCAACGTTTCGGGCCGAAACCCTTCTTCAGACTGATGTGAAGGTGTGGGGGTGTGGGGGGGGGGGGGGGGGGGGAGAAGAAGGAGAAAGGAAGAGAAGGAGCCCGAAGGTTGAGGGAGAGCTGAGAAGGGGAGGAGGCAGCAGGGGCTACTGGAAATTGGAGGTCAATGTTTCTGTCGCTAGGGTGCAAACTGCCCTAAGTGCTGCTCCTCCAATTTCCGGTGGTGCTCACTCTGGCCATGGAAGAGGCCCAGGACAGAAAGGTCGGATTCGGAATGGGAGGGGGAGTTGAAGTGCTGAGCCACCGGGAGATCAGGTTGGTTAATGCGGACCGAGCGGAGGTGTTCGGAGAAACAATCGGCAAGCCTACGCTTCATCTCACCGATGTAGATCAGCATTTCAGTCTGTCTCCCTACTTTGATTTCATTTCACCTGCTAAATTCAATGCTGTTAGTTATAACAATTTCATTTATAAGAATATCTGCACACAGAATAAATTTCATCGATGGATAGAGTTTATTATTCTGCAAATTTTGTGATACGAGGTGATTATTTTGTTATTCCCTACATTGGTTCAGAATCCTTCGTGCTTTATTAAATCCAAGAATGCTCACAAAATTCCACCTGGTCTAATCACCAATTCTGCAAAAATGTAGAATTTCTTCCTTGCATCTAAATTATATTTCTTTAGAAAGTAACCCCAGCACTTTCATCGTGATTCTTCATTTGTCATTTCTAACTAAAGAATGTTAGAATTGAGGAAACATGAGTTGGACAGGTGGAACTTCAACATTCATCGTACCTTCCAATACAATCATTGCTGATTTACATTTTGTCTTCACACTGCTCTGTCCCCTGAGTCTAAAAATCAATTGAAATTCAACACCGAATGTACTCTATAACTAAGCCTCCGCAGCTCTCTGGAATAGAGAATTCGTAAAATCGTCCATCCCTTGAGTACAAAGGACATTTATTGTCACATACACCAATTGGTGCAGTGAAATTTGAGTTGCCATTGAAGCACACAAATAAAATAAACACAACATTATAGAATTTAACATTAAACATAAAAAACATCCCCCCCCACAGCGGGATCAACGTTTCCCACTGTGAGGGAAGGCAGCAAAGTCCAGTCCACTTCTTCGATGTTCACCCGTGGTCGTGGCCTATTGAGGCCTTCGCAGTCGCCGCTACCCGATGTTTCAGGTCCTCCCGCCGGGATGATGAAACTCCGGCGTCAGAACAGAAGAACACTCTCAACGGCCTGGAGTTCCGAAACGGCCGCTTCCTCCCGGAGACTTCGGCTCCAGAAGTCCAAAGGCCGCGCTGGTTTCCCCCTTCCCCCTCCACCCCCCCATAAAAAGACTAAAAGGCCTCCAGAACAAAACTTTTTAACAAACTAAAAATAAAAAAAGGGTGAAGAATGAACAGCTGTAGGCGAGGCTGCCACACTCTCTGGCGTCACCACTCGACAATTTGAGAGTAAAGACATTTCTTCTCATCTCAGTCCTAAATGAATGACCCGTGTTACCAAGGAGAAGCGCTCTAATTCGAGAATCACTAGCCAAAGGTTACAGCCTTTTAACATCTACGCAACTAATGCCATGTGTTTCAATAACATCATTTCACATTCTCCTAACTTCAGCAGAATGCAGGCCCTTTCCCCCATATTTTCGCTTTGGCATACTTTCCTTATCCTGGCATCAATCCAGGAAGTCTACGCTGTCCTAAATCCAAGCTATTATTCAGGGAAGACATTTTTCACCCAGAGGATTACATCTGGAATACATAACGTGTGTTGATGGTGGATATAGTTACTAGCACTGCATTGAGAAGCCTGAAATCTGCATGTGCATTGATGCCACGGGCATTGTGCATAAGTGTAGCACCTAAGTAAGTGCCAAAAGCTTTCATTATGGTCTCTAAACACTATTAGTTCTCGTTTGCATTTAGCAAATGATTTTGCACCACAAATCAATCACAGCACCTAAGGAATATGTGCTGCTTAAATGAATTTACAAACTTTCACTTATTGCATCCACTTCATTAAGGTTTCTTAATCATTCGGCTTTTTTCTTCAAAGAATCCAGTAAAGTTTGGTGAGCATGCCATATTTTTTTGGAAACCAATAGTGACATTGTAATTCCTTTCCTCATTTTCAGCAAAGCTTCTAAAATCTTTCTTCCACTGCAGTACAGTTAACTAGTCCGATTTCCACAGCCTGATCACAATTCACGTTCAGCAATACTATGCACCATTGGTTTTCCATATCTATTCATTAGTTATTTTGTGTGGCTCCAAATGAAAGCTATCGGTCCAAGAGTCTTTTCTTCTTCGGTTTGCCTTGTTTGTCCAGCATTAGTTTATTTTCCTGGTGTAATATCAATTCCATGACTGCTCTACTCTAACTTTCTCTGTTAGCCTGTTTGATCAAAATTAGTCATACTATCCCAACATTAGAATCATCGATCGTCAGTTTAGCTTTCTCACTGTTTCTCATCTGTACCTCATTTCTACTTTTTGTATCTGTAAGATATGTTTCATTACACCTTTTTTTCCACATGTTCAATTCATATTTCCTCTGTTCAAGCTTTTTTTAAACCTCTTTCTAGTTATGTTTCCATATGAGAGATAAGATTATAATGTATGATCTTCAAATATGGATAGTTCCCTCTGCAACATTTTCTATTTAAGGTTCACATTTTCACCATTTGTAGCTTTTTATTTTTTTAAAAGTCTTCCACTTCCAAACTAGGAAAGAGCATTCACGTCGCGGCCCTGTTTCCACCAATCTTTCCACCACAACACACAAGAAACACAAAAAGCGACAAGACAGACACCATTGTGTGCAGATGCTGAGAAGTGTGTTCAGCTCTGGCTGAACAACTTCTAATCTTGTGTGTGGACTCGACAAGAAGAAGACTTCCAAACTTTTCCTTTTTCTCATTCCTGTATAAAGTTTCAAACAGCATATCATCTTTCTTTGTAACCGCCGCCAGTGAGACATGAATATTTAAACTTCTAATTAGAGATTTACCACAGACTTGTTGTCAAAATATTATCCATAAATTCCCACAGTAACACTTTCAGACTTCATGCCACATCCCATTCAACCACACAGGATTAGCGAGAGCATTAAAATAGCTCTCAGAGGAAATTCATCTGCAAGAACGACTTTTCAGATTGTTTTGTTCATTTGCTTTTCTGCAATGGTAAGTAGATGTGTGTGTGCAGTAATATCAACTGACACATTTATACATTATCCAATTTTTATGTTTAGCTTAGCAAAAATCTAATGGCCGAGAAATTCAACTGAGCATAAAAATACGCACTGAAATGGCACCCCTCCTGGGTTGTGCATTGTGAGCTGGGTGTCTCTGCAAGTGATTTATACATGCATACAATGTGTGCTTCTTTTGTCCATTTGTGCACATTGACCGTGAGTCATTTTGGGAGCAGATATGAATTCTGAACTTACCTGAGCAATCATAACACCCTCGAATAGGTGGTTTTCTGCATTGTTTCACATTTCTTCATCATATCTACTTCACAATGTTATATCAGCAACACCAAGCCAACACCAGATATTACTAATGCATGGCCAGTCTCCTTTGCAAACAGGCACTTTGATCAAATAACTGCCGTGCATGCTATGAAGTTCCAATCCTCCTCATCATCAATCCTCCGCATTGATGCTCCCTGTGGTGCAGCATGTAGAGCCACTGTCTCACAGTTCCAGAGACCCGGGTTCGATCTGACCTCAGATGCTGTCTGCGTGGAGTTCACATGTCCTCCTTCTGACCGCGTGGGTTTCCACCGGGTGCGCCGGTCCCACATCCCAAAGACATGCGGGTTTGTAGGTTAACTGGCCCTCTGTAAATTGCCCCTAGTGTGTGGAGAGTGGATGTGATAGTGGGACAAAATAGAACCAGCATGAATGTGTGATCGATGGTCGGCATGTACAAGGTGTGCCAGAGGGCTCCATGCTGTATTACCGAACTAAATTGATCAATTCATTGGTGATGCACTAAGAAAGCACACGAACGTTGACTGGATTTCTAGGCCAATTTGCTGTTTAATAGTGAGATTAAACGAGAACTTACCAGTTCGAAGTTTGATCTTTATTTTATGAGGAGTTACGATGAGGGATTACGTGAAGAAGACCCCGCCTGGCGCTGGAACGGCATACTTCAAAGCAGCGGCATGAAAAACACAGAAACCAATAGCCGAAGTAAAATAGTAAGGCTCAAAATAGACTAGAACTACCAGATGATCATTTACATTATGAGGGTTGGGAGTGGAGGGCACGTAATCCCTCATCGTAACTCCTCATAAAATAAAGATCAAACTTCGAACTGGTAAGTTCTCGTTTAATCTCACTATTTTACTTCGGAGTCACGTGAGTGACTACGTGAAGATTTTGAAGCTCTGTGTTTTTCATGTCGTAAACTCATTTCATACGACTCTCTGTTTAGTCAAAACAGTAGTGAGTAAATAGTATTTTAGGACATTGTTACAATTTATGTAATAAGTCCTTTAATCATAAAAAGAACAACTTTTTAATAATAACCCCTCTACCTTAGGGGAAAATTACAAAATAAATTGATAAATGTTGTCAATGGTAACATAAATCGATAATATAAATCGATAATATAAAACAAAGCAAGCATTAAAGAGAACCCATTACTGTGTGTCTAAATCCTGGCACTGTGACAACAGGTTTATTCTAGAATTTTGAAAATCTCTTCTCTAGACCACCCTGCGGCCTCTAAAATTTTATCGAGTGGCACGTCCTGTACCTTTGCCACGGACGTAGCTGCCGCCCTAGTGGAGTGAGATTTAAACACATCAGTGTCTATTCTTGCTAGACACAAACCATCCAGAAATGGTTTGAACTGAACCTTTTGTATGTGGCTTTTTGTGTGTTATTAATAACGCTTTCTCAGAACCTCTGAGATTTTGGTTACCTCAATGTACTGAGTTAAATGCTTAACCACACACAATGTTTCATCAATAGGATATGCTTTAAACATTACCTTCATTCCAGTTCTTCCTGGTCTGCTTTGTTTGATCAAGTCATAAACATAAAACATAATGTTATCTGTAGTCACATGTATGCAATCCAACTGTACAACTGCAAAGCTTGAACTCTTTTTGAGCTGATACCAATGCCATTAACTTTACCACCTTGAATGTTAATTTCTGCAAAGACATTGAATTAATTGGAGTCCATAGTTTAAACAAAGTGAGAACAATGCTAACATCCCAAATTCCTGTATATATGGGCTTGGGATGATTTTATTGAAATTCCTTTCATGAGTCGGGATACTAATGGGTGAGACCCAATGAATCTCGATCTGAAATTTGTCCTAAATAGGATGACAATGCACTACGAGCACAATTAATGGCACTATACTCAACTGCTCATCAAGTGTAACCCAGCAAGGAACTGTAATACATTTGAAATGTTTGCAGTATGATAAGATATCTTTGACTGTGTACACTTCCCATTTCCTTATATGCGACTTATATTGTTTTAGTGCTATTCCTCCAAGCTGCAACTATAACATCCATGGTCCTGTCCGACAGTACAAACTCTTGCAATGGTCTGGTCAGAACCTGCAGATTAACAAATACATATGATCATGCAATGGATGAATTCCTTTTGTTACTGGTTGTGTCAACAGATTGTCGCAACTGGGAATTGTCATACATGGTTCAATAATCATATTAGCATCAATGGGAATCATGACTGCGTGGGCCAATCTGACACCACCAAAATTGCATTCGACAGCGTCTTGCGCTTTTTATTGAGACATTGCCCAATGAGACAGAATGGGGAAAATCATAAAATAACAAATTCCCCAGTGTAGCGAGAAAACATCAACCGCTACTGCCGCTGGATCGTGTTCCCCAAGACACGTATTTGGGCAATTGGTGATTCAATCTAGATGCAAACAGATCAATGTCCGGCACTCCATACCGACTGACAATATTTTGAAATTTTGTGGATTAAACATCCATTCTGTATTGTCTTCAAATATTTGTGATCTTAATCTGTCACAACATTGTCTCTCCCCGAGAGATAAATAGCTGAAAGCCAAATATTTTTTGCCATACACCATTGGCACATCTGGTTTACCAGATGATCACATGATATTGATCTAACACCACCCATGTGATTAATATATGCCACAGCTGTGGTATAATCTATTTGTACTTGGACATGCAAATCCTTTAATGAAGGCAATAAGCTTTTAATACATAAAATGCTACCAAGAGCTCCAAATAATTAATACCATATGTTTGGAACAATAAATCCTCTTGGACAGCCCATCTGCCTCTACAGCTGGTCTCATTATCCGTCCCCCCCCCCCCCCATCCGAGAGAACTTCGTCATTTTGCAAAAACACTACTGGCTGATGAACTAAAAGTTCTAAGCAGCTTATGGAACATTCTCAATCCATCAATGTAATTCTGATAAAACTTCCTTAGGCAATTGCATTGGCCTATCAAATGGCTTGCTCGCTGAATAAGCGCTTGAGTTTTTTCCCTTTGAAGATTTTGGTAATGTAGACGACCAAACTCTACTGTCTGGAAATGCTGCTGCCAATTTACCAATAATCTTGGCAACCTCTCGGATGGAGGGATAAGGTTTGTAAATCAAGTCTTGACACACATTTGTCAAATCCAACACTTATCCATTGGTAAAGTTACCAACATGGTAACTGAGTTAATCTCAAACCCCAGATATTCAATGGTTTGGGATTGCTGTAACTTAGATTTGTAGGATGGATCAGGAACCCAACTTCTCAAACAACTTGTAGTTACTGAGACTAATTTTCCACCTGGCTCCTGATTAGCATTGACAATTAAATGTCATCTAGATAAGCCATAACGATGTACTTTTGTGCCTAAGGCAGTGCAAATGCTGGCTTAATCCTTAAAGGCAAAGCTTGTAGTACCACAAACTGTCTCATCCATAACTTTAATTACCTATGAAATTATGGTGAATTGGGACCGAAATATGCATCTCTTCAATTTATTGCAGCCATAACCACCTGTTGATACCTGCTGTATGGCAGTGTTGAATGTGTCCATTTAAAAAATTTTTACTGGACAATATATTTAATTGTGTGAGATCTAACATGATTGTACAACCCCATCTTCTATGGCCTGGGGAAAATATTTGATACAATTGTTGTGGATCCTTTCCTGTTTCTCAATACCTCCTTCCTCACACAAATTCTTACGTCTTTGTCAATTTGAATTATTCCAAGACTATAACATGAAGAATGATCAGGTTATTGTGTCCCAATGGATCCATACCTCTTCATCATCAACATTTGGAGTCTACCACCAATCTGAGGTTCATCCAAACATCCTTCTTAAATAGGATTAAGTTTTGTACCTCCCCAACTGTTTGACGAAATTACCTCCTTACCCAAAAATGTGGGTGTACATTCGTTATTTTATTAATATATGGTCCCTAGATAAGGGACGTATCAGATTTAAACTGATAAGAACAGATACCATGCTTAATCTTAGCCAAAAAGCCGAGAAACGATTTGCTGGCTGGAAATTCTTCCTTATCATACTCCTGCCTCGGCTCAAATCAAATCCCTTTTCCATATGACCAGCCTACTGGCCAACTGAAGGGTTTCATAAGACCAACAGTTTCTTCCCCTTCATCCATACTTAATTTGCTTAAACAGATTTTCTCCGAATCAATAACCAGGAGTTTGAACATTGCTTGTCCTGTAAATCTTTGGATGTAAAAGAGGCCGAATGGCAATCTTCTATTTATATAATTTAACTCAAATAAGTTTGCAGAATAAACCTAACATATTTTGTTTCATTCTGAACTTTAGTCATTCCACAACTTCCCAGCTTGTCTTAAAAGACAGTGATGCCAATTAATTTGAGGATTCTTTTAATCGTAATTCCTGTGCCCGCATAATTGCTGACATTGGCGCCCAAAACCCGGATTACCAGGTACCTTCTTAAAGGTGTTTTAGAATGCTTCATGCATTATATTCTGTATAATTCCAATTTTAGTATATGTGCTGCCGAAGCGAGCACATGTTTAAATGCAAATCTGCTGTTTCAACCATAACAGCTTCTTGAGGCAGGTGAGAGACCATATAATTAACATTGGCCGCCAGGTTCCTTCCATGGCCTCACCGCCTCCACCAGGTATAGTAACTTTGTGCCCTTCAGACACACCTGGATTTGCATTGTGGTGGGTACTTCTGACCACAATCACCACTTTCAGGGTCTGTCACATACAGCCCTGGTACTCCTGAAACTCGTTCAAGGAGACTTCCTCCAGTCCATACCCAGGCACTGGGGTTTCAAATTCCCAATTCGAATTGGCACCATATTCACGATATGGAACCCCCTCAGGGGCTGCCTGGGAATATTCTGGGTACTTAGACCCTTGGTTGATATAATTTGGAGTATTTCCTCCATTAGATCCATACTCAGCCAATTTTAGGCTTACCTTACAGGATCTTTAAGAAACCTCAGGCCTTTCAAGCCTCTTTTTACTTTTAGGCACTGGGTTTTCAAGTGTTGTTTGTGGAGCAACTAAAGGCTCCCTAACGGGTATTTCAATCGGCCACCGGTATCGGAACCGGCTCCGCAATAGTCTGCTGTCCCGACTTTTTACACCCCGGGACGCACGTTTTACCCGCGATTTTCTTTTTAAAACATTTTATTTTTTATTTTTATTTAAACTCCTGCTGGTTTCCTACCAGCCTACGGAGTTTTAAGAAAAACGCCCTGGAAGTAAAATAATTTTACTTACCTGCGGGCCGTTTCCTTACCGCTGTGCTGGAGCTGCGCTCTGCAGCTCTTCCTCTGCCGATAGCGTCGACGTAATGCCGTTCCAGCGCCAGGCGGGGTCTTCTTCACGTAGTCACTCACGTGACTCCGAAGTAAAATTAAAATTAAAGGTAAATAACATATTCCAAATATTACTCAGTTCCGATGTTGGAAACGTATCAAAAATTAATGCAAGAGCAGATGACTGTGTGCAACTGCTCATTAATTTGCGAAAACCTATGTGAATAAATATTTGCCACTGGATACAGTAACAAAAGTTTTGCAGCTAGTGTCGGTCATTATTTATTAGGATCATGTTTGTTCAGACTTTCTAGGGGACACTACAATTTGTGGGAGATAGATACAACAAAGCTGGAGTAACTTAGCGGGACAGGCAGCATCTCCGGAGAGAAGGAATGGGTGATGTTTCGGGTCGAGACACATCTTCAGATTTGGAGTTAACAGGAACCACTGCAAAACCCTTTGCAAGTGATTTAAGATCTGTGCAAACAGGAATAGAGCAGCAATTGGATTGAAGACCTGCCCTGCATCACACAGGTATGAAGATTTGATCTTGCTGGAGAATAGCCAAGCAAGGGAACTCATGCTAACGGTCTTGGTGTCACTCGGCCATGCACTTTGTGCAGAGATTTATCCAGATAAATGAGTTATTTTCTGCATATTTTGTATTAGCAGAGAAAAACTGGGACTAATTTGAGGAGGCTTGTGCTGTGGCTGTATGAAACCAGTACGGATTGAAGTCATGGCTACACCGCCAAAAGGGAGGAGCACATTGACAATAACTATTACTGGAAGATGCGCAGACCAGGCAGCATGTAGAAGAATGATGTGTGATGGTCTGGGCTGCGTCCACAATTCTCTGCAGTTTCTTGCGGTGTTGGATGGAGCTGTTCCCAACCATGCTGTGATGCATCCCAATAAAATGCTTTAGATGGCGCATCTGTATAAGTCGGTGAGAGTTGTTGGGGACATGCCGAACTTCCTATGCCCCAAAGGATATAGAGGCATTGGTATGCTTTCTTAGCCTTTGATTTCATAGTTAGTCCAGGGCAAGTTGCCGGTATTTACTCCTAGGAACTTGAAGCTTTCAACCATCTCTACTTCGGCGCTGTCAATACAAACAAGGGTATGTGCTTCCTGAAGTCGATCAATATCTCCTTTGTCTTGCTGACATTGAGAGAAAGGTTGTTGTCTTGACACCAGGGTACGAGGTTCCCAATCTCCTTCCTGCACTCGTCTCGTTAGTATTTGATATCCGGCCCACTTTGGTGATGTCGTCCGTGAGCTTTGTCATTTGTTTGTGCATCTATGCGCATGTTCGTACTTTGATTCTAATTGTACAAAACAATCATGTGATAGACACAAAATGCTTGAGTAACTCAGCAGGTGAGGCAGCATCTCAGGAGAGAAGGAATGGGCGACGTTTCGGGTCGAGACCCTTCTTCCTTGCTGAACTCTCGTCGGAGAGAGGAGGAGAACTTTTTCAAAGTAGACATACCTTGAGGAGATTTCGCAGTGGAGTGGACAAAATGTGTATATATCTACCTTGTAACAATGTATGAATGTTTCATCCAGTGCAAGGAGTAACCATACATCAGCTTGGCTACAGTCATTGAAGGAGTGTTGTGTGGCAGGAGTGGAGCAATAGACAATAGACAATAGGTGCAGGAGTAGACCATTCAGCCCTTCGAGCCAGCACCGCCATTCAATGTGATCATGGCTGATCATCCCCAATCCGTACCCCGTTCCTGCCTTCTCCCCATATCCCCTGACTCCGCTATCTTCAAGAGCCCTATCTAGCTCTCTCTTGAAAATATCCAAAGAACCGGACTCCACCGCCCTCTGAGGCAGAGAATTCCACAGACTCACAACTCTCTGTGAGAAAAAGTGTTTCCTCGTCTCTGTTCTAAAAGGCTTACCCCTTATTCTTAAACTGTGACCCCTGGTTCTGGACTCCCCCAACAGCGGGAACATGTTTCCTGCCTCTAGCGTGTCCAAACCCTTAATGATCTTATATGTTTCAATAAGATTCCCTCTCATCCTTCTAAACTCCAGAGTGTACAAGCCCAGCCGCTGCATTCTCTCAGCATATGACAGTCCCGCCATCCCGGGAATTAACCTTGTGAACCTACGCTGCACTCCCTCAATAGCAAGAATGTCCTTCCTCAAATTAAGTGGAGGTGAGCAGGTGAAGATATACATAGTATTGGCACTGACAAAATAAATAAAGATGCGTAACATATATCTTTGCTGTGATTTGCACGCAGATAGATGGTGAGGTAATGAGAATACTAAATATTTTCAATGGCATTCGGAGAAATGGACATTGTTTCAGGTCAACATTGAATGATTATTCCAGAATATATATTCCAGACCCACTGTTTTGATCTAGCACCAGTAATAAAACACCACAGTGGAAGACAGGTATACCTCCAGATAAGGATGGTGTGCACTTCAGAAATGACCTTGCAGGTAATAGTTTACTAAGTGATTGTTATCCCCGTCCCTCCAGCTAATAGGGTTTGAGAAGTTTCAGTGCGCTGCTGAGGAAGTGTTTACAAGCTGCTCATAACATGGTGCACCCCATGGATCAATGACAAGCAGCGGTGATGGAAGTGCGTGGGTTGGTGGGTAAGACATTTCTGATTTGTCCAGAATGAATTCAAGCTTCTTTGCAGCCTTTGGAGCTGTGTTCATGAAGAGAGGTAGAGAAATCCTCACAATTCTGGCGTGTGCTTACAGACGATGAAAAGTCTTTGTCAGATGAAGGTCATTTCTCCATCCATTCATTCATTCATTCATCATTGTTGAAAACATTAGCGACACAGTGGTGCTGATTTTTGACAGGAACGGTGACGGACGCACCATACATCTCTATCCTCATCTTCCTGCGGACGTTGGAAGTATAGGATTTTGGCGTGCGTGCTTTATCATCGTTCCTTACAATGCTATGTACGCCAGTGATCGCAACTTCTACTGAAATGTGGATGGTCGTTGGCTCGCTAGAAGCTCATCCGCCCTTTGACAGGTCTTGTTTTTGCTCCTGCTGTGGGGGTCCACAGCCCCCTCCTCACCTGGCAAACCAGGTGGGGGAGACAGTTTAGTCGCCGACTATCCGACCATGTAGCAGGTAGCACGGGATTACATGGTACCCGTGGTGGGGGGAACTCCCCCCCGACCTGACCGTCACTCCATGCCATTCCCAGAATTCAACATGGTCTTGTAGCTACAGTAATGAAATGCATGATCAACTCCTGGGTAATGGTGAACCATTTGCTGCTAGCAGGATGGATTGTCCATGGAATGGCATGGAAATAAGTCATTGGACTTCCTCCAGGTGAAGATGGGCAACATTATTTACGGACACAAAGTGCTGGAGTAACTCAGCTGGTCAGACAGAATCTTCTGAAGAACATGGATGGGTGACGCTTTGGGTCGAGACCCTTCATGAGTGATTGTAGAAAGGGGATGTAAGCTGCAAGAGAGATGGGAGTGGGACAAAGCCTGGCAAACTGAGAGATGGATACAGTGAGGGGTTTGATTGGCAGATGGTTGAAAATCATGCTTATGTGTCCAAACCCTTAATAATCTTTGTTTAAGAAGGAACTGCAGATGCTGGAAAATCGAAGAAAACCCTTCTTCAGACTTGAAGAAGGGTTTCGACCCGAAACGTTGCCTATTTCCTTCGCTCCATAGATGCTGCCTCACCCGCTGAGTTCTCCAGCATTTTTGTCTACCTTAATAATCTTATATGTTTCAATAAGATCCCCTCTCATCCTTCTATATTCTAGCCGGTCCATTCTCTCAGCATATGACTGTCCCGCCATCCCGGGTATTAACCTTGTGAACCTACGCTGCACTCCCTCAATAGCAAAAATGTCCTTCCTCAAATCTGCAGACCAAAACTGCACACAATACTCCAAGTGTGGTCTCACTAGGGCCCTGTACAACCTCGTTGCTCCTATACTCAATTCCTCTTGTTATGATGGCCAACATGCCATTTGTTTTTTTCACTGCCTGCTGTACCTACATGCATCACTAAAGTTGGTGGCAAGATTTACAGCATGCAGATACACCTTGTGTATCCGTGGGAATTAACGTATCTCCGAGACTGGCATCACCACTGTTTACTCTGCCTCATTCAAAGGGTAAGCAAGTGTCAGGAATGGAACTGGGGGATTTATTGTTACAAATAGTATGTGACATTTTCAAATTACAAACGCAAAACTGTGCATAAGTAGAGACCTTTGGCACATAAAATCTTGCATGACACAATTAAATCTCTACCCAGCAGAGGGTAAAGCAAAAAAACATGTTAGAATATGAAGTTAAAAGCCAGAGTCAATTACAGAGAGCAAAGTGAGGGAAGGATAACATTACGGGAGAGATAAAAGAAAAATAAAATGTTTTAAAAAAATGTATTTAATCAAATTTTAAATAATAGTTTAATTATGAAAAATGTGATACTCGACTTTTAAACATGAATTTACAGAGCCCTGGAGATTGATTTGCAATAATTAAGATATATTAAGCCATTAAAAAGTACCACATGTGGCTGAATACCAAGACTCGCAGCGCAAAACTATTAGTCACAATTCTGAAGCAGTTTGAATTATGATTTCCTAATTTCTCCATTTATTTGTGTATGTCTGGATGTCAAAGGTTGCTGCTTAATCCGTTCCAAAGATAAACTAGTGCTGATGGGCTCAATGACATTCGCACTGAAAGATTTTCACCACTCATTAATTCGATATTTATTTGTTAATAATAAGGTCAACACATTTGATTTATTTGTGAAAGTATTTGGAATTCACATGAATAAATGTGATGAACCCTATAGGTTATCACAGACAGGAGAATGATGAAGCAATATCTGCAAGTTTCATATGGTAAAGAACTATTGTGGACATATAGTTATTTTATTGACAACTCATTATTAGTGGCTGGAATTATTTTACTATGACTAGAAATAGCTTTTAAGGTGCTTCAACATGAGTTACTATTAGTATCAATGACTTAATTCTGTATTTTATTGCTTGTTGCTTGCAATTCTAGTTATAATTTTCTGTCACCACTAAGATTACTTAGATGCAATGTTTCTACATGTGTAACTCCACTGATACAATCCCATTTAGATATGGGTATTTCCGGAAATACAGCACTTAGTAGTGAAATTGAGGGTCTCCGAACTTCCAGGTTATTTTTCTGTTTTTTATGTAATATTCCCATTGTTTCATATCCTGTAATTTAACTAGTATAGAGCATGGTGTATAGCCAAAATAATGAGGAAGCAAAAATAAATAAATCTGTTTTTACAAACAGAAACATAGAAAATAGGTACAGGAGGAGGCCATTCGGCCCTTCGAGTCAGCACCGCCATTCAATGTGATCATGGCTGATCGGCCCCTATCAATAACCCGTGCCTGCCTTCTCCCCATATCCCTTGATTCCACTAGCCCCTAGAGCTCTATCTAACTCTCTCTTAAATCCATCCAGTGACTTGGCCTCCACTGCCCTCTGTGGCAGGGAATTCCACAAATTCACAACTCTCTGGGTGAAAAAGTTTTTTCTCACCTCAGTCTTAAATGACCTCCCCTTTATTCTAAGACTGTGGCCCCTGGTTCTGGACGTCCAACATTGGGAACATTTTTCCTGCATCTAACTTGTCCAGTCCTTTTATAATTTTATATGTTCCTATAAGATCCCCCTCATCCTTCTAAACTCCAGTGAATACATGCCTAGTCTTTTCAATTACAATCCTAGTCTTTTCAATATCAGTCTTTTCTTGCCTTTTTTGTTCACATTTTTCAAGCAAGCTTTTATCAAATCATTTGGCTAATTTATACCAGAAAGATTACATTAATTTTGCATTTAAATAACTCTATACAAGCCAAATTCTGATTATAGTTATGATTTTTATCCTTTATCACCCGATTAGATCGTTTTCTGATGTCCCAAGTTTTTGCAGCAGAACGTGAGCACGTGTGGTTGCGTGTGAAATGTGTCACGTGTGAATTGTGTCGCGTGTCAACCGTTTTTATATTTACTGTTTCTTTTTTTTATTGTTTATATTTTGTGTTTAAGTTTTCCATTGAAACCCTTAATAATGATTAAAACTTAAAATCATGAAATAAAAATCTAGTTTGCTCACCTATTTTAGCAATGTCTCATCCTGTAGTCTCTCCCGTCATCAACGCTATTTATAGCGCGACAACGGGGTTTTTTTGCATGATTCAAAAGGAAATTAAAACAACGTGATTATAATGACCCTGGCGTGAACCACGTGGTGGGTCAGATGCTGACATTTTGTAGCTTCGAAATCAGTACGTTTTATGAATCATTTTTATTTCTTGTTTTTTTCCCCAAATTTTGAAAATATTACATTTTGGTCAAATCCTGGTCATTTTGATCCTGGTCATTTTGATCACAAATTAGCTCAAAAGGATCATAGGTCGGTGCATTTTTAATCCTGTGGTATTTCATTATGATTTAATAACTTTCAAATTTGGCCACCCATGTCACCGGTTGGTACTCTGATTTATGGAAACACCCATATACAAAGAACAAAGGGCTGTGATTGAACCACAGATTGGACAGGTTTCTTGGCTCAACCCTACATCATTGGAAAAAAAAGACTCAAAATGCTGGGGTAACTCAGCAGGTCGGGCAGCAACCCTGGAGAACATGGATAGGAGACATTTTAGGTCGGACCCTTCTTCAAAGAAAGAGACTGAAGAAGGGTCCCAACCCGAAACACCACCTGCCCATGATTTCCAGGGATGCTGTCTGACCCACTGAGCTACTCCGGCATTTTGTAACTGACTTTGGTAAATTAGTATCTGTAGTTCCTTGTTTCGATATAAAGAAAAAATACTTATCCATTAAACCACCTGGGAGCTATCTCCCTCTGTTACTGACACTCTCATAGACTATCAATTCTGCGCATCAGAAAAATATCAAATGATAGTTAAAATGCGAGTACTAAATGCAATATCAAATGTGAAATCTGTGGCAATGTGTGCATTATCAACTGCTTAACAGGAATTCCACATTTCCAAAGTGTTTGTTAATCCACACAGCTGCTAAATTTCATGGGTTGGTTCAGGATTTCAAAGAGCATTTTTCCCCTCTCAAAAAGCCCCACAAAAACGAGTTCAAGTCACACTTCAGAAATTCTAAGCCTAAAATCCTGTGGTTAAATTTCAGAAAGGTATTGAGGTAAATCAGGCAATCCCATTACTGGCAACCTAATCTGGTCCCTTCACACGGATGCAGTGATCAAGGGAGCGAGTCAGTCTAGTTACTTTCTTCAGGAAGGTTTGGCATGTCTGTGAGGATTTTCTCAAACTTGTACATGTGCGCTTTAGAAAATATTCTGATGGGATTTGTTTCAGCCTGGTGTTGCAACTGCTCCTGCTCTTGACTTCATGAATCTGCAGAGAGTGGTGAACACAGCCCAGCCCATCACAGACTTGGCCACTTCCGTATGGTGCAACGTCTTGATATGTTGTTGCATCAGGACGGCTGGAGGTATCGTCAGGCACGGTATCTTTCGAGAGTTTGAACGTGGATGTGCAGACTTACCAGCTTCTTCCCCATTACTATGTGTCCCCTGAGCTAAACCTCTTTCATACCCCTCGCCACACATGCTGCTACATACTCTTACTCTTATAACTCCACCTCATTCAATCATTCCATTATTGTGAGGTTAAAATATATTTTGTACTTTTTATGTTTTGTAATTAGGACGGGGGTGAAAGATTGTAACCTTCACGTAGTCCGCCCTGTTTCGACTAATGCAATCAACTCGACGTGCACAAACGGAAGATCAAATAGAACAAGTTGTCCAACAACTTTAGGCTGTGCACGCCACATGAAAGAAGAAGTAATTAGGACGGTCACGGTGGCATAGCGGTAGAGTTGCTGCCTTACAGCAAATGCAGCGCCGGAGACCCAGGTTCAATTCCGAACTACTGGTGCTGTCTGTACGGAGTTTATACGTTGTCCCCGTGACCTGTGTGGGTTTTCTCCGAGATCTTTGGTTTCCTCCCACACTCCAAAGACGTACAGGTTTGTAGGTAATTGGCTTGGTAAATATAAAAATTGTCCCTAGTGGGTGTTGGATAGTGTTAATGTGCGGGGATCACTGGTTGACACGGACCCGGTGGGCTGAAGGGCCTGTTTCCGCGCTGTATCTGTAAACTAAACTAAACAATTTCAAATTGCGTTACAATCTTGTATCAGTCTGCCGTTTTGCACTCATTATTGTATTTGGTGTTATGTTTATCATTACCACATAGATTGTTTACTCTGAGATCTTCGTGTGAACATGAAATTTAATTGCCCCTGATGTATATGAGAATAAACACATCTCAACATGAGGTATTATGCTCTAAAATAGATATTATGTAAATGTAGGAGATCCCACAATAAGGGTAGGTAACCCATTTAGCCTAGCCAATATTGATTACTCAATCAAATTAAAAAAAAAAAAGTTATTTGCTCATTGTTATATTGTTGTCCGTGCAAGTTTTCCATTTGGTAATTGAAATTTGATGGGGCTAGGATTCAAACATATTGTCATTGACAAGTTTTTTTAAACAGTGTGTGATACCTAGAACGCTCTACCAAGGGAAGCAGATATGACAGTGTGTCTAACAGGCTTTTAGATAAAGACATGAATATGCCGGAATGGAGGGATATGCAGCATGGGCAAGCGGAAGGATTGGTCTAAGTCGACAGAAGGTTTTGCATGTTTGGCACAGGGTGAAGAGCCTGTTCCTTTGCTGTACACTTCTATTAATTGTACTTCACCTTTGACGTTACTGCCATGGATGAGATGCCAGGAGTGTTGGACTCCAGCCAGCACCAGTCTCATTTTCATTGGCACAATGCAATGTCCTTCTACCATGTCAGGATTGTGATCCATAGGGCTTCATTAGAGCATAAGCTTTTCTTTTTTGTCTACCAATACCATCTGTTTGTGGCACGGACTTGATTTTGTTTCTAAGCAAAATGAAGGAATACCTCAGCAATCAGTATTTTTGTGTATCACAAGGAAAATATTGAAGTTCTGTATTTCCACACACCTCATGAAATGCACTTCATGGAAGACCAATTGTAGTGACATAAACGGATTAATAAGGTGATAACATCATAGTCTGAAGTCCTGAAATGCGATATTGATGCTGCTGAATGATCAATTTACCCGACTAGTAACAAGATTGTAGAATTCCAGGAACTGATCAATGGCAGAAAATAGTAGAACATCGAACATAGCAAAGTAACAACAGAGGAACAAGCCCTTCGGCCTACTTAAACTAATCCTTTTCCCTGCGAATGCTCCATGCTCTAAAAAACATGATGCTGAGATAAACTAATCTCCTCTGCCTGCAGACGAACCATGTGCTTCCCTTAAACAAAATGCCCATCAATACATGCATCATAGGCTTTGGACACCCACTCATGCTTTTAATCTGAGGAAGGTATATCGGAGGTTTAAGATGTAAACATTCAGCAGCATCAATATCGCATTTTAAGACTTCAGACTATGCTGCCATGATGGATTGCAGTTGTTAAAAAATGTAACCTACTGAGTGAAATTTAGTGCTTGATTAAATCCATTGATTAAATTTACAGAATAATTGGATGACAGATGTAGATTTCAGATGGAACGTCTCAGGCAGTTTGGTGCAACCAACAGATAATTTAACATTCTAATTATTGTTCACACTCAATACTAATGTAGCAGCTAATAATAAAGTTGAATTTTTTCAGGGACACAAAACAATCTCTGAAACAAGGTGGCGAGGCAGCAAAAGGCTGAACAGAGGGTCGTTTACTGGAGAGAAGTAGGAAAATTAGCTCCGTCCATCAAAACGGAAGTGAATCTGTGGAATTCATTGCCACAGAAGGCTGGGGAGTCCAAGTCAATGGGTATTTTTAAGGCAGAGATAGATAAATTCTTGATTAATACTGGTGCATGGGTGTCAGGGGTTATAGGGAGAAGGCAGGAGAATGGGGTTAGGAGGTGGAGAGATAGATCAGCCATGATTGAATGGCAGAGTAGACTTGATGGGCCGAATGGCCTAATTCTGCTCCTATCACTTATGAACCTATGAAAACCGCATATTTTTGGATAGTAATTTCATTACTTTAACACTATTGCAGAAATAGATGCTTCGTTAGTGAAAATTAACTGAAGATGGTTGTAACTTTTGTTATATATGCTTAACCTAGGGGAAGCCAATCAGCTCAATGTTTCCAAACAAGTTTAATCTCACCACACGTCTGCTTCAATTGGCTTGGTAAAAATATCGAGCCAAAGCACCTGGTCCAAATTACTAGGAGATATAATTATTATGCCCCTGAGAAACGCCATGACTGTGTGATACAGGGAGGAATTTGCAAAAGACCAAATTCAAACATTATCCTGGAACATTAAATATATTAATGAAGAAGCCTAAAAATAGAACTGAATCTTCTTTAAATATTCATTAATATTCTGAATATTTTCTTATGACAGGAGGCTGTTCGACCCATCGAGTCTATATCAGCACTTAGAGAAATCTCATCAATCCCACTGCCACTTTTATTCCCCTGTGACCTATTCTCTCACACATGCCTGCTAACGCTACTCTGATCCACTCGCCACCCTCCCGCCTACACCTGTAATTCAATTAACTTCACAACCAGCACATCCTTTGGGATGTGGTGGGAAATAGGAGTGCCCAGGGGAAACCCATGCAATCACAGGGGGGGACATGCAGACTGCAAACAGATAGTAGCAGACATCAGGATTGACAATAGACAATAGGTGCAGGAGTAGGCCATTTGGCCCTTCGAGCCAGCATCGCCATTCAATGTGATCATGGCTAATCATCCACACTCAGTACCCTGGGTTCCTGCCTTCTCCCCATATCCCTTGACTCCGCTATCTTTAAGAGCCCTATCTAACTCTCTCTTGAAAGCATCCGGAGAACCGGCCTCCACCGCCCTCTGAGGCAGAGAATTCCACAGACTCACAACCCTCTGTGTGAAAATGTATTTCCTCATCTCCGTTCTAAATGGCTTACCCCTTATTCTGATACTGTTACCCCTGGTTCTGGACTCCCCCAACATCACGGGGGAGGTAGCAGCAATGTACGAAGCGCCAATGAGCCACCCATTACTAGTAAGCTCAATGATTTACATGATCATATTGTGCTACATTAAAGACATAAATGTTTTACAAGTTCAAATACTGTGGGTCAAATTCAGACCCCAGGTCCCTTAGTTTTCAGAATGCAAGAAATCATACCTTAGCGACAATTTCATGAAGATTAAAAAATGGATCCAAAGCCTCTGCTGCCGACGCATCATGAACTACAAGAGCTTCAGACAGAAATCCTGGTCCCTGTGAGAAAGCAGAAACAAATGGCGTCTTTGTCAGTACAATGAATATCAGCACAAAGGGTCAACAGACAATAGGCAATAGGTGCAGGAGTAGGCCATTCAGCCCTTCGAGCCAGCACCGCCATTCACCGTTGATCGTCCACAATCAGTTCCTGCCTTCTCCCCATATCCCCTGATTCCGCTATTTTTAAGAGCCCTATCTAGCTCTCTCTTGATAGTGCGGTACTTGAATGACTGAGTGTTTGGCCTCATTGCCATCATGGTGGTGAGTGGGAGCTTGTGGAATAAACATAAACAAAAGATAAGACACCAGCAGAAGACCTCAATTACTTCTTAAAATGGCCTGGGAATAGCAGAGGGGAAAAGTGGGGCCGGGAAGGATTGACGTTGTTTGCTAGTTATTGTAGGTGCCGAGGGTGGAATGATGGCATTTGGCACTGGTAAAAGTTATTTTTGGGATGATGTCAGGATGGTGGGAGCTGTAGCTGGCATCAATCAATATAATTTAAGTGGCACAACGCCACACCCCCTGGGTCCATATTCTGGTCAGTATAGTTTAATTACATCTTGGAAGTAGAAGTAGATCCATCATGGACTTCCTCCTTGCAAGCTTAGTTTTGCCGAAGGTGTTCTCCAATGCTTTGCAGGAACTCAATACCGCACATTTGAACACAAAGAAACAAGTTCAGCAATGGGACCGGAAACTTAGTTTATTGTCTGCATTAATATGGCAACTGCGGGTATCTTGCTCATAACGAGAGTGCATTCTTTTCTTGTCATGCTAGGAGCTAAGCAGGGCATTTCCAGCCCAATAAACGAAGGAGAAGGATTCCCCTCTTGACTAATAGTATTATGCACTATCATCTGTCAGTAACCTATTTAAGTCCACTAGAACCAAATGTGTACAGATAAGTGCATCTGGTGTCCAATACTCTCACTAGCATTTCACATTGGCAACCAAAAACAAATTAAACTTTTTAGCCTGGTATCTAAAAATGTCCTACATGACCGTACAAGATAGTTAAATGCATGAAAAGGTTAACCTGAAATATTTATCACCATTACTAGAATATGGCAAAAGAACATAGATTCATGTTTGTTTAAGATTTATTAAGGATTGACATGAAGGTGTTGTTCACAGAATGGATTTCCATTTAAAGTGATGAAACAAAAATAATCTTTTCGGAACAATTAAATGCTCCAGTATAGATTGTATCGTCCTCTCAGACAGATAATCAAGATGACCCGTCACTAACATCTCCTAACTGTTCAGCTGGAAAATAGTGACTTAAAATGGATTGGCTTTAGATCCCAGAATATGGCCCAAATCTTTTTTGAGTTGTTCACTCTCCATATATTTAATTCCTTTGACTTCCATGTGAGGAGTTCAGAGGACAGAATTCTTACACTACTCTATGAAACATCTGAAGATGATATTGTGAGGGTATAATGTGATGAATTTCTAAGCATATATTTTATTTTGTGGATCGTTAACAATGAAATGTCTGGATGTGATTTGTGGCCTTATCACCATGCGCAACGTGTTCTATCCATAAGGCATCCAGATTGAAGCGTTGGCCGACTGAAATGTTGAATTGATTCTATGATTTAACATTTGTAAGATCAACTAACATTGCATATGCAAAGCATTAGTTCAGTTTATATGTTTGTGATCTATGACTACATGTTAAATTTCTCATTTTACACGGGATGACCATATATTTTCTTGTTTACTGATACGATAATAAAGAAATGTATTAACTACTGTATAAATGAAAAGTGTCCTGGAATTCATCAACAAGATTGATCACAACACCTTGTATTATTTCAAGTATTATATATACACCAGTCGGATGTCTTAATGTTACAGGATAAACAATGGAAAACATTATCGAACACAAACTCTCCAAACAGCACTGCAGGATGTCCACAAATCTCACAGCAATGAATTATCCAATGACACTCTCCACCGAGGCTTTCATTGTACTCACTGGTACTTTTCTAAAGTCCAGACTGACAAGAAGAACAATGAATAAAAATCAACCTCATCCCTTTACCTCAACCAATCCACCATCTATCTACTGGTGGGCATAGCGAATTGGTTCAAGAATGAAAATATCGCGAGATCTTCATATGCAGTGCCATCAGGAGATATTTGCAAGTGATTACACAATATCTGAACATTCACGGTCGCTTCCAGATGACGAGAAGCCCTGGCTTGGCATGGGGAGCTCTGAACATCAGACCTGTGAAGTCTATCTCTGCATGAAACCTCTGGAAGCCAGCAATCCAAAGGTGAAGGTCAAAATGTTGCTGCCATACATCTTGGGAGAATAGGCCCTCCTGGTTATAGGCCTGTGTACCTTCCTCCTTCGGTTTCTTACATTGATATTTTAAAAGGAGAATCAAGCTTTGGTGTTTATTAAGTCGAATGCATGAGCTAAAAATCAACTAAAAAGAGTTGCCTTCTGTTTATTTGCATTGACGAACCACTACACAGTTTTCTACTACAATAGTAGTAGAAAATAATAGTAGAATAGTGAAGGCTCATATTGACCACTTCCTGTCTGTGCTGTATATTGATTTTAGAAAAAACGCTACACTGTTTCGCTGTGATTTTTGGCCATCTTACTCACAGTCCTCCTCCGCTGAGCCAGCCCCGAGGATTTTTCCCATCGATGAAAAATAAAAAAAGTTATGAGTGTTTAAAAAAACCTTGAGATCAGCTGATTGGTCCTCTCGCCTGTCAATCACCATGATGAAGGTAACTCCCCTTCCGGGGGGGGGGGGGAGTGGCAGGACTATAAAACCCCAGATGCCTGGACGTGAGTCAGTCACTCCACAAGATCGCGAAGGAGAGGCCACGACTGTCCTTCCAAGCTGTGAATCAACTGAACTGTGAGTCTGCAATGTACTTGCAATAAATGATTTGTTAGCCCTTAATGACAATGCAATGAGTTGTTTGGCCTGCCCTGTGCTTGAGACTGCAATGCAAAATGTGAAATGACGAGACCTCATGCGGCCCCCCTGGTTTTGCAATGCAAAATGGGAATGAAATGACAATGCCATGAGTTGTTTGGCCTGCCCTGTGCTTGAGACTGCGATGCAAAATGGAAATGAAATGACAATGCCATGCGTTGTTTGGCCTGCCCTGTGCTTGAAACTGCAATGCAAAATGGAAATTAAATGACAATGCCATGAGATGTTTGGTCTGCCCTGTACTTGAGACTGCAATGCAAAATGGAAATGAAATGACAATGCCATGAGTTGTCTGGCCTACCCTGTGCTTGAGACAGCAATACAAAATGGAAATGGAAATGAAATGAAATGTTGTTTGGCTTGCCCTGTGCTTGAAACAGAAATGCAAAATAGAAATTGAAATGAAATGAAATTAGTTGTTTGGCCAGCCTGAAACCACTAATTTTGACCCACGTGGCTCCTATTAACCGTGAAACGAGTCCCTTTTGCCCAAAATACTCGTATTAGCCCAAGAGGAGCATTTTGGCCAAGAAGTACAGTGCCAGGCCAGTAAAAGTGTAGAAAAAGGGCCTTTCACTAAGATCTCACATTTTTTTAAAGTCACTTCGGCCCATCAGGCCAGTATTAGCCCAGGAGGAGTCCCTTCGGCCCATCAGTAAGTATTCCGCCTGCAAGTATTAAACCTCACCCCAGTATTTTCTTCCCTCCCTTCATTGGCTCCCTGTGAGATCAAGGCCAGGATAGACTTTCCTCCTTCATTGCTGTGATCTGCCGGAAAAGATGAAAAATGTCTAAAATTGATTCTCCACCCCCTCCCCCTCGTCTCTCATTCTCTCACCTGATTTGGGCAGAATTTCTGGCAGTTTCTGAGCTGCCAGCCCACTAGGCCTGAGTGACTGAGCTGCCAGCCCACCAGGCCTGAGTGACTGAGCTGCCAGCCCAAGAATCTATTCAGCCCACAATGTCCATACTAGCCCTCTGGAAAACAGTCCCTTTGGCCCACAACACCCATACTAGTGCTCCAGAAACCACCCCCCCTCCCCCACTGGCCACCAATATTGGGATTGGTGGAGAGTTGGAATATTGCGTTGGGGGACCAGCCCTCCCGTGTGAACATGGGACCCAACGGGTCCCACTTTCTCTGCTATATTTTTAAAACCCCAGTGCAAGCTATATTTTTGCTTCCACTTTCTCAGCATTCCATTGTGCAAGTATTTTGACATGAAATCAGACTACATTCAGCAGTTTTACAAATGCCTCCCTTTGGTTCAATCTTCTTTTCATCTGGGACTTGGCATGAACATACAGTCTTTCTTTGTATCTAATTCATCATCATACCGAACACTGCTGAGGAACCCTTGTTAATGCGTGCCCTTGCTGCAGAAGAGCGCAACTAATGGATGGAATTTCCAGAAATTCTCTGCGGGCTTTTGAGTTACATTTTATCGTAACCTTAAAGCAATTTTTACACATGTATAAGATGAATTGCCTTTAACTTCAGGGGTACACAAAAGGCTGGAGAAACTCAGTGGGTGCAGCAGCATCTAAGGAGCGAAGGAGATAGGCGACGTTTCGGGTCGAGACCCTTCTTCAGACTGGTCAGGGATCAGGGAAACGAGAGATATAGACGGTGATGTGGAGAGATAAAGAACAATGAATGAAAGATATGCAAAAAAATATCGATGATAAAGGAAACAGGCCATTGCAAGCTGTTTGTGGTGTGAAAATGAGAAGCTAGTGCGACTTGGGTGGGGGAGAGATAGAGAGAGGGAATGCCAGGGCCCGAGGGCTGAGGGAGAGGTGGGAAGGGGAGGAGACAGCAAGGATTAACAGAATCACCTGCCTTCCTCCGGCCACAACCCCCATCCTTGCCGCATGTTCACCATCCCCCCGGACCTCCCCCTCTCCGACACCGAAGGGTCGGTCCTCAGCAGAGGTCTTACCTTTGTCCCCCTCCGTCCCCACCTCAATGAGTTCCGCGCCCACCACGACTTGGAGTTCTTCTACCGTCGCCTCCACCTCACAGCGTTCTTCCACGGGAACAAGTCCTCGCCCCCCACTGATGATCCCTTTTCCTGTCTCCCACGAACCCCCTCCTTGTGGACCCCCCCTCATGGCTCCCCTGCTTTAGAACTCTTTATACAGAACTCCCGTCGGGACATCAACCGCCTCGACTTCTCCACTCCCCTGTCTCACTCCAATCTCTCCCCCCCCGAACGTACTGCCATCGACTCACTCCGCAACAACCCAGACTGGGTTATCAAACCCGCCGACAAGGGAGGTGCCGTGGTAGTCTGGCGCGTCGATCTCTACAAAGGTCACGCGCCAACTCTCGGACACCTCCTCCTACTCACCCCTGGACCATTACCCCACTGACGAGCACCAGGCCACCATCTCAAGCACCATAACCGACTTCATCAACTCCGGCTCCCTACCCCCCCGAGCCTCCAACCTCATCGTTTCCCAGCCCCGCACGGCCCGATTTTACCTTCTCCCAAAAATCCACAAACCCGACCGCCCCGGCAGACCCATTGTCTCTGCCTGTTCGTGCCCCACCGAACACATTTCCACATACCTTGACTCCATCCTATCCCCCTTTGTTAAATCCCTCCCCACCTATGTTCAAGACACCTCAGACACTCTCCATCGGCTCCACGCATTTCATTCTCCAGGCCCCCACCCTCTCATCTTCACCATGGACGTCCAGGGACTCTACACCTCCATCCCCCACCAGGATGGTCTCAAAGCCCTCCGGTACTTCCTCGACCAGAGGAGCAACCCATACCCGTCCACTGACATCCTCCTCCGCCTAGCGGAGTTGGTCCTTACCCTCAACAACTTCTCTTTTGACTCCTCCTATTTCCTCCAAATACATGGGCACACACATGGGCCCTAGCTACGCTTGCCTCTTTGTCGGGTACGTCGAACAATCCTTGTTCTCGGTGTACCAGGGCCCCACCCCCGACCTCTACCTCCGTTACATTGACGACTGCTTTGGTGTCACCTCCTGCACCCACATACAACGGACTGACTTCATCCATTTCACCCACAACTTCCATCCGGCACTCAAATACACTTGGACCATTTCCGACATTTCCCTACCATTCCTTGACATCACCATCTCTATTGCAGGTGATACACTCCTGACTGACATCCACTACAATCCAACTGACTCCCACAGCTACCTGGACTACTCTTCCTCCCACCCTGCTTCCTGTAAGAACTCCATCTCCTATTCCCAATTCCTCCGTCTAGGGTCTGTGCCGACCAGCGATCCCCGCACATTAGCAATATCCTACTCCCACTAGGGGCAATTTTTCCATTTACCAAGCCAGTTAACCTACAAACCTGTACGTCTTTGGAATTTGGGAGGAAACCGAAAGCCCACGCAGGTCACGGGGAGAACGTACAAACTCCGTACAGACAGCACCCATAGTCGGGATCAAACCCGGGTCTCCGGTGCTGCATTCGCTGTAAGGGAGCAACTCTACCGCAGCGCCACCGTGATTGCCCATCTCTTCTTAACTGTATTTTTAAATGATGAGTTATTAAACAGCTAAAGGAAATTGAAATGGAATCAGTTAACTATCAGTTGAGTAGAGTTCACCATTTTAGTTGCAGTACACCATGTAGTTATATGTTCATTTACAAAGAATAACACGGCTTAAAGTGTTAACAAACTATATTTTAAGCAGAACCAATTAATCAGCAAAGTAATTAAATTATGCTCCTATTTATAAAATTAGTCTACAACCTGGAATTAAGGACATTTGAACAGATGTGGCCCAGAATTAAATAAGCTTTATTTGAAGATTTTACTTCGGAGTCACGTGAGTGACTACGTGAAGAAGACCCCGCCTGGCGCTGGAACGGCATTACATCGTCGCTGTCGGCAACGAAAGAGCTGCAGAGCGCAGCTCCACACAGCGGTAAGGAACCGGCCCGCAGGTAAGAAAGTTTTACAAAATTTTGGGCGAGGTTTCAGAACTCCGTAGCCTGGTGGGTAAACCAGGAGGAGTTAGAGGAAAAAATAAAATGGAGAAGGCCAAGAAACAGCGGGTAAAACGTGCGTCCCGGGGTGCAGAAGAGTCGGGACAGCAGTTTATTGCGGAGCCGGTTCCGATACCGGCGGCCGTTGAAACACCCGTTAGTGAGGCTTTGATTGCTCCACAAACAGAAACTGTAGAGGAAATCCCAGTGCCTCAAAAAAGTAAAAGAAAGCTGCAGGGCCTGGGGTTTCTGAGGACTCTGATTCTGAAGGTCCAGAAAGGAAAGCCTTATGGCTCAGAATGGACCAAATGGAGAAAATTGCTCCAGACTATAATCAACCAAGGGTCTAAGAACCCAAAATATTCCCAGGCAGCCCCTGAGGGGGTCCATATCGTGAATATGGTGCCAATTCGATTTGGGAATTGAAACCCCAGTGCCTGGGTATGGACTGGAGGTAATCTCCTTGAACAAGTTTCAGGAGAACCAGGGCTGTATGAGACAGACCCTGAAAGTGGTGATTGTGGTCCGGAGTACACACCACAATGGATCCAGGTGTGCCTGATGTGGCACAAGATTTTGCTATACCTGGAGGAAGCGGTGAGGCCATGGAAGATAACCTGGCGGCCAATATTAATTATATGGTCTCTCACCCGCTTCAAGATGCTGTTATGGTTGAGACAGCAGAAATGTATAAAACATCTATCAATTGTGCCTCTTTGAAGGTACCTACGGTGAATCCAGTTGTTTGGGCGCCAATGTCTTCAATTATGCGGGCGCAATGAATTCGATTTCAAAGATTCCTCAAGCTGTTTTCAGCTGGCATTACTGCACCTGGCAGATAAGTGGAAGGTTGTGGAATGACCAAAGTGCAGAAACATATGTTGGCCTTATTTTGCAACTCATTTGAGATTAATTGTATGAGTAAGATTGCCATTCGACCTCTATTACATTCAAGATTTGCAGGATTGTGTAAACCAAGCAATGTTCAAACTCCTAGAGGGTTTTGTTCGGAGAGGATTTGTCTAAACAAATTAAAGAAATGGATGAAGAGGCAAAGACTTTTGGTCGTATGAAACCCTTCACCTTTGGCCAGAAATGGACTGGCTATATAAAAAGGGATTTGACTTGGAGCTGGTACAAGCCGAGGCAGGAGTATGATAAGGGACATTTTCCAGCCAACACAGCCAAATGTACGCCCATTTATTGGGAAAGGAAGTCATTTCGTCCAGGTGGAGAGGTACATAAACATTATCCTATTAAGAGGAATGTTGGGATGAGCCACAGATTGGTGGTAGACTCCAAATGTTTTATGAGGAATGGGACAATATTACAGTTGATCGTGTTGTATTAGACACTGCTGAGAGGATTTACCATTGATTTTGTGGAAGGTATGGATCCATTGGGACGGAATGAGTCTAGTCATTCTTTGATGTTCTCAGAGAGTGAGGAAATTCAAATTGTTAAAGAGATTAAGAATTTGAGTAAAAAAGGAGTCATTTAGAATCTGGAGAGGATCCACAACAATTGTATCAAACATTTTTCCCAGAACAAAGAAAGATGGGGGTTGTAGGATCATTTTAGATCTCACACTTTTGAATGAAACATTTGTCCAGTGTAAACATTTTAAAATGGACACATTTCACACTGCAATGCAGTTGGTATCAACAGGCTGTTATATGGCTACACTAGATTTGAAGGAGGCTTATTATTCCGTCCCAATTCATCATAGTTTTCGCAGGTATTTAAAGTTTAAATGGATGGGACAGCTGTGGCAATACAAGCTTTGTCTAATGGATTAAGTTCAGCACCTAGATTGTTCACTTAATTGTTAAAGCCAGCACTTGCTCTGCTAATGGCATCAAAACACATCGTTAGGGTTTATTTAGATGACATTTTAATTGTCAATGCTAATCAGGAATCAGCTGGGAAATCAGTCTCAGCAACCATTAGCTTGTTTGAGAATTGGGGTTTCTGATCCATCCAACAAAGTCTAAGTTACAGCCATCCCAAACCATTCAATATCTGGGGTTTGTGATTAACTCAGTCACCATGTTGGTAACTTTACCAATGGATAAGGAGTTAGATTTGACAAATGTCTGTCAAAACCTGTTTAACAAACCTTATCCCTCCATCCGAGAGGTTGCCAAGGGTATTGGTAAATTGGTAGCAGCATTTCCAGCAGTAGAGTTTGGTCGTTTACATTACCAAACTCTTCAAAGGGCAAAAACTAAAGCGCTAATTCAGCGAGCAGGCCATTTTGATAGGCCAATGCAATTGCCTAAGGAAGCTGTATCGGAATTACATTGGTGGATTGAGAATGTTCCACAAGCTGCTTAGAACATTTTAGTTCATCAGCCAGTCGTGTTTTACAAACTGACGCAAGCTCGCTCGGATGGGGGGCTACGGACAATGAGACCAGCTGTGGGGGCAGATGGGCTGTCCAAGAGGATTTATTGCTCCAAACATATGGTATTAATTATTTGGAGCTACTGGGAGCATTTTATGGATTTAAAGCTTATTGCTCTTCATTAAAGGATTTGCATGTCCAAGTACAAATAGATTACACCACAGCTGTGGCATATATCAATCACATGGTGGTGTCAGATCAAAATAAATGTGATCATCTGGTAACCAGATATGGCAGTGGTGTATTGCAAAAATATTTGGCTTTCAGCTATTTATCTCCCAGGGAGAGACAATGTTGTGGCAGACAAAGATCACGAATATTTAAAGACAATTCAGAATGGATGTTAAATCCAAAAATTTTCAAAAATATTGTCAGTCGGTATGGAGTACCGGACATTGATCTGTTTGCATCTAGATTGAATCACCAATTGCCGAAATACGTGTCTTGGGAACACGATCCAGGTGGATGCTTTCTCGCTACACTGGGGGAATATGTTCTTTTATGCTTTTCCCCCATTCTGTCTCATTGGGCAATGTCTCAAGAAAATAGCGCAAGAGGCTGCCAAAGGCATTTTGGTGGTGCCAGTTTGGCCCACACAGTCATGGTTCCCATTGATGCTTAAAATGATTATTGAACCATGTATGGTAATTCCCAGTGTGACAATCTGTTGACACAACCAGTAACAAAAGAAATTCATCCATTGCATGATCATATGAATTTGTAAATCTGCAGGTTCTGACCAGACCATTGCAAGAGTTTGAACTGTCGGACAGGACCATGGATGTTATAGATACAGTTTGGAGGACTAGCACTAGAAAACAATATATATCGCATATTAGAAATGGGAAGCCTTTTGTACACAGGCAAAGATATCTTATCATTCTGCAAACATTTCAAATGTATTGGAGTTCCTTGCTGGGTTACACTTTGATGAGCATTTGAGTTATAGTGCCATTAATTGTGCTCGGAGTGCATTGTCATCCTATTTAGGACAAATTTCGGATCAGGATTCAGTTGGGTCTCACCCATTAATATCTCGATTCATGAAGGGTATTTTTATATAAATCCTCCCAAGCCCAGATATACAGGAATTTGGGATGTTAGCATTGTTCTTACTTTACTTAAACAATGGACTCCAATTAATTCAATATCTTTGCAGAACTTAACATTGAAGGTGGTTATGTTAATGGCATTGGTATCAGCTCAAAGAGTACAGACTTTGCAATTGTTAAGGTTGGATTGCATGCATGTGACTTCAGATAACATTGTGTTTATGTTTATGACCAGTGAAACAAAGCAGACCAGGGAGAACTGGAATGAAGGTAATGTTTAAAGCATATCCTATTGATGAAACATTGTGTGCAGTTAAGCATTTAACTCAATACATGGAGGTAACCAAAAATCTCAGAGGTTCTGAGAAAGCGTTATTGATAACACACAAAAACCACATACAAAAGTTTCAGTTCAAACCATTTCTAGATGGTTAAAAGAGGTTTTGGGTCTAGCAGGAATAGACACTGATGTGTTAAATCTCACTACACTAGGGCAGCAGCTACGTCCGCGGCGAAGGTACAGGACGTACCACTCGATCAAATTTTAGAGGCCGCAGGGTGGTCTAGAGAAGAAACTTTTTCAAAGTTCTACAATAAACCTGTTGTCACGGTGCCAGGATTTGGACACGCAGTACTGGGTTCCCTTTGAATGCTTGCTTTGTTTATATTATCGATTTATATTATCGATTTATGTTACCATTTACATCATTTATGAATTGTTGTAATTTTCCCCTGCAATAGAGGGGTTCTTATTTTAAAAAAGTTGTTCTTTTTTATAATTAAAGGACTTATTACATAAAATATAACAATGTGTTAAAATATTTTTACTCACTACTGTTTTGACCAAACAGAGAGTCGTATGAAATGAGTTTACGACATGGAAAACACAGGGCTTTAAAATCTTCACGTAGTCACTCACGTGACTCCGAAGTAAAATAGTGAGATTAAATGAGAACTTACCTGTTCGAAGTTTGATCTTTATTTTATGAGGAGTTACGATGAGGGATTACGTGCCCTCCACTCCCAACCCTCATAATATAAATGATCATCTGGTAGTTCTAGTCTATTTTGAGCCTTACTATTTTACTCCGGCTATTTGGTTCTGTGTTTTTCATGCCGCTGCTTTGAAGTATGCCGTTCCAGCGCCAGGCGGGGTCTTCTTCACGTAATCCCTCATCGTAACTCCTCATAAAATAAAGATCAAACTTCGAACAGGTAAGTTCTCGTTTAATCTCACTAGTAGAGGCTAGAGATTTTACGCTTTTGTGAGGTGGAATTCCTCAGCAGACGTGTTTGTGATAGTAATTCAGAGTGGAACACAAATCCATCATATTTATGTTGCATGAATATTGCTTCTTCTGCCTGCCTCACATAGACTAGGCAGGGGGTAGATGGCATGTCTGTCCCCAGGGAGTTACATGGTGTGTTGTGGGTTTTCCCACGAGTCTTGAAATCTCATTAAATACATCCTTACCAAAGGTATGTTTGCTTGCAATAAGCAATTAATGCTAAGCTTTCCGGTTTGGACTGAGTTCCAGTGAAAGATTCTACAGAAAGCTCAGGCAGACTTTTATACCTGCAGGCTGATTTGGACTCTGATCACACTCAAAAGCCCAGGTTTTTGGCAGGAATAGTGGATTTAATAACGTCATTATTGCTTTCATCTGCACATCCAACTGAAATGGCTTCACCAATACAAAATAATTAGTGACTTTCAGCAAATAATTGTATATCCTTAACCAACGTTTGTAGAAAATTGACAAATTCTGTAGTGCTATTTACACAACTGATTAACTCCAAAATCAAAACCCAAATGGTCAGAAGTATCAGTCATGCACACCGCACCATACATGATCGCAATAGTTAATGGTGTATCTGTGGACAGAGCTTCTGTAGTAAACCTGGCATATCAATAACTCATTTAGTTTAATTTAAGCTCACAAGTACCGGGGTAAAGTGAAAAGCTTTTTAGTTTAGAGATACAGCGCGGATACATGCTCTTCGTCCCACCGAATCCGTGCCGACCAGCAATTCCCACACACTAGCACGATCCTACACACTAGGGACAATTTACTATCCTTACTGATGTCAATTAACCTACAAACCTGTACGGCTTTGGAGCGTGGGAGGAAACTAGAGCACCCAGGGACAACCTATGCGGTCACGGGGAGAACGTACAAACACAGTACAGACAGCACCCGTAGTCGGGATCGAACCCAGGTTTCCAGCACTGAAAGGCAGCAACTCTACACTGCCACTGCACGCTTTTGTTCCGTTAACCAGTCAATGGAAAGATAACACATGATTACAATCAAGACATCCACAGTGTACAGAGTAATTCAGGGTACAGCGTAACTGATACATGTTGGCAGTAGTTGATGGTACATGGATGTATATTCATAGTTACTTGAGAAAACCTGGCATTATGATAGCTGATGGGCATAATCAAAACAACCAAGCTGTCCATGTCGTGGTGCTCTCGAGTTTGAGGCAATGACCCGGAGACACTTATCATTCATGGCGAAATGACTCTTTATTTAATGGCCTCAGAGGCGCTTGTGCTGGTTGCTCCTTCCCCTGGAGGTGCGCTTTGTTCATCTGGAACAGCAGCCGTGCCAGGCTCCATCTCTGTGACAACGCCATGGTGCCACACTGCCATGATGATTGATGATGTGGATGGGTGCCACCGTAACACCTGCATGCACACAATTCTCCCGGGCAGGTAATCCCTGCAATATGGCATGGGTTCAGCTTTGCAGCAACTGTCCCAGGAGACACGGAGGTAATACTGTTTACTGCTGGCAATATAAAACAGGGATCTTGCTACATTTTTCATTTCTCTGCAGGAACTAAACTGCAAACATCTATCATCATGGTAGAGTATTAGCTTGACAAATGTGTTCTCTATAGTTTTTCCAGTCAGTGATCCTCTTAACAATGACAAAAAATAAAGCGGAAACGTGGGTGCAGTTTTTCACTGGTGAATATTAAAAATGATTTGGATCAGAGCATATCTGCATTTTAACAACTCCAGGTCGGTCTTCATTCTTGCTCAATTCAGTTGGAACTTTAATGGTTTATCCTGTTCAAACACTGGATTGAAGCTCAGTGTACTTTGATTTTGTGCCAAGATTCTTGTTCAGAAAAGAAAATGTAGGTTCTATTTTAAACTTGGACCAACATTCTTTGCCTCTGTTAGTCCCACACTGTTAATTAATTGATGCATTTATCTGCAAGCTAAATATGTTGATCCTCTGTAATTACTGTTTGGTACATCCTATTGAGAATTTGTTCTTTTGTATAATCTCATTGCCAATTTATTCCAAAATACTGTTTTAGATTTTATATACAATCCCTGTGTGAATGTTCAGAAGTAATCCTATAATGCAGTTTCTGAGGTTTGTCTATCTGAAGCCTACATCTGCCACTGATTGGCCCATTATTGAAGCACTGCAAATATTTCTCAGCAATAATGCGCAGTACTACGAGATAAAGAATAACATGTTGGGATTACTAAAACAATATTTACAATATTTTTATATTATGTTAATACTGCATTGCAAAACTTGCTTAATGATGCAAGCACATGTTTAATTTTCTAAACTACATAATCCATTTTGAGTGAAATGGAGTATAAAAACATATTTTGTTCTACCTAATTTTTGCATACATTTCCTTTCATCTGTGAAATTACATTATGGACATTTATTTTTAATTGTGTTCTTTAATTGGTTGGTTTTCTATTTCTGATTTGTGAGTGAGACGTTAAGAAACAATAGACACATTTTAACAAACAAATTTTGTGATGATGACTTAGAATTGATTTGCATCTTTCTCACCTTTCTGGTGAAAATACCTATTTTTCCCATTCACTTGTACCTTGACAAGAATGCATTTTAACCTCAAGATTCAAGAGAGTTTATTGTCATGTCCCAGATAGGACAAGGAAATTCTTGCTTTGCTTCAGCACAACAGAATATAGTAGGCATAAATAAATACAGAACAGATCAGTGTGAACATATACCATTGAATATATATATATATATATATATATATACACACATAAATAAGCAGATAAAGTGCAATGGGCTATTAATGTTCAGAGTTTTGTTTGAGTTGAGTGGGGAAGCAGCTATTCCTGAACCTGGATGTTGCAGATTGCAGGCTCCTGTACCTTCTACCTGAAGACAGCGGGGAGATGAGTGTGTGGCCAGGATGGTGTGGATCCTTAATGATGCTGTCAGCCTTTTTGAGGCAGCGACTGCGATAGATCCCCTTGATGGTAGGGAGGTCACAGCCGATGATGGACTGGGCAGTGTTTACAACTTTTTGAAGTCTTTTCCGCTCCTGGGCGCTCAAGTTGGCGAACCAAGCCACGATGCAACCGGTCATCATGCTCTCTACTGTGCACCTGTAGAAGTTCGAGAGAGTCCTCCTTGACAAACCGACTCTCCATAATCTTCAGTAGAGTTATCAATATCTATCAATATAGTTGGTATTTGTTTCTTTCATGACTTTCATAACCAATTTGTCCATGAAAATGTGAATGAATCAAACACACCGCAGAGTACTTTTAAAGAGATGCGAAAATCACAATTCAAATGAAATTTGAAAATAAAAAGTGCGATATGCTCAGCATTGATATTTGTTTACACATTTGCAAAATTTTACGGGACAATTAATGAAGACTATCTAGTCTGTAGCTATTAAATGGCATTCAGTCAATGATATCAAGCGATTTTGATTGTAGGGGTTGAAACATCACAAAGTGTTTTGAGTCTTAAATACAAAAACATGTAGATAACTATATGGGGAAACACAGATAGCTTTGGCGCATGAAAAAATAATCCTGATCGAAAACATCACCTATCCATGTTCGCGAGAGTTACTGTGTCCCTTTCTGTAAATCAGCGTCTGCAGCTCTTTGTTTCTAGCTTCAAAAGGTGTGTCATTTTTCTGGGATATTTTCAGGCAGCACCAAACGATATACACATGAACGAACAAGTCCTGCAGCAATGTCTCACTCATTTACACATACTCCACTATTTTCCTCCATAAGAGGAAGAGGAATTAAATTAATTTAATAACATTTATAACTGTAACATTTATAACTTTGACTGGTTCACTGGGCTTCATTTTCTCTCCAGTTTCATGACTGTACTGATGTTATTTTATTTATCCTGGAGACTCAACATCTGCTGACGCAACATGCAGCTGCCGACTCTCTGAAACTCTCCCTTCATTCATGTTGTTTCAATTCTTCTTCAATAACTGCAGGATTCATTTCAGGAGGACATTCGCACAGCCAAATACTCCTCTATTCATTCGTCCATCTTGTGCTGAGATAAAGTGGTCCACATAAATCACTGGATCCCTCATTAACTCTTATGAGATCTTTCTTTGAATGGTGTCTTTCCACAATCTGATGGCTTATTTCCTCCTCTGCAACCTGACAGCTGTTCTCAGCACATGGATATTATGGTGTAATACAAATCCCTTCACAGCATTATTTCAACTCTCCTTCTATTTCACCCTCCAAATTCAGATGAACCACACCCACAGACTTTATCAGTCTGCTGTTCATCAGATGACTTTGGAGCCGTCTGTTCATCAGCAGTATGTCCTGTCGTGGAGTATGAGGTCCGTCCGTATCTCAGTTGATGTTTCACTGTAAGATTCTATCTGTTCAGCATGACTTGGTTTGGTAGTTGCTTCTTTCACCACAGACATTGATTTCTCAGTTTCCCCGTTTGAGGCCAGATCGTAAGGAGATATGAAGTGACGTACGATTCCTGTTCATTCCACAAATTGTTCAAATTGCCAATCACTATTCAGTATAGCCTCCTCAGGAAGAACTCGTGAAAATGAATGCGAGTCCTTCCATGGTGCGCACAGCAGCGGCTCACGACCCTCAATTCTTTATTCAATCTGTTTCAAATTACAATTCTACGTTTGTCGTGGTTCATTCTGTGGCTGCATTCTCCAATCTTGACTGTCGCATTTGCTTGCTTCCAGCACTACTGCTCTCAGCCCCTTCCCTACCATCCAGAGCAAAAATAGTCCTTACATTCCACCCCAGCGGCCTCCACAATCTTCATCAATTTCCACCATCTTCAAGGATATTCTGCCATAAGACAGATTTCTGCATTTTGACTGCTCCACTGCAAATTGCCCCATTCCCCTTTATTCATTCTCAATAGATCACTTCCTCATTGACTCCCTCGTTCTCTCTTCCATCCTCTCAACCCCCCCCCCCCCCCCCCCTCCTTCTCTCAACACTTTGCCATGCAAATGCAGGAGATGCAACATCTTATTTCTTTCCTTCTCTTCATTCAGAAATTAAAACAATCCTTCCGGTTGAAGGAGCATTTCACTTGCTCTTCTTCCAATTTAATGGATTGCATATGGTCTTCATGGCATGGTCTCTTCAAGTTCACAAGTTCAAGTTCACATTTATTGTCACATGCACCATCTACAGTACAGTGATATTTGAGTTACCATACAGCCATTCAAGTAAAAATAACGCCATACACAATAGAATAGTATGTCACGGGTGGCGCCACGTGCGGCAGTCTTGCCAACAGTTTGTCCGTCCTTTCACCCTTTTTGTTATTTTTAGTCTGTCTTCTTAGTCATTTTTATGTGGGTGGGGGGGGGAGAGGGAAAACCGTTTCCCAGTCACTACCTGGTCGAAGATGCGCCTTTTCTCCAAGTCGCATCTTCGCCCCCCCCTCGCGGCCTACCGTCTGCTTTGGGGCGGCCTTTCCTGCCAGAGACCGACCACAGCTTCAGCAGCAGCGCAGCACTGTATGTTGGGCCTGCTAACTTGAACACCGTGGAACTGTGGTTTGCGGCGCTTCCAGCCGCGGGCAGCGCTGGCTTTAACATCGCGGAGTCCTGGGATCCTTTGCCGAGGGTCGCTAGTGTTGAATCTCCGACAGCTTGGCCTGTGGACCTCGTGAGCCGCGGTTTGGGTAGGAAGTGGCCGATTCGGAAACTCCAAGCCGCTGAGAGTGCTCTTCCGTTCCGACGTCGGAGGTCCGATCATCCTGGCAAGAGGGCCTGAACATCGGGCTGCCGTAGCTACTGCGGAGGCCTCAAAGACCAGAGGTGAACAATGAGGAAGATGACGGAACTTTATTGCCTTCCCTCACAGTGGGAAACTTTGATTCCGCTGTGTGGGGATGTTTATGTTAAACTCTATTGTGTATTGTGTTCTTTTTTATTCATATGGCTGTATGGTAATTCAAATCTCACTACCAATTGATGCATGTGAAAATAAATGTAACTTGAAGTTAAACTTGAATTTAACATAAACATGCACCACAGTGGAATCAGCATTCTTCACTGTGAGGGAAGGCAATAAAGTTCAGTCATCTTCCTCCCTTTGTTCACCCGTGGTCGGGGCCTTGAATCCACCGCGGTCGCTGCTACAGATGTTCAGGCCCTCTCATCGGGATGATCGAAACTCCGACGTCGGGATGGATCGGAACACACTCCGCAGCTTGGAGTTCTCGAATCAGCCGCTTCTTTCCGGAGACCATGGCTTCACGCTATTAAAGTCCACAGGCCCAGCGGTCGGAGCTCCAACACTGACCATCCTCGGCAAAGGATGCATCGCCTGCTCCACGATGGTAAGTCCGCTCCGCGCCTGCTGCTTGAAGCTCTGGGCCGGTCTCCGGTCTGGAGAGGCCGCGCCAATCCAGTTGTTAGGCCGCGAGGGGGGTCGAAGATGGAAAAACGTCGCATCTCCGTCAATGGGGAGAAGGCAGGAATGGGGTACTGATTGTGGATGATCAGCCATGATCACAGTGAATGGCGGCGCTCGCACGAAGGGCACCTACGCCTGCACCTATTGTCTATTGACTTTGGCCTCCTACATTGTTCCAATGAAGCCGAACATAAGTTCATGGAACAGCATCTCACATTCTATTGAGACACACTACCGCTGTGTAAGACAACATTGAATTCAATAAGTTCAGGCAGCGTCTTTCCTGCTTGTGTCAGAAGTCACCAGTTCTGATGTAAAACCATCTTCCTGTTACAATAACTAAATTGCTTCTCTTCATACAGATGCTCAATGAACTGCTGAGTATTTTCAGTGTTCATTTTCATTTCAAATTACCAGAAACTATCTGCACCACACAATTCCAGCCTTAGTTTTTTTTTTCTTGTTAAACGCTCTCAGCCATCACCCCTGTCTGCACTGCACCAGACTGGTTCAACTATGACAAACAATCATCATCCTCTCTTTGACCACATCAATAACAGCATTTGTGTCACAAGGACATTCTTGGTCTCTACACGGTTGTAGACATACCCTTTGTTCTCTACACCCGGTTTCCTCTTTGAAGGTTCAAACATGCTTTTATTTCTCACTTTTCCAGCTACGTTGGCATGTCATCAAACCGAAACACTAGTTCTGCTTCTCCTTCCTGCTACCTGATCTGTTGAGAACTTGCTATTTTTAGTTCATTTCCAACACCCGCAGGCGTTTTGCTGTCTGTTCCTACAAATTTATTTGCTGGACCAACAGATAAAGGTACGAGTCTTCTTCTTCTTCTTGCCAATGGCGTGCACAGCCTAAAGTTGTCGGACAACTTGTTCTATTTGATCTTATTTGATTGTGGTTGATTGCATTCGTCGAAAGAGGGGCGGACCACGTGAAGGTTGCAATGCACACAATTCCAAAGATGCGGATAAATGGTGTTGTTTACTTTTCATGGATCGTTTGTGGGTCGGCTTATCATTCCCATAAGGCCAGACAGTGTGTTTGCTTTGAACTCCCCAACAAGGAATGGTGCCTAAACAGCACATGCATTACTAATGAATACATTGTGTCGTTTGAAATTTGTAACGCCTCCTCCTCCTCTACCTCTTGAACATCATTACACATGGTGTGAATCCCAGCCTCGTTGATATTAGGCGTAATGAACATGTCATGGCCCTGCCCCACGGTACGAGTTCATTCCAAGAGCTCTCCCGAGTTTGCCCTGATTCGAACTCGGAGATTTACGGTAATGGACGCTCGTAGGTACTCGGGGCTCTCGTGGACATTTTTCAACAGAAGCAACATGTTGATAAATCGTCACGAGTCTTCCCGAGCTTACCGCGTTTCCCGAGTACCTGCCGTTAGCGTTACGAGCCGCTAAGAGACGTCCCCGAGCTCCGACGTACCCGCTACGTACTTACCACGAGTTTTTTTTTTTTTTTAACTCAGGAGAGCTCTTGAATGAACTCGTACAGTGGGACAGGGCTTTAAGTCTTATGAGTCTTAACCCCAGTCAACAGATATTGCCTGAGAAGCTTATCCAGACAATATGAGCAAAAGTATGAGCTGAGCAGTAGCTTACATGAAATACATTCTTCTAATCCATTTTTAATTCTTTGAATCAATCTTTCCTAATAGAATTAGTCTATTTGAGCAGTTTGAGACTATAGTTAACAGCTTCATTTTTTTTAGCATTCTGAGAACATATGTATTGCATCTGTGCTTGGGCTTTCAGTCTCACCTGACCGCCTTTTGTTTTGGTGTGGTTGTAGCTTTTGGCACATTGCTGAAACTCCTGATGTACATATCTCTGCCCATAATTGAGCAGTCAGCAGCTCAATCCAAGAAACTGATCATTAGTTATAATTTTGAAATTGATGCATTTTTCATTGTTGCCGCTGGTGTTTTAAAACTGTTTGAGATTCATCCTTCATGGTGTTTCTCAGCTTCAGTATTGAATAAACGGCGGTCACGGTGGTGCAGCGGTAGAGTTGCTGCCTTGCAGCGAATGCAGCGCTGGAGACCTGGGTTCGAAGCCGACTACGGGTGTTGTCTGTACGGAGTTTGTACGTTCTCCCTGTGACCTGCATGAGTTTTCTCCGAGATCTTCGGTTTCCTCCCACACTCCAAAGACGTACAGGTTTGTAGGTTAATTGGCTCGGTAAATGTAAAAATTGTCCCTAGTGGGTGTAAGATAGTGTTAGTGTGCGGGGATCGCTGATCGGTGCGGACCCGGTGGGTCGATAGGCCTGTTTCCGTGCTGCATCTCTACACTAAACTAAACTAAACCTTTCTCTTCTTTCTTGTGTTATTGTCATTACATCAAAACCCCACGTAATTGACATCTTGCTTACCATTCTTGGTCTAGTGGTGTTATAGAGGCTTTGGGGGAGGCACATAAAAATGCAGAGAATAGAGGGAGGTGGATCATGTACAGGCAGATGCGATCAGTTTAAGCTGGCATCATATTCGGCACAAAGATTGTGCACCATTGAAATATTGTGCCCCATTCCTGTGTCGTACTGTTCTATGTTCTCGGTTCCAAACTTGCATAAACTTAAACTAGATATTGGGGTTGCTATTGGTTTCTTACTGTCACATGTACAGAGATTCAGTTAAAATCTTTGTTTGCTGGCTATCCAGTCAAATTATACAACACAAGCACTCCTACTCCACAATCAGAGTCATAACTCATAAACAAGAACACCAGTAGTGGGCAATAGAGAGAACAGGTAAAACAAATAAAAGAGAGAAATAACCAGAGTGCAGAATATAATGTTACAGCTACAAAGAAAGTGCATGAAGTTGGAGGGTTTGCGATGAGATGTGTTAAGAGATTGGGACTGCACACTTAGCTCATAAAAGGTCTGTTCAGTGGTCTAGTAACAGCAGGCAAGAAGCTGTTCCTAAATCTGGTGGCAGGTGCTTTCAAGCTTTTGTATCACCTGCCGAACTCAAGAGGCCACAAAGTCGCCCCTCTGCCTTCCCTGATTTTCTCACCAACAGAGCTGTGCCCTTCAGTCACAGCTGAGAAGAAGTTCAGCCAGTCGTCTGATTTTCCAACGTAGGCGAGGCGAAACAAAAGGCATCTCTGATTGTGGAGTAGCACTGGCCGAGATGATTGATTCTCCAGTGCTGCTTCATATTCATTGCAAAGGTAGATTAGTAGATCATAAAGACTTTCAAATATTTTTCTATTTACACCTGAAGCATAAGTCATTGCATTACGTGAACTGAGCAAGGTTTGTGCTTGTCATGGAGCGATGGGGTTCAAATTTAATACAATAGGTAGAATCACACGATAAATTATTCATGTGGACAAAAAATAAATTACATTTTGTTATTCTGTAAAAAAAGTGCCCTTTTTTCTTGAAGATCTGAGAGACCTTCCAATTCAAACAGAAAATATGTTAGCATAATATAATTGTTGAGTCTAATGACACCAGTGAAATAAAGCCGGCAACTTTAATGCAAAAATACACTTCAGTCCTACACTGAAATGTGAAATATGAAGGTAATTAAAAGAGGTCGCAACAAGTCAATCCTTGATGATCTGTTTGACTCTTCATCTCATGTTGAGCATGCAATACCAAACATCACCGGCATTAGTAAAGAGATCCAATTGGTCTTTCAAACTGCACGGCCACTTGCACTTGTCCCCGCTGGTCAATTGTGAGTTTGCTAAGTGCGGTGACACTACCATACCTTGTCGTTCACTCCTATGTTTCTAATTCTCATCCTGACACTTTTGAGCTTGTAGGTAGTGACAGCTACATCAACGCATTACTGTGGCAACCAACAGGAATAATCAGCTGTTTAGAGATATCAGCCATTGAGATATTGATATCAACTCTATGGCAGGTTACTATGGCACTCACGAAGATTTCCAAGCAACTCATCTTTTTAATGTCACCAGCAAAAGTGTTTTATTGTACTTCACTGCAGCAACTGACGTGATTTTAACTCCAGGTTAGTTTCCAGTGGGTGAGCAATTTCAAGCTGTTTTACGGCTAGACTTTATTGAAATCCCTAAGCTTAATTTCTTAACTATTATTGGCAAGAACCATCTGAATAATTTGTTCAAACAAGAAATACTTCACATTGGAGATTTAATTGCATGTACTGGTATTCAATTAGCCTGTCTGCACTTTCCATGACATGAATATATAGTTTTATTTAAAACACAGTGGTAGGTGCCTGGAAATATATTATTGAAACATATAAGATTATTAAGGGATTTGACACGCTAGAGGCAGGAAACATGTTCCCCATGTTGTGGGAGTCCAGAACAGTTTAAGAATAAAGGGTAGGCCATTTAGAACAGAGATGAGGAAAAACCTTTTCCACCAGAGAGTTGTGAATCTGTGGAATTCTCTGCCTCAGAAGGCAGTGGATGCCAATTCTCTGGATGGTTTCAAGAGAGTTAGATAGAGCTCTTAAAGATAGTGGAATCAGGGGATATGGGGAGAAGACAGGAACGGGGTACTGATTGTAGATGATCAGCTATGATTACAGTGGATGGCGGTGCTGGCTCGAAGGGCTGAATGTCCTACTTCTGCACCTTTTGTCTGTTGAAAACATTGTCAGGGGTGGTGGTGGAAGCAGATACAATAGTTGGGGATATGGAGGGATATGGGTCATTGGTGCTCCACTCCCTTTCCTGTTGGAGATCTATCAGAAGCGCAGCATCTGCAGAGCCATCTCCATTATTAAGGACCCCTATCACCCATCACACCACATCTTCTCCATTCTGCCATCTGGGAAGAGGTACAGGAGTATCTGCTGCAGAACCAGCAGGATGCCACACAGCTTCTTCCCACAGGCAATAAGACTGGTTAACGGACTGTGTCGCCTCCCCATACGTCATACACCAACACATCTAACCTCGCCCAAACTTTGACAGCTAGACACCTGTCAAGGTAAAATCACTGTTCGGTCTGACTGTCTGTTTTTAGCTCAATTTTAGGTCTATTTTAGATATGTTAATTTTAAAGTTGTATGTATTCATTCTGTTTTTATTAACTGCACTGACAGGAACTGATGAGAAACATGTTTTCATTTTTTCAATGTACTTAAGTACTCAGTGAAATGATAGTAAAGGAAATACTGAATACTGAATGTGCAGGCAGAGGAGAATGGTTTAATTTGGCGTCATGTTCAGCACAGGCATTGTGGGCTGAAGCGCCTGGTCCTGTGCTACACTGTTCTGTGTTCTGTGTTCTGGGTTGTGGTGGTACAGGCATGATGGGCCAAATGGTCACCTTTCGCATGGAAACGATCCAAGATTTGTTGAGAAATGCATGGGGGTGGAAGACCATCTGCCTGGAATTGCCGGCAGCATCAGCTGGTGGGATGTCCTGTGAAGATATGTTATTGGGTCCGAGACCAGCATTTGTTTGCTTGGAAGTCTGCACTCTCGTATCTACACTGAGAGAGATGAGCCTGGTGGATAATTTATTCCACGTTTCACTACAACAGCTGTGGAAAAAGAGGGTGTTTCCGTAGGATGACTGATCTTGCCGCCTGCTTAAATGTGTTCATAAGTTCATAAGTGATAGGAGCAGAATTTGGCCATTTGCTCTATCAGGTCCACTCCGCCATTCAATCATGGCTGATCTATCTTTCCCTCCCAACCCAAAAGATATAAAGTCCTTCGCTCCATAGATGCTGCTGCACCCGCTGAGTTTCTCCAGCATTTTGTGTGCCCCCAAAAGGTATTAGCGTCAAATGAATGGAAATTGGCATCAAGGAGATTTCTTGTTTCTTTGAGTTCGAAGCATAAATTTATAAAAAGCAATATATCAAAAATAAAAATCAGTGTAATCAGAAACCTGACATAAAATATGCAACGCATCAGGGAAAATAATCGAGATAAAGCAAACCAGGAAATATGAAGTACATTTAAATAATGCAAGAACATAAATAAGTAAAATGATCAACATTCTAAATAAAATATAAAATAAATATTGAAATGGCACATCAAAAGGCACAGGAATATAATGCTAATGATAAATTCCACCTGTTCCTTTGCCATCACTCTCATGTTTTGATGGTGTCATAGTTGTGGAATGAGTTGTACATGTTCTGGTCTGTGGTCCGTGTGCACTGGCTAATGAGCTGAAATGGGCAGATTGCTATCATTTTAAGAAACCGTGTTCTATGGTGACAGCAACATTGCACAAAAAATGCTTCAGTTCAACTTAGTGAGTTAATGGCACAAAAAAAGGTGTATTTCCGTGATACACCAAATCCAAGCAACTTGATGCTTTACCTATTTTGGAGAGTGAGAGTGTGAGTGATCATTCTGTGACCTCAATACTTCAGCAAAGATCACCATCTCGAATCCCAATCATCTGGGCAATGCTCTCTTCTCTCTCGTACCAATGGGCAGGAGGTACAGAAGCTTGAGGTCCCACAGCACAATTTCCAGGAACAGCTAACCTGCACATGACTAATCCTACCTCAGCTGCGGAACACTACAGTCTATCTCATGCACTGGTTGTTTTTTTCCCCATTAATTATGTATTTGCACTAATTTCCTATTTTTGCAGTCTTTCTTTTAGAAATATTGTGTAATTTATGTGTAATTTGTTTTTATGTGCTGGTCTAGTTCTACATTCCTGTGATTCATCTGCAAGTCCATCAGGTGGCGCCACCGTGGTGGCTGCCTCGCCAGCAGCTGTTGGTTCTTTAACCCTTTTTGTTATTTTTAGTGTGTCTAAATGTATGTTTTAAATGTTTCTTTGCATGTCTTATGTGGGGGCGTTAGGGTGGAATAGGGGGGAACCGTTTCTCAGTCACTTATCTGGACGGAGATGCGTCTTTTCTCCGAGTCGCATCTTCGCACCCCGCTCCCTCACACCTACCAACTGCATTGTCATGGCCTTTCCTGCCGGAGACGGGCCAGAGTTTCAGCAGTGGCGTAGCGCTGAATTATCATCGCGGAGCGTGGTGATCCCTCGCAGGGGATCGCCTCCATTGGAGCTCCAGAGTGTTGGGCCTGCTGACTTTAACACCGTGGAGCTGTGGTTTGCGGAACTTCTAACATGGCGGAGGCCTGGCATCTTTTGCCGGGGATCGCCAGTGTTGGAGCTCTGCCCAGCTCGGCCTGTGGACTTTGGAAGACGGGTCTCCAGCAGGAAGCGGCCGATTCGGAAACTCCAAGCCGTGAGTGTGTTCCGATCCGTTCCGACGCCGGAGTTTCGATCATCCCGGCAAGAGGGCATGGACTTCGGGCCGTCCGTAGCGGCGACTGCAGAGGGTTCAAAGGCCCCGACCACGGATGAACAAAGAGGAAGATGAGTGAACTTTATTGCCTGTCCTCACAGTGGGGAATGTTGATTCCGCCGTGGTGGATGTTTATGTTAAACTCTATCATGTATTGTGTACTTTTTATTTGTATGGTAACCCAAATTCACTGTACCAATTGGTGTATGTGACAATAAATGTGACCTTGAACTTAAACTTGAGCTTCATTGTACCTCACTGTACTTATGCACATGATAATAGACTCAACTCGACTAGACCATGTAGAAAAGCAGCAAACTGGCAGAAATTTAATACAACTGGAATTGGTAAATATGTCAATAAGTAAAAGCATTTAGAACTCAACTTGAATGACTGGATTGCTCTCCAAAACTAGTAGTGTTGAAGAAGGCTATATGCAAAATGTTCAAATGATGGCCAGGTTTAATTTAGGATTGGAGACACAAAGGTTGAACAATTTCCCACACGTCACCTCTCCTTCCAGCAGGAAACTTGCTGGAGCGAGGTGCTTTGCAACAATGAGCAGGGTTAAGATTGGTGCAGCCATGCTTGAGTACAGTCCATGCATGGGTGAGCTTTGTGGTCAGGGATTAGGTGTGGTGGACCCATTGATCTGAAATTGGGTTGCGTGCCATAGATGTAGAATTCTAATGAATTTTAGGGGACAACCAGATTTGAGTATTTCCCCTTTTCATTCAATTAAATCTAAGTCTTCTGCATGATGTAGAAAACTCATGTATAGTGTTTAGGGATATTCTACATTTTGCTTGAACGTCTATACTGCATCCATACTGCAATTGTGAGGGTAGACCTCTGGCCACCAGGAGGAGCTGATCCTAACCCTAACCCTAGTTGGGGAGGATTCTTGCTATTATTTTTTTCTTTGACAGACAGCAGGGCGACCTGTCTGGAACTATTGCAATTAAACATCCTTTTTCTTGAAGACACTTGTGATTATAACATATGTGGCAGAAGCAGATACGACAGTGGCTTTTGGACAGGCACATGAATATGCAGGGAATGGGGGGAAATGGTCCATGTGCAGGCAGAGGGGATTAGTTTAATTTGGCATCATGCTCAACATAGACATCATGGGCCGAAAGATCTGTCCTGTGACGTACTGTTCTGTTCTACAGATGCCTCAGGGTGATGCAAATGCAGTCGATGAATTGTCACATCATTAGCATCCATGCTTTTTCTAAAGTGCTCTGTGCTCACTCACACTATTTCTTTGAGCTTAAAATTACCGATTGGATTTATTTAGAAATGGTGAGATATGATTATATATTAGCGTAACGTAAACCAAGGAACTAAAGGGCCTGTCCCACTTTCACAACCTAATTCATGACCTCTGCCGAGTTTGCCGTTGACTCATACTCGCAGCATGGTCGTCACGAGGTCGTAGCAGGCCGTGATGTTAGTCGTAGGTACTCGTGGCATCAAGTAGGTCGGGGCGTTTTTCTAGCATGATGAAAAATGTCCACGAGTAAAAAAGGTCGTGAAAGTGGGACAGGCCCTTTACGCTATTCATTTGTAAATGGGGAGAAATCAGTCCATTAAATATATAAAAAATAATCTTACACTGCATCATTATCTTAAATCTCATAAACTGCAGCTTGTTTTGTTTTTTTACAAATGTATAAATACATTCCATTTCGATACAAAGGCTGACAAAATTATGCTATATCAGAATCCGTGGATTGTCACCTTGTCGTGGTGGAGAAGCTTGTGCGGTCCTGAGATCCTGAGAGCGATGCCGTCTGGAGCGATGCTCCTGGTAGGGCCACCCATGGCGGGAAGGTCGAGGGGGAGGTCTCTGGCAAAGAGCAATCCAACCAAGATCTCAACGGTGGAACAGGCGGAGGACGATGGCTGACCTTAGTGGAGCGTCACAACGGCTGGGAAGGCGGATGAAGGCTGCAGCAGAAAAGGGTCTCCGGTCGTCTTGGACTCCATGCCACTGGATCCTGACCCAGATCTGTCAGGAACCGTGTGGTGGCCGTCTGTGCACCAGTCTCCCCACGTTAAACAAAGTCACGCACGGGCGCCCTCCGTGAGAGGACAGTCATACTCGTTTTGAGTGACCGCAGAAAAATCGCTTGCTGGTTTCCTTTTGACAAAACTCTGGATATAAATATGCTAAACCAGATCAATGGGGTACATTGGCAAAGTGCTCAAATACCACCTCAACATATAACTGACAACCATTCCTCTATCTTACTATTTAATTTAAAAAAACTTGAATATCGTTCAATGCACATTTCAATGACTTAGCAACTGGGGAAAATTAAATCAGTTATCTCATTTTTTTTTCATTTCTATCCACCCACTGAAATATTCCTTGATTTATAATGTACGGTATGAAACCCACTGCTCTTAAAAGGATCAATAATTTGATCAGTTTGCATTCAAGGCCTATTGCCCAAACAAGTGAAATGCACACCCAAAAGTTAATATAAATTTATAACATAATAACCTAAGATTTTACAGGAATATATAATGCACACTTTATACGTTCAAAATCATATGGAGCTTTGCTTCTGCAAAACATAATGCGCAATTGAAAGTGAAACTGCCTCAAATATCCACTTAGTGTGTCATTGCATACCAATGTTGTGTATTATATTTCCCTTTCATGTCACACATTCTTTGCACAGTTTGGAGAAAATTAGAGACTAAATTATTTCATATGACTGAATGTAAAATAGGCATTCATTTTGAAAAAGCAATTCTCAATGTAATGTTTTCTTCTGATAGCAACTGAGGAGATAAATAATAGGCTGGATCGCTCATGGACCTGCTCTTGCGGGCAACTCTTACTTCCAGTGGCTGACTGAGCACAATCTCCCAAACGACCAGAGGCTTATCAATTTACGTTAGCCAGTACTAGCCTTTCCATTTAAAACTAGCATTGCCACCCCGCAAAATGCTTTGAGAGCCAATTACGCCCCACTTGCTGTCAAGGATATTGACGTCTATGAGCATTTATAAACATCATGGCCTGCCTTGGTAATTTGAACACCTAGGAACGATAGAGGCTGCAGAGAGTGGTCGACATTACCTGGTCCATCAAAATGGCAGCTAATATCATCAAAGGCCACACACCATGACCACCCTCTCATCTTGCTACTACCATCAGGAAGACGCTATACGGAGTACTATGACCTCCTGGTTCAAGAACAGCTTCTTGCCATGAACCATCAGGCTCTTGAACACTGCACAAGACTAACCCCTACCCTACCAGAGCAACTATGACCAACAATGGGCTTTGTTTTGGAGGCACTACATACTTCGGTTTTGCACTATTATAGTCTAGTTACCTAGTATTACTGATTATTATTTTTTGTATTATTGACTATTGTATTATTTGTTGCTGCATTACTGGATCTGTAAAGCTGCAGCAAGTAACAATCTCATTGTTCCATAGCCGGTACATTTAACACTCATTCTTCTTCTTCTTGCATGGAGAGTGGTCCCGGTGGCTTGAGTCCATCCATCTTCACTTCTGACACCATCGTAACCCTGTCTGTATATAACCCTGTTGTGACTTGCACAATGAATACACGTTCGACATCTTGTAAGAAGAGTTTATTACCAACAACTAACAGAAACTTCTAGAAGGTCACTTGACCTCAGTCACGAGGCACTGGCCAACTAGCCAGCTTATACTCCAGGCTTCAAGGGGCGCTGGCATGTACATTACATTTACATTACAACAATTAAACCCTCTGGACTCTTGACTTGACAAAAACATCCAAAGTTATTTCTGAAAATATTAATCTGAATTATAATAAAGACTTTAAAACGTATGATATAATTAATAGCTTTTAAATTAACTGCATTGTTTTTAAAAAAACCTTGTATACCCCTCCCTTCACAGCTGTTATTTTTAATTGAAGTGAAGATGCCTGCTGGATTTGAACCAGGTTACTTTGGCACAGGTTCAGCTGGCAGATTTCCCACTTAACTGCAAGATCTGCAAACATTTTTGTTTTCCTGTAGGACTCCACGAGATGTATAAAGCTAAATGAAGTTGTTCTAAGCTTCCCAGCCCTTCAGTTTTGTGTTTTGAAGATGTTTCTGCACTACCTTCATTTACATATGATCTGCGTCTTACAATGGCCATCAAGATAACATCAAACAATATAACTAACAACAAAAGATGGACACAAAGATGCCATTCCTTGTCTCCAGCGATGGACAGGCAGCATCGCTGGAGACAAGGAATAGACACAAAATGCTGGAGTAACTCAGCGGGACAGGCAGCATCTCTGGAGAAAAGGAATGGGTGACGTTTCGGGTCGAGTTCTTCAGATTGATGAAGGGTCTCGACCGGAAACATCACCCATTCCTTCTCTCCAGAGATGCTGCCTGGCCCGCTGAGTTACTCCAGCATTTTGTGTCTATCTTAGGTTTAAACCAGCATCTGCAGTTTCTTCCTAGACAAGGAATAGGTGACGTTTCGGGTCAAGACCCTCTTCGACCCGAAACATCACTTATTCCTTGTCTCCAGAGATGCTGTCTAACCCACTGAGCTACTTCAGCTTTTTGTGTCTTTCTTCAGTTTAACCCAGATCCTTAGTTACTCATAACTAACAACAAAAATGCTTCTGTGTTTTCACAGAATAGAATGTGTCAAAGATTTAAAAGAGTAAAATGTAGGTAAAGAACATTTTTTACAAAGAATAGTCAAATAGACCAACTGGGGAGCTTACACATATAAGCAGAGATTTTCTATTCAATATTCTAATTACTGCACACATAGTCTACTGGCACCTGCAAAATATATCTTGTGGTTCATTCACCTTAAAGGTTTATCACTCTGATGGACAAGATGGGTTCATGTCAGGGCTTCAAGCTCAATGGAGAAACAAGACACTGCAGATGTGGGAATCTTGAGCAAAGAACAAAGTGCTGGAGGAACTCAGCAAGTCAGACACCAGGAAATGGACAAACGACGCTTCAAATCTGAAGAAGGGTCCCGTCCCGAATCATTGTCTGTCCAATTGTTTCCACAGATACTTCTGACCCCCTGAGTCACTTTGCTTCAAGCATTATACCTTGGCACAATTTGAGACATAGGTGGATGGGCTCGATATTGGTATGGAGCTAGTAGGTGTTCAAGAGATTCCTCTTCCATCAACATTCCTTCCTCTGCTTTCACAATTTGCATCTCTTCTACCAATATCTCCCACCTTTTGTTTTTTCATCTCTGGCCTTTGTCCAACTATCTGCCAATCAAAGCCCCCTCACCTGTGTCCACCTATCACTTGCCAAGTTTTGTGCAGCCCCTCCTCGCTCCCAGCTCTCTCGACCATCACCACAATCAGTCTCGACCTGAAACGTCACCTACCTATGTTTTCCAGAGAAGTTTCCTAACCCGCTGAGTTACTCCAGCACTTTGTAAACCAGCATCCACAGTTCCTCACATCCACACTAAAACTGTGTTGCCAAATGGGTGATTGCTGGTATTTCCAATTTTTCCCTAGCAGTGAAAGTGTGCCCACATTTTTCAATGTGCCGACATTACTAAGAGCCTGCATTCCTTTTTCAAAGATAATGCATTGACCCCCCCCCCCACTCACCACCACCAGGAAGAAACAGGACAGAAAACATGTCACATTAATTCAAATAATTATGTAAATATCCATGTTACACAGGCAAGAAATAGTTAACACCCATGGGAAAAATAAGTTCATTGTGTTGAATGGCTTTTAGTAATGGCTTGCATTATCATCATGTTATTAATATTTTTAGGTGTTAAAAAACCTCAAACTCATGAGCGTTAAATTTGTTTGTTACGTCTGTTTGATTATATGATTTGATTACACAATGTTTGTTTATATTAATTAACTTTAATTGTAGTCCGATTTACATTGTTTCTTGGCAGAATGTCAGTAAATGAGTGCAATTTTAGCTTTGAAAGTCTCCTGTAGCTGGGATGACTGGCTGGCATTAGCAGAGCTATTGTTTGACTAAGTGTCATCCTGTCAACCCGACTATGGCCTTAATCAAGAAGCATCTGTTTTCTTTTGTTTTATTTTCATGAATATTAAACATTTTTCTGCCTCTGATGCGAAACAGAAAACATCTTTACAGATTAATTATATATTGAATTTTTTTACATTCGGAATCTAAATTGAAAACTGAATTTGTTGCCATATTAATTTTCACTCAAGCAGAAAATGTGCTATTCTGAGCCTCGCATCAAATAATGACCACTCGCAGTTGCATTTATTACTGCAAATATCAGTCACAGCACCAACTTGCATTCAAATAGTCTCTTTAACATAATCAGAGCAATCAAAGAACCTTTACAAAAACACCATCTGACAGAATGTGATACGGTGCCCCATAAATTGCTAAGAGGACAGGAAACCACGTAGGTTTCAAGGAATAGTTGAAAGGAGGAAAGAAAGGTAATGTGGCAGAGATAGTGTTTAGGGATCCTCTCTACATTTCCCTTGAGCTTGTCATGCACCATCCATACTGCGATTCTGAGGGAAGACCTCAGTATCGCAGTGTGACCAGTATGACCTTTTGTTTGGCAGACAGCAGGGTAATCTGTCTGAAATTATTACAATCAAACAATGTTTTCTTGAAGACCCTCGTGATTACGACATATCTGGTAGAAGCAGATATGATAGTGGTTTTTAAGTGGCTTTTGGACAGGCATATAAGTATGCTGGGAATGGGAGGATATGGATCATGTGCAGGCAGAGGAGATTAGTTTAATTTGGCTTCATGTTCAACATGGCCCAGTGGGTCTATACTGTACTGGTCTATAAAAAGCCTCAGGATTATGTGAATTCAGTCGATGAATCTCTGCATCGTTAGCATCCATGCTTTTTCTAAAGACAGAGGTTGCGGGTAGGAATTGCTGAGTGTAAGGCCTGGCAGCCAAAGCATAAACATGTATTGTGCAGCGATGAAGATTGGGAATAACCAGGGAGCAAAAGTGGAGAAGCATGAGGTGATTAACTGATCATTGAACGCTGATCATTGATCATTGAACGTTGCTCCGGGTGTGCATCTGGAGAATCTGAGGGGTGGCTGACTAAACCCTTTCTCAAAAAGGACACAATGTGCTGGAGTAACTCAGCGGGTCAGGCATCATCTCTGGAGAGCATGGATAGGTGATGATTTGGGTCGGGACCATTCTTCAGACTGTTGGTAGTGGGAAAAAGCTGGAAGAGTGGTAGGGGCAGGACAAAGTCAGGCAAGTGATAGGTGGATACAGGTGGTGGGGGGGGGGGGTGATTGGAAGATGGTTGGACAAGGGGTAGAAATAAAAAGACAAAAAGTGTGAGAAAACGATAGAAGAGGTGAGAATTACAAAGCTGGAGGAAGGAATATAGGTTGAAGGGGACCGGGGAGGGTGAAGGGAGAAAATGGGTGTGAATTCAGATGGGGTACAGGGAAGAGAAGGGGGGAAATCTTTTTCTCAACTATGTGATTTTACAGTGAGGTTTTGCTAACAGATAAGAACGACAAATTAGTTTTCCATATCTTCAATGGCAATTCAATGAATAAAAAAGATTTGCTTTTTATGTTTGCTGTCAGTCCCTGAAGTCAGATATTGAATAGGTTTCACTGAAGTGCTTACAAAAGATTATCCTGATGCAATACCAGAACCACTAAATCAGTATGGCTTCAGTCAGTGCTTTACTTTAAAATTCTGCAGTTCACACAAATAGTTGCATTGAAGATATCAAGAAAACAGCATTATGTGTAATAGATCAATTTCCCTACAGTAAAATAGCCTTAAAGTGCTTTCATTACATTGAAAATAAATTCTAAACCATTATAGCCATGGAATATGTTCATTTGTGTACATTTCGAGTTACAAGAGACGGTGGTGAGTTTCCTTATATGTAGAGTCCTGTGTGCTTTCCTGCAAGAATCAGTCAAACTCTTGTGGCACTGCATGTAAAAGCTCTAAAGAGCCTGTCCCACAGGCAATTTTTCAGCAGACTGCCCTCGACTGTCAAGTTCGTGGCACTCACCTGAAAAACCGGGAACTGGAACGGCAACTGTCAGCGTGGAACACACACACATACACACACACACAAACATCGCAAAGGCAGGGGGCCACGGCAAGCGGGGGGAACGCTGTCTAAAATTCACACTGTGCAAAGCCAAGATGACACAGACACACACCGCGATGAACAGGAAGATTAAGATGATTAGCACAGTGTATGGTAAGTCCTTTAAAAGAGGGGGGAGGGGAGAAGGAGGGAGATGGGGGAGAATGGGGGAGAAGGGGGGGAGAAGGAGTGGAGACACTTTTAAGAAGCCATACAACTTTTAATAAGCCAGAGATACACAACTGTGAAGTTTGGCGGGCATTTAACATTACCGGTCGGTTATCCTTGGTTCTGGAAACTCGTGCTTACGTCTTTTCCCCCCAATGAGGCAATTAAAATGTCCGGTCAGCAAAGGCGATGAACTAAAACTACCTACGACTACCTCAACTACCTATAGCGACATGGCGACCCAATTACAACTGCAGCAACGTCTACAAAACTATCGATTTTCTCCATGTTGAAAAATTTGTGGGGACCATACTGAGGCTGCGACTAGTTCCCAGAATGCGGGAACTCCTCGCGACCATGAAGGAGACTCACCAGAGACCACCAGCGAACATGTGGCGACCATGTGCCGATCATGTGGCGAGCGCAGAGTCTCCTGCACTCGCCTAAAAAGTCGCCTAAGTGGGACAGGCCCTTGAGATGACATGCGGTTTCTAGGAGACTATTTGCGTGCTAGCCACAGAAGCAGATCTACAATCGCATATTACAACCACTCCAACACCATACAGCAACATTTCCCTTATCATGTATCTATACTGTAAATGGGTCTACTGAAATCATGTATTGTACTTCCGCTGCCAGGATAGCATGCAACAAAAGCTTTTCACTATACCTCGGTATACGTGCATTAAACTGAAACTTCAAGAATCTCTCCTTTGTTGTCCTACATCTCTATAGTAAGTCTTCACCACCCTTCCTCAGTCACACAATCATGCCCTTTTTTCTCTTCAACCCTTTGCCTTTTCTACAAAACATCCCCTTGGTCGGCAAAGTCTGCCTGGGCCAATGGAGCCTTGGCAGCGGCGTTGGAGCCTCGGTGACGATGGTGGAGCCTCAGCGGTGGTGGTGGAGCCTCGGCGGCAATGGTGAAGCCATGGAGTCGGGGCCTCGGGGGCGACGGTGGAACCTCGGCAGCACCGGTGGCAGTGGCGGTGGAGCCTCGATGGCTCTTCGCTTCGAGGGGTGGTGGAGCCTTGGCGGCGGTCATGGAAGCGATGGACCCTTGACGGCAGCGACAGTGCCTCGCGGGTCGACCCGCGGTCGGTGGTTGTTGAGGGAGTTGGGGAACCACCGTGAGGGGGTGAGGGAGAAGAATAACGGAGGACCCTGTTTGGGGGGGGGGGGGGTGCCGTGAGGGTGGCTGAACAATGGAGGACCTGGAGCGTGGGGGGGCGGGGAGAACGATGGAGGAGCGGATGGGGGGAATTCGTAACTTTGTCAGCACTGCATGTGGCGACCAATTTCTTTGCATGTGGCAAAGAATTTCACTGTGCCTTGTCACATGTGACATTAAAGTATTCTACTCCATTCCATTCCTATTTCTAAATTTACCTAGCTTTAATAGAATTAGATCTGAAGTTAATTCTGTTTTTCCCTCCATAGATGTTGATCAGTCTTCAAAGTATTTCCAGCATTTCTTTGTATTTATTCCATTCTAACTTTATACAACATTCTTCACTGCCTACAATGCCACCAATGTTGGTGTTATGTTCCACCTACACTCACATCCAAATGATTAACATATATGATAAAACAATAAATCCCTGTGGCACACCACCGCTCACAGGTCTCCAGCCTTCCTCCATGACTTTCTGCCTCTTACCACCAAGCTAATTTTGAATCTGATTTGTCTGCTCATCCTCAATCCCATGTGATCCAAGCTTTCATATCAGCCTACCACATGAGTCCTTGTCGAAAGCCTTGATAAAATTCATGTAGGCAACATCTACCCTTCAGACCATGGAAATCCTCTTGCTCTGTTCTTCATCAAACTCAAATTATGAGACATTTAATCAAATTGAATTTCCTTTATGGTCATTCAAACAAGTATGAACGAGATTTTGTAGCATGCGGTCATGACAGAAGCAACATTACACACAATGAACACAATTTAACACAAACATCCATCACAGTGAATCTCCAGGCACCTCCTCACTGTGATGGAAGGCAAAAAGTCTTATCTCTTCCTTGCTTGTTCTCCCGCTGTGTCGAGGCGATTGAGGCTCCCGATGTTGAAGCCCCCGCCAGGTGATGGCAAATCCCACGGCCGATATTAAGCTCCGCGAACTGGCCAATTCAAACTCCGTGATTCGGGGCTGATGAAGCTGCTGTTGCGGGAGCTCCCGAAAATCGGTCACCAACCAGGGACCTGCGAGCCCCCGATGTTACCGTCCACAGGGCTTGCGGCCGAAGCCTCCGAAGCTCCGAAGTCGGGTCGCAGCCACAGCGCCACCACAGCCTCCGGTCAGCCAGCTCCGCGGTGGTAAGTCCACCGGAGCTCCCAAGGTCGATTCCAGTTGGAGGCCGCCAGCTCCAGGATATTAGGCCTCAGCACAGACGGAGACGGAGATATGACAAGGAAAAGGTCGCATCCCCGTTGAAGAAAGAGATTGTAAAAAAGTTTCCCCCATCCCCCCACATATGCACAACTAAAAATTGAGTAAAACATACATCTAACAAGACAAAAATAATTCAAAAAAAGGAAAGACAGACGGACTGCAGGCGAGACGCAGCTGCTTGGGCAGCGCCGCCACTTCCGGATTTTCCACGCACAAAAACATGTTGATTATCCCTAATCAGTCCTTGCCCCAACAAACATAAATAAATCCTGTCCTTCAGAATCCCCTCCATTAACTTTCCCACCACTGGTCTGTCGTATTCTGTCTTATTCTTGTTACCCTTCTTAATTAAAGGCACCAAATGAGCTACCATCTGGTCTTCCTGTACCGCATCTGCGTCTCATGTTTTCATTATCGAGTCACAGAGGAATAAGGCCGTACAACATGGCAACCGGCCCTTTGACCCACTTGTCCAACATGGCAACCGGCCCCTTGGCCCACTTGACCAGGCCAACCATGCTGCCATTATGGGTTAGTCCCATTTGCCCACATTTGTCCCAAATCCCTCTAAGTCCTTCCTATCCGTTCACCTGTCCAAATAGCTTTTGAGAGTCGTAATTGTATTTGCATTTGATAAAACCTGTAGCTGCATTTAGCATTTCATACTCAAATATATAAGTTGGAGGCCTTACTGGGCACATGGAGAAGGTGGAAAGAAAGATAGCGTCCATTGGTTCAGCTTTAAATGACAGCTGCAAAACAATTGTTAAGTTTCCACTTAAGCTGCTGATATTTCTAAATATTTTTTCTTTAAAACTGCATCAAGTATTGAAGAGAAAAATAACTTTAACCCTATTAGAATTTGAACAAGCCTAAAGAATATAATAGGCATGATATCTCAGACAGTGAAAACCTTTATCACAGTGCCACCTGCAGGTATAACTGGTCCTTTTAGGCAGGTTTGGGGCTGCAGATAAGAGAGTGATCCATCAGTGTTGGCACGCTAAGTGATTATATTGATGTTAACACACTGAAAGTAAAGCAAATAAACATTTAATCAGATGGATCTATGAAATCAACAAATGTCAGCCTGCTTTTTAAAATTTTCTTTGACCTCCCAATCGCAAGAAAATAGGAAAGGTGTTGAAATAATTAAATCAATGAAGGGACAGAAAGGGATACATTTTCAAACAGAGATAGGATATTACAAAATTAAAATCATATAGAAGTGGGAAAACCCAATAAGGATGAAAAATTACTTTTGAAAGTTAAGAATACATTCATTGACTTACAGTGCCCTCTGTAATGTTTGGGACAAAGACCCATCATATATTTATTTGCCTCTGTACTCCACAATTTGAGATTGGTAATAGAAAGAAATCACATTTGGTTAAAGTCAGATTTTAATAAAGGTCATTTTTATACATTTTGGTTTCACCATATAGAAATTACAGCAGTGTTTATACATAGTCCCCCCATTTCAGGGCACCATAATGTTTGGGACATAGCAATGTCATGAAAGTAGTCATGTTTAGTATTTTGTTGCATATCCTTTGCATGCAATGACTGCTTGAAGTCTGCGATTCATGGACATCACCAGTTGCTGGGTATCTTCTCTGGTGGTGCTCTGCCAGGCCTGTATTGCAGCCATCTTTAGCTTATGCCTGTTTTGGGGGCTAGTCCCCTTCAGTTTTCTCTTCAGCAGATAAAAGTCATGCTCAATTGGGTTCAGATTGGGTGGTTGACTTGGCCATTCAAGAATTGACCATATTTTAGCTTTGAAAAACTCCGTTGTTGCTTTAGCAGTATGTTTGGGACCATTGTTTTGCTGTAGAATGTACCACCAGACAATGAGTTCTGAGGCATTTGTTATATATTATACACTTTCTATAGACTTTAGAATTCATTATGGTACTACCATCAGCAGTTGTATCATCAATGAAGATAAATGAGTCAGTTTCAGCAGCCATATATGCCCAGGCCATAACACCATACCACCGTGTTTCACAGATGAGGTGGTATGCTTTGGATCTTGGGCAGTTCCTTCTCTCCTCCATATTTTGCTCTTGCTCTTGCCATCCCTCTGATCTTCATCTCATCTGTCCACTATACCCTTTTCCAGAACTGTGTTTGCTCTTTTTAGTACTTCTTGGCAAACTGTAACCTGGCGTCTAACCAGTGATTTGCATCTTGCAGTGTAGCCTCTGTATTTCTGTTCATGAAGTCTTCCGCGGACAGTGATCATTGGCAAATCCACACCTGACCCTGAAGAGTGTTTCTGATCTGTCGGACAGGTGTTTGGGGATTTTTCTTTATTAAAGAGAGAATTCTTCTGTCATCAGCAGTGGAGGTCTTCCTTGGCCTGCCAGTCCCTTTGCAATTAGTAAGCTCACCAGTGTTCTCTTTCTTCTCAAAAATGTTCCAAAGAGTTGATTTTGGTAAGCCGAAGGTTGGTTGATGCCTCTAACAGTTTTATTCTTGTTTCTCAGTCTCACAATGGCTTATTTGACTTTCATTGGCACAATTTTGGTCCTCATGTTGATAAACAGCAAAAGAAGTTCCCAAAGGTGATGGAAAGACTGGAGGAAAGACTAGGTGCTGAGAGCTCTCTTATACCTGCATTAAGAAGGCATTTAAACACACCTGAACAATTACAAATACCTGTGAAGCCATGTGTCCGAAACGTTACGCTGCTCTGAAATGGGGGGACTATGTATAAACTTAGCTGTAATTTCTATATGATGAAAATAAAATGTACAGTATAAAAACACCCTTTAATAAAATCTGACAATGTGCACTTTAACCACATGTGATTTTTTCTATTATAAATCTCAAATTGTGGAGGACAGACACAAATAAATAAATGATGGGTCTTTGTCCCAAACATTATGGAGGGCACAATGTGTAAGATAGTACTGCAGATGCTGGTTAAAATCGAAGATAGACACAAAATGCTGGAGAAACTCAGCGGGACAGGCAGCATTTCTGGAGAAAAGGAATGGGCGACGTTTCGTGTCGAGACCCTTCTTCAGACTGATGTTGGGGGAGGGGCAGAACAAAGATAGAATGTAGTCGGAGACAGTAAGACTGGTGGGAGAACTGGGAAGGGGGGGATGGAGAGAGAAAGCGAGGGCTATCTGAAGTTAGAGTAGTCAATGTTCATACCGCTGGGGTGTAAATTACCCAAGCGGTGCTGGCTCGAAGGGCCGAATGGCCTCCTCCTGCACCTATTTTCTATGTTTCTATTTTCTATGAAATATGAGGTGCTGTTCTTCCAATTTGCGCTGGGCCTCACTCTGACAGTGGAGGAGGCCCAGGACAGAAAGGTCAGATTGGGAATGGGGGGGGGAGTGAAGTGCTGAGCAACCGGGAGATCAGGTAGGTTACGACGGACTGAGCGGAGGGCACTGTAGATTTAATGATAGAAACCAAATCACTCCATACTGACATAAAAATAGAATCTTGTAAAACAATTATGACTTCCGAGACAGAGGTTAAGGTGCCTTTGTTTAAGTCACTACCATGATTATTTAATTTAAAAAAATGCTGGGCTGACTCCATAGTAGCAATGTGTGAGCCATAAACACAGCAGCAGAGCAGTGTTACACAGGATGCATGCAGCTGTCAGGATTATAATGAACACATTATTGGATTCTTGAAGCTGCACTTCAATGGATTGCAGATCAATGAGTGGGCTTACAATGCAATGTGTTAGTAGATGATCATACTCCTCAACTTTGACATTCAAAGAAGCATAAATAGAGGGTATATGAAGACGGATAAACATTTTCCAGCAAAAGTGAATGAGGGCAAAGATAAGGATGATTCCCAGATATTGTTGAAATAATGTTGCAGTTGCAGGAGACACATGCCTGGCTCTCAGTCACAAGACCTTCCCTTAAATAACCACTTAATCCATAGACAGTTCCCTCTGCACGTGCAGAATGTGAAAGAAGCACAATATTGCTCTCAGTATTAAATCACTTGCCCACCACTCCATTCCCTTCTATCACCTTATTCTGTCATCTAAAGGGAATCTTTCTGTTCAATCAATATCAAATCATTCAGTGATTCCCTTCTGTTTACTGGCTAGGCACCACTGATTGTTGTGCTTGCTCTAGGATAGTTGCACTGTGCCTCTCAGCATAGTAAGCAAGGTGGTTGACATTTCCATTTCCATTCTTTCTCCTACCAAAGATGGTTTTGTGCCTCTCAGGGGTGATCTGTGGTGATGCTGAACATGTGGGTAGTGATTGTAAACACTTTCCCTGCTGCGCGCATGTTGATTCATTGACTATCGTTGATGAGAGTCATTTTCTGTGCCTTCTATCTGAAATAAGAACACAAGCCCTTATCTCAAAAGCCCTTCCTTTCCCAGTATGTGCACAATTCTGCCATGAATTCCTGTGCAAATAACTTACCACCGTCTGGCTTCCAGTGTGTTGATAATCAACAGTGGAGATTCAAATCTACAGCCTGGATTTTGGCCGTCTGCAAGTTTGTGAATAACGCATAAACGGGGTGAACAAAGCCACCAAAACACCAACGGTTCAGCCAGTGTTGTTGCAAGCTCTTGCTTAACTACAGGCCTGGTAAATAATCATTTAAGGCAGCGTTTCTCAACCTTTTTACCCTTTCAGAACCTTTGCATTCATTTTCATGTCTCAGACAACCCCTAAGTTGGGGATTGCCGGGCCTGCCAGCGCAGTTGGGGGAGGATGAGCATATAGTTTCCCGTTGAGTGTATAGTTTGTAGAGGTTTATATATTGTTTTTAACTGTGTATATGTGGGGGGCGGGGGGAAATTTTTGAATCTCTTCTCTGTATGGGGGACACGACCTTTTCCCACTCGGGTCTCCGTTGTCATTGGGCCCTAGCACCGTGGAGCGGATTCGCTATCGTGGAGCTGGCCGACTTTGGAGTGTGGGGAGCTGTGGTGAGGCGCGGCTGAGACCCGACCCCGGAGCTCGGAGGCTCCAGCTGCAGGCCCTGTGGACGGTAACATCGGGAGCTTGCGGGTTCCTGGTGGGAGACCGCTTCTCGGAGCTCTCGCAACGGTAACTTCTCCCTTTGTTTTTGTTTGTATGACTGCAGGAACGTAATCTCGTTTGAACTTAGGTTCAAATTACATAATAAAATATCTTGTATCTCGTAATGCCGGGCTGGGATCGTCATTTTAACATCCAGCGTCATGTATAGGCGAGTGCTACTGGGGGGATATTGAAGGAGTGGGACCCAACGGGTCCACGCTTGGTCTAGTTTATCACAGAACCCCTAGCGACCTCTCGCGGAACCCTAGCATTCCGGGGAACCCCAGTTGAGAAACGCTGATTTAAGGCAATGGAATACTGACCCTTTCTCTAGCTGGCTTCAGACCTTAACATGTTGGAAATATGCTGGAATTCTAATAATTGGAGAAAGTAGTGTAATCTAGTTGGTAAACTCTTTTTAAATGATGGCCTGGAAACGTCCAACTTTCAATAGACAATGGACAATAGGTGCAGGAGTAGGCCATTTGGCCCTTCGAGCCAGCACCGCCATTCAATGTGATCGTGTGATCATTCGCCCCTCTGCTGAAAACCTCAGTTGGACGGTTCAAAGCCAAAGTCCAAAACTTCTACATCCTATGATCAGCAGATGATCCATCAATATCTTATCCATTCCTTTACCACCCATTTGCACCATGCTAACATCACCAATCTCCACCCTGCCTCAGTCAATCAGCCGCCATGCCCTTCACCTTCCACCTCCATAACCACACCGTCCAGAGATCCCCGTGCTTTCGGAAAGCTGGCCTCTCTTAGCGGTTCTCAAACTCACTCCCTAAGCCTCCCTCCATGCTATCAATCTCCTCTTCTCTAAAATCTACCTTTGATTCAAGCTTCAGTTACCTGCTCCAACATGTTCAAGTTCACATTTATTGTCACATGCACCAATTAAAGTGATATTCGAGTTACCATACAGCCGTACCAAGTGAAAAGAACCAATAAAATAACATTAAACATAAACATCCATCACAGTGGAATCAACATTCCTCACTGTGATGAAAGGCAATAAAGTTCAGTCAGCTTCCTCTTTGTTCACCGTGGTCGGGGCTTTGAACCCTCCGCAATTGCCGTTGCCTGCGGTCCAATGTCCAGGCCCTCTCGTCGGTATGATCGAAACTCCGGCGTCGGGACGGATTGGATCACTCTGTGGCATGGAGCTCCCGAGTCAGCCACTTCGTACCGGAGACCGTGGGCTTGACAGTGTTAAAGTCCACAGGCCCCGCAGTCGGAACTCTTCTCTGGCGATCCTCGGCAAAGGATCCCCGGCTCCACGAGGGTAAGTCCGCGCCACGCCCATGGCTTCAAGCTCCGGGCTGGTCTCCAAGAAAGGCCGCACCAATCCAAGTTGTTAGCCCACAGGGAGGGCGGAGATGCAAAATGGAGAAAATCGCATCTCCGTCGACTGAAAAAAAGTTCCCCCCCCCTATTCCCCCCCCTCCCCATGAACTAACCAAGAAACATTGAAACATACGTTTAAGACATACTTAAAATAATAAAAACAGAGAGGGACATGACAGACTATTGGCGAGGCGGCCATTACGGGCGCCACCCGGTGGTCATATGTAGATAGGTATTAATCGGTATTTTAAAAAACTTGGTAAGTGCATGTTTTTGTTGCTTGATTTTGATAATATTATTACTGTAGCCCATAGGCAAACAGACATAGACTGCCTTGAAGGCATATAAATCGGAACTTATTAAAACAGTATACTGTAACATCTCTGTTATTGAGGAGAGTGATAGACTTGGAACAGATAATATCTCACTCACATTTAATTAAGCCTAACATAATGTAAGGTTCCAGAGGTAGCAAAACTGTTTTAAGATTTGACCCTCTTTTTAACGACAAAGTTGAACTGCACACTTAACGTTTCACCACATTCCTGTCGATCTTGCAAGTTTCATGGCAGTGTATATGGTAATGCTTATGAGCTAGCACGTGGAAAAGACAGAGTTGGTGACACATTTCAAAGGCAAGACAACTAAAAGTGACATGACAGGATCACCGTGAAAAGTGGTGCTACAGTGAATCTACATTAATTAACAATGTTGAGTTGACTATGTGTGGGAATGTGGATCATGAGTTGGAAATGACTGAATGTTACAGACCACATGTTTGAGATTCTTTGGAAGAGGACACTCAGCCCAACACTTATAGGAGCAAGTATTTGAACCTTTGTATTTTTGTATTTCAGGACTTGGTAATGTCATTCCATGTCTGCTCATGTTTTACAGACCTCCACTTTTACAAACCAATCGCCCCCTAGACCAATGGGGAGACTACGTTGTCTCACCACTCGGAAAATAGCACTAGCATAACCCAATAATAACTGGAGTTATTATTAGGATTTGATGTATTTGAATGTGGAGAATCTGGTGTTAGTGAAGAGAGAAGCAGGGCTTGGCGACTTCTCAAGATCTCTACTAATTATTTTCATGTACCTTTTCCTGCACAGTGTGTTATGACACGTGGTACATTCAACAGTTAAACTCAACAAGCTAAATCAAGCTGAGTATCGGCTGGCGGTTACATTGGAAACCAGTAACTCGGTCTAATCAATGACCTTGTGCAAAATGGTAAGTGGAGAGAAGAGATTGAGCTACTTTAATGATTTGTTTGTATGTATGTAAGGTATATTTCATCTTTTTATATTGTTTAAAGGTAATTCATATACATTTTTGATTATTTAAATCTATTTAGATAATCATTAAAATAAAACAATCGGAGACAATTAAAAGTAGTTCCGAGACTATTGACTGCAGCAAGCTCTCAAATTCGACTGGTTATTCAGGGCCTGCTCTGCTCCATAGGACGTCTCTCAGCAGTACGATCTCAGCCTGATTGGCCTCTGCACCTGGGTAATCTCCGGGCAGACAAGCAGGCACTACAGGTGATCAATGCAGGTACAGCAGGTTGGGTGGTGAACAATCAGGCATGATTAATGTTGTATCTGTTATTAGATACGAGGAAGCTACAATATTCCACTGAGATATTACCAAGTCATTCATGGAATGATTGCAAAAGGAAACTTGATCAGGATTATAAAAGCAAAGCAACTCACAATTAGGTCAAATTAACATTAGATCCAATACAAAGACACCAAGTGCTGAACTAATTCAGTGGGTTGGATGTCATCTCTGGAGAACATGGATAAGAGACTTTTCAAGTCACAACTATTCTTCAGACTCGAAACGTCACCAATCCACGCTCTCCACGGATGCTGCATGACCTGTTGAGTTAATGCAGCACTTTGCGCCTTTTTTTCTAAACTAGCATCTGCAGTTCCTTGCTTCTACAATATTACATCCATGCATGTGTCTATTAGCACATTCAATTACAGCTAATTTAATATAGTTATTAAAACAATAAACATTAAGCTCTGTATTCTCACCATTACACTGCAGTTGGCTCCCCTCATTATTAATTAAGATAATAAAATATCTAATTGTTCTCTTACCCAACTCATCCATTTGTGCAAAACAAAATTGATTTCCTGCTGCACAATTTGCAAAAAACGTGAATTGACATAAAATGACTTCCAAATAACAGCAGATATCAAACGGCAAAAGTGCAATTACCATTGACGCACTTGTCCCTTGATATACAAATTGAACAGTTGGCACGCCGAGATGATTGATGAAGAAATCACTGTTGCCTTCCACCTGAATTGAGTTGACCTTTCTTCCCGGACACCGTTTTTGATTTGTGCAGTTTAAAGAAAATCTCTGCAAAACAAGAAAGGAGAAGCAAAATGTATTAGATTTACATCCTAAAATCTATCAAATAGTAATTCTAGTAAATTACACTAAAGCAGTGTGAGCACTAGCTAATTTTATGCTCACAATTCAAAGGACACATCTTTCAAGGCCATAGATATATTATTTGCTAAAATGCATGGGTGGTCGAGGAATATACTTTATGTCACGTGACGTTGAAAAGGCGAACAAAACTGTTGCCTGCTCTAACGATTGCAAAATCTGAGAATTTGCCAAGACTCCCCCAAAAAATCAATCATTTTATACGAAAAACACTCTAATCCAGCGTACTTACGCGTAAGTACCTACCAATTAATTATGATACAATAGGGACTTCCTACAATGCATATATGTATGAGTATGTAGACCAAGATGAGTTTTGTTTAATGTTTCAGTAGCTTGAGCTGAGAGAGACTGTCCTTGACGTCAAAGCAGCATCTGGCCACGAGCGCCAACAAGGGGCCCTGGGAAAACTCAAGTTGAGGTGAAACCTCCAGTCTATCTTGCAGAAAGGGAGATCAGCACAATATTGAAAGGTCACCAGCACTGCACCAGCATGTTATCTCAGTTCCTCTACACAGTGCCCTACACCCAAACGTTGCCCCACATTGGCACAGCGAGCAGTGCTGCTACCTCAAACATTCAGTGATCCCGGTTCAATCCTGTTAATGTAGAATTTGTATGTTCTTCCTTTAACCGGGTAAGATCCCACCCCCCCCCCCCCCACCCAGCGTATTCCCATTTCTATCCACCTCCTAGAGATGGGCATGTTGGGAAGCTCATTTACTGATGTAAATTGCTGCTTGAATGGGGAAGGGTGGTCAAAACTGATGGAAGTTTGTGAGAATGTCTGGAACATAAAAGAGGAATAGTGTTGGATTAGTAGAAATGGGTGCTTGACAGCTGGCGTGGCCTTGGTGGGCTAAAGAATCGGTTTCCATGCTGTGTAACTCTGTACCTCTATTTAGCTAATCACTAATGTATATTTTTCAACACAGATGTACAAACAAAAAGTTTGAGTAATTAACTTGTTCTGGTCATTTTGACACAAAGTGCTGGAGTAACTCGGAATTTCCGACAGCATCTCTGGAGAACAAGGATGGGTCACCGACTATCGACCATCCATGTTCTCCAGGGATGGTGCCTGACCCGCTGAGTTACTCCAGCATTTTCTGTCTGAAGAAGGGTCTCGACCCGAAACGTCACCTACTCCTTTTCTCCATAGATGCTGCCTCACCTGCTGAGTTTCTCCAGCATTTCTGTCTACGCTGAGTTACTCCAGTATTTTGTGCCCTTTTGTTTAAAAATGATCAAATTCATCCCTGCTTGTGCCTAACTATTATGTTGAACTGTAACAGAAAATAACTTTTCTTTTCAATGCATTTCGAAATAAGCATACATTTGATACAGAAATACAAGAAAATTGTATTGAGTGGATGTGAATGTGCGATAACACAGAACTAGTGTGAACGGACGCTTGATGGTTGGCGTGAACTCGGTTGGCCAAAGGGCCAGTTTCAATTGAATTGAATTGAATTGAATACCTTTATTGTCATTCAGACCTTTCGGTCTGAACGAAATTTCGTGCCTGCAGTCATACATATATAAAAATAACAATACAATACCATACAATAAACACAAAATTAACATCCACCACAGTGAGTTCACCAAACACCTCCTCACTGTGGTGGAAGGCAAAAGTCTTAGGGTCTCTGTCTTTTCTCCCCTCCTTATTCTCCCTCTGCGCTGAGGGGATCCAGGCCGCCGCCACCACTGACGCCGGAACGCCGGAACACCGCCACAAGGCCCGCCGCCAGAACGTCGCTGGAGCACCGCAGTTCCCGAAAGCCAGGCCGCCGCTGGAGCACCGCAGTTCCCGAAAGCCAGGCCGCCGCTGGAGCACCGCAGCTCCCGAAACCCAAGCCGCCGCTGGAGCACCGCAGCTCCCGAAACCCAGGCCGCTGCTGGAGCACCGCAGCTCCCGACACCCAGGCCGCCGCTGGAGCACCGCAGCTCCCGACACCCAAGCCGCCGCTGGAGCACCGCAGCTCCCGACACCCAGGCCGCCGCTGGAGCACCGCAGCTCAGAGGGAGCCAGGCCGCCGCTGGAGCACCGCAGCTCAGAGGGAGCCAGGCCGCCGCTGGAGCACCGCAGCTCCCGACACCCAGGCCGCCGCTCCGAAGGCCGTGCCGCCGCCGCTGGAAGCTGGAAGGCCGTCACCAGGGCCTCAGCACAGACGGAGACGGTGTCGGGGGACACGACAGGAAAAGTCGCATCCCCCCGATGGGAGAGACTTGATGCTATATTTGATGCTAAACCATGCCTAAATATGAGTTCAATTGCAAACAGACTCAACAGAAGAATAAATAAGGCATCTGTAAGGGGATTCTCTTCCATTATTCAAAGGATAAATTTGAATTATTTACAATCAGAAATGCGTTTATCAACATGGGTCAGTATCCAATGTTTAAAATGATTTGTAGAAGTAAGTCTTGCACTGTTCCAGTTGCAAAGCACACTATTCCACATAAAATGGCTACTGTACCAATCTTTACACTGTTGAAAAATTTCACAATGTATGTGAAGAAATTTATCTCTCATAAACGTCACTGAACTTTCCATGTTCTTCTAGCTTGGATGTATTATGGGACTACACTGCTAAAATTATACACTGCACACTAAGTGAAGGGAAAAGATGTTTAGCCAGAAATAATTTTGTGTCAAAAGAGACAAATCAATACAACACCGTGTAAGGCCATAACAAAATTGCAACACAAGGCTATTCCTGTTGTACTGTAGGTAGGTTATGGATCATGCCAGTTGAAGTGGGCACAGGGAGTTTGCTGAGAGAGTTGGTCTGGTGGGGAAGTTGCATGGGGGAGCATAAACAATCACAACAAGATTTTGTGGATTGGAAAAATAATGAGGTGTGCGTTTGGTAGGATGGAAGGGTGGTGATGAAAATTGGTCGGGGGCAAAAATAATATAAATAGCAATGGGGACTGAGGAAATTTCTTAAAGTAGGTCTAATCTCAAAGCTACTGGCAATACGAAGGCAAGTCTGGGAATCTTCAGTTCAGATGTTGCCTGAAATAAAAAACAAATTCTGTCTATATCTCCAAAGTTTCTGATTTCATTCCAGATTACCACCATCTGCAGTTTTGTTCAGCTTTTTGATTAAAGTGCAAATGCATCTTGAAATCCTGTATATTGCAGTGTGGCACTAAGATTGGATAATTCCTCATTGATCACACCTCTGCAGAGTGGAGGAACATGCCAGCTGCACTAAAGTGCCTGGTTGGCTCCAATATCATATTCATGAGGATAAATTACAGTAATTAACTTGTGCCAATTCATTTACGTGAAATGGCACAGTAAAACAACTGTCAATGAACAACCAATCACCATAGCCAACATTCCAATAATTTTGAAAATGCCTGCACGGTTTATTGTCCTTTCTCAACTATGCCAAAGATGGATCTAAAAATAACATTTTAACTCATGGATTATTCTCCAAATGCCATACTGCACAGACAGCCCTTAATTGCTGAACTCATAATCTATTGAATATGGAATTGCAATTGTGTAAAGATAATTTCATCTTTCCTTTCCAAAAGATCATCATGGATTTTATAAACAAACAAACATTTATTGACTGATGGGGTTTCCAGTATTGTTGGCAACACATAAAAGATTTAACACAATTAAGTGGTGTCTCTTGGATACTGTTAAATATGACATTTCGTTAAACCTTATAAAAGATTAAGAGGTGAACAATGGACATGTTTAAAGTGCTTAAGGGATTTAAAAGAATAAATGGAGAAAAACAATGTCCTCTGTTAAGAGAGTACAATCTATGCTTTCAAGATTAGAACTGGGGTATTGAGAACTCCTAGGGAAAACATATGGAACTCCTTCGACCAAAACAAGGGTGGAGGGTATACGGAACGAGCTGCCTGAGGAGGTAGTTGAGGCAGATACTATAACAACATTGCAAAGAGTTTTGGACAGATACATTGATAGGAGAGGTTTAGAGGGGTCTGGGCCAAACGCGAGCAGGTACAACAAATGTAGATGGGGCAACTTGGTCGGCATGGGCAAGTTGGGCCGAGGGGCCTATTTCCATCTGTGTGACTACCACTCTAAAACACTTACAAGAAAATGTTAGAACTGCTTGACAAACATTTGTTGGCCAAGGAAAAAAACAGAGAACACTGGCAGGTAGATGTGGTTAAGATATAGATCAGCCATGATCACATTTGAGAGCATAATTAGAGATGAAACTAGCTTCTCAAATCTATGTCCCAATCATTGTTACAAAAAAATTGTATTTCAACTTAGATATTGACAACCAGGTTGGTCAATTAAAACATAATTCATATTATTTTCCCACTGGAAATAATTCATTGGAATTTTCCTACTCTGCTCTAAAACATCACAATCTTAATAATTTAACTGTTTTTGATAGACCTTTTTTCTGTCACATTTGCAAGGCATGGGAAAGAATCTTAAGTTCAAAATATTCACCAGGCACAATATAACATATCAAATTTCCCCTGGCTCTGCCTTCTGTTGGGCTTAAGCTGTTGTATACCAAGGCTCAGATAAATAAAGCATAAATCACTGTCATCCAATCTGATTGATTGTCTGCAATACAAACTCTGGTAGGAAACTGCCCGCAAACAAAACAGAAAGGAACACAGAAAAGACACAGGAAATCTCCAATGAATAGTTGTCAACAGCTATGAACCAACCGATCCAATCAGTCATTTGTTTTTGATTTTCTTTGTTTCTTTCAAGACACTGGCAATTAAAACATCAGCAATTAAAATACCTCAGGTAATTAACTTCCAACAAGGCCCATTCCACTATAACTGGGGCCAAATCTCAGCCACACATGTAAATTTCAACTCTACAGACACCTGTAATGACCTGATTCTGTTGGACCAAACCTATTCTAACTTGCAGGAACAAGGAACTGCAGATGCTGGTTTACAAAAGACAAATATTGCTGGAGTAACTCAGCGGGTCAGGCAGCATCCCTGGAGAACATGGATAGGTGTTGTTTCAGGTCAGGATTGAAGGGGGGTCCCGACTCGAAACGTCACCTATCCATGTTCTCAGGGGATGCTGCCTGAGTTACTCCAGCACTCTGTGTCTACCTTGCAAGATCTCTGCTCAGTTTCCACAGCTTTCTATGCTTTGGTGAAACTGCCTGCTATTTCTTGAATTCTAATCTCATCTCATCTCACTTAAAAGCTTGAGACAAGTACAGGTCTACAAATCTTTATTCATGGTAAAATTCACACTTCATTGGAGCATAAATGAAGATTAGAATTTATTTATTTCAACATTGATGATGTTAAAAATAGCATTGAAAGCCCATTGCCCAATTTTATTTATTTTTGCATTTTCCTCTTCTGATATATATTCAGACTACACAATTTTTTGATTTAATTCCCTTTAGCCAGTAGTGGACAAGTCAGTGAAGGGTAACGTGAAAACGCTTGCAGCCAAATAAACTTTAAAGATTTGAAGAATCCACCCCCCCCCCCCCCCCCGCTTCCTTTGCCACGCACAGGAATTTATCCAAACTTTATATAAAACTGTTTTGAGATGTTCCTCCTGAGACGAGCAAAACTTTTTCACCCAGAGAGTTGTGAATCTGTGGATTCTCTGCCACAGAAGGCAGTGGAGGCCAATTCACTGGACGTTTTCAAGAAAGTTAGATTTAGCTCTTAGGGCTAACGGAATCAAGGGATAAAAGCAGGAACGGGGCACTGATATTGGATGGCTCGATTGGTCGAATGGCCTACTCCTGCACCTATTTTCCATGTTTCTATGTTTTAATTTCCTAATTTTCAGTGGCACAGGGCGAAGCTGGTAGAGTTGCTGCCTTGCAGCGTCAGAGATCCAGGTTCAATCCTGACCTCGGGTGCTGTCAGTGTGGAGTCTGCATGTTCTCCCTGTGACCAAGTGAGTTCCCTCCAAGTTATCCCACATCTCAAAAGCCATGTGGGTTTGTTGATTAGTTGGCATTTGTAAATTGCCCCTGGTGCGTAGGGAGTGGATGAGACAGTCGATAGTCATAATCGACGGTTAGCATGGACTCAGTGGACTGAAAGGCCTGTTTCCATGCTGTATCTCTAAAACTAGAAAAACTAAAACCAAGGCATGAAGATGACCACTCAAGTTAGAAATCTGAAGAAGGGTATCGACCTGAAACATCGCCCATTCCTTCTCTCCACAGATGCTGCCTCACCCGCTGAGTTACTCCAGCATTTTGTGTCTATCTTCGATTTAAACCAGCATCTGCAGTTCTTTCTTCCACCACTCAAGTTGTGCCAGATTCTAGTATGTTCCCTATATCACCTGCCTCCACATTGTTGAATGTTTCAGGTATCGGCCAGTGATATTTAACAAAGTTCAATAGGCTGTTCCTATTTCCCAGTGAGCACTGTCAAACTCCTGGCCCAAAATAAACTCTCTTCAAAATTTTTAAATATATATACTAAATACATTCAAGAGTCATAGAGCCATGCAGAACAGTAACAAGCCAATAGCTCGACTTGCCCATGCTGACCAAGATACCGCATCTACATTATTCCCACCTGCCTGTGTTTGCCTACATTCCACTAAATGTGTCCCATCCATGTACCAGTCCAAAAGTTTAAAAAATGTTGTTGTGTTACCCTGCCTCAACTATCTCCTCTGGCAGCTTGTTTGATATACCCACCCTTTTGGCGAAAAAGTTACCCCTCAGGTTCCTATTAAATCTTTCCCTTCTCACCTTAAACCAATGTCCTCTGATTTCCCGACCTCGGGTAAAAAGTCTGTGCATTCACCGTGTACATATAACCATATAACATATAACAATTATAGCACGGAAACAGGTCCTCTCGGCCCTTCCAGTCCGTGCCGAACATTTATTTTCCCCTAGTCCCATCTACCTGCACTCAGACCATACCCCTCCATTCCCTTCTCGTCCATATACCTATCCACTTTACTTTTAAATGTTAAAATCGATCCTGTCTCCACCACTTCTGCTGGAAGCTCATTCCACACAGCCACCACTCTCTGACTAAAGAAGTTCCTCCTCATGTTACCCCTAAACTTCTGTCCTTTAATTCTCATGTCATGCCCTCTTATTTGAATCTTCCCTACCCTCAATGGGAAAAGCTTATCCACGTCAACTCTGTCTATCCCTTTCATCATTTTAAAGACCTCAATCAAGTCCCCCCTTAACCTTCTGCGCTCCAAAGAATAAAGACCTAACTTGTTCAACCTTTTTCTGTAACTTAGTTGCTGGAACCCATTCCTCTCATTATTTTATACTTCTCTATAACATCACCTCTCAGCCTCCTGCACTCCAAGGAATAAAGTCCGAGACCACCCAACCTCTCCCGATAGCTCAGGCCCTCGAGTCCAGGCAACATCGTCAGAATTCTTCTCTGCACTCTTTCCAACTTAACAACAACCTTCCTAAAGTAGGGTGGCCAAGAATGAACACAATGCTCCAAATGCAGCCTCGCCAAAGTCTTGGACAACTGTAAAATAACATGTTATATTCAGAATGTTTGCATCCATCTTTACTCCAACCTTGCCACTTACAACTCTGTGGTGATATCCCTTCCTCTGTTTGAGGGGTGTCCCCACAGGTCTCAGCTCCTCAATACCCAGCAGCGGAAGGCCTTCCCCAAACTGCCACATCTAAACACTGTCAAAGCCATTGGGAGGAATTTAATCTTTACTAAATATGACTGAATTGATCACAATCCATTTAAGTTAGTGGAAAAAAGCTGAACAGTTTTAAATCTTGAATTATTCCTTATTCCATTAATTTCCCACCAGATGTTAAGTTAAAATTGCCCCACTATATCCTCGAATTATTTTACATTGAGGAGTTGTGATTTGATTCCTTAATGGCCTAATCATTGGAGTCTAGCACTGTGCATTAGCCTCTGAATTGTTCAGTTAGATTATTACTATGTTTCACACTCCTATGAATAATCGCACAAGCCATGTCACGCAGCAAGTGGAATGCAAATCAGTCTTTTTTCACAGTATGAAGCTAGAAAGATTGATCTAGATCAAAGATTGGTCTGACAAATATGAATTGAAGAGGGATTTGGAGGGGGGGAGGAGGTTGTATCAAATCACATTTGGCCATCTTATTATTGCTTACAAGAAAAATCTACTATGTAAAAGCACACAGCAGATAATTGTGGAGATGTCATTGGGCAATTCTGGAGTCAGTCAGTTGAATGAGGCACATATATTCCAATATTGTCAAAGCAAGGGATTCCTGTGGAGTGCATCTGTTAACATTTTATACAGGCAACTATGAGCTGTTACTTTACATTTAAGTGTGCACCTGCTGAGATTTCCTGTTCTATAACTAATAATAAAAATCAACACGACAAGCTTAAAAACAGATCAGCTCCAGACAACATGAAAAAATAGAGTGGCAAGTCGCTCTCCTTCCAAAGAATTCCTCATCACTTTCAGGGCATCAGTGCGACGTGATTGCCGACAGGACTCTGCAGCTGGGACTGCCACTGTTTTAAACTGTCATGTTGAAACATTGATTGATTTTTATTGGTCCAGCACTATACTCTAGCGCGCTTTTCCATACACACATTTACTATCAGCATGCAACAGTGATTTATTTGATGTTTAACTGCTGTGCATTATATATTCTTTTTGACCTTTTTATGCTTTCAACACATCATAATTCTTCCTGCTTCTCCTCTCATGGTCTATTGTAATATGTTGCAACAGTTCTGCCTCGACTTCAATGCCATTGTGTTCCCTGCCTGTTTCCCCATCTAATGGCAGCCTAAAACCAATGCCCAGCACATTAATGTTGCCTATTCCAACCGTACCTCCTCACCAATTTAGACCAATCCTAACAGTTCAACCATGCAGCAAACATTTACTACGCAATAAGCCATTGAAAGGAAGTGCAAAATTGATCACAAAAAGGTTATTGACATTCCCTTGCACAGGGCACAGAATGTGAAAGAGTCCGAAGAAGGGTCTCGACCCAAAATATCAACCATTCCTTCTCTCCAGAGATTCTGCCTGTCCTGCTGAGTTACTCCAGCATTTTGTGTCTACTTTTGGTGTAAACCAACATCTGCAGTTCCTTCCTGCACAGAATGTGATACTGATTTTTGGTATTTCCCTGGGTAGAGGATACTACAGGTCAATGACATGGGGTTTGCCCAGTCAAGCCACCAAGGCATCAACCTTCAATGCTACAAAGTCCAGTTCAGTTTAGTTTATTGTCACGTGTACCGACATATAGTGAAAACTCAATGGTCAGAGAATTACCATGTCAAGACGTCGCACTGTTAAGTTTTACATTCAAGTTTTGCATAGCACAGGCCCTTCAGCCCACAATATCCATGCAAACACAACGCCAAGTTAAACAAATCCCCTCAGCCTGCACGCGATCCATATCCCTCCACATCTATGTGCCTATCGAAAAGCTTCTTAAATGCCACTCTCATATTTGCTTCCACCACCAGCGTGTTCCAGGAACCCACCACTCTCTATGGAAACAACTTGGCCAACACCATTAAACTTTGTCACTTTCATCTTGAACATATTCCCTCTAGTTTTTGACATTTCCATCCTTGGAAAAATGTTCTGACTGTAACTCTGTCTGAAACGGCACTGAAACGGGGCCTGTCTAAGCTAGTCCCATTTCCCCACGTTTGGGCTATATCTCTCTAAACCATTCCTATCCATGTATTTGTCCAAGGGTCTTTTAAATGTTATTATTGTACCTTCCTAAACTGCTTCCATATACCCATTACCCTCTGAATGAACAAGTTGCTCCACATGTTCCTATTAAATCGTGCCCCTCTCACCTTTAACCTATATCTGCTGGTTCTTGATTAGCCTCCTCTAGTACAAACACTCTTTGCATTCACCCAGTCTACCCCCCTCTTGATTTTATACACCTCTATAAGTTCACCCCTCAGCCTCCTGTGCTCCAAGGAATAAAGTCCTTGACTATCCAACCTTCTGCACTCTTTTCAGTTTAATGACATCCTTCTTATAGTGGGATGACCAAAACTAAATACAATACTCCAAACATGGCCTTACCAACATCTTGTCCATTGTACCATAATGTCCCAACTTCCATAATCAGTACCCGGACTGATGAAAGCCAATGTACCAAAAGCCTTCTTTACCACCCGGTTGGCCTGTGATGCCAGTTTTGAGGAACTATGCATCTCTACTCAGAGATCCTTCTGCTCTACAATGCTGCACAGGGCCCTGCCATTCACTGTTAAGCCCCACACCCTGGTTTTATTTCCACAAATACAACACCTCACACATATCTGCATTGAACACCATTAGCCATTCCTCAGCCCACCTGATCAAAATCCATGAGGATCACCATCTTCACCATTTACATTCCCACCGACTTGTGTCATCTGCAAAACGGTACTCGTGCCTGGTACATTCTCATCCAAATTGTTAATATAAAGCACAAACAGCAATGGATCTGACCCATTGATCCAGCTCTGATCCCTGAGGCACACCACTAGTCACAGGCCTCCAGTCTGAATTGTACAGACAATTTATATAAGTAACAATACAATGGTTTAGTCAAATGCAACTTTCCACTAATTCTCCAAACAGGAACTAAACTGAATTTGCTTTAAGAACACAAGAGCATTGCTGAGAAGCAGGAAAAAATCCTTTGTGGGTCTTCTGTTATGAAAAAGTGGTTCTGATTTTGCTTCTGTTGTTACACGGAGGATATCTTCCCTTGGCTCGCTTACTTATTCCAGATAATCCACTGAAGAATAAAGGAACTGCTGCATTTACAATTTCTGAGTCTCCTCGCTGGATTTCTGTGACAGCTCAGCAGGTTTAGGCAGTGAAAGACTTAAGCTACAAAGAGATTGAAACATCCCAGGCTCAATCCACAGAGTTGGATGAATTAAGCTTTGGTGATGCAGGACTCAAAGTCCCTCAAGTAGAGAAAAAATAATAGTCATGGTTCATGCTATTGATTGCCATACACAGAACTCTGCTGCAAATGCACCTGAAGAGAAAATCCCACTTGGTTCTGATGTCTCACATGATGGAGTATCTTGCTAACATCACTGTGAATGGGCAGACATTAATAATGGCTACTTGGGAGATGCATGTAGTTGGCACTGAACAGTGGGAGGAGTGCTGTGGAGAGGAACTTAGGAAACTACCTCTTTCTGTAAAGCGATCAAGATTCAATAAGGCCAAGCGTAGCCTCAATATACCTCCTGATGAAATTTTAGATTTCCTACTTGATGGTGAATTTAATTTTCTGCTCAAAACAATATTTTCCTTTACTGCCTTGTTGCAGTATTTTAATGAAAAACTGTTCTTGTCTCCATAACATTTGCAGAGTGGTATAACCTGTGCACCTGCATCCAAACCTTGCCCTAAATACTTCATCTCCTGCCGATGAAGGACATTATCCACACAGAGAAAAAAAATGGTGGATGCTTCCCATGGCAGCATGGCTTTGCTCTAATCATGACGTAAAATTAAAATTACTTTAATTCCAATAAAAACTTGCATTCAATACTCAACTAAATCAAACCTTAATGAAATTTGCTTCTGTATTTGTATTTCCATAACCAAATTATAATAACTTAAATCCCAAAATGTATTAAATAACTGCTTACAGATTAACAGGTTATGCTTTCCAGTAAATTAAAATGCAGAACACGTAATATACAAATTTGATAAATTCCATAAGGGTCTCAACCCGAAATGTCGCCAATTCCATCTCTCCACAGATGCTGCCTCACCCGCTGAGTTACTCCAGCATTTTGTGTCTACGTTCGATTTTACCAACATCTGCAGTTCTTTCTTAAACATTTTGTCCACTTATTTTCAATACTTTAACTGCAAATTTGACTACCTTAGTTAAAGATCGCTTTGATCTAACGAATTAGTTTTCATATAACTCCAAAGCTACATAGAGTTCGTGGACTGGTACATACTGTAAATGGGAAAGGTTTAGAGGAATAAGTGGGACTAATATTCCACCACTCACCTGTTCCCCCAACGCAACGGCGGGAGCGTTCTGTAGCCGGGGGACGGGGGCAGAGACGGCTTCAGGCGAAGCGTCCTGCAGTCAGGGGAGGGGGACGGCTTCAGGAGGGGGCCTGTCGGGGGATGGTGGGGGTGTGTGTGGGGGAGGGGGTGTGTGTGGGGAAGGGTGTGGGGGAGGGGGGTTGTGGGGTAGGGTGGGTGTGGGGGAGGGGGGTGGGGGAGTGTGGGGGGGAGGGGGGTGGGGGAGGAGGGGTGTGGGCGAGGGGGTGTGTGGGGGAGGGTGTGTGGGGGAGGGGCGGGGGGGAGGGTGTGTGTGTGGAGGATTGGGGATGTGTGGGGGTGGGGGGTGGTGGGGGAGGGGTGTGTGTGTGGGAGGGAGGGTGTGTGTCGGGGAGGGTGTGTGTGGGGGGGTGTGTGAGAAGGGGGTTTGTGGGGTTGTGAGGGGGTTTGTGGGGGTAGGGGAGAGGGTATATGTGGACGGGCAGCTTGTGGACGGGTGGCTTGTGGGCGGGTGGCTTCTGGACGTGCTCACGGACTCAGACCCGCCTCCGCGGCTTTATTCTCCAGCGGGTACCGGAAGGGGCATTACCTATATGGTGACCGACAGGTGAGAAGATCAATATACTGATTGCACAATTTTTTAAACCTTCATAACGTTTGTAATCTTCCACCGATCGGAACAAAACTTGGTGCGCTTGGAGCAGAGGAGTAAGATGGCGAGTAATCCTAGCGATATAGGGTAGCGTTTGTGCGCAAATTTTAAAACAACGCAGATCAGAAGTGGTCAAGTTGAGAGTTTTAGTAATAGTATAGAAGATAGATGGCGAAAAGCAAGCAAATGGGACTAGCTTAGATGGGGCATATTGGTCAGCGTGGATGGGTTGGGTTGAAGGGCCTGTTTCCATGCTGTATAACTCTAATGTACCTAAGTGAACCATTATTGGGGTGGGAGATTGCAACCTTCACGTGGTCCGCCTTGCTTCAACCAATGTGAACAACCTGGCATGCACAATCAAATAAGATAAATTAGAACAAGTTGCCCTACAACTTTAGGTTGTGCACGCCATACGCAAGAAGAAGAAGAATTGAACCATTATCATCACACAGACACAGTGAGAATGGTCAGGGTGAGGAGGAGTGGGGAAGGTGGGTAGGGGTATTGATGCTGATAGGTTTGGCCAAGTGCATGGGTTGCTGTTTTGGGTTGGTACACAGAGGTGGGATGGATTATGTTTGGGAATGATAGTTATTGGCTAAGCTAGGTTGGTGCCATTGCTGGATAAGGAAGAGGGGATGTGAACAGAGGGCGTTGGTGCTCATATCAGACTTAGGTTTATGGGTGAACTGATAGTATGACCGCCCGCAGTGGAGATGAAGATGTTGGTGATTCTGGAAAGCTGAGGATGGGGAAAATGGTGGCAGAAAAGACAGGTGAGCTAGATATGTACATGCTATAAGAGGATTTCCCAAAATCAGATTTCAGCAATGGAGCGTGATGTCCAAGAATACTTTGCATGCTCTTGTAAGTTTCATCTCATCCATGCCAAAGCATTCAACTTGGAATACTCAGTGCAATACTCACTTTTCAACCCTATTTCATTGTTCAATATAACCATTCAGTTCTCTGTTAGTCATTTACCACCACTAATTACATCTGTGCAGAAGTTGCAGATGCTGCAAAATTGAAACAAAAATAGAAAATATTATAACTACTCAACAGGTCTGGCAGCATCTGTGGAAAGAGAAGGAAGTTTACGTTCAAGTCGACGACCCCTCATTAACGTGAGTTGTTAACTCTGTTTCTCTATTCACAGATGATGCCTAACTTGCTGATCATATCCAGACGTTCCTCTAATTATTTACTTTAATGTATAGTTGTCCCTCATTCATTACACCTAGCAATTTTTATTGTGCATCTCAAAAAATCAACGTTGCCTGAGGAGGTAGTTGAGGCAGGTACTATAACACCATTTGAAAGACATTTGGACAGGTACATGGATAGAAAAACTTTAGAGGGATATGGGCCAAATACGGGCAGGTGAGACTAGTGTAGATGAGGCATCCTGGTCGGCATGGGCAAGTTGGGCCAAAGGGCCTGTTTCCATGCTGTATAACTATGTAATGTGTCATTTGATTCATAAGTTCTTGGATTTGTGCCTGGAAGGTCATGTTTGACAAACCTTCTTGAATTTTTTGAAGAGGTTACTAGGGAAATTGATGAGGGTAAAGCAGTGGATGTTGTCTATATGTATTTCAGTAAGGCCTTTGACAAGGGTCCCCATGGACAGTTGGTTAAGAAGGTTCAATCCTTGGGTGTTAATGGCGGAGTAGCAAGATGGATTCAACAGTGGCTGAATGGGAGATGCCAGAGAGTAATGGTGGATGGCTGTTTGTCAGGGTGGAAGCCGGTGACCATTGGGGGGCCTCAGGGATCTGTGTTGGGTCCACTGTTGTTTGTCATGTACATCAATGATCTAGATGATGGGGTGGAAAATTGGATACGTAAGTATGCAGATGATACTAAGATAGGTGGTGCTGTGGATAATGAAGTAGATTTTCAAAGTCTGCAGAGAGATTTGGGACATTTGGAAGAGTGGGCTGAAAGATGGCAGATGGAGTTTAATGCTGATAAGTGTGAGGTGCTACATCTTGGCAGGACAAATCAAAATAGGACGTACATGGTAAATGGTAGGGAATTGAGGAATGCTGTGGAACAGAGGGATCTAGGAATAACTGTGCATAGTTCCCTGAAGGTGGAATCGCATGTAGATAGGGTGGTAAACAAAGCTTTTGGTGTGCTGGCCTTTATAAATCAGAGCATTGAATATAGGAGTAGGGAAGTAATGTTAAAATTGTACAAGGCATTGGTGAGACCAATTATGGAGTATGGTGTACAATTTTGGTCGCCTAATTATAGGAAGGATGTCAACAAAATAGAGAGAGTACAGAGGAGATTTACTAGAATGTTGCCAGCAACTAAGTTACAGAGAAAGGTTGAACAAGTTAGGTATTTATTCTTTGGAGCGCAGAAGGTTAAGGGGGGACTTGATTGAGGTCTTTAAAATGATGAAAGGGATAGACAGAGTTGACGTGGATAAGCTTTTCCCATTGAGGGTAGGGAAGATTCAAACAAGAGGGCATGACATGAGAATTAAGGGACCGAAGTTTAGGGGTAACATGAGGGGGAACTTCTTTATTCAGAGAGTGGTGGCTGTGTGGAATGATCTTCCAGCAGAAGTGGTGGAGCCAGGATCGATTTTAACATTTAAAAGTAAAGTGGATAGGTATATGGACGGGAAGGGAATGGAGGGGTATGGTCTCAGTGCAGGTAGATGGGACTAGGGGAAAATAAATGGTCGGCACGGACTGGAAGGGCCGAGAAGGCCTGTTTCCGTGCTGTAATTGTTATATGGTTATATGGTTCTAAAGAGCAGAAATCAGGCATTATGAATGTTGTGAATAAATAAAGCCACTGTGAGTAATATGGTTGCCTCTCTTGAGTGCACAGCCATCTCTGTCAGTTGCTGCTGCCTCTGTTCCATCGACCTTGGCTTCCTTATACTGATGGAAGTTATCACTGAAATTGGCGATTTGGGCAAAAAAGTGCATAATATGCTGAAAACTCAAAGTGATTGCAATGATAAAGAAAACACTGTTGGCTGGTTTATTTAAATTGAAATGCTTTGTGATTCTAGATTTAAAATATTGATTCATTTGTATAATTACAGAGGGTATTCTGGTGATTTCCGAAAACCTAAAATCACCCAAATTTAACAACAGCAAAATTACAACTTTATGCCTGTCTGAGAAATCTGGCCTCTAATATGAAAAGTTGCAAAATTAATGTAAACCTGTGAAATAGCAATGAGAAAGAAAGAAAAAACACTTATACCCTACCACGAATATATGATTCTTACTGTAATAGCATTAGGTTTCATCTTTCATTTCAATTTAAAATTAAAATGTTAATTTAGAGTAGAAGTTATTCATATCAATGAGATAATGTAATATGGAACAGAAAACATGACGAGCAATGTTAGCCCCTATTCATAATGATCTTTGGTTATTTAAGATACCGAGAGTAGTTTAGAGCAATTAGCTTGTTATGAGGTAGCAAGCAATAAATATTGGAGTAGCAATGGAACTCGCCAGAGCAACCAGTTTTATGAAAATATAAAAAACAGTTGTTTCTATTTACCTTTCAATAAGCCAATGCCTTCAACAATAGAATGCAGAATTTGTAGTTTCAGACCAAACATCATCAATAGAGAAGATTGTATGCAATTGTACATAAGCCTTCCATTTATGGCGTTTATAAGTTTAGTTGTAAATAGAACAGTGCAGCAAAAGAACAGGCCCTTTGGCCCACAACATCTTTGCCGAACATAATGTCATGACCAATTCTTATCTGCATGCACATATTTCATAACCCTCCATTCACTATATTGCCATGTGTCTTTCCAAAAAGTCTCTTAAATGTGTCTGCCTCCACCACCATCCCTGGCAGTGGGTACCAGGGACTCATCACCCTTCTTTCTGTTAAAAAAACGTGCCCTGCACTTCTTCCTTTAAACGTGCCCCTCTCACAAACCTATACCCTCTTGTATTTGATTTTTCCATCCTGGGAAAAAAGGTTCGGTTTGTCTACTCTACCTATGCCTCCCATAATGTTACATACTTCTTTCAGGTCTCCCTGCAACCTCTGGCGTTCCGGAGAAAGCAATCGAAGTCTGTCCAAGAAATAGAGGTCGGGAATCCGTTGTTTCATGGATGGAGTGTTCGAATGGCACTAAACGTTTGACAATCATTCAACTCGGTAATACTGCTCACATAATATTTAAAATGGAAGGTATTTTTTAATAAGATACATCAATTTTCAGCCAAAGCTATAAATAATTGTATGAACACATAAGTAAAATCTTCCTTCAACAAGCACACATTTTTTTTAATGGATAAGGGGAAAAATAGTAATTAAATTCCATGATTTTGGATGATGATTCTGTGATTTAGGAAATTAATTTGGACAGAAGCTTGACCTTTGCTTTAGAAAACAGCACAATTCCAAGATCAATTGTAACCCAGATTGCTGATTATGTCTGAATTCAAAACACTGTCGCATGAAGTTTAAATTAAATCATGACTTTCATCACTGGCCATCTTCATTTAATATTGGATAAACTGTGCGTCAGTACATCCTTCATTTTATTTAAGCCTGTCAATATTCCCCAAAGTATTTGCTTTATTGCAGCTAGTGACTCACATCAAGGTATAGTTTCATGGGAGCATATTTTCCCACTTGTACCAGTCCCAGGTGACTAATCTTCACGAGTGAGTGAGAAGCCAGTTTAGCCTGCTCTGTCACTCAGACACTCGGGACATAAGGAACCTCCACTTGAATGTGAGCCTTGCTGAATTAACTTAGAGTGGAGCAAGCACTGTACACAACCAGTCTTCACCACTTGAGCCCCTATGTTATTCTCATGCTTGTGAATTATCATCCAGTCATTTTAATGCTTCACCTACCCTCCCACCTCTAGGAGTATTCACCCCTTTCCCCCTTTTTTATGATGATCATTAATTTTTTTAATTTTACTTTGAGCCATGAAGGAAGATGCAATTAAGGTGCATAACACTGTAAGAATCCAAATGGGTTGAACAGGATGGATGCATTGCTGTCAGCAGTGAGATCAATAATGAGGGGACACTGATTTAGGATAATTGGAGGAGGGCTGAGAGGAATTGTACGGAAATCTGACAGTCGGGAGAGGTCCAAAATGTTCTACCTGAAATGATGATGGCAGAAATTTCCATTGTATTTATTAGTACCTGGATGAACCTTGATGCACTGTGTCCACAAGGCTATAGGCTGAGGTAGGATCTGGGATTTTTCTCAATTACTCTTTTAATCAGACATAATGACACCAACCCCCTATTTTGTGCCAAACATTTCTATTATCTCTTTATTGTCATTAGGCATAGTTGGGCTATTATAATTATTTTATAACCATATAACATTTTGCTGTGTAAACTTCTGCAAATGGTTTTATTCTATGCATCTGCTTCAAAGAAGGGCAGAAACTAATGATGCCATTAGAAATATATATTTATATCTCTCTGAGCCTTTGGTAGCTGATTCCCTGCCAATAAATGGATCAGGAAGCACTTCCCAGTGCCAGGAACAATTGTGTCACAGCTTGTGTGGATTGGAGTAGCAGCAACTTTGCACTCCCCCCACACGGAGTGTAGTAACACAGCACGGTGGAGAAAATATTCTCAAACTTCAATATTTGTACGGTAATCGGGAAGTAACTGACAGTTCTGTAGGAAAATGTTAACAGCTTTGTCTGTTGGTACAAAAATCTGAGCAAATGTTTCAGGTTCATGACCATTCATTAGAAACTTAATCGACCTGAAACATTAATTGATTCTGCTTCCATCAATGGTGTCTGGCCTTGCATGTATTTCCAAGAATATCTGTTTTAATGCTAGATGTCCAACATCTGTAGTATTTTGCTGTTGTTTCCATGTTTCCATGTTATAAATATTAGAAATGTAGATTCTCATGGTTTAAAGTGATTACATTTCATTCTATATGCCTGTGAACATGACATGCTCTACTTCAACCAGGTTAGGGAAGTCATTACTTAACACGAATACGCTGAATTCCAGTAAAGCCGGAGTGCTTAGGACTTTAGTGTAAAACACAATCGTTCTTTTCTTCTTTAATCTTGAGAAATGGGGAACTGAAATATTTAAAATAATTGTTTTGTCTGCAAGGAAAAGATAAATATTCCACTTGACAAATGGATCACCATGGGATCACATTAGGCTTGAACTGGCTCTCGATTAAAGTACTTGAAGTCAACCTATCGATTTTGCAACCATTATCATCAACTACTTGTCCAAGCGTAACTCAGATGTACATACCAAGTCTTCGTACTTTTATAGAGTGCTGGGTGGGCAAGCTTTCTCAGTAAAGTTATTGACTTATTAGTCTTCCCAGCGCTAAAGATAACACACCATTTGTCAACTCGCTGTCCAATTCTGTCTATATCTGTCTGCAATGAAATGGTGATTAACCACTTAGTAGTAACCAGAACTTGGAACAGACTTGCTGAATGTGTGATCTACAGAGCAGCTCTTTTGAACTAATTTCAAACTCTGCTATTTATAATATGTCAGCACAGATTTCCGGCAAAATGTAAAATGCCATCTGACATCTTCTTAACACCCTTAATGGCACTAAATGGCTTCATAGCTTTGAATCAGTTTATTTAACACCTTTTAGCACATTACTTTCACTCGTAAATGTGAGAAGTCATAGAAAATTATTGACAAGATTAGACAAATGCCAAATTTTTATAGCAACATAGATTTTACTTTCTTCCTCTTTAACTGCAAGTAGTCCCCTATGTTAGCATCACCATAGTCATCTGAGTTATGATGTAATATTTAAGGCCCAAAGATAGATTAGCTACTACAGTGCATGATCAGCTATAACCAAATTAGTGATCCACATAGTTTCTCCAACTGCTGCACCCGCTGGGTTTCTCCAGCATTTTGTGTACCCTAGTGATCCACATAGTCTAGGTATTACTTTAATAATATCCCATTTTAATAACTACTCTGACTAAACCTCAATTATGTTCAATGTAAAACTAAAAGAATAGTAAAGGATAGATATATCCAGTATAGTATATCCTTCATTGAAAGTAATCAAAACATTTGAATTATTTTAATTTTGTCTGTCTGTTCTTTAACATCACAGAGATTTGAAGTAAAATGATCTGTACTTTTTTTTAAAATACTTGCTCAATTGCCTAATTCAGCACTAAATCTTTTAATTGGAACAAGTAAGAAATGCAGGCTTGGAATGCAGTGGGTCCAACAAGTGACATCTGCTGGTATAATTAGAGCCAAGTAAATTAAATGGAATCCAGCCATTGCCCCCAATGGTCTTACCACCAGCAATTTATTTGCAGTGACAGTTAATTTAAATTGATGCTGAGTAAAAAGACTGTGGTTTAATTGATTCCAAAAGACTTCAGCTATTGAAGTGAAAATGGTGCACGCAATTTCTACTCCCCATCGCTTTCAGCATACAGCTGTGTGATCTTTAAACTGTCTGCAAGCTTTGCTCACAATTAGAATTCATCGTACCCTAAAGCCAGGTGCTGACTTTTACATTCATACAGAGCAAAGGAAACTTCTTCATAGTTCATTCACTGCTGCAAATTATTAGAAAAAATGAAGGAATTTGCTGATTTAGCACAAAAATATTTACCATTTTATAAAATTCCTTTAGAAAAAGCTAATGTAAAGCAGGTGATGAATATTTAATTAAAACTATATATTTTACGTTACTAAATACTGTTGAGATACAATTCAAAGAATTTCCTTCAAAATTACGCTTTTTGTATAAAATGTGCATTGTTGTGCTTGATCGAGGTTTGCATCGCACTGTTAGTCAAGTCAAAATAATTTAATTGCCATATTATGTAGGAGCTACAGAATAATTACATTCCTTCTTGCTGCAGTTTAACATGCCAATTAATGTAATAACCCACAATAAATATAACATAATCAGTATTATAAAATTAATACTCAATAATACTAGGCCCATGATGGTTGTAAGCTGCCCAAGAGAAATATTCTTGCATTTTTGTCCCTCTACTTTCCGTTGATCATTTGGGGGTCTACACTACAATCCCAATGAGTTCATCATACCCTTCACATTTCTCAGCTCCACTCAAAATCCTCACTAGATGATCCCTCTGTAATTTAAACTCAGCCCATTAACATCATAGTTTCCTTGGCTACAAAGTGCAACTCCCCCTCCTCTCTTTCCTCTACCTCTCTACTGCCAGTGGCACTGTATCATGAAGCATTAAGCTGCCAATCCTGTCCCTCCCTTAGCCATGGCCTTAATATTCTAAGGTACCTATCCATTCCCTGAGTTCATCTGCCTTACCTGCCAGGCTTCTAACATTGAAATAAATGTAATTGAATCCAACAATCATTCCTCATTCGCAACCAGGCTCCTGCCTGTCATGTCCATACCACCTGTTCTTGTTGATCACGGTATCAACTTCCAGCTTCCACAATAGAATGCCGTGGAAATTTTTTGTGTGGAAGTGATTCCACCAGATGGCGCCAGCAATGGCTGCCTCGCCAACAGTCTGTCTGTCCCTTCCTTCTCTGTTGTTTCTTTAGGATGTGTTAAATGTATGTTTTTAGTGTTCTTTAGTTTGTTTTATGTGGGGGTAGGTAGAGGGGTTAGGGGAAACTTAGTTTTAATCTCTTACCTCGACGGAGATGCGATTTTTTTCCGTATCGTATCTCCGTCCAAAATGTGGCTTAACATCGAGTAGCTGGAGGCCTCTGCTGGAGACTGACTTCGGGAGTCCAGCCGCGGGAGCTTGGGGGACTTTAACATCGTGAGCTGCCGATCCCTTGGTCAGGGATCGAACTTTGAGCTCCAACCGTGGAAGCCTGCGGACTTTAACGGACTGAGAGACCGACTAGGGAGGTCCAGGCCGCAAGAGCTTCAATGGCCCTGACACGGGAGCTTCGACCACCCCGACGCGGGAGCTTCGACCACCCCGACGCGGGGGCTTCGATCGTTCCGACGCAGGAACTTCGATCGCCGACTGCAGGAGCTTCGATCGCCCCAACTCGGGATCTTAGATCATTCCGACGTGGGAGTTTCGATCGCCCCGATGGATGGATCGACTGCCCCGACCGTGAGAGAAAAATGAGGGATGAAGATTGGACTGTATTGCCTTCCATCACAGTGAGGAATGTGGAATCTGCTGTGGTAGATGTTTATATTAACTTTTATGTAGTTGTGTGTCTTGTTGTGTATGGATGTATGGTAATACGAATATTACTGTACCTTAATTGGTACATGTGACAATAAAAGACCTATGAAACCTTTATGTTCCATGATTGAATTTCAAGGCCAATATGTCTTTATGAATAGGTGGAAATGATTGTTGTGTTAAAAAATTGATGGACTATAATTAAATATGTGCATTCAATATGTCGTTTTGCTTGTTCAATAATGCTTTTTCCAAAACCCAATGAACCCTCCAAAATATTGTAGATAGACACAAAGTGCTGGAGTAATTCAGCGGAACAGGCAGCATCTCTGGAGAGAAGGAATGAGTGACGTTTCGGGTCGAGTACTCCAGCTTTTTGTGTCTTTCTTCGGTTTAAAGCAGCATCTGCAGTTTCTCCCTACTCCAAAATATTGTGTCAGATACTGCTATCTGAATCCAAAATCAGTTTCCGACAGTCTCGAGCCGAATCGTCACCCAATCCTTCTCTCCAGAGATGCTGGCTGTCCCGCTGAGTTACTCCAGCTTTTTATGTCTATCCTCAGATCAAATCTCTTTACAGTCTATGATGTGTCAAATACTCTGTCTAAGACACGAGTTGGTTCCACAAACCAGCTTTAATCCTATATTTTAACTTTTAAACATGCGCTTCGGTCAAAAGTTAAAGCTCTTAGAGAGGAAAATCCAAGCAAGTGCAGATGCTGGAAACCTGAACTTAATCTAGAAAATGCTGCAAACACTCGGGTCAGCCAGTATCTGTGGAAAAGAGAAACAGATAACATTTCAAGTCTGAGACTTTCATTAGAACTGGGAAAGAGAGAAAACGTGTTAGGTTGAGGTTGCAGCAAAGGTGGACGAAGGATGGAAAGGACAAAGGGAACATCTCTCATTGGGCAAGACTGAATGGGTTTATGTGATAGTTGGTTGCTGAAATAAATAGGGCTCTGGAGACTTAAACCAGTAGCAACATTGTGATGGGGGGGGGGGGTGGTTTAAAGATTGTCACGGCACCATCAATAATAACATCAATATATCTTGGAATCAATCGACAATAGGTGCACGACTAGGCCATTCGGCCCTTCGAGCCAGCACCGCCATTCAATGTGATCGTGAGTGATCATCCACAATCCGTACCCCGTTCCTGCCTTTTCCCCATATCCCCTGACTCCACTATCTTTAAGAGCTCTATCTAACTCTCCCTTGAAAGCAACCAGAGAACCAGCCTACACCCCCTTCTGAGGCAAAGACTAATTTCTGACTCTCTGTGTGAAAAAGCTCCTCCTCATCTCCGTTCTAAATGGCTTACCCCTTATTCTTAAACTGTGGCCTCTGGTTCTGGACTCCCCCAACATCGGGAACATGTTTCCTGCCTCCAGCATGTCCAAACCCTTAATAATCTTATATGTTTCAATAAGGTCCACTCTCATCCTTATAAGTTCCAGAGTATACAAGCCTAGCCGCTCCTTTCTATCAACATATGACAGTCCCGCCATCTCGGGAATTAACCTTGTGAACCTCGGCTGCACTCCCATGAACACCAAGCAAAACGTCTGCCTATGCATTCTATTCAAGTTAATTCTAAATGGGTTTTTTGATTTATTGCATAATTCACATTTCCGAAAAATTATTTTTCTGTTACTTAAATCTAGTTGCTTAATTAAAACGACTGAACAACAGGCATTTTTTCAGACCAAAATGACAGCCTCATATTGTGAGGAGTAAACTGTGCAAGATTATAGGCATTCGTGAATTTGCGAGTATATCTGTATTTTCACAGTTTCAGCTGAATCATTAAACACAGACAACTGCAGTAATAAAGTTTTAAAGATTTTTTAATCTCATTAAGTACCTTGCTAAATATTTGGTAAGTGGTTTAACATCAATGTTGCTAATACATTCTTGTTAGCAAATTGTTTTGCATGAAATTCATCCCATATATTGGGGGTGGAAGATTGCAACCTTCACGTGGTCCGCCCTGTTTCGACTAATGCAATCAACTCGACGTACACAAACAGAAGATCAAATAGAACAAGTTGTCCAACAACTTTAGGCTGTGCACGCCACACGAAAGAAGAAGATCCTGTATATTGCATTTCCGCCAATTTACAGACAATGGAAAAAATGAGGGATTTCAATCTCTAAAAGGAATGGATAGATGCAACTTCTTGAAAGGAAGTGATTCTTTCAAACAAATAAATGTCTTTAATTCCATCCATTCATAATAATGACAAGAATTTATTTTTAAAATCTATGACATTGTTCATAGTCTATGGCATAGATCACACCGGGTTTTGACCTCCATCGCAAGCAATGGCAAACCCTGATCAGAATCCGCACCCTCCATGCAAGAACAGCCCATCACCTGCATACGTGGGGGATGACAGACAGCCCTGCGTGCGACTGCGGACATCCAGACCAGACCATCCCACACATCGTTAATGGCTGCTCACTGAGGCTTTTCCCTGGGGGCATCAAAGCCATCCATCCAGTAACAGTTGCTGTCCAGGCCTGGATGTCTACCCTTGATCTACAACTTTAGGCTGTGCACGCCACACGCAAGAAGAAGAAGGTTGTTTGATAAAATCAAAGTAATTTAATTTAGTTCAATTTGGAAATAGAGCATGAAAACAGGCCCTTCAGCCAACTAGCGATATCCTACTTCTATCGTACATACTAGGGACAATTTACAGAAGCCAATTTACCTACAAACCTGCTCATCTTTGGAATGTGCGAGTAAACCGGAGCACCCAGGGAAAACCCATGTGATCGCAGGGAGAATGGACAAACTCCATACAGACAGCACTCATAGTCAGGATTGAACCCGGGTACTGGTGTTGTAAGGCAGCCACTCTACCACTACGCCACTGTGACACCCTAATTTATTTTGGTTTTATTGACCAGGAATTGCAACTAGTGTTATCCTTATAGAACAAATTGCAAAACATGCAATTTCTGTTACAAATTGTAATTGCATGGCAATAAAGCTGGCATACGTACAATGAGGCCCAGTGCAATGAAAATACTGGTGGTGTACGTTGATGAGGGCCTGATGGTTTGTGTAGCGTCTCTGATTGATATTTTGTAAGTTCTCATTCAAGCATGTCTCTGAAGTCATGCAGCCAAAAAGTATACATAGAAAACTAAATCGTTCCGCATCAATTTCACTACCTTCGCAACTGTTACAGAAAAATCCTCCTCCCTTGCCTGTAGCGTGAATATTGAATTCCCTTTGTCACTAAGTGTCTTCTTAATGGCGATCCTGATAATACATCTGGTCTGATAGTCTTGGATGCTCAATACTGAACTGTTCTTTTAAAGTGAATTTGCTTGTTCATTAACTGCACATAAACATGTTCTACAGAGGTCGATTCAGAAGGGCACCAAAATTATGCAGTTGAGATAGACACCGTAACCCAACTTTAATCATTAATGGTCTTACATGACCTTTGGTTTCTGGTTCAAAATTTGTAACTTTTCACAATCTCCAAAATTGCTAGATTAAACTGCTCTGTCAATCTTTCTATTAACTCTTTGACAAAAATGTCATTTGTCTTGTGTACTGCCAAGAGTTACACCAAAGTGGGACACGTAATCAAGCACCTCTCCATTCATGAGACTACTTTCTAACTTCTCAAGCGGGTTTTGACTTGAACAGGTACATTTTCATCAGAAACCCACACCATCCTGACCACACTCCCATTTCACTCCTACCATCGGGGAAGCAGCTATAGAAGTCTGAAAACTGTGACCGCCTGTTTGTAGAATAGCTTCTTCCCACTTCGGTCCATGGTCTATTTTGTATATTATATAATATCTGCATGTATTGTGTGTGCAGGCCTGTCATACTCCTACAAGTAAGAATTTCATTGTTCCGTTCTCAGTCGATATGACAATAAAACTCTTCACATTGCCCTGAATTTCAGAAAATTGTTTTCCCTGAAGAACAATTCCATCAATTCTACAGAATTCAAGGATTCCCGTGCTTTATCGAATAAGCCAGAGCTCCTGACGTAGCTAGATATATTATAATTTTAAGAGGATGTTGCTTGGATTTACGCGGACGTTGCCAGGACTTGAGGGCCTCAACTATCGGGAGAGGTAGTGCAGACTGAGACAGAGGTTTAAAGTAAGATGGGAAAGATTTAATTGGAACACGAGGAGAAAACCTTTTTCACAGAGAGGATGGTGGGTGTACGGAACGATCCGCCAGAGGTGATAGTATTAAAATGGTATTTGTATAGGCACATGGCAAGATTTAAAGGGATACGGGCCAAAGTCAGGCAGGCGGGACAATGTAGATGGAGCATTTGGTCAGCATGGGCAAGTTGGGCCAAAGGGCCTTATTTTCATTCTGTATGACTCTTTCCGACATTCCACATACCGGCTTTTACTTCTCTGATCTTCAGTCTTGCCAGTTTAAGTCTGCACAGTAAGTTTATTGTGAAATTACAGATTTATTCTGGCATGGCTACACAGTCCCATGACTTAATTGTATCAAGTAGCTACTGTTTGTTCCTTGTTATCAGTGTAATATATACGTCCCTGCAGGTTCCTAGACTGTAATGAAGTAACATGCAGAGTAATGCACAGGAAACGCTGAAAGCACAACGCCTTTGATGTGTCCTAGAATTGCATCTTATTTTCAACAACAATTGGAGTGCATATTTAAAGTTATAAAATTATATTTATTTTATAAAGAGACTAACTCTGATTCAAATTGAACTGGAGCAATCTAGGAAGCTTCATAAGTGACGACTACTTAAACACTTTGCTCTGCTTTTATGATTTCAAATGGAGTGAAATAAGTTTGGGAATTTGAGCAATTGCTCCTCATCCGTTTCTTTTTACAAGTTCTGTCATTCTACAAGAGACGCAAGAAATCTACAAACAGGGCACCTTGTGGTTTCCTCTTAGATCTTTAAAGACTCAAAACTAAGACCAAGGTGCAGAAAAAACCTGTCATCAAGGCACACTATCAAATTGCCTTGGAATCACCAGTATCTGCAGGTGCTGGTTTACAAAAAAAGGCACAAGGTGCTGAAGTAACTCAGCGGGTCCAGCAACATCTCTGAAGAGCATGAATAGGTGACATATTTGATCGGGACCATCCTTCACACCCATCAGTCAGTGTATTAAGTATCAGAGTCAGGAACTCATGTCTTTATAGGACTTCGATTAAGCTACTTTTGGAGTATTGAGTGGCATTCTATCGTCTCGCCCTATTACACTATTGTTGATGTTTTGGAAGAGGGTGTAGAAGAGGATAACCAGAATGTTGCCAGATTAGATGGTATTAGCAATACGGAGAGCTTGGTCAAACATGGATTGTTTTCTCTGGAGTGACGGAGGCTGAGAGGAACATTAATAGAAGCATATAAGATTAATAGAAGTTAAATGAGCACTTTGGTTCTGTCTTCACTAAGGAAGACACAAACAATATCCTAGAAATACTAGGAGACCAAGAATCTAGTGTGAGAGAGGAACTGAAGGGAATCCACATTAGTCAGGACATGGTGTTGGGTAAACTGTTGGGACTGAAGACAGATAAATCCCCAGGGCCTGGTGGTCTGCATCCCAGAGTACTCAAGGAGGTGGCGCTAGAAATCATGGATGCATTGGTGATATTTTCCAATGTTCTCTCGACTTCTGGATCAGTTCATGTGAACATGAGGGTAGCTAATATAACCCCACTTTTTAAGAAAGGAGGGAGAGAGAAAATGGGGAATTATAGACCAGTTAGCCTTACATCGGTATTGGGGAAGATGCTTGAGTCGATTGTTAAAGATGTTATAGCTGTGCATTTGGAAAGCAGTGACAGGATCGGCATGGATTTATGAAGGGGAAATCATGCTTGACAAATTTTCTGGAGTTTTTTGAGGATGTAACAAGTAGAATGGATAAGAGAGAACAAATGGATGTGGTGTATCCAGACTTTCAAAAAGCCTTCGACAAGGTCCCACATTGTGTGCAAAATTAGAACACATGGTATTGGGGGTAGGGTATTGACATGGATAGTGAACTGGTTGGCAGACATGAAGCAAAGAGTAGGAATTAACAGGTCCTTTTCAGAATGGCAGCCACTGACTAGTGGGGTGCCGCAAAGCGTGGTGCTGGGACCCCAGTTATTTACAATATATATTAACGATTTAGACGAGGGAATTAAATGTGACATCTCCAAGTTTGCGGATAGCACAAAGCTGGGTGGCAGTGTGAGCTGCGATGAGGATGCCTTGAGGCTGCAGGGTGACTTGGATAGGTTGGGTGAGTGGGCAGATGCATGGCAGATGCAGTATAATGTGGATAAATGTGAGATTGTCCACTTCAGTGGCAAGAACAGAAAAGCTGATTATTATCTGAATGGTGTCAGATTAACAAAAGGGCAGGTGCAGCGAGACCTGAGTATGCTTGTACATCAGTCACTGAAAGTAAGCATGCAGGTACAACAGGCCGTGAAGAAAGCTAATGGCATGTTGGCCTTCATTGCGAGAGGATTTGAGTTTAGGAGCAAGGAGGTCCTACTGCAGTTGTGCAGGTGAGACCGCAGCTGGAGTATTGTGTGCAATTTTGGTCCCCTAATTTGAGGAAGAACATAATTGCTATTGAGGGAGTGAAGCGTAGGTTCACCAGGTTAATTCCCGGGATGACAGGACGATGAAAGAATGGGTCGACTGGGTTTGTATTCACTGGAAATTAGAAGGATGAGAAGGAATCTCATAGAAACATATAAAATTCTTGAATTTTAACAGGCTAGATGCAGGAAAAATGTTCCCGCTGTTGGGGAAGTCCAAAACCAGGGGTCACAGTTTAAGAACAAGGGGTAGGCCATTTAGGACAGAGATGAGGATTTTGTTTTTCACCTAGAGAGTTGTGAATCTGTGGAATTCTGTGCCACAGAAGGCAGGAGGCCAATTCACTGGATGTTTTCAAGAGAGAGTTAGATTCAGCTCTTAGGGCTAAAGGAATCAAGTGATATGGGAAAGCAGGAATGGTGTACTGATTTTAGATGATCAGCCATGATCATATTGAATGGCGGTGCTGCCTCGAAGGGCCGAATGGTGTACTCCTGCACCTATTCTTGTACGTTTTCTATGTTTCTATGTTTCTATGTTTCTAATGAGGCATAGGTAGGGAAGACAGTCAGAACCTTTATCACAGGATTGAAATGTCAAAAACTACAGGGCATAGCTTTAAGATGAGAGGCGCAAAGTTTAAAACTTTAATTAGGCATCATGGCCGGCATGGATTCTATGTGCTGAAAGGCCTGTTTCTATGCTGTACTGTTCTATGGACTCTGATCTCTCACAGACCTAATGAGCCAGTAAATAGTTCCTCAAAATTTTGCAGTCATTTCCAGCTACTTAAAATGTAGTTTCTCAAAGAAGACAGTCAATTAAAAATGCATTTTTTGTGATAAATTCCTCTGTGAATGGCACGCTGCGCCAAAGTATTTAAAAAAAAACTGCTCAGTTGTACTGGCTTGTGACTGATATTTCATTCAACCATTCGCAAATGAATTTGAGTTCAATGCTGAAACTGATCAACACCACTCAAAATAAGCATAATCCGTGTCCTTATCGCTGATAGTACTGAAAATGAAAACACTCCCTCATATATTATCCAATGAGCTCACTTCCAAAATACTTTTTTTTTTGCAGTTCGTAAAATGCGCTTCTCCAGCCATTCTGCAGAGTTTATCCACTTCATACTGGGATTAGTCGTGTTGATCATTCATGAACCCTTTCTAATGCAAGTTTCTCTTGTAACATAGCAATCAAATTAGCATAAATAATCTCAAATGAAGTATCATTGGTATTATAAAGCCGCAGAAGAACTCCTTACATTTATATTCACATATTCCAACGTATATCTTAAGAAGCTATTACCTTTTAAAATTAGCCTCATTGTAAGAACTGAAATCGATTAACGGTAATTTCAGGTTTCTTTAAGATCTGCCTATGTTAATTCAATTTGTTTTGTATGATTATCTCCCACATTTGGTTGAAATATATGGAGTATATTACAATTATTCGGATTGCATTTTATTTGTTTTTGGCTGCTGGATGGCTTGGCCAGTCCATTAGACTTCGCATCTCCTCGCACCACGTTTGTTTCCCCCTATTTTCTGCAACTGGTAATTTATATAATTTTATTATCCAGGTCATTTTTGTGCAGCTGAAATGACAGCAATTTTAAAAAAGGAAATCGGTATTAATAAGGGAGCAAGCAAAGGAATAATTAGTGAAATTAGTACTTTAAAAACCATCCAGGAAACGAAACAATAATGGAAAAGCAGATAAATGGATGCAGGAAATAAGCGAATACCTAATAAAACGAGAAATAAAATTGCACATACATAAAAGAGAGAAAGATATGAAATAGCTCTCCTTGCAGTTTGACCACTTTCACAAAATATCTCCCATAATGCTACTATTCGACAATATTTACTGATCAAAACAAACAGATCATCCATAAATTAATATACACATCACTTTGGACACCTCAATAAAGGGACATACCATTTTTATAACATCCATAGCGAATTGCCGAAGCGATGGAGATGCTACAGTATTCAGACTTCCATTTCCCATAACAGGTTTGAATAGGTTGATATAAGCCACAGCATTATTCTGCAGAACGGGTTCCATCTCCTGAAAAACAGTAATATGCCTGTTGCATTAGGATTAGGTTGGTTATCATCATGTGTATAGAAGCACAATGCAATGCTTTGTTCTGCATGCTATCCAATCAGATCAGATATGCTATTGCAAAAATACAATCGAGTTAAACTCAAGTAAAATAGATAGCGAACAGCGGAAGATAGTGAGTGAAGGGTGACCGATAAATAAATAATGATCATTTTATTTCCGTGTTTCTACCAAAAGATAAAGGCATACATTTACGCTGTAGCTTCGTTGATGTTGCCAGATTATCCCATTATGTTTCGTAGCCAATGGAGTAATTCTGAATGATAGTCACTGGCCTAATATAGGAAACAGCACACAATTTGTTCAAATGGTCTTCGTTAAATATCTATCTGGCAAGGTCCAAATAAGGGGTCAGGCCTTGCTGATAGTAGCATGCTGCATGTTCTCATTCATAGCTTTCATAGCACTTACACACATGCGCACGTGGACAGCATGTTTGCGCAGCGGTAGAGTTGCTGCATTACAGCGCCAGAGACCCGGGTTCGATCCTGACTATAGGTGATTGTCTGTATGGAATTTGTATGTTCTCCCCGTGACCTTGGTGGGTTTTCTCCGGGATCTCCGGTTTCCTCCCACACACCAAAGACGAACAGGTTTGTAAGTCATTTGGCTTGGCATAATTGTAAATTGTCCCTAGTATGGTAGGATAGCGTTCGTGTGCGGGGATCGCTGGTCTGCGCGGATTTGGTGGGCCGAAGGGCCTGTTTTAGCACTGTACCTCCAAACTAAACTCACACACATTTACTTAGCAGCTACAGGTAGGTTTCACACAATGGAATACCTTCACCTGGATAGCCATATGTGTCTGAAAAATGTCTATAATAATGAATTGACAGCCAGTTAAGCCAAGTTATCTGATGAAGGGTCCCGACTCGAAATGTCACATATCCATGTTCTCCAGGGATGCTGCCTGACCCACTGAGTTGCTCCATGGCCCTTTGTGTCTTTCCTATGGCCTCACTTGGTTGGCTGTTAAACATCACAAGACCTTTCATTATTTTTAAATGTCCCAAAAATCATCTAAAATCTATGGGAATATTAAACTATTTTAAAACAGTGTGGTTAGACACAAACAGCTGGAGTAACTCAACAGGTCAGACAGCATCTCTGGAGAAAAGGAATAGATGACATTTTGGGTCAAGGCCCTTCTTTAGACTGAGAGTCTTGGGAAAGGAAATGAGATATATAGACGGTGATGTAGAAAAATATAGACCAAATGAATGAAAGATCTGCAAAAAACTAATGATAAAATAGACCATTGTTAGCTGTGTGCTAATTGAGAACGAGTACAGCCAATGAGACTCAAAAAGACGACTTTGTGACGCATGTTGTAACGTTTTTAAACTAAAAAACTTCTTAATAATACAAATATTTTATCACCCTCAATGAAATAAACAAATATAATTGGCCAACAATTTATCCCTGCCCCTTATAGGTGACCCTGCGCTGGTTCAGCATTTCGACCGACCACTGTCGTGCCTGGGGTCAAACTGTGAAGCCCATGTGTTGCCCGAGGCTGTGGTGCAATCAGCAACATTCCACCAAAGAGCAACCTATAAAGTTGGGCCTTTGCATTTGCTTGGGCGTCCCTCACTTCCCAACACTTATGGAGGAAATGCTTGGTCTGAAGAAGGATGCTGACCCGAAACATCGCCTGTCCATGTTCTCCAGTGATGCTGCCTGGCCCACTGAGTTATTCCAACACTTTGTGTCCATCTTCAGCCCATTCCTGACTCCCTGCTGTGACTGAGGGATAAATATTTTGGCCAAAGCACAACAAATAACCTGGTTGTTTTCCTGAAATCATGTACATCGACCTGAGAGGGCCGATGGGGCATCAGTTACAGTACATTTTCTTTTACTAGGGGATACCATTGCTAAGAGTATTCACATTGTTCCCTTACTCCAAACAAGACCACTAATGTAGACATCAGACATAACACTAGGATATTGCAATACCCTCTCTCAATTGTAAACCTTGAATGGAATATTTTCTTGGTGCTTTATTTTTCTAATGCATGTTATATATTGTATGAATAATCAGTCTGAAGAAGGGTCTCGACCCGAAACGTCGCCAATTCCTTCTCTCCCTAGCTGCTGCCTCACCCGCTGAGTTACTCCAGCATTTTGTGTCCACCATATTAAAACTGTCAGTCAGTCTCATCTCAGTGGGTTCCACTGCAATCAACACATGCCTTTAGAGAAAACTGGCTGAGGTTAATTACTTTGCTGGATACTCAAAAGATTAATAAATGCCTACATGATGAAGGTAACTGAGCAAGATAATTTCACCTGGTAGAATGAGAAAGAAAATGCAAGAATATTTATTTTGTCTTTCTGTTCAACGTGTAATTAACAGTTCACACAGACTGGACTGCACCTAAAGACCTGTAACTTTTTAAAAGAAATCTGCTAAAATGCAAAATGCGAGCTCGTGGCTGGGGAGATTACAATCACTAGCACAACTGGGCAAAGGAATCAAGTCTTGTCATGTACTTGGATTTTCAGTGATTTCAGGTTTTGGATTTCTGCGGGCCACCGACTCCACGCCGACCTGTTGACACAAGTTCTATGTTATCCCACTTTCTCATCCGCTCCCTACGCACACGGCGCAATTTACGGAGGTCAATTAACCTGCAAACCTGCACGTTTTGGGATGTAGGAGGAAACGGAAGCACCCATGGCTTCACAGAGTGAACGTGCAAACTCCACACAGACAACATCTGAGGTCAGGATCAAAACTGAGACTGACACTGCGAGGCTGCGCCACTGTGCTGCCCTCCAAAACTAATGCCAATTGGTTTTGCTGTAACAGGATATATTAAGTTCATGTGCACAAACATCTTGTCCATCACAGACTGTTTAATATATTTTCTGTTTTGCATGGAGTAAAAATAAAATAAAGTAATTGGATCTTTGTAAGACTGCAGACGTCTCTCCCTGTCAGTATTGTCACCGAGTTGCTCATAAAGCAAGAACAAAACATTTGGGGATTTTCAAAATAATTTTAAGTACAGCATTGTTAAAGTGAAACGATTTAATGTGAAGTGCATTGCTCTGAATCTCCTCTCCGCGTCTAAACTGCATTGTAAAGTAGAAGTAAAAAAACATCAAGGCTATTGACTACACCTAGTCACAGTGTTCCTAAAATAGTAAACAACTGTAAAATGTATGTAGCATTCTATTTTTTAACAGAAATATAACTGAAACCCTTAAGGAATTAAATCTCCTCTCGTCTAAAAAAATCCCTGTCAGATTGAGTTTAGGCCTCTGGGCTATGAGACTTTGGCAGGTTACCCATTAAAACTTGAACACCAGCAATTCTCCGACAACATGCTTCCCTGGTGCCTGTGACTGAGCAGCGTAGAAGTTAAGTCATGCCAGATAATGTAACTTAGCAGCAAGTGTGGGCATGGAAGATTGGTCAAGAACCTGCTGGCAGAAGGGCTTTGCTGGTATCTTGATCTTCGACTGACTGCTGGTGGAGATTTAGTGAGAATTATCTTTCTCTTTTCAGACTCAATGGTGTCCTTGAGCCCTTCGCTCCATACTTTGTTTAAATGAAAGATTCATAGATTAAACAGAAAGGAATCTGAAATCAGATGCAAAACACCAGATTGGAAGAAACATTTTGAAATCATTCAGCTACATTCCAATATATATCAACACAAACTGGATGTTAGTCACATTTAAAAAATTATTATTCACAAAATAGTAAAACACAAATGGTTAGCTCACTGCAGGTAATTTGAGTTATTGGTCGATCACGTTAATGTTGGCAGCATTGCAAAGCTTGAATGGTTATTAATTCAAATAATCCAAAGTGTATAATATTGCTAGCTGCAAAATATATTTCCCTCCTGTCTCCAAAAATAGCTTTCAGTAGCTCATCAACTACCCTGGTCCTTGGTGAAACAAAATTGGCAAATTATTACTGCATTATTGTCACTAATGGCTGCAAATTTGTTTCAAACATATTTTACATTTCTTAAAGATTTTGCTGATTTAAAGCAGATTTCATAGAGTATTTTACAATTTAAAAATATTGAAGTGGGCCTTTGTAAAATGTAAGTAAAATGTTTGTGGAAGCATATTCAATATTAACAATCAGAAGGGAATTGCATGGGTAGTTAATGGAGAAATATTGAAGATCCTGGGGTGCAGGACAAGGGAAAGACATGAATAAGAAATATCTCACAGAGCCAGAACAGTAACTTGGGCCAAACAACTTTCTTTCATGCTGTGTTATAGAATAAATCAGCTATATACAAGGAATTGAATACAATACTTACCGGGATATGTAACTAAGATCAGAGTTGACTCCAGCGACTGTGCAATCCTGCTCCTTCTTGACCTCAGCGCAGCATTTGATACTGTCGATCACACCATCCTAATTGACCGTCTCCGGTACGGGGTTGGTATTGATGGCGCTGCCCTGAGCTGGTTCATCTCCTACCTCAAAGATAGGAGTTTCTCTACTAACATAGGCAACTCTTTCTCCTCCCCAGCTAGTCTCTGCTGTGGGGTTCCACAAGGTTCCATCCTTGGCCCCATTCTCTTCTCCCTGTATATGCTCCCCTTAGGCCAAGTCATTGAAAGGCACGGCATTTCCTTCCATTGCTACGCAGACGATACACAACTGTACCTCCCCCTGAATCCCCAAAAACAATCAAATCTGCTTAACCTTACCCGCTGCCTCGAGGATATAAAGTGTTGGATGGCCCAGACCTTCCTCCAACTAAACGTGAGTAAGTCTAAGGTCATCCTTCTCGGCCCCTCGGACTCAATCAAATGATAGCAGGCAGCCTTGGAAGCCTTACCCCACTACTCAAACCTCATGTCAAAAATCTTGAAGTGATATTTGACTCAGCACTGAAGTTTGACAAACAAGTCAATTGCGTGGTAAAAGCTAGCTTCTTTCAGCTTCGGATGATAGCTAAAATAAAACAATTCCTCTAGTTTGATGACCTAGCAAAGATCATCCATACATTTATCTCCTCCAGCCTAGATTACTGCAACTCCCTTTTCACTGGCATCAGCCAATCTTCCCTGTCCCGCCTGCAACTGGTCCAAAACGCCGCAGCGAGACTCCTGACGGTCACCCGAAAAAGGGACCACATCACCCCGATCCTGGCCTCTCTCCACTGGCTCCCTGTGCGGTTCCGAATAAATTTCAAGACCCTCCTCTTTGTCTACAAAGCTCTCAATGCGCTTGCACCCACCTACATTAAAAGTCTTCTCACCCACTACACCACATCCAGGTCCCTCAGATTGGCCGACTTGGGGTTGCTGAATGTCCCGCAGTCTAGGCATAAGCTCAGGGGTGACCGACCGCGCCTTTGCGGTTGCAGCTCCTACACTGTGGAACAGCATCCCCCTCCCCACTAGAACTGCCCCCTCCATCGACTCCTTTTAGTCTAGTCTAAAAAAGTATCTGTTCTCCCAAACCTTTCCTGACGTCCTCTGAGTGAGGGCTATTTGTACTACTGTATGTAGCCTGCTTGTGTATACTACTCTTATAACAAATGTAGAGCACTTTGGTCAACAAGAATTGTTTTTTAAATGTGCTATATAAATAAATGTGACTTGACTTGACTTGAGAGTTGCCCTTCTGATTTTCGTTAGCAAAAAAAACAGTAGTCGGCATAAAGAGAAAGCCACAAGAACTTAACTTGACACAGACTGTAAGATATAGACGTTAGAGTACCCCATATGGCCCCTCTTTCCTGGTCCACCACTCAATAAAATCATGGCTCATTTTTTAACTTCCACTTTCTCGGACTAACCATTTATCCTTTGATTTCCTTGTACATTATTAAATAGCGCAGTAATCCACAGGTAGCTCGTTCCAAGTGAGAAAGGGGTGGATAAATAAAGTTACAGCCTACTTGAAGCTCAGGGTCAACCCTATGCACTGTAAAGTAATGTGCACTTCAAAACAGTCGGCCAATTTCCATTTGGTTTCTCCAGTGTCGAGGGACTGCATTGTAAGCACTGAATGCAAAACACTAAATTGGAATAAGTCCAAGTAAATCACTGTCTGACAGTGGGAAGCAATGAGGTGAAAGACCAGGTATTGCCTGTCCTGCTGTAGATAGGGAACAAGTGCTGAAAAGGTACATGGTTGGAGGTGATGGATGTGTGGACCAGGGAGTCACAAAGAGAACAATTCCTTGCTAGTGGGTCATTGAGTCACAGTCATAGAGTGATAGTGTGGAAACAGGCCCTTCAGCCCAACTTGCTCACACCAGCCAACAATGTCCCAGCTACATTAGTCCTACTTGCCTGCGCTTGGTCCATATCCCTCAAAACCTGTCCTATCCGTGTATCCGTCTAACTGTTTCTTAAATGATAGGATAGTCCCAGCCTCAACTACCTCCTCTGGCAGCTTGTTCCATACACCTACCACCCTTTGTGTGAAAAGGTTACCGCTTGGATTGATATGAAATCATTTCCCCTTCACCTTGAACCTATGTCCTCTGGTCCTTGATTCCCCTACTCTGGGCAAGAGACTCTATGCAATAACCCGATTCTATTCACCTCATGATTTTGTACACCTCTATAAGATCACCCCTCATCCTCCTGTGCTCCATGGAATAGAGACCCAGCCTACCCAACCTCTCCCTATAGCTCACACCCTCTAGTCCTGGCAACATCCTCGTAAATCTTTTCTGAACCCTTTCAAGCTGGATAATACCTCTCCTATAACATGGTGCCCAGAACTGAACACAATAGCTCCTTAGATGCTGCTGCACCCGCTGAGTTTCTCCAGCTTTTTGTGTAACCCACAATATTCTAAATACGGTCTCACCAACATCTTACACAACTGCAACATGACCTCCCAACTTCTGTACCAGGGGTTCCCAGCCTTTTTCGTCCCATTTACCCCAGGCAATTTTAATAGCACATAGCAATGTTATTACACTTATTTATGAACATCTAATGATGAACAGATACCGGTATACCAGAACCAAACACAGTCAGTCAATGAGAAATATGTACGAATACAGAATCAACAAATTTACCCCCTGGGTAGGCGGAATGTGCCCCCTGTTTACCCCATGTTGGGAACCCCTGTTCTGTACTGTACGTTACCGTCCTCTACGGTCAACGGTCCGTTGTGCAGTTTCAAGTGATTTGGGAATTATTGCCAGACTGTGTATCTGTTCTTTTGTGAAGAGCACTGCTGAAGTGCTCACCGTGACGGTGGAAATTGCCAAGTGAAGAGGAAAGCTTCAGGCTGCATGGACATGTGGATGTCTGCAAATAGTGTTTAACCCGGGGGAGTGTAAGGTGGTTTTATGTGGGGAGTGGAACAAGGCAATGGATTACACAATAAATGAGAGGACCTGAGGGTCTTTGGAAAGCAGATCAGATAGATAGTTGAAGGTAGCAGGGGAGGTCAATAAAGCGCTTAAAAAGGCATGTGGGATACTTTCCTCTATCAACGGAATATAGTTAAACTTCACCTCTTGTACTGTGTACAGTTCTGGTCATCACATTACACACAAGAAAGATGCATTAGTTTCAGCAGGCAAATCACTACAAAACAATCTCTACAAAATCCCCCATATTCTCCGTAAAGAGAAACAAACCAATATCTGTGTCCTCTTTCAGCCCAACCATCCTAGTGATCAGAACGTACTTACACTCCAGGACCAGGGGCCATAGTTTAAGAATAAGGAGTAAGCCATTTAGAACGGAGACGAGGAAACACGTTTTCTCACAGAGATTGGTGAGTCTGTGGAATTCTCTGCCTCAGAGGGCGGTGAAGGCAGGTTCTCTGGATGCTTTCAAGGGAGAGCTAGATAGGGCTCTTAGAAATGGCGGAGTCAGGGGATATGGGGAGAAGGCAGGAACGGGGTACTGATTGGGGCTGATCAGCCATGATCACATTGAATGGCGGTGCTGACTCGTAGGGCCGACTCCTGCACCTATTGTCTATTGTCTATTGTCACTCACTTCAGCAGGTCATATTATTGATATGCTTGACGTTCAAAACAGATCCCTATTTCTCTCAATTAGAGAATATTAGCTGTAAAGCTCTACAAACTTAGATTGTTTTCTTTGAAGGGGCGTAGATAGGATGGATGGCCAGAATCTTTTCTCCAAAGGGTGGAAATATCAACTACTGGAGGTCTTAGCTTTAAAATGAGAGGGAGAAACATTTAAATGTGCAGGACAATCTTTTAGTTTCATAGAAACATAGAAACATAGAAAACAGGTGCAGGAGTAGGCCATTCGGCCCTTCGAGCCTGCACCGCCATTCAATATGATCATGGCTGATCATGAGACAATTTATAATTATACCAAGCCAATTAGCCTACAAACCTGGGCGTTTTTGGAGTGTGGGGGGGGAAACCACAGATCTCGGAGAAAACCCGTGCTGGTCACGGCGAGAACGTACAAACGCCTATAGTCGGGATCGAACCCGGGTCTCTGGTGCTGCGAGGTAGCAACTCTACCGCTGCACCACCGTGCCGGCCTGGGTGCGGGTTGTCAGTCCTGAGGCTCTATACTTTGTACTATTACCAGAGTTGTCCACATCCCATCAGCAAATAACATTACTCCCACACCTCACAGTCCACAACCGGAGAAGAAAGCATGGGCAACTACCTGGGTATAGAGTCTATTTTCATAGCAAACGTTGCTTGTGGATTCATTTTGTAATTATAGTTTATAACCGCACTGGTGGGACAGAAATAATAACATCACACAGTCCCTTGAGCAAGCCGACATTAGACTGGGCCAAGATGACTTGCATGCTCCCACTTAAGTGGATCTCGAGAGCATTCGCCGCCAACATTTCTGGAATTCCTGCAAGGAATTGTGTTTTGCTTCATTGACCTGTTTTGTAATTCAATGTTGGGAGCCGCCAACAGCAGCCAGGGGAAGAGTCGAGTGGATCACAGGGGCTGAGAACATGGCAGCACCTCCTGGCTGTGTTACTCAGTGCCGTGCAATGTACCAAGGGCAGCCTGGCCAGCTGGGAAAGGAATATTGGTCATGTACTGAAACAGATACCAAGCACGGACTCAGTAGACAGGAAACCTGACACAACAATGAGAACACACACAAAGTTGGATTATATTGCATGGAATTTGGAAGGAATGGGTGACGTTCTCGACGGGTCTAAAAGTTATTCACAATATTCCCATTATCATGTATCTGTACACTGTGGACAGCTGGATTGTAATCATGGATTGTCATTCTGCTGACTGGTTAACATGCCACAAAGGCTTTTCACTGTACCTCGGTACACGTGACAATAAGCTAATGTCAACAAACATCGGTCTGAAGAAGGGTCTCGACCCGAAACGTCACCTGTTTCTTCTCTCTAGCAATGCTGCCTGTCCACTCCAGCATTTTGTGTCTATTATGTTTTGCAGAAAACATGTTCCCGATGTTTCCGTTTAGTTTATCGTCACGTGAAAAGCTTTTGTTGCGTGCGAACCAGTCAGCAGAAAGAAATACAATACAAGATTACAATCGAGCCATTTATAGTGTGTACTTATATGATAAGGGAATAACGTTTAGTGCAAGGTAAAACCAGTAAAGTCCGATCAAAGTTAGTGCGAATGAATGAAGAGGGTGATGCGTTTGTGGAATGCGCTGCCAGGAGTGTGGTGGAAGCAGACATGATAGTGACGTTGAAGAGGCTTTTAGATAAGCACATGGTCAAGTAAGGAATGGAGGGATATGGATCATGCATAGGCAGAAGGAATTAGGTTAATTTGGCATTATGTTCGGCACAAATGTCATTCTTGTTCTTGCTCAATCTACAAATGGGCGAGCGCAAAGGAGCAAATGAGACATATTGAGGGCTCTCTCTCCTGTGTTGGTGGAGAAGCCATTTAAGAGATAGGAAGACATCTTGGAGGCACCTGTGCAGAATGACCTGGTAACTGGAGAACATTTGACGGAGTCAGAGGAAATGGGAGAAGGTAATGCATTCCTACAGAGGAAAAGACTTTGGGAAGTATTGTTGAGATAACGGGGGGAGTCTCCGGGTTTGTGAAGGATATTTGTCATAAACCTATCCTCTGGATGGAGACCGCTCCAGAAAGGGATGTGTCAGAGATGGACCATGTGAAGGTGAGAGCAGGGTGAGAACTGACAGCAAAAGCAATTATATTTGATCATGCTGTGTGTGTGCGCGAGGCAGCATCAATACAGTTGTCAATATATCAAAAAACAAGTTTAAGAGTTGTTGACCGGAAATCCCACCTCTTCCTCTTTCCACAGATGCTGTCAGACCTGCTGAGTGTTTCCACCATTTCCTGTTTTTATTTGTGATAACCAGCGTCTGCAGTTTTTTTTTAAAGGTTCATAGATCCAAACTAGATTGTATCTCCTGCTTGATTTCTTAACATACAGTTCTGGAATACCAGAGTGTATTCGTCCTCTACATTATTACTATTAAAATTCTATGCCCGTTCTATGAAGATTGAAGACCCCTACATTATACTGTCTTCATGAGAACCACATGCTGAATTACCACCATTATTTGGGTGGTTTTAGACAATTTCAACGGATGTACTTAACTCCACCTAAACTGATTTGACTTGTTTTTCCACGCTAAGTTTCGTACACTCTACAGTTTTTTTTATCCTATCCCTTAGTATTATGGCTACTTGCTTCCTTTTCCAATTTGACATTTTTTCTTGAAAAAATTACATGAATTTCCATGCTTTAACTTATCTCTGTTGTATGAAATGATTTACATTAACTGCATTGAGAAACTGCAGGAATCTCTATTGAAAGTGTCTGGATAATATCATGCATGCTGCAAAATCTTCTCTCTTCAAGCTCATTCAACCAAAATATGTTTTCCACTTCTCTTCACTGCTGGATGTTAAGAGGTGATCCTGCTTTATCATGTTTTAAATCTTGGAGATGCTCCCTTTAACGGAACTTACTGAATAAACAGGCAGGGGTTGAAATCCCAATTTTCAGTCAAATACAAACTGGTAATGACCTGTCAGCCTATGCACAGGGTCCAGTCACACCAAGTTGGGACGGTTGCAGCCCTTATTAAGGAGCGTATCTTTGTTCTTCTAAGCCAATTTGACAAATATCTTGAGGTAATTTTACTACCGACAATATTGAGCTCTAAAATTCTACAGAAAAAACAATTTTTCAGGGTTTACTGTATATGACAGGAAGGATACGCATCACTTGGAAATCTGCAAAGGGCAGTGAATGCTCTGAGGGATAAACCTCAATCATGCAGAATTCATAAGAAACTGACTGCTGGATAGGTTATCAGCTTAATTAGTTCTCTTCAAACCTGAATGAAGTTATAATTTTGTTCCTGTAAGATAAAACTGCAGATGCTGGTTTAAATCAAAGTTAGACACAAAATGCTGGAGCAACTCAGCGGGTAAGGCAGCATCTCTGGAGAAAAGGAATGGGCTGATGTCTGATGATGTCTTCAAACTGAAGAAGGTTCTCGACCCGAAACATCGCCTATTCCTTCTCTCCAGAGATGCTGCCTCACCCGCTGAGTTGCTCCAGCATTTTGTGTCTACCTATAATTTCTTTCAGCAGAAATAAATTTTAAACAATGTTTTGACTGCATGGATCATCCATATGCATAAGTATTCACTTAGGAATTACTTTCATGAGAATACAACTGTGCATGGGAACATTAAAGAGGCTATTTGGCTATCATGTTCACTTTCTCTAATGTGTAAAACTTATTCCACCCACTGAATCGCTTGAGAAAAGATTCGGCACAAAAGCACTGAGATAATCAAATAAAGCTCCAATGACCTTCGATGTCCCATGCTCAATGCTGGTAATCTGCGGTCTATAAATGAGATTTTGTTTTGCCATTCTCTCAGTCAAATATTCAATAATGTTCCTTTCTGTAATTTAAAATTGTGCATTGCTGCTTAAAAGTTAATTCCTGGTAAATGAGTTTGGATGCGAAGCCTGACCTTTTTGCCCATCCGTTGTTATCTAACGAAGGTAGGGCCACATTCTTTTATTAATTTTACTGCTGTCAGAAAATACACAATTGTTCATCAACTATTATTGACAGCCTATCTCCCATTACACTGCCCCGTCTTTACCCTTCTTTCCCTCCCCTTTCACCTCTATCCCTCCATCTTGCTTCACATTTTACTCTTTAACTTACAACCTTTTGTCTCTTTTTCATCTCTTGCCTTTGTTTATCCATCTGCCTATCAAAATCCACCTCACCTATATCCACTAATGCTTGCCAGGATTTGACAATAGACCATAGGTACAAGAGTAGGCCATTCGACCCTTCGTGCCAGCACCGCCATTCAATGTGATCATGGCTGATCATCCCCAATCAGTACCCCGTTCCTGCCGTCTCCCCATATGCCCTGGCTCCGCTATCTTTAAGAGCCCTATCTAGCTCTCTCTTGAAAGCATCCAGAGTATTTGCCCTGTCCCCACCTTTTTTCCAATGTTCAAGCCCCTACTACAATCACTTGAAGGATCCTGACCCGAAACATCACCTACCCATGTCTTCCAGAGATGCTGCCTGACTTGCTGAGTAACTCCAGCACGTTGTGTCTTAATTTGACAGCCTAATTCATGGGTTCACCATTTAATAACAAACATGTTTACCTTCCAGTGTCCAACTAGAATCATTTACCAATGCTTTATTATTCAGTATTCAACTTTAAAACATCTTCTTACATTTACACCAGCCAAACCCCACATCACTTGAAAAAAATCAAATATAAAGTTAAAAAGCAGAGGTTTTAGTCAGTGAATTTTACTGAGTAACAGGCTGATTGCTGGCCAATCAGAACAATTTTGATGCCAACTTCATATTTGATATGAAGAAGGGTCTCGACCTGAACCGTCACCCCTTCCTTCTCTCCAGAGATGCTGCCTGTCCCGCTGAGTTACTCCAGCTTTTTGTGTCTAACTTCATATTTGACAAGTACTCTTCTGTTAGGATTAAACATTGATAGGATATTAACCAATGACTAGTGGGTGCTTTTTAAATAAGCAAATCAAATATTTACGGATACCAGGAGATACAAAGAACTGCAGATGCGGGTCTAATACAATAAATGATATAAAGTGCTGCACGTCAGGTAGCATCTGTGGAGAACATGGATAGGTGATGTTTCACAGAGTGCTGGAGTAACTCAGTGGGTCAGGCAGCATCTGTGGAGAACATGGATAGGTGACGTTTCACAGAGTGCTGGAGTAACTCAGTGGGTCAGGCAGCATCTGTGGAGAACATGGATAGGTGACGTTTCACAGAGTGCTGGAGTAACTCAGTGGGTCAGGCAGCATCTCTGAAGAACATGGATAGATGACGTTTCAGGTTGGGACCCTTCTTCAGGCTGTTTGCAGTGGTGAGGATTGGTGGAGTACTACTGGCGGCCGATGGGGTTCTCTTTAATCGATGATTTCAATCTGAACCGTGAATGGGCTTGCAGCGATGACAGGAATATGGAATCATTTCTGTTTTTCAGGTGAATCAAAAGAAGCAGATGTGTTTTGGGACCCCTTAATGAATCTTGGACCTTTATATTAGAGAAGTAATATCATTTGATATTATTTCATGGTCATACAGAAACTGATGGCATCAAAGGTCAGCAGACGTTGCTAAATTGGAAGATGAGCCTATTAAAGCCTTGTAAGTAGGTTAACATACATCACTGAGAACCCGTGGACTGTGACAAAGAATATCTTATTAACATAAATAACGAGTCTCCATCTCAGAGACGGGCTTGAGCACTTTATCTCAATTTTTAATTGGGTTTTACTCAAAATACTGCTTTTGAAGAATGCTAGGTGGGTTGCTGTAGGTGAATGTTTGAAGTTTGGTGAAGTTTGAGAGAGCTTGTTAGATTAATTTGTGGGAGCAGGGTGCCATTGGATTCAAGGCCAATGTAACCACACTGTAAGACCACGCAGAAGACATACAGGTAAGTAAGTTCTTCCATTAGATGGTATGCTGTTGACTTGTGTTAGAAGATAAACCAGATATAACTGCCACAGGGGCTGCACTTGAGAGGTTTTTTTTCAATATTGAGTTGCAACGACTTATATCGAAATGGAAGGAAAAAAGTTACGATTTAATATCATCTTGACTTAACTGAAGGGGTTGGCTGCAATTTGTACATCCAGAGAACGGAGGAACTCGTTGATCCATGACAGGATCGCAGACATGACATTCATGCAGAATTCTGAATGTAGATTTGAGGAGAGCAGACACAGACCTGGCTCAGTGTGTCAAATATTGCAGCGCCTCAGAGCTGTCAAAGAGTTGAAGAGTCTGATGATGGACAACATAGTTATATCCATGTGGACGTACAGAGGCTCAGCAGGAAAGAACTGCAACGGTTTTTAATTTGAGAAATATTGGGCAAACAAAGCAAACAGTGGAAGGAGAGATGTTCACCTCTGTAAGGAATGTGCCAAATACAATAACGTCAATCTCTTTTTATTGCAGCGCAGACACAAGACGACTGGTGGCAAAAAGTGTTTCAGACAGGGAACACGGGTTCAGTTCACAATGGCAGGAAAGTTGACCACAGTTGCTATGACATGTGTGAGTGAGAACAGGAGATGGTGAAAGTCATAGCAATGAGTCCAGGCAGAGAGGATCTGGAAGACAATAGACAATAGGTGCAGGAATAGGCCATTCGGCCCTTCGAGCCAGCACCGCCATTCAATGTGATCATGGCTGATCATAAGTGGACAGAGAATGACGAGGCCAAATCCTTGCTCCCGTACATGTAGAGGGGCTGAGAGGTAACATGCTGCACCATTCTTCGGTCGCAAGCTAGTGTTAAGAATGTACACCCTTACACCACAATGCTACCGGCAAAAGCAAACTGAGAATTAAAACAGAACAGGAAGAAATACTTGGTAGTTAGTTGCAAATGAAGAGCACAGCATGCCATTCCATGGTAGCCAAGCAAATAACACTGATAATATTACAAAGAAGAGGTACAGCAGATTTAAGTCCTTAAGCTCAAAAAGGTGTGAGATGAACTTGCAGATGCGTTTGGAAGTGAAAAGCTGGAGAAAAAGTACTGTTGAGCAGTGACCTTCTCTAGCTTCTAAGTCATGGCTGCTCGGCTGAAAACTTTCAATATGAGAGCGGCATTAACTGTTACATTAACATGTTGCTTGCCGCTCATTAATGATGTGACTTTTGTACAAAGGCATTTTTGTAACCTTTACAAAGACCACGTATAATGACAACAGAAAACATGAAATTACAGATACATGCAAGAAAACATGTTATTATACAATAGATGCACTTCAGTGTAGTTCAATGTGGTGCATAGTATGGGGACCCTTGCTCAGAGCCCCCCTTTACCATCCCACCTATTCCCTCAACCATATTCCCTTTAACCCCTAACACTCAAAATCTTCTTTGTCCCTGAACCACTTTTCTTAGTTTCCTCTTCTTTGCTTTGTGACCTCCTCAGATAGACACGAAATACTGGAGTAACTCAGCGGGACAGGTAGCATCTCTGGAGCGAAGGAGTGCATAACGTTTTGGGTCGAGACTTCTTCAGACTTCTTCTCGACCCTAAATGTCGCCCATTCCTTCTCTCCAGAGATGCTGCCTATCCCTCTGAATTACTCCAGCATTTTGTGTCTATCTTCGGTGTAAATCAGCATCTGCAGTTCATTCCTTCACATTTGTGGCCTCCTTCTTCCCGCCCCCTCCCTTCCCTTCACCCTTGCATCCCCTCCATTGATTGCTCATGTTTCTGTCAGTTCATGGCTGCACCTCCGGGGCATACTCTGCACTTGAAGTTTTGAAGAGTTTCAGCAATGGCTGGATCGGACTTTTGAGGGACTTGCCGACAGAAAGTGCGCAGAGGCTGATATTGTTGTTTTTGGAGACGTGGAGGGTGAAGCAGAGACTTTAATGGACTGTGACAGAAAGGCGAGGATCTGAAGGAACAGATTTCAAGAGTTCCAGCTTTGGTGCAACATGCAACAACTAAAGGTCAAACCGAACGAGGTTCACTGGACGGGCCATGTGATCACTGTTTACCAGAGAGGGCTCAAGGTGAGCACAGTGAAGCGACTGCCAAGTCCAACAGATAGAACTGGAATCTAACGTTTCAGAGGATTTGTGCACTACTTAACAAATTCCTCTCCCATTTGCATGAGAAATGTGAACCATGGAGATAACTGACAAGGAAAGATATTAAGCGTTGTTGGAAGGACATTCAACAGAAAACAAACCAATAAATCAAAGTACCATTCGCAGCAGATGACAGGAAAATGCCAACACTTCAAGCAGAGTGCTGAGATTGGGATCAAAAACGGCCGACGAGTTGTGCATGCAAAGCAGAGTTCTACCAGATGCTGTGTCACCCCACACTGAATTTGTAAAGGAGAACTCTCCATTTTGAGAACTGGGCTTGAGTTGAGTGGTTCACGAACTACCCAAGAGAGGTAGATACCTGCTGCAAGGCAGAGCCAGGTCACAACCTTCTTTGAATGACTTCTCCAAGCATGAAAGGGACAATACGCCCTAATACATTTACAGATATACAATTCAGAAAATGTTACCTCCCAACCAGTAAGCTGTACAGACTCACTGGGCTGTGTGTATCTCCCTCCGCACACAATTTGAGCAAGTGAATATATTGAAGGATCAGCCTGTAGCAAAGCCAATGATGAGATACTGCAGTTGATACAATGCTGCAAGGGTTGAGAGGATTGTCAAAGAATCAGCAGGGGCTCCGGGATGGGAGATTGCAACCTTCACGTGATCTGTCCTGTTTTGACGAATACAAATCAACCTGGCATGCACAATCAAGTATGATCAAATACAACAAGTTGTCCTACAACTTTAGGCTGTGCACGCCATACACAAGAAGAAGAAGAAGAAGAAGAAGAAGCAGGGGCTCCCACTAAGTTCTGTCCTTACTTGAACATTCAAAGATAAATTCAGGATTTTTGATGGATTGCTTTACCAAATCTACGAGTGAGCAATATGAGTCCATAATACTCATCAAATCTGGGAGGAAGTAATGAATGCAGAATGCAGAAAGGTATTACTTGAAAATGTAATGTTTGCAGATCTATGGAGGCTTGTGTGTAAAAAGTGAGGTCTCGAATAAAAGCTCAGGAACTCATGTTTGCACGCGTGTTTGAACATATAGCATCTCAGATAAAGTTGTACCCAACATTGTCACACTTTTGATGCAGATGACATGGTAAAGTTTGTGAAAAAACAGAGGATGCTGTAAAAACAGCCGAGTTACTTCTCACAGATATATACTTCAGTTTCTCATCCTACAGGAACACTTCAGTCCTAGCCCTGAGCCTGATGAACTAGTGAACCAGAAATATACTTCAAGGTTGGTCAAGTCTAACATTCCAGTTGAAGGGAAAGGAAGCTCCCTTTCACACCAACAATGAAGGTAGTGGAAAGTTACAATAATAAATAGAGATCACAATCCAAATCCCACGAGTTGAAGAGTGAGGAACAGGCATAATCTATTGAAGTAATTCAGGAAACCAAAGTCTTGACCCGGAATGTCACCTATTCCTTCGCTCCACCAGCATTTTTGTCTACGTTCAGGAAACCAAAGGAAAGGTAACAAAGGCTACATCATAATATCTGCTGCAGAACAAGAACACCACATCGCAACGAGGTCAAAATGCAAAACAAAGTGACAATCAGGACTGGGAGAGCTGTTCACTGTTTAAAATAACTTGGGAAATTTGTGCCAATGTCGATCGATTAATATGCTATAGGATTGGAAATATGTGTTTAACTTCTCTGATGAAAGTACAGCAGATTAAGATAAAAAGATATTAGACTGCCTGGGTAATAACTCATGAAAATGTATTTGGATTCATTAGAACAATTAGATAGCCAGAGCCATCTCTTGCCCCTTGTTTTACCCTCTTGGTGGCCTTCTTAAATATATTCCTACATTCCGTATTCCCCATTCCAGCGATTCATTTGATCCCAGATGCTTGTACCGACCATATCTCCTTTTTTTCTGATGAAACTACTGCAGTTTTGACCAAAAACACAATGGCTAGTTATTTACAAGAATGGATTTAATTTCCATTGCAAAGTTATAAAACTCATTGATCTTACAGCAGGCAGGAATATATCCTTAAAATCCAACAGCTGTGGCTTGTTGTCAAGAATGAAATGAGGCTGTACAATCATTTTTGATGTAAATAGGTAACGTATGTCTCTCGGCTTCTATACTGCTAAGATGTAATAGGGTCATCGCTGAAAAGAATATAGTCATTAAAAACGATTTCTTTAAAAGAAGCCTTTGCACCATCTCTTTCAATCTTTATCATCAATCTTTGATCTTTGAAAGCCTTCCATATAACTTTTTAGTTCAAAACCATCAACGTTCCCTTCAGACAAACATATTTATGCTCACCGGAGGAGAGAATATGCATAAAAGCAAGCAAATACTAATGAATATAATGTCGGAAGACAATGCTCCTTCCAATTTTTTGCACCGTGTGTTCATGTGAATCTCTACTCTTGATCTCAGGATACAGCAAAGGACGGCAAAAGCGCCATTTCATTTCAAAGCAGATCAAATTTGAAACTGCAAAAGCAACTATTAACTTATTTTCCAGGCAGCGCCAAATCCCAAGTCTCACTTGCTCATCTCACCCTAATAAATTATTGTTTTCAAATTTACGCAACAGACTGTACAGGATAATCAGCTTACACCTCATTGTAATGTTAATTAAAGGTGGCGCTGACACTGAATCTGAATTAAAGAATGAAATATTTCCAACTTGTCATTAATGCAGACTGATAGTCTCAAACAGTAAAAGAAAGACATTATTTACAACACAATAATATAAATTGTATATTTAAAAACAAAAGGCAGCAGAAAGTAATTACATGGCCATAATCCAATCAAAGGAACAGAAGGCACCATAAACCTCAAGTGCAGAACTCAAGGAGTTTAATAAAACTCATCAGGATTCTGTAATTAGATCACAGCCACAAATTTAGTCTCCCTATCTATTATTATTTGGAATAAATGCTGGACATTTTAGCTCTCTGTAGTTAGGTGTTGATGTTTTTATGCCCTTCAGTGGCTGAAAGCTAAGATCATATTTCATACCAGTTTTTTTTCTCCCCTTTTTGATGCCTTTTTTGTATCATCTCTTGATGAAATGCCGTGTGATGGAGCTTTCTCTTATTTGTGGTGACTATGCCTCTGCATTTTTAGTACATTCTTGCATTTTATGTGTGTGACTCAATTTTGAAGTACACATAATCACTGGTGTGACAAACAGAATGAGGGCCCCTTTCCTGTGGGCCACATATTAAGGACACATTTGCATTTAATAAAGTACATGATCTATTCTATGTTTAAGAAGGAACTGCAGATGATGGAAAATCGAAGGTAGACAAAAATGCTGGAGAAACTAAGCGGTTGAGGCAGCATCTATGGAGCAAATGAAATAGGCGACGTTTCTGGTCAGGATCCTTCTTCAGATCTGTTCTATTGTAACTTCATAGTTGCTGAGGGGAATGCATTGTGAAATGTGCTGTTCGACTGGTGAAGAGCGGTTGTTCTTCCTCACTCACTAGTGAGCAAGCACACAAGGTATCTTTGCCCTCAGGCTGATTGCATTCTGCCTCAAAGCCACAATCTGATTTCTACCAAAGGCCTACACTTGAGATGGTGTAAGCAAGGGTCAGATAAACTACTGACATGTCTCCTTCTCTTACCCAATATAAGCCCAAGTAATACAATCTTGGGGTTATGCAGAAGCACAAATGGAAGGTAGAAATAATAAGCCATTGAAAATGTGGTGAAATAGCAAAAACGAAGGAATGAATGCAGGGTCATTCACACTCCAGGCAGAAGATCGTCTTGCGATGCGTGCATGAATTGGAGAATAGAGGCCACAATGAGCTAAATGCATCGTGTGCACTTAAATGCATCATGCACACATGGAGGGAATTAAAATACAGGTGCATGGAAAAACTGCTGTAGAATGTAATTAATTGGACAGTTTTAGAAATAAGCTGGTGAAAGAGTGAAGGGTGATATAAACAACTTTGCTGTATCATTCTATGATTCTCTCTGAGCATAATTAAATTGAATTGAATTAAATTGAATTGAATAAAATTTATAGCCAAATATGTATACATACAAAGAATTTGCCTTGGTGTTTTGCTCGCAAGGATAACAACACGATATACAGTAGAAGTAAAAATAAAACATTATAATTTAGACATGTGAAGAATAAAATAAAATACCAGAGCAAATGGAGGCCACATTCCTAATTGAAAAAGAACTCATCATATTTTGATCTCATTCTTGTTTCCTCTAGTGCGTTTTTTCCCAAATGTAATATTCTTCCTCATTTTTTGTGTTTCAATATTCTACTGACATGTCTCCTTACCCAATATAAGCCCAAGTAATACAATCTTGGGGTTATGCACAAGCACAAATGGAAGGTAGAAATAATAAGCCATTGTAAAGCCATTTTCTTTCATACAGTGTCCCCATTCTTCCATTTTCTTTTATCCAGTGTCCCCATTCTTCCATTCCCCTTGCAGTGACCAGTTTCCTCCAGTTCCTGACTTACCTACTCTCCTCTCTGAATTTTCCCATTGCTCCATTATTTGCTCCATTGCGTTGGAATGTGTTTTCCTACTTATACCAGCCTCATATTTCCCTCGGTTACCAAGTGTGCCCCCAACACCACCTGTTTAAAATGTCAAAGAAGGAACTGCGCATACTGGCTTAAATCGAAGATAGTCCTTTTTTAAATGCATTTTTTAAATCTCCTTCCTCTTCTCTTTGTTGTTTATCAAATCACAGCAGTTTTCATCACGTTATATGGAAATGCATGCATCTGATAAGAACCAGTTTCATCACAAGCTCTCAAAGATAATGTTGAGTATGCAGCACAAAATATCAATTTTCTTCAGAAGGCACATGAAAATATTGTAGAGAAAATCAAAACAGGACATTTCTGTGAAGGTGTATGGTCATTCATTTACCTATTAGTTGTGTTGCACCCAAATTGGGTGTGTTTTATACTAAAATCAGATATCTGAAGCAATACTATTTTTCAGCTTTGGCATTATTCATCTTGACACAGCAGAATAATTAAAAATCAAAATGCATCAATTTAAAGTTAAAAGAATCTCAAATTATACTTTCTTCAACAAATAGCTCTTAGTGTGCAACAATTGGGTTATTTTATGTCAAATGTTAATTCAGAAGATTTACTTGCAGTGCAAGGACTTTAAAGGATACGCTGTTAAAGTGAAGACGCATATGAATGAACATAGTTCAAAGTCTGCCATCATATCACAGATAAAACTTATGTGCATATATTTTGAACTATCAAAGAAGGTTCTTCACAGAAACATTTTTGAAGTAAATCACAGCCCGTACCTCTGCCCACTCATATGAGCCAATGTTGCCAAATGTAGTTCCTCCCCAGCAACAGAATAAAATGCTGCGGTTTGGTCGCCAATGTCTCTGATGAACTTGGGACATTATCGCTTTGATTATCTCTGTAATGATGGAAGTACTGCTGGTCCAGGGTTCTTCCTTGTTGCCATGGTGACTACCAACAATAACATACTTATCTGGAAACAAAAATATATATTTTGTTCATTGGACTTTTCCACAAAGAAGCCACATAAATTAAAGCAAGAACTACATTCAGTAATTTAGGTATTTAACAAATGAATCTATGTTTAATTTCTGCAGAAGTGAATGGTCTATGGATGCACAGCATAGCCAATTGAAATCATCTGCAATAAAGCTCCAAGTAATAAGATTGCTGCCTGCAGTAGTTCAGGTTTTCTCTCTGTACTTTTGTCTTTAATTGTAGCAAACATTGCATTGATTCACTTGTTCATTCAAACATGTGCCATTTCCTGAATAAAGATTAAAACTGACTTTTATTGTATCACATCCTGGAAATCACAACATATGTCTGTCATGGTTCCTCCATTCATTTGGAAAGTTAAAGAAGAACACTATTAGAATGATGTTCAATTTGAATTGATGTCCAAACTATGTCCAATGTGGTCCAATTGTGGAGAGAAATGCAAGATAGGGTAAATAAATTAAGGGTAAAAATTGCTCTTCTTGTATTTCCACTCATTCAATGTGGTCCAGCTATTTGCCTATGGGCACCACTACTGGGGTGAAAGCTCTCATTCAAGGGAGGGGAAAAATCCATTCAGTTATTAAAACTGGCAGATATTGTACATTTATGATTGCAAGCGCACACAAGCGACTTGGATGTTGATTGCTATGATTCACTAACAACATAACTACCACTGATGTCAATCTTCAAATGTTACATTTAATAATCTACACAGTGACAATGCTTTTTGATCACGTTTTGGTTGATAATAGCCTCATCTAAATATCTACAATCTGAAGAATCAGACAGGAACCGCAAGTTCAAACAGTTAGTGTACGTACGTACCAAGAGAATTTTGACTAAATGGCTGTTAGAATTATGCAGTCTACATGCAGTCATGATTCCACAAGACCATATATGAAGGCCTTTGATTGCAATGCCTAGTTCATCTGTTGCAGCTCATGTTGGCATCGGAGTGTTGGGTATAATTTTATTATGCAAGTACCATACTTGATCAAAAGTGGAATGAGCGCCTTGATCTCATTTGTCATGAAATTCATCCACAGTCATGAGTGCCATATATGCTTTGCACATGGCTGAGTCATTGAGTCATATACAGCATATAAACAAGCCCTTCGGCCCACCTTGTTTATGCTGACCAAGTTGGCATACTGGGATAGTATGTACTTAGCAGTACTTCGCTTGTATATGGCTATTAGCCTTCTTCATCGTTCCGAGCCATCTACTTGTCCAAACATCTTTTGAAATTATTGCACAGTATTCTATCTGAAATTCGGTTCTATTAACTTTAATTAATATGAATTATGGAGGCACATTAGAAAGTGCTGCTTCTACTCTGCAGCACATTTAGCACTGTTGATAGGGGATAATTGTTGTCTTCGCTTCATTACACCAAGGTAGTATATTAACCCAAGGTTTCTTTCTGGATTTAAGTTGTTCTGTTTCTTCAATGACAACAGTGTCCAAATTGCTCAAACTCCAAGGTGGCATGCCAGGCTATGGAAATTTGCAACTACATCATCCCCCTGTGACGGATAAGGTAATTAAACTCCAGGGTCAGACGGGTCTGCAGTGTTCTGGAACACAACTGATGATTGATGAAGGTCGGTGTGGTTTAATAACAGAATACAATTATGAAGAGCCCTGGTGCAGCCTCATGTAGAATGTTGTCGACAGATCTGGTCTCCCTTCTTGGGGAAGGATATACCTGCCATTGAGGGACTGCAGTGAAAATTCCCCAGTTTAATTCCAGAGATGGCCATACTACGAGAGATAAAGGAGACTGGGCCTATACTTCCTTGGAGAATGAAATCCTTTTGAAACATATTAGAAACATAGAAACATAGAAATTAGGTGCAGGAGTAGGCCATTCGGCCCTTCGAGCCTGCACCGCCATTCAATATGATCATGGCTGATCATCCAACTCAGTATCCCGTACCTGCCTTCTCTCCATACCCACTGATCCCCTTAGCCACAAGGGCCACATCTAACTCCCTCTTAAATATAGCCAATGAACTGGCCTCAACTACCCTCTGTGGCAGAGAGTTCCAGAGACCCACCACTCTCTGTGTGAAAAAATTCCTTCTCATCTCAGTCCTAAAGGATTTCCCCCTTATCCTTAAGCTGTGACCCCTTGTCCTGGACCTCCCCAACATCGGGAACAATCTTCCTGCATCTAGCCTGTCCAATATTAGACGATTCTTATGGACATTACTGGTACTGTACACAGTTATTTTTCCTCTGGACAAGACATCTGGAACTAAGGGGTCACTGTCCCAAAATAAGGGTCAGCTATTCAGGATTGAGATTCAGTGAAATTCTTCACTTGGAGGTTGTGAATCTGTGGAATTCTCCAGCCAAGGGGCTGTGGTTGTTCAGTCTCTCAGTATATACTGGACTTTGTTCAATACATTTTTAACAACTAAAGGATTAAAAGAAAATGGGATGTGTAGGCTACTATCCACAAACCTGTTCTAAACCTGTGAAGTGACATTGTTTCCGCATTCATCAGGGGACCGTTAAGAATGGTCCAATCCATTACAATCCAAAAACTGGAGAATAGTGAAAAGGTTTAGGGAAGTCAAAAGGGGTATCACTCACAACAGAATATTCAACTCCAATCCCTTTTACAGCCACAGCATTTAAGGGGTGTTCCTGTTAAGTCTCTGCTCAATAGTGGCCCCCAAAATATTGATAGCGTGAATGCTGGTGATGCCGAGAGTAATGCTGGTGGATGTCAAGAGGAGGTGACGAGACTTTTTTCTTGCTGGAGACGTGTATGTCCTGGCAATTGCATGGTCTGAATGTTATTTGGCATTAACCAGCCCACGGTGGAACATTGTCCTTTACTTTCTGTCAGTATGCGCAGTTTCATCACACGAGGAGCAGAGGAATTGAACATTGTGCAATCATCGGTCAATTTCCCCACTTTCTGACATTATAATGCAGGGATGTCACTGGTGAAACAGCTATTGAGTTGAGACACTTCCCCGAGGATCATCATGGTGCTGCCGTCACTGACCTGCAACAATCACAACTCATTGTTTGAAGAGATAGTCAAGCATGCGGAAACTGTAGCTCACAAATCCGTTAGGAATTTCTTTGAAGTGGTAACCTAGACGATTGATGAGATCAGGGCAATGGACATTATCTATACGGTGTTCAGAAATGTATTTGACAAGGTCTTGTATGGTAGGCTTGCCTGGAAGGTTAGATCACATCGGAGAGCTAGTTAATTGGATACATAATTGGCTTGAAGTTATGAAGCAGAGGGTAATAATAGACGGGTATTTCTCCCACTGGTGGCCTGTGTCCAGGGATCATCACAGGCCCATTGTGGTCATCCAATTAAATGGCTGGATTAGTAGCCAACATCCATTAGAAGCTCAGGGACCCACAGCTACCTTGACTATCCATCCGCCCACCCTGCCTCCTGGAAGGACTCCATTCTATTTTTTTTTTCATTTTTCATTTCTTCTGGCTTTGCTGCTCTGGTGATGCCACTCTCCACACAATTGCTTCATATTCTCATGGCAGGACAGTGCAGTCAGAAATGCAGACGTGCAGTCAGAAATACAGTGCAGTTAGAAATGCAGAAATGCAGTGCAGTCAGAAATGCAGACGTGCAGTCAGAAATACAGTGCAGCTAGAAATGCAGAAATGCAGTGCAGTCAGAAATGCAGACGTGCAGTCAGAAATACAGTGCACTTAGAAATGCAGAAATGCAGTGCAGTCAGAAATGCAGACAGTGCAGAAATCCAAGCACATATACACAGTTAATCTAAGGTGATGTAAAATATCTTGCAAAAATCTCCTAATTATTCAAAACACATTCGGAGACATCAGAAAATAAAATCTAAATTGCTTTAGCAGTTTGAAACATAATGATTTTCAAAATACTTCTGCACAGCTGTCTGACATTTACTTATCTAAAACATAAACTCTTTCTTGATGGCAATTGGAAATGAAAATGCAGTTAGGAAGTGAACTGTTCTAAATCCTAAGATTATGTTAGGTTGTGAACAATGTGAACACCTGTAAATTCGCAGCGTTCTGTCATGGAAGCCCACATCCCACACTTGCGGCTGAAGCCATCAGTGTTCTTGCCAACTACTCTTCCTATTTGCAAGGAAATATGTCATTTCAAGATTCATTGTGCTTGCTGGTCTGGCTGTAATCTACGGCAAGCAATAACAGTACTTGTGGATCCAAGCTATCAATTTACAATTATCCAGTAAAGCAGAGTAATTGGACAAAACCACTCATCAATGGTTTTTCTGCTTATCAACTGTAACTGCTTCTGAGTGGTAATCTATTGGCTGTTATTCACTTTGTCATGTCTTCAAGGCATTAAAGATGCTATTTAAATGCACATATTTTCATCTACCCTCATACATTAAATATATTACATGTGTTTTGTGTTTATCAATATCTCTATCAGGTTGGAAGGGGGTGGTAGTGGTGATGCATCTTGATGCAACTAATCGTATAGATCACAAGGTCATGTGGACTGCAGAAGAAGCAAATCAATCCAGAGAAACTGAGGATAGAAGTCCATTCTCCATCAATACAGCTGCTCATTTTAATTATTTCTGCAATTCAGCTCCATGGACTTCAGCTGCTCCTATAACGCACACTTAGCACAAGTGATTGAGGACACATTTCTATCTTAGTGACTAATAATGCTCAAGACAATAACAATCAAGCTTATCACCATTGCATAATCCAACTCAATTTTCTACAAAATACAGAGCATTATTGTTTTACTGCCAGTGCTTTGACCTTCATCCTAAAAAAATCTCATTAGCATGCTGCTTAACACACTAAACTGTGCAGCCCATTTAAAACACACCAAATGATGCTGAATGCTAAGTAGTTTCATCCCGACAGTGCGAACATTTTATTAGCTCAAGCAATGTACTGTACTAAGAATAAAACAAGGCCCCTGCAGACCTATTACCTTCACAACAGCAATTTTTAGTCTTTCAAATTTCTGTTTGGTGCACCACATCAAGTCATCTTCACCATCTTAAAATGTGCCGTCTTAAGCATTACATCTAAAACAATCCATTGCCGCCGAAAATCACTAATGTTAACAATGTCTAAATTAAACTGTATAACAATGTCATTAATTTTATAGCTGTTATTCAAATGTGTATGCATGCTACATTACAAATTAGTGTGCACTAATTACATTTAAAACAAACTTTATTTTAATGAAGGTCAAATACAAAGTAAGATCATAAAACGTCAGTGCTGATACTCCAGGTATTGACGATATATTATAATTAGAAGTACTAAATGAATAAGATGGCTTGTTTCAAACTGCATCAAATAAGTCTATATATATATAAACAATAAACTATTCTAACGTAGATTTTTTTTTCCCCCAAATGAAACCTAGATATATTTCAAATCGAAGATTTCTACAAGCCGGAATATGGATCATGTGCAGGCAGAAAGGATTAGTTTATTAACTCGGCGTAGAAGGCCTGTTCCTGTGTTGTACTGTTTGTTCTATGTTCAATTGAACTTCAGTTACATTTGCTGGCGGTGGCTTGGTTCAAAGCAAAGATCAAGAGTACGATTTTGTGAACCATGATTGATGCTATACTGCATTTAAACAACAGATGGTGATGAATGAAGCAGTATGAGATTAACACCTCGTTCTCAAAAGAACAAACAGAAATACTGGTAGACAAAAATGCTGGAGAAACTCAGCGGCACCAACAGAAACACTGAATATGTTTTGTCCGTGGCTTGTTAGAACATTGAGTGGTAAAAAAGATTCAAGTCACAGGAAGAGTGAATAAATATTTGGAGAGACAATAAAAATACCTTTGAGGAAACTGCAAGTTTGTTAGGCAATGAATAATGTCTTCAAAGTTCCGACAACCAAACGAATCTCAACCCGAAACGTCGCAAATTCATTCTCCCAATAGGTGTTGCCTCACCCACTGAGTTTCTCCAGCATTTTGTGCCTAACCCTCGATTTTACCAGCATCTGCAGTTCTTTCTTAAACGAATAGACTCCTATTGTGTTAAATTTTATAATGCACTAATCGTCTCCTTGCCTTGGTTTGTTTAGGCGTACTCACCCCAGCCACTCCCTTTTCTCCTCTCATCCATAAGGCAAGAGGTACAGAAGTTTGGAAATGCATACCTCCAATTTGCCTATTTCCTTTGCTCCATAGATGCTGCCTCACTCGCTGAGTTTCTCCAGCGTTTTTGTCTACCAGTGCAAAGGGAAAGTTGCCTTTCAGCTGGAGGCTATATCTATCCAAGCTCTATAAAAAGCCTATCAGTATGCTTGTTGGAGACAAAGAAAATGCAGATGCTGGAATCTTGAGCAGTCGGTAGCTTTAGAGGGAAATGTTCAGGTCAGGGCCCTTTATCAATCTCATTCTCTGGAAGGTTCCCACATGCACCCGCCAGAAATTTAGTCATGCTGCCATGCAAGAGTTGTTATGCTAATGATTATTAAGGTCTTAGCAGCTCTCAGATTCTATGGCTGGGCTGGTCCCAGGCTGGAACTGGAGGTATCTGTAAAATATCACAGATAGCATTGCCTAAGGGAGGACATATACATTAATTCCAAGAGAGCTGATGGCAAATCAGTTTCCTTTTCACTCACACAACAAACAGATTGAGTACAGCTTTTCCCAACCCAAAACGTCTCTGTCCATGTTCTGACTGCCTTGCTGAGTTACTCCAGCACTTTGTGTCCTTTTAAAAAAAAAAAAATCAGCATCTGCTGTTCCTTGCACATTGCCAATAATTGTAGTCCTGTGGCATGATGGGCTACATGAAATAGACTAAAATAAATGACTTCTTTTTCTGTCCTTAGTGCAAATTTAAACAGTTAATTTGTACATGTATACATATACAGCTTTAGTGTTAGGGGAGTTATACATACCCATGGTGTATTTGTAAGGTTTATGCTTGATTATTCTAAGGACAGAACAAGGTCAGGTTAGCTCTTTGGTATATAAAACCTGGATAAGGAGGAGGTAATATTTCCACAGACAAAAAACCTCTCACACAGATCATTAATTGCCAAGGGCACTATGCCTAGTCAGCCTAGAAACAGCCCTTTGTCTGGTTTAAGCTGCACCTGATAAGAATCGGAGCAAGGACCCCGAGGGCATTTTCTCGAGTGAACTGAATGGGACACTAACAACGTGTGTACAGGAGATAAGGAAAATAATGAGTGCACAGGGCTGAAGCCCAAGCTGGAAGGAACCTGTCTTGAGTTCCTTTTCTCTGACGGGAAAACTGAAGGGGTTGAAGTAATGTAATGATTGAAATGAAAGAGAAAGGAGAGAAGACTAGAAGGAAGAAGTGGGCAGGGGCCAGACCGAACCATCCGTCTTCAATTCCAGGTAGTCCCAGCTTCTCCCTCTTTCCCCTCCCCTTCCCAGCTCTCCCACAGCCCACTGCCTCCGCCTCTTTCTTTCTTCTCCCCGCCCCCACCCCCACATCAGTCTGAAGAAGGGTCTCGACCCGAAACGTCGCCTATTTCCTTCGCTCCATAGATGCTGCCTCACCCGCTGAGTTTTTCCAGCATTTTTGTCTACCTTTGATTTTCCAGCATCTGCAGTTCCTTCTTACACACATCCTCATGAAGTCATCTCTGAAGTGGTTGAAAGCCCTCAAGGTCTAGAGTCATCAGCGGGTGCCAGGATAAAACAATCTTTAGTGACCGAAAGCTGTCGTCCATTTGCTCCTCAGCAATTCCAGAACTTGTGCATGATTAAGATCAATGACAATTATCATGTCCTTTTTTTTACACAAATGGTGGTAGGTGCGTGGAACAAGCTGCCAGGAGCGGTGGTGGAAGCAGATACAATAATGACACTGAGATAGGTTCATGGATATGCAGGGGATGGAGGGATATGATGATGTGAGGGTAGAGATTAACTTGGCACTATGCTAACCACAGACATTGTGGGCAGAAGGGCCTCTTCTTCTGCTGTACTGTTCTATATTGTACGTTCTGTGTTCAATTCACATGACAGCACAATATCATTGTGTGAAATTCAATCATGCAGGACATAAACTTTATTAACGATAAATATAAACTTCTTGAAAGGCAATGGAAATATATTTTCGAAGAATTGTATTTTGTTGATCAGCAAGCACAACTATTTAGAAATTCAGTTGCATTTAGAAATTAGGCGACATGCGATTAGGAAATTTAAATAAAACCAATATTGATTAGGATTATAAATTGAAAATGACAAAGAAAAAAATATCAGATTAAAACAGCGAATTTAATTATAAAAAAAATCAGTGCCACCCCTGCTAAACAGACCTCTGTCCAAATAAATCTGCAGCTCACACATAAACCATATGGTTATCTATTATCAGTGGTTGTTTGCAAAAGGTTTAGTCTTAGCCCATTTAGTGGACCAAATGTTCATTGGGATTGAACCATTAAAGTAACAGAAGGAAACGGTTTTGCTGTTGGACAGTAATTTAATTGAGCTCTGTTTCAGTGCTGTAACCATGGCAGACGCCAGTGGGAGTGTGAGGATAGTAGACTGAAAGGTAGATTTTAATGTAGGAAGGAATTGCAGATGCTGGTTTAAACCGTAGACACAAAATGCTGGAGTACTGTAACTCAGCGGGACTGGCAGCATCTCTGGAAAGAAGGTGTGGGTGACTTTTCGGGTCGAGACCCTTATGAATTGGATCGACCCAAAACGCCATCCATTCCTCGCCAGAGATGCATGTCTGTCCGGCTGAGTTACTCCAGCTTTTTGTGTCTATCTTCAGAGGAAATGTAAAGTCAAGGATCTCCTCTAAGCAACAAATGTGACAATTCTTCTTCAGATACCCAAATCTTTATTCATTTCCTTTACTTACAGAATTGAACATAAATAACTTCCTTTGTAATGAAAACACAGTACATTGCACTGGTGTTGGATTGTTACTGAACAGCAGACTGGCAGAACAACATTCGACCTCAAGCAATGGACTATGACACCAGGGGCCCTGTGAGGGGTTTGGGATTAAATAAAATGACTGCCCATGAAGGCGAGACAGAACATCCTTATTTATCTACTATATATATACAAATGTATTGTGAATATAGACACCAAATACTGGAATAACTCAGTGGGGCAGGCAGCATCTCTGGTGAGAAGGAATAGGTGACGTTTCGGGTCAAGACCCTTCTTCAGACTTGTCTGGGGAAAGGGAAAGGAGAGATATAGACGGTGATGTAGAGAGACATAGAACAAAATATATGCAAAAAAGTTACAATGATAAAGGAAACAAGTCATTGTTAGCATCTTGCTAGGTGAGAACGAGAAGCTGGTGTGACTTGGGTAGGGGAGCGATGAAGAGAGAGGGAGTGCAGGGGTTACTTGAAATTAAAGAAATCACTATTCATACCACTAGGTTGTAAGCTGCCCAAGCAAAATATGAGATGCTGTTCCTCCAATTTGCAATTAGCCTCAATCTGACAATGGAGGAGGCCTAGGACAGAAAGGTCAGTGAGCGAATGGGAAGGGGAATTGAAGTGTTTGGCAACCGGGGGATCGGGTAGGTCCAGGTGAGCGAAGGTGTTCAGCGAAACGATCGCCCAGTCTATGTTTGGTCTTGCCAATGTATGAGTCCATATCTTAAATAACGGATACAGAAGATGAGGGTGGAGGAGGTGCAGTTAGGTCCAGGCGGACTGAGCGAATGGTGATTATTTGTTATCATTATTCATATCAAACTATGAGAATAAGCATTTGCTGTCAGGAGATAGAAGACAAAAAAGATGGATTTGGCCGACTCTATGTTACCTCGTACGACAATTCCTTCCTTTAAGGAGTATGTCCTTCGTTAGGCCAGATCAAACTGACTGCAGTAAAACTTAGAGAAGGCCAAATTGGTACAGCATCTCATATTTTGCTTGGGCAGGTAACAGGTTTGAATATTGAATTCTCCAACTTCAAATAATCCCGGCATTCCCTCTCTCTCCATCCCTCCCCCACCCAAGTCGCACCAGCTTCATGTTTTCACCCAACAAACAGATAACAATGGCCTATTTTCTTTATCATCGTTACTTCTTTGCATATTTTTCATTCATTGTTATTTGTCTGTCTACATAATTGTCTATATCTCTTGTTTCCCTTTCCCCTGAAGAAGGGTCTTGACCCGAAACGTCACCCATTCCTTCTCTCCAGAGATGCTGCCTGTCCTGCTGAGCTACTCCAGCTTTTTGTGTCTATTTACTAGTAATGACCCAATGTTTAAGCCAAATGCATGGTGACAAAGACTCGTACATTGAAGAACTTTCCAATTCAGAGGTGCAAGGTTACCAAGGTTATGTGCAGCAAAGTCATGCTTCACATAACACATTGAATGGCTCGATTAACTAATCACCTGATCCCAAAAAATGTTATTTTCAGGAGGATTTTGTATCTCATTTGCATTTAAGTGAATCAATATCAACTATTTTCGTTCATTCCCTGTGGATTTTGTTCCACAGATTGGCCATCCACTCACTGGAACAAGGGAGGAAAGGTGCACCAGTTACAGAGGTAATGAAGTAACATAGCTGTGACCTTCTGGAACAGCTGGTTATTCATGGAAAAAAAATAAAGTGGACAAAGCATTTCAATTGCATGACCAATTCAATTTTAATTTAATGGTCAGGGTAGAATATACAGTATTTTCAAAGGTCACCAGCAGTGTTCAGTCTCTCTGTAATTACATTTGGTCTAAATGCTGCACTTGGTAACACATACCACAGTAAAAATGAAACAATGAAAAGTCGAAAAAAAATCATTCCACACTTGCAATGAAAATCTCATCTGAAAAGAGATGCAGTAAAGCACTAAAATGCAGCACTAATCACTGTCCCACATCCTAAAGCTGGATGTGCATGTCTGAATTTCATAGGTTTTCTGGAAACTACAGTGCCCTCCATAATGTTTGGGACAAAGATCCATCATTTATTTATTTGCCTCTATTTGAGATTTGTAATAAAAAAAATCACATGTGGTTAAAGTGTACATTGTCAGATTTTAATAAAGGCCATTTTTATACATTTTAGTTTCACCATGTAGAAATTACAGCAATGGTTATTGATATTATGGTGCCATTTAAATGCACCATAGTGTTTGGGACACATGGCTTCACAGCCATTTGTAATTGCTCAGGTGTGTTTAAGTGTCCCCTTAATGCAGGTATAAGAGAGCTCTCAGCACCTAGTCTTTCCTCCAGTATTGTCATCACCTTTGGAAACTTTTATTGCTGTTTATCAACACGAGGACCAAAGTTGTGTCAATGAAAGTCAAAGAAGCCACTGTGAGACTGAGAAACAAGAATAAAACTGTTAGAAACATCAATCAAACCTTAGGCTTACCAAAATCAACTGTTTGGAACATCATTAAGAAAGAGAGCACTGGTGAGCTTACTAATCACAAAGGGACCGGCAGGCCAAGGAAGACCTCCACAGCTGATGACAGAAGAATTCTCTTTATAATAAAGAAAAATCCCCAAACACCTGTCCGACAGATCAGAAACACTTTTCAGGAGTCAGATGTGGATTTGTCAATGACCACTGTCCGCAGAAGCCTTCAGGAACGGAAAAACAGAGGTTACACTGCACGATACAAACCACTGGTTAGCCGCAAAAATAGGATGGCCAGGTTACAGTTTGACAAGAAGTACTTAAAAGAGCAACCACAGTTATGGAAAAAAACTCTTGTGGACAGATGAGTCAAAGATTAACATATCAGAGTGATGGCAAGAGCAAAGTGTGGAGGAGCGAAGGAACTGCCCAAGATCCAAAACATACCACCTCATCTGTGAAACACGATGGTGGTGGTGTTATGGCCTGGGCATGTATGGCTGCTGAAGGTACTGGCTTGCTTATCTTCAACGATGATACAACTGCTGATGGTAGTAGCATAATGAATTCTGAAGTGTATAGACACATCCTATCTGCTCAAGTTCAAACAAATGCCTCAAAACTCATTGGCTGGCGGTTCATTCTATAGCAAGACAATAATCCCAAACATACTGCTAAGGCAACAAAGGTGTTTTCAAAGCTAAAAAATTGTCAATTCTTGAGTGGTCAAGTCAGTCACCTTATCTGAACCCAATTGAGTATGCCCTTTATATAGAAACATAGAAAATAGGTGCAAAGTAGGCCATTCGGCCCTTCGAGCTTACACCACCATTCAATATGATCATGGCTGATCATCCAACTCAGTATCCCATACCTGCCTTCTCTCCATACACCCTGATCCCCTTAGCCACAAGGGCCACATCTAACTCCCTCTTAAATATAGCCAATGAACTGGCCTCAACTACCTTCTGCGGTAGAGAATTCCAGAGATTCACCACTCTCTGTGTGAAAAATGTTGTTCTCATCTCGGTCCTAAAAGCTTCCCCCTTATCCTTAAACTGTGACCCCTTGTTCTGGACTTCCCCAACATCAGGAACATTCTTCCTGCATCTAGCCTGTCCAACCCCTTAAGAATTTTGTACGTTTCTATAAGATCCCCCCTCAATCTTCTCAATTCTAGCGAGTACAAGCCGCGTCTATCCAGTCTTTCTTCATATGAAAATCCTGACATCCCAGGAATCAGTCTGGTGAACCTTCTCTGTACTCCCCCTATGGCAAGAATGTCTTTCCTCAGATTAGGAGACCAAAACTGGACGCAATACTCCAGGTGTGGTCTCACCAAGACCCTGTACAACTGCAGTAGAACCTCCCTGCTCTTGTACTCAAATCCTTTTGTTATGAATGCTAACATACCATTCACTTTCTTCACAGCCTGCTGCACCTGCATGCCTACTTTCAATGACTAGTGTACCATGACACCCAGGTCTCGTTGCATCTCCCCTTTTCCTAGTCAGCCACCATTCAGATAATAGTCTACTCTCCTGTTTTTGCCACCAAAGTGGATAACCTCACATGTATCCACATTATACTGCATCTGCCATGCATTTGCCCACTCATCCAACCTATCCAAGTTACCTTGCAGCCTCCTAGCATCCTCCTCACAGCTAACACTGCCCCCCAGCTTCGTGTCATCTGCAAACCTGGAGATGTTGCATTCAATTCCCTCGTCCAAATCATTAATATATATTGTAAATAGCTGGGGTCCCAGCACCGAGCCTTGCGGTACCCCACTAGTCACTGTCTGCCATTCTGAAAAGGACCCATTTACTCCTACTCTTTGCTCCCTGTCTGCCAGCCAGTTCTCTATCCACATCAATACTGAACCCCCAATACCGTGTGCTTTAAGTTTGTATACTAATCTCTTATGTGGGACCTTGTCGAAAGCCTTCTGAAAGTCCAGATATAACACATCCACCGGTTCCCCTTTATCCACTCTACTAGTTACATCCTCGAAAAATTCTATAAGATTTGTCAGGCATGATTTACCTTTCATAAATTCATGCTGACTTTGTCCAATGATTTCACCACTTTCCAAATGTGCTGCTATCCCATCTTTAATAACTGACTCTTGCAGTTAATAACTGACTCTAGCATATGCTGAAGAGACAACTGAAGGGGACTAGCCCCCAAAACAAGCACAAGCTAAAGATGGCTGCAATACAGGCCTGGCAGAGCATCACCAGAGAAGACACCCAGCAACTGGTGATGTCCATGGATCGCAGACTTCAAGCAGTCATTGCATGCAAAGAATATGCAAGAAAATACTAAACATGACTACATTAATTTACATGATATTGCTGTGCCCTGAAATGGGGGGACTATGTATAAACACTGCTGTAATTTCTACATGATGAAACCAAAATGTATAAAAATGGCCGTTATTAAAATCTGATAATGCGCACTTTAACCACATGTGATTTTTTTTCTATTACAAATCTCAAATTGTGGAATACAGAAGCAAATAAATAAATGATGGGTCTTTGTCCCAAACATTATGGAGGGCACTGTATGTTTCGCCTCAATATATGATCGTTCACTGAGAAATGCTGGCCAAGCTATCAAGGAATACAACAGAAAGTACTACATAATTAGATAAATAAATAAGGAATTTAACCAGAAAAGCAACTCTAACAATACCGAATATGTGTGCAATCACTTTCACTGTTGTAGCACCTCAATATGTGTTATACCAAAAATGAAAATAGTTTACAAGCATAAAAAATGTAGTTACCTGGGTTGATAGATCCTTTGAGGAAGCCTATTACATTCTGAATCGTCTTATATTCTGAGATTTTTCCCACCTCCAGCCTGATAGTTTTCCTGACTGCAATAAAAAAACAAGTGGAGACTAAACAAAAGATCTGGAGTAAAGGTAACACTTGCATAGAATGCTCAATCTGTTTAACCATTCATTCATACCATTATCCAGTTACTGGATGTGGAGATTGTTGACAAGCCCAGTAATTATTCCCCACCCCATCCTGGAGATGATCTTAGGGAGTCCTTTTTTCGAACTGCTGTTTCTTCCTAATAAAGGTACCTTCATATTGTGATGGAGTTTCAGGATTTCGACTCAGAAACAACAGTGATCCATTTGCAAATTTGGATGATGTGCAGATAGTAGGATTCAAAGGTGTCGACTGATATTGCCCTTGTATGGTGGTGGTGGTTGCAGATTTGGGAGGTTATGACAAATTATAATAGTCCAACTAAATTATTTACAAATTTCTGCAAGCTAATTTTCATCCTCTGTGTTACTAACTTCTAAAACAATTATTAAATCAGAGGGTACATAAAAGGCTGGAGAAACTCAGCAGGTGCAGCAGCATCTAAGGAGCGAAGGAGATAGGCGACGTTTCGGGCCAAAACCCTTCTTCAGATCCAGCACATCAATGAATCTGACAAGCTATCTGTACAAAAGCCCAGGAATAGCATTAGTCAATTGAAATTAATTCTTTGTTGAATGATTTTTTTCTTTACAGAGTCCAGCTTTATATTTTTCACTTTCAAGCATACATAACACTTATTTGATGTATTTAAAACATTAGAGTCCCAAGAGTATTTTATTGTCATATGTCCCAGATAGAACAAATTCTTATTGTTGCAGCACAACAGGATATGTAAACATAATATAATATGAAAAATGAGAGAGAGAAAAGAAAAGTTCAGTGTGTATATATTCACATCCTCACAATATATTTATACATCAAGGTTTCAAGGTCAGTTTACTGTCACATGTACCAATTAAGGTACAGTGAAACTCAAATTACCTTTTGTGTCATTCTAAAAGTTCATTATACAAAAATAATTTGGTTTGAAGTTCCACTGCCCTGTTAGTGCAGCAATTTTCTAAATGATAGTCTGCATAATTCAAATGGGTTTTGCAGCTGAATAGTTAAAATGCTGCTGGTGCAAAATGACGTTTTCACAGAGCATCACAGGTCTAATATACAAAATGTCTAGCGTTTAACAGTTTCAGACAGTGGCAATCAGCTCGTTTAATTGCAGTCTCATTTCTGCTCTTGAAGTAGCTGTCAATCAATCACCATTTCACTCGGAAGAATACTGACTGATTGACGGCTCATTGGTGGTCACAAACAGCAAAGATGCACCTCAGTGACTGCTCATGGATGTTTAAAGAGCAAACCCGCTCGCTGCTATATCGTTTAATGTACAGAATCACCTTGACAACATAAATTCATCAACTATATGCAAAAACAAACTTTTTAGTTTGCATATCTTTTGTTCGTTTGTTCTCTATCTCTCAACATCACTGTCTATATCTCATGTTTCCCTTTCCCCTGACTAGTCTAAAGCAGGGTCTCGACCCGAAATGTCACCCATTCCTTCTCTCCAGAGACGCTGCCTCTGCCGCTGAGTTAGTCAAGAATTTTGTGTCGATATTCGGTCTAAACCAGCATCTGCAGTTCCTTCCGATACAAACTTTTTATTAGTTTGTTCCACATTACTAACTTAGCAATGATTCAGATCTTGGAATAGAAAATAAATGATGTGACTAAATCTAACCATTGTTAATATACAAAATGAACAATTTCTGCCAGTTATAAGTATATAATTAAATATAAAATGTTAAAAATGCAGTCCAGGACACTGCAGAAAATGCACAATGCAATATTTCCCCAAGAGTCTTTGCAATGAAAATATTGAATGCTCTGAAAATATTCTACTCATATAAGCACCAATGAAACTTGGCAGAAAACGGAGACTATCTGTATCCACCGATCACTGTCCTGCCCCTCCTCGCTTCCAGCTTCCTTCCTCCCCCCACAACAGTCTGAAGAAGGGTCCAGAACCAAAACATCTAACAAGGTTCTCCAGAGATTCTGTCTGACTCACTGAGTTACTCCAGTACTTTGTGTCTTTCTTTTAAATGTAAACAACCTTTAGCTTTCCTATACCCTTCAATCTATCCTTCCCTCCTTGCAATCCCTACCCTACACCAGCACCATTTCCAAAATATGCTCAACTTGTGAAAACCTGGCTGAATTAATACTTGTACTCTGCATTGAACCTACAATGCTAGCTCACCCTCACGGCTTGGCTGCTCCTCAGCAAGGTTCTGTGAAGAAAGGATTGTTAATAGAAACACTGCCACTAACTAAAACGGCAAACCAGTTGAAAGGTGCAAAGATCGTTGTAGAATAAATTGTAGAATGCAAACAAAAACAATGTAAAAATGACGGAATAACCGGGTGAGGGGAGAGCTAAGAGTAAGAGCTTGTGGCAACATCTCTGGGAGGGAGGGGGGGGGAAGAATTGGTTGAGGAGTCAGATAGCAGTGGAGAAGAAGCTGTACTTAAATCTGGATGGCCGAGGTTTCAAGCTAGGGGGAAGGAGAGAAAAGGGAATGTCCAGAATGATGATATTCCCAGCCTTCCCGATGTCACACATTGTGAAGATGGACTGGATGGAAGGAAGTTACAAACCTTTTACGGACTGGGCTGTGTCCATGAGTAAACAAAAAGGATTGGTTTGTTGAATTATATAAAATTCAGGTGGTAGTTCTGAGTAGGGATTCATGTTAAAATTTATATTTTCAAATTTATATCCTTAACTTGGCTACAGAAACTCAATGCAAATGGGATAAATCGGCAAAACAAATTACTAGTAATTAAAAAAGGCAGCTCAGATAAAACAAATTAAGTTGAGAAACAGCCATCGAGGTTGAAAGTTCTTTGTTGATAGCACTGTTATATGTATTTTCAAGTTTATTTATACTTGTTGATTATATTACACTCATTTGCATCTGAGACATACATAAGCATTGATTAACTTTCATAACTCTGACAGATGGTAAAGCTGTGGGCAGGACCTAGTTATCTTGTAAAGACTTCAAAAGGTGTTGTGTGGGCACATCTTGTTTGTTCCAAATCCATTTTTATAGTGTGTTACATCAGGAAGGCTGGAAGTACTATAGCACTGGGCATTCCCTTTTCTCTCTTCGCCTTTCTTGTAAATGCAGGAGCTTGAAAGCTCGGACATCCCGATTTAAGTACAGTTTCTACTCCACTACTATCAGATTCCAGAACCAGTCATCTCTTTCACATCCACTTCCGGGAGGTACTGCACAGTTGCAAGAACCTTACCAGTTGACACCGAGACCACCTCAGTGATAAAGGTCAGCCTTCCAGATTAGTTTAGTTTAGTTTAGTTAAAGGTGGTGAAAATTCAGAAAAATCAGGGACATTAGTATGTTCGTGAAATACATAAAAGTTTCACCTAGTGTGCTGGAGCAATCTGAATCTGGGCCTTTGACTTTGAAAAGAAACATCCTTTAACAGTTTAAAATAAAGTTTATTACTGACATGAAATAAAGTGTGGCAGTGTGGCGCAGCAGTAGGGTTGCTGCCTAACAATGCTTGCAGCGTCAGAGACCCGGGTTCGATCCTGACCACGGGTGCTGTCTGTACACAGTTTGTATGTTCTCCCCGTGACCGGCTAGGCTTTCCCCGGGTGCTCCGGTTTCCTCCCACACCGCACAGGTTTGTAGGTTAATTGGCTTGGCATAAATGTAAATTGACCCTAGTGTGTGTAGGAAAGCATTGGGATCGCTGGTCGGCACAGACTCGGTGGCCGAAGGGTCTGTTTCCTCGCTGTATCTCGAAACTAAACTAAAGTGTGGGAAGCCATTCAGGCAAGTGGTAAATTGGGTCAGAATCCTTTACTTTTTGAGAGTTCCAAGATTGTTTGAGATACACACAAAACAAAATGCTACTTGATTTACTTGACTTCCTTTTTACAGGGGATTATTATGCACAGTAATTGAGTCTGCACTGAAAATATTCACCACTTCAAAAACACAGGAGAACTCACTCAGCAACTTTCTCACTTGATTTCTCTGGAGAATTGCAGTTTTATCCCAATCTGCTCATTTAATTTAAAAAAATGTTCATGTACTACAGCAATGACTGCTGAGAACTGATACTAAATCTAACACATTTTGCCGCTATGAGACCATGGGTTTTTCAAAGAATGAAAGCTGCAACTACAATACAAAATATAGCAACATCGTTTTCTGGTGACTCTTCTTTCAAATGTTTGCTATTTGTCGGCATTACTTCTGGAACCGATTCATTCTTTCTTGTCCTTTTTGTTCTTGTCCTCACTGCACCAGAGACCCGGGCTCGATTCTGACCTCGGGTGCTGTCTGTGTAGAGTTTGCATGTTCTCCCTGTGACTGCGTGCTCCGGTTTTCTTCCACATCCCAAAGACATGCGGATTTGTAGGCTAATTGGACTCTGTAAATTGCCCTTAGTGTATAGGGAGTGGATGCAAACAATAGGATAATGTAGAACTTGATGGTCAAAGTCAAGTCAAAAGAGTTTATTGTCATGTGTCCCTGACAGGACAATGAAAATCTTTCTTTGCATAGCACAACAGAACATAGTAGGCATTGACTACAAATATACACACATGAATTAATAAATTAATAAAGTGCAAATAACAGATGGAGGGATATTAATGTTCAGCGTTCCGAGCCAGGTTTAGTAGCCTGATGGCTGTGGGGAAGTAGCAATGGTCAGCATTGACTTTGTGGGCCGAAGCACCCATTTCATTGCTGTATTTCTAAACTAAATTATTGTAGCCATTCTATGGAAACTGAGGCGGATAAATGGCTCTCATTCTGATAATGCTATTCGACTCAGCAACTTGAAGAACTATGGTATCGAATACATCCCTTTATAATACTAGTTAATACCTTCTAAAACAACAGGTTCAATATCAAATGTTAAGTGTGCTAAGAATCAACTTATGATCTATACTCCATTATACAGCGTGGCGTGACACCAATAAACTGAACCAGTCAAGCAAAAATGATATACGATACGATACGATAGAACATTATTTATCCCAGGAGGGAAATTGATCTGCCAACAGTCGTAAAACATAAGATACATGAAACATGAAATTAAAGTGACGAGTGGAATGGATTAGGGATGTGCAAAGGTTGGGGGGAGGGGAGTCAGTCCACCCCACGACAGAAGTGGGAGGAGTTCTACAGTTTAATAGCCACAGGGAAGAAGGATCTCATGTTACGCACTGTACTGCACCTTGGTGGAACCAGTCTGTTGCTGAAGGTACCCCTCAGGTTGACCAGTGTGTCATGGAGGGGGTGAGCTGTATTGTCCAGGATGCTCCGCAGCTTGAAGAGCATCTTCCCCTCCAAGACCCACCTTGCATGAATCTACCTCCGCCGCCATGAGGGAGCCAACCTTCCTGATGAGTTTGTTGATCCTGTTGGCGTCCGCAGCCTTCGCCCTGCTGCCCAGCACCCGGCAGCGAAGAAGATGGCACTGGCTACCGCCGATTGGTAGAACATCTGCAGCATCTTACTGCAGACGTTGAATAATGAATAATACATAATATAATTTCAACAAAAGTTACAAAGTGCTGGAGTAACAACAGTCACACAGCAGCTCTGGAGAACATGGATAGGTAACGTTTACGGTAGGCGGCTTCTTCAGACTGATTTTGGCGAGAGTAAAAAAGTTGAAAGAGAGGAGGGGCACAACAAAGCCTGGCCTCCCTTGTCCATCCCTTCCGACCTACAAAGTCATCACCTCCCAGTCTGTTGCCAACTCATCACCTCTGGCGATCTCTCTTCCACTACCTCCAACCTCATCGTTCCCCAACTCTGCACTGCCTGCCCACTTTTATCTCCTTCCCAAAATCCACAGACAACTGCCCTGGCAGACCCATTGTTTCTGCCTTCTCCAGCCATACAAAACTCATCTCCAAATACTTTGATTCCATCCCATCCACCATCTTGAGCAGTCCCTTTCGCCCGATACCCTCACACCTGTATCCAGCTGTCACTTACCAGGCTTTATCCGGCCCCTCCTCTCCTCCAGCTTACTTGCCCCATCCCCCAACCACAATCAGTCTGAAGAAGTGTCCCGACCAAAAACATCAGCTATCCGTGTTCCAGGGATGCTGCCTGAAACCGCTGAGTTACTCCACTACTTTGCGTCTTTATTTGTAAACCCTGCAGCTGCGGTCCCTTGTGCTGGCTGTGCGGTGCTGGCTCGAAGGGCCGAATGGCCTACTCCTGCACCTATTGTCTATTGTGTCTATACAGTTCCACACACTGCTATACTGGACAGTAGAGAGATTGAAAGAGGTGCACCTTGCCAGACTACCTGTCCTTCATGGAAAGGTTTCTGCAAAAAAACACCTTTGGCCACAGGTTCATCATGCAATGGATGGCATGGTGGATCCTGTAGTGTGGATTCCTGGCAAAATATCATAGATATTTGACAGAATGGCTCATCACCCTTGCCGGCAGTGAGAAGGGCCCTCTCTATCACGTCCTTCCTGATACAGTCAGAGTCCCGCTGTTGGAACATGCTGCCTTCGAGAATGACTGCGGTGAGGATGAGATGATCGGCAGCCTCTTTATTTCCAAGAACGTCTGGAAATAATTGCTTGTTTTGCTTTGCCCTGAGCGGTTGTGTAACAGAGGACTTTGATCTATGGACTAGTCACAGGAATGCATACCGAGACAAACATCAAATGCAAATGGATGATCATAAACCTGTTGAAAGACATAGTTTGGTCTGCATGAAAATTGTTGGCCTCCCAGGGCAAGGAGATGTCTCCGACTGGCGCATTACAGGGTACAGGGGTAAGTGCTGACAGACACTGAAGATACAAGAAACTGGAGATGCTTGTATTTTGAGCAAAACACAAGGTGCTGGAGGAACCCAGTGGGTAAAGCAGCATCTGTGAATAGAAAAGACAAACCACATTTCGGGTCCAAATTTCATCTGCCCCTTGCTCCACAGATGATGTCTGACCTGCTAACACACTAAACCTTGCGCAAAGACCGCAAAAAATGCAAAGGCTTTACGGGGTTGGTCAACATTCAATTCACTGGACGGTGAAACGTGGCGTCGGTGCATTAAAAAAAAATAACTAAGGGTATAATTAATGCATAAGAATGAATACATTTGCTGTATTTATTATAAATAAAGTATTTTTTTAATTAAAAGGTGATGGTAACCTGAATATTCTAATGGATAATATAGAATGCTACCGAATTCTAAATGTCAAAATAAATTGTTGCATTTCTCAAATTATACCACTGGGAATTGGATGTGGCTTGTAGTTTAATATGAGAATTTCTACAATATTTATTTAACAATTCCTTAAATATGAGGAATTAAGGTGCAGAACAAAATAGTTAATCGGAAACTATGAAAAGAGTTGATTTTCACTTGAGTCAAGGAGTGATAGAGCAGGAAACAGGCCCTTCAGCCCCACAAGATGCCCACGTATGCAAGCCCCATCATATCTATATAATTAAAAGTGTCATCTTGACCACTTGCTGTCTGCGCTGCATATTGATTTTTAAAAAAACGCTACCACATATTGCTATGATTTTTGGCTATCTTACTAACAGTCCTCCTCCGCTGAACAGGCCCCGAGGATTTTTCCCATCGATGAAAAATAAAAATGTTACGAGTGTTTAAAAAACCTTGAGATCCTCTCGCCTGTCAATCACCACAATGAAGGTATCGCCCCTTCTGGGATGGGGGGGGGTTGGGGTGGGGGCAAGACTATGAAACCTCGGATGCCTGGACATGAATCAGTCACTCTGCAAGATCGCGAGGGAGAGGCCACGACTCTCATTCTAAACTGTGAATCAACTGAACTGTGAGTCTGCAATGTACTTGCAATAAATGATTTGTTAGCCCTTAATGACAATACCATGAGTTGTTTGACGTGCTGTCCTGCCTGTGCTTGAAACTGCAATGCTTTATTAGATCCGGCTGTGTTTGGAAGGAATAAATGCTTTATTAGGTCCGACTTTGTTTGGTTCAATAGTCCCTCCCATTTTGTGACTAACGCTTAGTGGAAAGGTCGCGCTGATTGCGTAATTTCCGGGAAGTGCAGAGGTCATGTTGATTGCGGAAGTGCCGCTGACTGCGGAAGCCCCAAAGTGGAGAGGCCATGCTCAGCCGTGTGAGCATTCAAGAAAGTTTGCTGCAGTATATAAGGTGTCTGAATCAGTGAGTGTGTGTGTGTGTGTGTGTGTGTGTGAGAGACTGTCTGTGTCAGTGTGTGTGTGTGTGGGTGTGTGGGTGTGTGTGTGTGTGTGTGTGTGTGTGTGTGTGTGTGTGTGTCTGTGTCTGTGTGTGTTTGTGTGTTTGTGAGTGTGTGTGTGTGTCAGTGTGAGTGTGTGTGTGAGTGTATGTTTTCTTTGATTCACTTTTCCTTTGATTCACATCTCCTCAAAAACCCAACGCGGTAACGGTGAAATTTTTATATATTCCGGTCGGGATTTACCTCATGATTTCAAAACTCTTCTGAAAATTTGATTCATTATTTCCCGTGTTTTCATAGAATCATAGAAAATAGGTGCAGGAGTAGGCCATTCAGCCCTTCGAGCCTGCAACGCCATTCAATATGATCATGGCAGATCATCCAACTCAGTATCCTGTACCTGCCTTCTCTCCATACCCCCTGATCCCTTTAGTCACAAGGACCACATCTAACTCCATCTTAAATATAGCCAATGAACTGGCCTCAACTACCATCTGTGGCAGAGAATTCCACAGATTCACCACTCTCTGTGTGAAAAAAGATCTTCTCATCTCAGCCCTAAAAGACTTCCCCCTTATCCTTAAACTGTGACCCCTTGTTCTGGACTTCCCCAACATCGGGAACAAACTTCCTGCATCTAGCCTGTCCAACGCCTGTACCAAAATTGTTCACCAATCTGATATATTTTTAAAATCTAACGAGCTGGTTGACATCTCAATACCTTTGCTCCTCGTGGCCAGCTACGCAGAATTTTCAACGCGTAGGGGCACTGTATTCATTGAGCTACTCGCGGTCTGCTGCGCGCGCAGCCTGCTGGGCACAGATTTCCATAAGCTGCGAGTTACGAGGCCGCTGCCCCCACACGACCATCCGAAGGGACCACTCTCCAAGCCCCGGCTACATTCCAGCCCCACACTCCCGACACCTGGGCACCCGGTACAGAGGGGAGAGGGCCGGGAGTTCCCACTCCCCACTCTGCTGCGGGTCCAGGCAGTGGGTAGCTGACTGCCGTACCGGGGTCGACCGCCTGCTTCACCAGCGCCCCGCACCTCCCCCCTCCCCCTCCCTTGGTCTAGAATCCCTCTAAATCTTTCCTATCCATGCACTGTCCAAATGTCTTTTAAATGGTATTGTGGCACCAACATTAAAACAAGTTAATCACAATATTATCTGATGACTTTTCCCGAGCATGTTTAACTTCTCTCAGGATAACCAAAGACTGTCTGCAAATATTAGCATGAGAGTAAAATTGTAACATTCGCTCAAATTCAATTATCAACAATGACAGAAAAATAATGAGAACCCGAATTTAAAAAAAAATCTCTTTGTTTAATCACGTTAGATTAAGGTTCCAGCTTTCTGCAAGAGAAGACAGAACAATGGAGCACATTTTGCTGTAGAATAAATCGTGAAGGTGGACAATGCTTTTATCATCAACATGTGAATCAGACAGCAACCCCTAGCAATCGCACACAGTTAAATGTGCAAATTAAAAACTTCAGTTGGAGCTGCGTTCCATCTCTGGAGGTTTTGTGTTAATGCTATCTTGTCAAGGCACTTCCTATTGAAATTGAACTGTTTCAAATAGTTGTACTTAACTACATTAAGTTAAATTCCAACTACACTTCACAAAGCCAACAAGATCATTCCCACCCCAGATTCTTAAATTAGACACAAAATGCTGGAGTAACTCATCGGGACAGGCAGCATATCTGGAGAGAAGGAATGGGTGACGTTATCCACTTTGGTGGCAAAAACAGGAAGGCAGATTATTATCTAAATGATATCTAGTTGGGAAAAGGGGAAGTGAAACGGGATCTGGGGGTCCTTGATCATCAGTCAATTAAAGTAAGCATGCAGGTACAGCAGGCAGTGAAGAAAGCAAATGGCATGTTGGCCTTCATAACAAGAGGTGTTGAGCATAGGAGCAAAGAACTCCTTCTGCAGTTGCACAGGGACCTAGTGAGACCACACCTGGAGTATTGTGTGTGGTTTTGGTCTCCAAATTTGAGGAGGACATTCTTGCTATTGAGGGAGTGCAGCGTAGGTTCACCAGGTTAATTCCCGGGATAGCGGGACTGTCATATGTTGATAGAATGGAGCCGCTGGGCTTGTATACTCAGGAATTTAGAAGTATGAGAGGGGATCTTATTGAAACATACAAGATTATTAAGGGTTTGGACATGCTAGAGGCAGGAAACATTTTCCCGATGTTGGGAGAGTCCAGAACCAGGGGGCCACAGTTTAAGAATAAGGGGTAAGCCATTTAGAACGGAGATGAGGAAAACCTTTTTCACACAGAGTTGTGAGTATGTGGAATTCTCTGCCTCAGAGGGCGGTGGAGGCTGGTTCTCTGGATGCTTTCAAGAGAGAGCTAAACAGAGCTCTTAAAGAGAGTGGAGTCAAGGGATATGGGGAGAAGGCAGGAACAAGATACTGATTGTGGATGATCAGCCGTGATCACATTGAATGGCCTACTCCTGCACCTATTGTCTGTTGTCAAGACCCTAGTTATTCAAAGGTCAAAGGTCATTTATTGGTCACATACACCAATTGGTGTAGTGAAATGCTTCTTGCCAATGCAGCACATAAAAAAATAATACAGACATAACACTAATAAAGAGATTTAAACATAAAAAACATCCCCCCACAATGGTTCCCATTATGAGGGAAGGCACAATGTCCAGTCCCCATCCCATGTCCACCCATAGTCGGGCCTATTGAGGCCTCCGCAGTTGCATTCACGGAGGCCCGATGTTCCAAGCCGTTCTCGGCGGGTGATGGTGCTCCGGCCTCGGGAGAATCCTCTCAGCAGCTTGGCACACCTGGAACGGCCGTTTCCTTAACGGAGTCCGTGGTTTCCGAAGCCAACAAGGCCGTGCTGAATGGAGCTTCACCACTGGCTCCCGATATCAAAGTTCAGCGCCGCCGCCCGCTCCACAGACCCGCAGCTCCGCAATGTTTTTCTCGGCAGTCTCAGCTCACCAGAGTTCCAGCGCGGTGACCCAGGCAAGGCATCGCCCACTCCGCCCCGCGATGGCGCTCCAGCGCTGTGCCGCCTGCAGAAGGTTCTGGGCGGTCCCCTCAGGAAATGCCGCTCCAGGCCCGCTGGTAGGCCGTGAGAACGGGTCGAAAGTGCAGCCCGGAGAAAAGCTGCCTCTCCGACCAGGTAGGGGCCCTGAAAAATAGTTCCCCCCCCCCCCCCCACATAAAAAAGACTAGAACTCCAAAAACAAAACACTAAAACTCACTAAAAAATTTTAAAAAGCGTGAAAAACAAACAGCTGCAGGCTGGGCAGCCATACCACACAGGACGGCACCCCCCTATCCTTCTGCCCATCTGTAAGCAAGATACAGAAGCTTGAAAGCGTGCACCACCAGACTCAGGAACAGTTTCTTCCCCTCTGTTACCTGTCTTCTGAGCAGTCCTTCCATAATCTAGGGTACTGTCTGATCCACGCCTGCCTCGTTGTCTATGGAGCAGGTGCGCTACAATACTGAGAACTATATTCTCCACTCTGCATCTTCCCCTTTGCTTGACCTACTGTACTCGAGTTTGACTTGATTGTAATTGTGTATAGTATTAACTGAAGTGATCAGATAACATGTAAAATCCTTTTTCGCTCTATCTCAGGGCACATGATAATAATAAACCTAAACCTAAATGTTGTTCTTTTTCATTCTGTCATTTTTACCTTTCCCTCTCCCTCCCACAAACCCCCCACCCCTGATCCGGTCTGAAGAAGGGTCTCAACCCGAAACGTCACCCATTCCTTCTCTCCAGAGATGCTGCCTGACCCGCTGAGTTACTCCAGCATTTTGTGTCTATCTTTGGTTTAAACCAGCATCTGCAGTTCCTTCCTACACTATAATACCTGATTTGGTTAATAAAAACTAGTAGCTGGAATTCTTCTTAATATTATAAAGGCTAACCTTGCAACTGGGATCAAACTGAATATTAAGCAGCAAATAAATTGGGATTAAACGGAAATTGTATATTAAACAACAAATCCAATTTAAACGTTGACATTAAACTCAAGAAAATGACATTTCATTATCCTTCAAAAATAAAAATAGAAACCTTATACTTCATGAATATTACCGTCACTATTAAATACATTGTGAAATTTGTTGAAGAATTGGTAGAGGTGATTAAATATCTCTTAAAAAAAACAGGTGGCTCTTCATTGAGGATTGCTGCCAGTTTTTACACAGACCAGTGCCTAAGTTAATGAAAAGAATCACTGGTACCTGAGGCATTTGCCTGCCTGCAGATGGCTGAGCAAAACCAGTCACACAATGGTATTCTTTAATTCAGCTTTCATTACAATTTAGGTTCAGACATAAATTTGCCTCAACACTGTTGCATGAAGCAGAATCAGCAGGTTAAAAGGCAGATTTACAGGAGAGTGGAAATTGAGATGGTTACAAGGAACTATGGAAATTGTGGCAGAACACGATAGCGTACATGGAGGAAGATGAGCAGCCAGGGGAAGCATTGAGTGTCAGTAGCTCCCTGGATTATACAGGACATTTCATCTTAACTGACATAGAGTCAAAGACTTGCGAGGTCATATATGGCCAGGCATAGTGCTGTTCCCTGCATATCGTTAAGAACTAACATGCACTGAAGACTGTATCTGATCTAGGCTGATACCATGGGTGGCGGAACCATTGGGGGGGGCTGCAGCCCCTCCACTATTTTGGGGAGACCTGCTTTATAACCTGAAATTATCCGGCCGGCAGCCATTTTCTTCTCTTCTTCTGAGGGTCTCCGACATCCAGAATCTCAGAACAAGCGCACATTGAGCGCGGCAAAACTACGACCAGCCACGGCGGAAACCGACCAAAACCCTTGCCTGAACACCGCTCAACGGCCAATCACAGCGCAGTTCTCAGTCCAGATATGAGGCAGTTAACGAAGCGCTGTGATTAGCCGCCAAGGAGAAGGGAGGGACGGTGGGGAGAGGGAGAGATAGAGAGCGAGGGAGAGTCGGCCCCGAGAGAGAGAGTCGGCCCCGAGAGGGAGAGAGAGAGAGAGAGAGAGAGAGAGAGAGAGAGAGAGAGAGAGAGAGAGAGAGAAGGGGGGGATCTCCCCCACTTTTTGAATTGGGGGATGGCCTGTATTATCCCCCAGTTTTTGGAGGTCGAACAACAACTACAAATAATAATTGTGCCCCCCTCCCGCCGCTCGGCTGCTCCGCTCCCTCACCAGTTACCCCCGAAGCTGCTGTGATCAATGATTGCTCAGCCCCCCCCCTTTCAAAAACGTTCCGCGGCCCCTGGATACAATCCACACTACAATAGAGGCAGCAACATCAACTTCTGAATGGGGGTAGCTGAGAACACTGCCAATGACTTTTCCTGCAGCAGACATGAGAGTCTGTGGAAAACATGCTCTTATTTAGCTCCTTTCTTCAAGAAAGTCATAATTTTACTCTCAGTGGTTTCTTGGCATGATCTTCTCTCCTGGACATTGGTAATAAGATTGAGAATTTGTAACTCAACCTCTTTACTGCTAAGATATGGCACTCTGATTGAGATACCACCTCAAGATCTTGTTGTTAATCAGTTGGCATGTGGCCCTGTAATGGTTTTGATGGTTTGGAGTGATGGTAAGACTGCACTAGATGGATTCCTATGGAATGGAGTCAAGGGAGCATTTATCAAGGTCAAAGACACGATGCAGGAGTTCTTCAAAGTATGCCTTTCAATGGTGTTGACTGCCATGCTGCACTTGAGAAGTTAATCTTTCTTGAATCTAAGCAAAGTGCGCTGTTAGATGTTTGGATGTTCAAGAGTCAAGAGTGTTTTATTGTCATGTGTCCCAGATAGAACAATGACATTCTTACTTGCTGTAGCACAACAGAATATGTAAATATAATAAACGAGAGAGAAAAAAGCTTATTTGAGGTTGTAGTGTTTAATATCCTGATGACTGTAGGGAAGAAGCTGATCCTGAATCTGGGCTTTACAGTTTTCAGGCTCCTGTACCTTCTTCCCAATGGCAGGGGTGAAATGAGTGTGTGGCCAAGGTGGTATGGCTCTCTGATGATGCTGGTTGCCTTTTTGAGGCAGCGACTCCGGTAAATCCCTTCGATGGCGAGGTGGCCAGAGTCGTTGATGGACTGGGCAGTGTTCACAACTTTTTGTAGTCTTTTTCGCTCCTGGGCGTTCAAGTTGTCGAACCAGGCCGTGATGCAACCAGTCAGTATGCTATCTACTGTACACATGGAGAAGCTCACGAGAATCCTCTTTGACGTACCGAATCTCCGTAATCTTCTCAAGAAGTAGAGGCGTTGATGTGCTTTATTTATAATTGCATCAGTGTGCCGGGTCCAGGAAAGATCTTCAGAAATATGCATGCCTGGGAATTTGAAGTTTTTTGTCTCCAATCTTAACAGGATTGTGGGTCCTCATCCTTCCTCTTCCAAAGTCCACAATCAGTTCATTGGTTTTACTGATATTGAGAGCCAGGTTGTTGTGCTGGCACCATTTGGTCATTCAGTCGATCTCACTTCTATACTCTGACTCATCACCATCTGTAATTCGTTCAACAACGGTGGTGTCATCAGCGAACTTGAAGATGAAGTTGTATTGTATTCAATTTATATATTGTCATTGTATTCAATTTATTGTCATTATCTCCTTTGAGAGACAACAAAATGGATTTTCCTTACAGCCAGTAACATAAAAGTAAACAAATAAATAAATAAACTTTTTTGTTTAAAGCACAAACACAGAAGTCCACACACAACATAACCCCACGGCGGCACCAGAGTTATGGAAGGTACCATAGTCCAGCCAGCCTCCCTGCCAATCTTCCGAGATGTTCACCCGTGGTCGGGGCCCCCCCCGAGCACCCGCAGGCCCTCTCGCCAGGAACGATGCTCAGGCCCTCTCGCTGGGAACGATGGAACCCTGACGGAGAACATCCTCAGCGGCCCGGACCTCCAGATCTGCCACCTCCCACCGGAGTCCACGGCTCCCAAAGTCCACAGGCCGAGCCGGGCACAGTCGACAGGACTCCATGATGTTGGTCAGCGCCACCCAAGTTGGGAGCTCCGCAAACCACAGCTCCGCGATGTCGGTGTAGCAGGCCCAGCACTCCCAGAGCTCCGGACTGTGTCCAGTCATGAGTATACAATACGTTGAGCAGGGGGCTGAGCATGCAGCCTTGAAGTGCTCCCGTACTGATTGTTATTGAGGAAGAAGTGTTTCTTCCAATTCGAACAGACTGTAGTCTGGGTGAGGAAGTCGAGAATCCAATTGCAGAGGGATGTGCGGAGCCCCAATTCCGTGAGCTTGGTAAACAGCTTTTTAAAAATGTAATCCAAAATATTTATTCAAATATTAAAATAATATATACAGTACAGTAAAAAACAAAACAGAACCCATCACCATAATACACGACAAACGCTAAACTACTATACAACTATCTTACACTCCTTGTCAAGGATGCATTCAATCTCCCTTGGTGCCCAGCGGTCCCGGAAATGCCCCAGGGTGCCCGTAGACAGCGTGTAGTCCCTCTCTAATACTAACCGGGCACGGGCGTAACTCCGGAAAAGTGGCAGTCAGCCAGCTCGGGCAGAGCCCTCTAAAGCCTGGCTCCGTGACTTGCGCATGGCCAAGCCCAGGAGCAAACCAACCAGGACATCCTCGGCCCTACCATCTCCCCTACGCGCAGGGTATCCGAAGATGAGGATGGTGGGTCGGTAACCAGCTTGGAGGGGATGGTGGTATTGAATGCCGACCTGTAGTCTATAAGCAACAGCATGACTTATGTGTTTTTATTGTGCAAGTGGTCCAGTGCAGAGTGGAGGGCTATTGAGATCGCATCCTCCGTTGACCTGTTGTGACGGTATGCGATCTGTAGTGAGCCGAGGTTCTTGTTGAGGTAGGAGTTGACATGTACCATAAAGCACTTCATCACCACATACCTTAGTGCCACCAGTCGATAGTCATTGAGGCACGTCACCTTACTCTTTTTGGGCACCGGTATTATTGATGCCCTTTTAAAGCAGCCTCAGTAATGAGCGGTTGAAAATATCCACAAAATCTCCAGCCAGTTGGTCTGCACACCTCGATCGGGTATACCATCAGGTCCAAACACGTTCCGAGGGTTCACCCCCCTGAAGGATCTTCTGACATCTGCCTCTGCGACTGTGACTGTAATACCATCAGGGCGTGTGGGACTCGGGAAGGCACATCGGTGTTCTCCCTATCGAAGTGTGAGTAGAACAGTAGAAATTGTGCTTGTCGGGGGTGATGCTTCGCTGTTGCTTCAGCTGCATCCTGATTTTGCTTTGTATGAGGTGATGGCATTCAAGCCCTGCACAGTTGCCAAACATCTCTCATCCTCCAGCTTAGAGAGAAAGTCCCTTTTGGCATTTTTGATGGCCTTGTCAAGGTCGTATATGGACTTCTTATAGACCTCTGCATCACCAGACCTGAATGCCCGGGATCTTGTCCTCAGAAGAATGCGGATCTCCTGGTTCATCCAAGGCTTCTGGTAAGGAAACACTCAAATGGTTTTGTAGGAACACAGTCCTCCACACATTTCCTTATGAAGTCTATACGACTGTGGCGTATTCATTCAGGTCCGTTGCCGAGTGCTTGAACATTGCCCAGTCTACTGACTCCAAGAAGTCCAGGAGTTGTTCGTCTGCCCCCCTCCTCTGCCCCCCCCCCCCCCCCCCCCCCCCCACCAACTCCGTGCAGTCCTCAAAAGTGAGTAACTTTGACAACTTTGAATCCATGTGTATCAGCAGTTTCTAGGCCACCCATGCTCTTTGCAACATCTTCAAACTGAAGAAGGGTCCCATCCCAAAACGCCACCTATCCATGTTCTCCAGAGATGCTGCATGAACCGCTAAGTTGCTCCAGCACTTTGTGTTTTTCTGTGCAACTATTTTTCTATACTTCATATTACATGAGGGAGCTTGAGGGCCCGACCGCCGGCTACAGGAGCCAAGATCGTCTCGTCAACGGAAGGCTCGAAGCAGGGAAGAACTTTGTTTTCGCCTTACATCACAGTGAGGAATGTGGAGGAGTCAATGTGGTGGATGTTTATGTTAAAATATATTTTGTGTGTTTTGTTGCTTTTTATTGATATGACTGCATGGCAAATCAAATTCCTCGTATGTTGCAAAACATACTTGGCTAATAAAGTATGATTTTGATTATGATTATGATTAAACAATCTCCTGAAATTTTAAGGGTTAAAAGTTGTGTGCTGGCTCTACAATGCAAATCAAATATAAATGTTGTATTGCAGCCGCAATAGCCCAGATGCATTTGCACTGTAGGGAGATGCAGTGCTTCACCATCAAAGAGGATTCCTACTTATCATTTTTGACAACAGGAAGGCACGTTGTGGATAAAAGCGAGGATTGCTGAATGCAGCACAACAGCTCAGGGCACCAGAAGTAAAATTAAATTGGTCAACCATATCAATCGCCTGAAATAAGAACAAACAATTCCTGTGCAATGTCAGCATTGACTCTCAGACATTAAGCAAGGGAGACAAATGAGATTTTAGCAATCAATACTGAAAATTAAGATTTAATGCAAAGGATTAGGAGAGTTTGAACAGAAGAATTCTGATTGGAATGAGAAAGAATAATTCATTAGCACATTTTGGTCAAGCTCTGTGCAATATTAAAACCTGCACAGCCTGCCAAGCAGGGCATCTTTTGTGAGTGTCAATTTATCCTAAAGGGCCTGTCCCACTGTACGATATAATTCAAGAGTTCTCCCAAGTTTCTCCTGATGCAAACTCTGAGAATTACGGTATTAGCCGCTTGTAGGTACTTGGGGCACTCGTGGACATTTTTCACAGTGCTGAAAAAATGTCACGAGTTACTGCGTTTCCCGAGTGCCTGCCGTTAGCGTTACGAGCCGCTACAAGACATCCACGAGCTCCGACGTAGCCGCTACGTACATTCTACGTACTTACCACCAGTATGATTTTTTTTTAACTCGGGAGAGCTCTTGAATTACCTCGTACAGTGGGACAGGCCCTTAACAAAGCAACGTAGTCGTGCAAAATTTGTTCTTGTTGGGGTTGTTGATTCTAATAAGGGAAGTCTTCCATTATTAGAGTTGGCAGCATCATCAGTGAAACTGTTGAGCATAATTCAATATTTACCAAGACAACGGAGAGACAGATTTATGAACAATTAATGGTGGTTCTGGTGCTTCACTCTGTGTGAAGCAACAAAATGGGCACAAAAACAAACGAGAAACATATACATGTCGGTCCAGAGAATGGGAAAACAATTTTGAAGTTCGGATGCAGATTTGCAATTTGCACATTCTGGTTTGCAGTGAAATTCAATGATGCAGTAAATATCATTAATCTGATATGATTGATAAAAGGTACCCAAAAACAGAATAGTAACCACACTGTACACCTGAAATTTAAAAAAGCTAAAATACAGCATCTGTGGATAAAGAAACAGAATACATCTTTAAGACATCTCCAAGTTTGCGAATGACACAAAGCTGGGTGGCAGTATGAGCTGCGAGGAGGATGCTATGAGGCTGCAGGGTGACTTGGATAGGTTGGGTGAGTGAGCAGATGCATGGTAGATGCAGTATAATGTGGATAAATGTGAGGTTATTGGTGGCACGAACAAGTAGGCAGATTATTATGTGAATGGTGTCAGATTATGAAAAGGGGAGGTGCAATGAGACCAAGGTGTCCTTGTACATCAGTCACTGAAAGTAAGCATGCAGGTACAGCAGGCAGTGAAGAAAGTTCAGTGGCTGTCCCACTGCAGCGACCTAATTGGCAAGTTTAGAAGAGTTTAGGAGAGTTTGAAAAAGTGTCATGTTAAAACCTCCTTTGACTATGTAGAAGACCTCTTTTGACTATATTGAAGACTAGCTTCGACTAGTTTCGGGAAAATTGGACACCGAATAGTGGAGAGTGAAGACGACCTCCTTCGACCTCCCTTCGACTATGTTGAAGACTATCCACAACTACCTTCGACTACCCTCGATTACCTACGAATAACATGCTGACCTACTACGACCTACTGCGACTAATCCTACGAGTAAAAAAAATATCAATTTTTTTCCATGGCGACCTGTTTTTACTCACGGGCATTTTTCAGGATGTTGAAAAATACGCTGCGATCTAGCTGAGGCCTCGAGTACGCGGGGTCTACTCTCGAGCATGAAGGAGAGTTACAAAGACCTCCTAGGACCTTGTGTCGACCATGCTGCGAGTATGAGTCGAGGGCAAACTCTTCTAAACTCACCAATTAGGTCGCCGCAGTGGGACAGCCCCTGCGTGGGACAATGTTTCTCCCGACGCTGGAGCGCCATCATCCGGCAAGAGGGCCTGAAAACATCAGGCTGGCTGCGGAGGCCACAAATAGGCCCCGACCTCGGGTGATCACAGAGGAAGAGGACTGAACTTTCTAGTGCTTTTCCCCACAGTGGAAAATTTTGATTCTGCTGTGGGGGGACGTTCATGTTAAATTCCATAATGTGTTGTGTAATTTTTCTTTCTTTTAAATTTTTCTATGGATGTACAGAAACTTAATTATTTCTTCTATGTAAAGCATTTTGGTTTCAATGCGAGTTGATTTAAACGTGCTATATAAATAAAATTCACTTACTTAAATGGCAGGTTACACAAAAAGCTGGAGAAACTCAGCGGGTGCAGCAGCATCTAAGGAGCGAAGGAGATAGGCAATTTTTGGGTCGAGACCCTTCTAAGGAACGTCGCCCACCTCCTTCGCTCCTTAGATGCTGCTGCACCCGCTGAGTTTCTCCAGCTTTTTGTGTAACCCTCGATTCTCCAGCATCTGCAGTTCCTTCTTTATTACTTGAATGGCATGTTGGCCTTCATAGTGAGAGGGTTGAGTATAGGAGCAAGGTGGTCCTACTGCAGTTGTACAGGGCCCTGGTGAGACCGCACCTGGAGTATTGTGTGCAGTTTTGGTCTCCTAATTTGAGGAAAGACATTCTTGCTATTGATGGAGTGCAGCGTAGGTTCAACAGGTCAATTCCCGGGATGGCGGTACCGACATACGATGAAAGAACGGATCGACTGGTCTTACATTCACTGGAATTTAGATGGATGAGCGGGGATCTTATAGAAACATATAAAATTCTTAAGGGATTGGACAGGCTAGATGCAGGAACAATTTTCCCGATGTTGGGGGAGTCCAGAACCAGGGGTCACAGTTTAAGAATAAGGGGTTGGCCATTTAGGACTGAGATGAGGAAAAACCTTTTCAGCCAGAGAGTTGTGAATCTGTGGAATTCTCTGCCACAGAAGGCAGTGGAGCCCAATTCACTGGATGTGTTCACGAGAGAGTTAGATTTAGCTCTTCGGGCTAATGGAATAAAGAGATATGGGGAGAAAGCAGGAGCAGGGTACTGATTCTGATGATCAGCCATGATCATATTGAGTGACGGTGCTGGCTCGAAGGGCCGAATGGCCTACTCCTGCACCTATTTTCTGTTTCCATATTTCTAAAGGAATGATTTATTGGAGAGAATGATTAATAAAGGCACTTACAAGCTAATGGTATTTCAGATTCATTAATCATAATTGGATCAGAGGACAAGTTTGTGCACGTCGGGTTGATTGCATTAGTCGAAACAGGGTGGACCACGTGAAGGTTGCAATCTCCCAACCCTCCTCGCCCCTCCCCCCCCCCCCCCCAAGATTTGAACAATCTGCCCAACATGCGTCTGATTGGCAATAATCGCTGCAGATCACAAAAGCAAAGTAGCAATTACTGCTTTTTGTTCAGTTACACCGATAATTATAAGGTGGTGGCTCACCAATAGTTTAAAAAAATTCAAAAGGGAAATTGTTATCAGGAGTCTGACACCCAATTACCTTTCATTAAGCCTTGTAGATATTTCGCCTGAGGTATAATGTGATATGATATCTTAGCTTTAGATACACACAAAAACCTGGAGTAAGTCTTGGTAGCATCTCTTCAGTCTTTTTCATTCCAAAGAAGGGTCTCAACCCATTCCTTCTCTCCAGCTTTTTGGGTCTATCTACGGTTTAAACCAGCATCTGCAGTTTCTTCTACAGACATCTTAGCTTTGTGGGAATGTCTCACACTTTCCAAATGTCTAGCATCTAATATCTATGCAAAATGGGCATTTTCACAACAGCAAGAAAACTTGGGAAGGAGTGGGTGTAAAAGAGTAAATAGGGGAAAAGGAACACTTACCAAAGGTTGGAATGATACTGTGGTTACAATTGCCAGGGCATCAAAGGAGTTATGATGCATTTTCAAAGAAAAAACATCTAAATTGGTTCCATGGTTGTTGCTATGGCTATGAATGCAGAACCACTTTAATTCTTTAGCATAACTGTCCTGTTCTTTGGTGATGGAATGGTTGCTAAGGGAATATCTGTGTGGTGCGTGGGTGTGAAGAGAACACAGCTGTTAAGAGTTTAAGTATTAAACATGCTGTGCTGTGCCACCATAAGGAGCGAAAGTATTTTGTAGCAGGCATGCCTTGCAGGGAATATCTTGTTGGCTCAATAACGCTGCCCATGAAATTAAATGTGATCTGTCAAATGACCACAAAATTGGATCGAAAGGCAATAATAGATTCTGTTTGCCCTGTAATTGATATATATTAGCCCAGGGGTTCCCAACCTTTTTCATCTCGTTTACCCCCGGCAACTTTAATAGCACATAACAATGTTATTTCACTTATTTATAAATAGCTAATGATGAACAGAGGGTTTACACAAAATGCTGGAGAAACTCAGCGGGTGCAGCAGCATCTATGGAGCGAAGGAGATAGGCAACATTTCGGGCTGAAACCCTTCTTCAGACTGATGGAGGGTGTGGGGAGGCGGGGGGAAGAAAGGAAAAAGGAGGAGGATGAGCCCGAGGACTGAGGGAGAGGTAGGAAGGGGAGGACACAACAAGGGTTAACAGAATTGAGAGAATTCGATGTTCATGCCAAGAGGATGCAGACTCCCCAAGCGGAATATGAGGTGCTGTTCCTCCAACTTGCGGTGTTGCTCACTCTGGCCGTGGAGAAGGCCCAGGACAGAGAGGTCGGATACGGAATGGGAGGGGGAGTTGAAGTGCTGAGTCACCGGGAGGTCGGGTTGATTATTGCGGACCGAGCGGAGGTGTTTGGTGAAACGATCGCCAAGCCTCCGCTTGGTCTCACCGATATAGATCAGCTGACATCTAGAGCAGCTGATGCAATAGATGAGGTTGGAGGAGGTGCAGGTGAACCTCTGTCGGACCTGGAAGATGAGCAGATACCGGTATACCAGAACCAAACACAGTCAGTCAATGAGAACAAATATGTACAAATCCAGAATTAACAAATTTACCCCCTGTGTAGGTGACATTTACTCCCAGGGGTTAAATGTACCCCAGGTTGGGAACCCTTGTATTAGGCCAATTGAATGATTCCCTCCAGTTTTCTAGAATAAATCAAAAACATGCAACATATTTATGATTATTTATTAATTTGATCCATTTCAAAATTACGTTTCAGTTTTTTCAATCACTTTATTTGGCAATGTTGCTCAGTGTTTTTCACAGCATTTATTCTAGATTTTGTCATTCCTGATTATTTTTCTGTTGGTTTTTCCCTGAAATCCCTCGGCTTCACACTGATCTGCTATCAAATGATTTGATGTGCAACGTTTCCAAACTGCATTTTTCTCCGCTATTTGATATAGCATACCTGGTCGGTGCCTCCCCCCCCCACCTCCTGCATACGCTGCCCTTCCTGTATCCCCTCTCCAGACTGTCTCATTCTCAGAAGCGCAATTCATCAGCACATTCACTAATTAGAAATAAAACTGAAGCTTACATCCAAAAATCAGAAAGACTTGACAACAATCATTACTTATTGCAGATTTTTCTTTTCAGTATTATCTCATCCCTCCAAATATTTTGCAGTTGACATATCATGGGAATTTTCAAGAAAATAGTTAATAGCAATATATTCTACATGTTCAACATAAGACAATAGTTTATATTCTGCATGTGTTTCTCCTTGGAGCTTCATTTTACTTAAAAATGTAATCAAAGCAAAATAAAATCTTGGTTCTGAGTGACAAATGGTTCAGTCTCGCACTTCTCCAGTATTAGCCAAGTCCCTCTGTGATATTTGTATCACATAACAGTCTCAGAGACATCAATGGTAATTGGTAGATTCGGTATGTAAACTTCACCAACTGATGGGATTGCTGACACAATTGACTGGTACAACATTGTTTTCAGGGGCAGAATTATTAGGAAGGAAGAAATACTTTATTGTCACATGTGACTAGACACAGTGAGATTCTTTGCTTGCATACACAATGTGTACAGATAGCAGCCACCTACGGCACTCACAAAGCCACAAAACACGCCGGCTCCCCCTTTTGTCCCCCCCTCCCCCCTCCCCCCCATCACAGCGGTTCCCCCACGCCGGGTCCCCATTGTCCTTTAACCCCCCCCATTGTCCATTGTTCTTCCCCTCTCCCCTCACGGTGGTTCTCCACGCTCTCATTGACTGTTGACCGCGGGTCAACCCGCTAGGCATCACCGCCGCCGCGAGGCTTCACCACCGCCAAAGCCCCATCGTCGCGAGGCTTCACCGCTGCCGAGACCTCAACCCTGTGGACGCCCCACTTAACGCCTCAATGGTGCCGACCTGGACTCCAGCCACAGGCTCCATTGGCCGATTCGCCCGACCCCAGCTTCTACCCACGAGGCTCTGGCCAGGCCCCAATCTGGGCTTCTACGCGGTGATCCGGGAGGCATCGAGACCGGCGGTGCCTTGATAAAGGCCTCCGGCTGCATTCCCAGTCCACAGCCGCGGCCCCACCGTCAGGAATCACAAATTGTTAAACTTTACTTCCTACAATTTTTCTTTATAAATAATATCATCTTTGCCAACCTGTCTGGGTCAATATCTGGATACAAATTCCGCTCTATGATCTTTGGCATCTACTTGGGTTCAACTGCATAATAGCTCACATGAAGGATTTGTGTCTCTATTTTTTTGTGATCGTTTATTCATGTTTGCATTTATCTACTTACATTATAATGCAAGTCACGGTTTAACAGTGGAAGCCCCAGTGTGACTTGAATTATATGTCAATTTTTTTAACATTTGCATTTCTTCGATCTTTAATGAATGTTAGACGAAGCAGGATTTGGTTTGATTATCATTCAATGCAATTCAGCTCCATATAACAACATGAAAATGATATTTAAGCCATGACACTTCTCTGAATTGTTTAACATAAACAGAATAACTCCTACAAATTCAGCGGGTGAGGCAGCATCTATGGAGCGAAGGGAATAGGCGACGTTTCAGGTCGAGACCCTTCTCCAGACTGATGTGGGGGTAGAGGGCGGGAGGAAGAAAGGAAGAGGCGGAGAAATTGGGCGATTCTTCCCGCACCCCCCCCACCCCCACATCAGTCTGAAGAAGGGTCTCGACCCAAAACGTCACCTATTTCCTTCGCTCCATAGATGCTGCCTCACCCGCTGAGTTTCTGCAGCATTTTTGTCTACCTTCGATTTTCCAGCATCTGCAGTTCCTTCCTAAATTCCTACAAATTGAATGTTTTCACTCTGCCACTATAACATTTCAATTGTTGCCAGGACTAGAGGGTGAGCTATAGGGAGCGGTTGGATAGATATCTCCATGGTCTCTATTCCATGGAGCATAGGAGGATGAGGGGAGGTCTTATTGAGTTATACAAAATCATGAGAGGAATAGATTGGGTAGATGCACAGAGTCTTTTACCCATAGTAGGGGAATCGAGGACCAGAGGACATAGGTTCAAGGTGAAGGGGAAATGATTTAATAGGAATCTGAGGGGTACCTTTTTCACACAGAGGATGGTGGATGTATGGAACAAGCTGCCAGAGGAGGTAGTTGAGGCTGGAACTATCCCATTGTTTAAGAAAAAGTTAGACAGGTACATGGATAGGACAGGTTTGGAGGGTTATGGACCAAGCGGAGGCAAGTGGGTCTAGGGTAGCTGGAACATTGTTGGCCGGTGTGGGCGAGTTGGGCCGAAGGGCCCGTTTCCACACTGTGTCACTCCATGGCTCTAATTACAATTTCCTTAGTAAAAGATAGGGAGATTCTTAAATGATTGGCATTACTTTATTTTCTGGCCATTCTGAATCAAATGAAAAACCCAACATAGACTTACCATGATGTTAAAACAAAACTTACACAAGGTCCAACATTTCTATATTGAACAGATAAAAACTGCAGATTCACGTCTCCATACATGTGAACAGGACATTTTGTCTTTGAGATATACGTGCGACAATATTTGGTAGAGTTATACACAATTATGAGGGACCCAGGTAGGCTTGTTAGTAGGATTATTTTCCCCTTGGCCATACATTTGGGTTGGGAGTAAGAGGTTTAGAAAGAAGCTGAAGAAATATATTTTCACCCGGACAAATATTTGGTGGAGATGGTTGCTCCTAAAAATAATCTAGAAATTCTTTTGAATCAACAAAACATGGAAAGGATAATACTAAATGCTGGTAAGTGGGATTAGTTTAGATGGATGAGGGACAATCTCATTGAAATCTACTGAATACAGAAAGGCCTAGATAGAGTGGATGTGGTGAGGATGTTTCCAGTAGGGTGAGAGTCTAGGATGAATGGGCACAGGTTTGAAATAAATAGACGTACCTTCAGAATGGAGATGAGGAGCAATATCTTTAACCAAAGGGTGTCGAATCTGTGGAATTCATTACCGATGGACGGCAAGTCATGAGGTATTTTTAAAGGGGAGATTGATAGGTTCTTTATTAGTAAGGGTGTCAAGGTTACAGGGAGAAGGCTGGAGAATGGGTTTGAAAAGGAAAAATAGATCAGCCATGATTGCCAGGCGTAGCAGACTCGATGGACCAAATGGCTGAAGTGTTATGGTCTATGGATACATAATGGTCAGTATGGGCATTAGGAAATGAGAAGGCAAAGGGCCCGTTTCTGTGCTGTATGACTCTATAGCTGTAACTTATAGAGAACTAGGACTTGTCAGACAGCAACTCGTCTCCAGAGTTACTTTGAAATAATATTGATAGTCCTGATGGTCACATTGTTAATTCTGCTGCAAACTACAACACATTGTAATTAACAGTTAAAACTAATCATGGGACACAAATCTATCAGAAACAAGATTGATTAGTCAATAGAAGGGTAAGAAATAGCCAAGAAAGTGGACTGAGATGTCACATAGATATAAAAGCTCCAGGATAATTGGAAGGAATGAAAGAAAAAGAGTAATTGAAAGAAAGTGAAATCGCTTGAGGGATCTTTCACTGTGATACAATGTCAATGGAGATGAAGAAACTGTTCACTCTTCATTGTCTCGAGTCTTGAATCAAGATCACTGAAACTTTAGTCATCAATATATATTCAGAGGTTTTAGCTGCAAAGTACTGCCAAAACCCTGCCAGCTCCTTCACTGAAGAGGGGATACGGCTTATGCTAAACATCTGGAGTTCAAAGTTAACCTACTAACCAGCCCCTAACACACAGCACCATCCCCTGACAATCAAGGAAACCTGGAAAAAGTGGATCACAATTCAGATCTCAGGAGCCATCTCCCAGCGAAGGCAGGCATTCATGAAGAAATTCACCACCATTTCCAACGCTCTAAGCACAACTTCAGCAAACTAAGAAAAAGGTTCACCCGTCAACCGCACAACTCCATCTCACCTGTATCCACATATCCAGCAGCCCAGTTACCATAATTATTTCCCCCTCATCCATATGCTCATCTCCTATTCCAAAGTCCCATATTTCTCGTTTATTCCCCCCCCCCCCCCCCATATCCCCATCCACCTCATCCAGTCTGTGGAATTTCCTGCCACAGAGGGCGGTGGAGGCCGGTTCTCTGGATACTTTCAAGAGAGAGCTAGATAGGGCTCTTAAAGATAGCAGAGTCAGGGGATATGGAGAGTAGGCAGGAACGGGGGTACTGATTGCAGATGATCAGCTGTGATCACATTGAATGAGCGTGCCTGCTCGAAGGGCCGAATGGCCTACTCCTGCACCTATTGTCACCCAAATTCCTCCCTACGGCTTTAGATTTCACATCTCCTCTTTCCCTATCTGACACCTCTTTGTCTATTTTCACCTCTAGCCTTTGTCCCTTACACCACTCCTCTGCCTGCCGGCCAGCCCCCTACTTTTATCCATCCGTCGCTTGCCAGGCTTTCTTGCAACAGCTGTCCCTATTTACTGACCTCCAGAGCCAACATGATTTGTAGTATCATCAGTAATGAATGAATCCAAATAGTTGATGGAATTACTCCCAGTAAGTCTCTAGAAAAGATTACATCCCATTCAGAATGTCATCCCATACAACCAACACTGATAATGTTATCACAGCTTAGATCCAAAGTCTGATGAACCACTGGTAACGCTTTCACTTCACTGTAGTTAGATATAGCAAAAGAGATAATGCTGTCTTTCTCAAAGCACTTTAAAGTCTATATATTAGTGATGTTGTTAGCAAGGAGCCTGCATGCTGTGATAGAGGTTTGATGAACACTGGTCTTATTTCCCACTTGAACAGCTCAAGAGGGAGCTCAGTACATCTGCATGGTGCTCTGAAATGACATCGGAAGAAGAATGGAGAAATGCAGAGACAATCAGTCATGGCACAGTTTTGTGTTCCACTGAATTGGTGTAAAACAGATGTGGATAAATTGCTATGGCTGGTGTTTAACTAGATAAAGCATTATCCATTAAGCTGGAATTAACTGAAGCCGCCAAATTCGAAGATGGTCACCCAACAAACGCAACATATAGAAGATAGACATAAAATGCTCGAGTAATTCAGCGGGAGAGGCAGCATCTCTGGAGAGAAGGGGTAACATTTTGGGTTGAGACCGTCAACCCGAAACGTGACCCATTCCTTCTCTCCAGAGATGCTTGCTGCCTGTCCCGCTGAGTTACTCCATGCATTTTGTGTCTATTTTTGGTGTTAACTAGCATCTGCAGTTCCTTCCTACAATCCATTTGATATGGCAGCACCATCTAATTTGTGCAAAAAGCAAAGTGCTGGAGGAACTCTGTAGGCCAGGCAGCATCTGTGCAGGGAAGTGGACTGACAACATGTCTGGTTTTTGCTCAAGATTCTAACATCCGTTGTGGCTCTCTCTAATTTCTACTGGCAACATTCTAAAATGGCATAAAATGGTGCTTGGCTTCTTCTGTGCATTTCTGATGCAGAAAGTATGCAGGTGCCTATCGTGTGCAGATGATCTGCACCCTTTGTCTTTCCTGCCCTTGGAAGTTGCATTGGAATTGAGGACCACTATACTGCCTTTCCCCCTCAAGATGCCAGCATTTCTTCTACCATCACTGGCTCCAGCTATTCATTCACCATTGCCCTGCAGCTAACTCTCTCAATTGCAATCGCGTTTGGAAGAAGGCAGCAGTATAAAACTAAGGTGATGGAATGTGACCCAGAAATGTTTCTGTTTTGGTTAGTCTGTCTGACCACAGTTTATATTTTCCCAATCAGTACCAGAGCACACAAAAAAAAACTAATTTCAAAAAGTGCTGTTTTGGACAGAATTATCTTTTCACTTTATAACTTATCTTTACACTGTATTTACATGAAATGTTAATTAAGCAGACTTACACAAATAAACTAATAAATTATGTTAAACATTTTTATCAACAGCAATTTGTAACAAATTCTCATTACTTCAGAGTTGCAACAAGAAGATGAGGTGTTATGCAAATCAAAACAGGAATTCAATGTTGGGAGATTCCTCATGCGTGACAAGAACACAAATGTACGATTTGTTGCTTCTCCTAACTAAACTGGCATGAATCATGTCTCCATTTTTTGCATAGTTCATTTGCACTGAAATGTTTTCAAAATCATGCGTGGAAAAACAAGTTGCAATAAAACATTATTAACCACATAAAAGTACGTGAAGCTACATCAGTTACCTCGACTTGAATTTGTGAGGTGAAAGCATCCATTTCTGTTTGGCTCCTCAGTGGATGAAAGAAGTGATTTAGCCAAGGATGCAGCCACTGGCTGGACCAGCAAAGATGTAAGGTTTGTGCGATGCTCTCTGAAGCTTCCACCTTTTAAAGTCAAACAAACATATATTAGCTCAACATGGTCACTAACCCCTACATAAAAGACACTGGGTTGTGCTCGCATACTATCCATGCTATAATCTTTGTATGATTCTGTGGGCTGTGATGTTCTAGAAAGCAGCATATGAAGGAAGTTCGGCATGCCTCCAATAACTCTTATAGCCCTGTCCCACGATACAAGTTCATTCCAAGAGCTCTCCCGAGTTTAAAAAAAATCAAACTTGTGATAAGCACGGAGAATGAACGTAGCGGGTACGTCGGAGCTCGGGAACGTCTCTTAGCGGCTCGTAACGATAACGGCAGGTACTCGGGAAGACTCGCTAACGGCAGGTAAGCTCGGGAACACTCGTGAAGATTTTTCAACATGTTGAAAAATGTCCACGAGAGCCCCGAGTACCGACGAGTGGCCATTACCGTAAATCTCCGAGTTCGAATCAGGGCAAACTCGGGAGAGCTCTTGGAATGAACTCGTACCGTGGGACAGGGCTTTTACAAACCCTGACAGACGCACCATAGAAAGCATAGTGTTGGGTTGCATCACAGCTTGGTTTGGGAACAGCTCGGCCCAAGGCTGCAGGAAATTGCAGGAGGTTTGGGTGTGACCCAATCCATCACACCGTCCTATCTTCCCACCATCGACTCCATCTGTACTTCATCTAATTCATTATATTTCGCTAAAATATTCCTTTTCGTGGCTGAGGAAAGAGGTTAAGTTTGAATTGACAGCAGAAAAGTCTAAATAACATATCTGATGAGTGATACATATAGAAAAAAACGCTGATCCGTGCTAACGCAGTTTTGACCCGAAATATCGCCATCTCTGTCTATCTGCAGCAGGATCTGGATCGGTTAGCCAGTTGGGCTGAAGAATGGTTGATGGAATTTAATACAGAGAAATGTGAGGTGTTGTATTTTGGGAAGTTTAACATAGGCAGGACCTACATAGTGGTAGAGCTCTGGGGAGTGTTGTAGAGCAGAGTGATCTAGGAGTGCAGGTGCATGGTTCCTTGAAGGTGGAGTCGCAGGTAGATAGGGTGGTCAAAAAGGCTTTTAACATATTGGCCTTCATCAGTCAGAGTACTGAGTATACCAGTTGGGAGGTCACGTTGCAGTTGTATAAGTCGTTAGTGAGACTGCATTTAGACTATTGTGTTCAGTTCTGGGCACCATTTTGCAGGAAATATGTTCCCAAGCTGGAAAGGGTAGAGAGAGATTTACAAGGATGTTGCCAGGTCTAGAGGGTCTGAGCTATAGGGAGAAGTTAAGTAGGCTGGGACTCTATTCCTTGGAGTGCAGGAGGACGAGGGATGATCTTATAGAGGTGTATAAAATCATGAGATGAATAGATCGAGTCTCTTGCCCAGAGTAGGTGAATCGAGAACCAAAGGACATAGTTTTAAGGTAAAGAGGAAAAGATTTAATAGAAATCTGAAGGGTAACATTTTCACATAAAGGAGTGGTGGGTGTATGGAACAAGCTGCCAGAGGAGGTAGTTGATGCTGGAACTATGGTTAAGAAACAGTTAGACATATACATGGATCGGACAGGTTTAGAGGCATATGGACCAAATGCGGGCAGGTGGGACTAGTGTAGCTGAAACATGTTAGCCGGTGTGGGCAAGTTGGGCCAAAGGGCCTGTTTCCACACTGTATGTCTCTATGACGATGAATGATGAGACGGAGTACAGGAAGGAGATTGGGAACCTTGTGTCCTGTTGTCGAAACAACAACTTTTCTCTCAATGGCAGCAAGACAAAGGAGATTGTGATGGACATCAGGAAGCAAAGAAGTCCACATACCCCAGTTTGCATTGACGGTGACGAAGAAGAGATGGTTGAAAACTTCAAATTCCTAGGAGCCAATATCACCAACAACTTCTCCTGGACCACCCACATTGAAGCAATGACCAAGAAATCACAGCAATGCCTCTACTTCCTTAGAAGGCTTAGGAAGTTAGGCATGTCCCCTACAACTCTCCCCAACTTCTACACATCCAAGACCGCAAGAAATTACAGCAAATTGTGGACATAGCCCTGACCATCACACAAACCAACCTCCCTTCTACTGACTCCATTTATACCTCGCGCTGCCTCGGCAAGGCCAGCAGCGTAATCAAGGACGAGTCGCACCCTGGCCTCTCCCTCTTCTCCCCTCTGGCAAAAGGTATAGAAATGTGAAAACGCACTACTCCAGATTTAGGGACTGCCTCTTCCCAGCTGTTAAGTTAGTAAGTAAGTAAGTTTATTGGCCAAGTATTCACATACAAGGAATTTGCCTTGGTGCTCCACCCACAAGTAATAACATGACATCCAGTGACAGTTATGAATGAATCAGAAAACAATTAACATTAATAATAATAAAACATTAAATGATAAAACACCATTGATCAAGCATGTGAACCAACAAAATACCAGATCAAAGGGAGGCTACAGATTTTTGGCTGTTGATGAGAGCAACTACTCATGGATAAAAACTGTTTTATGTCTGGCTGTGGCAATCCGGAGTCGCCTTCCCGAGGGAACTGAGTCAAAGGGTTTGTGGCCAGGGTGAGAGGGGTCAGAGATGGTCTTGCCCGCTCGCTTCCTGGCCCTTGCAGTGTACAGTTCGTCAATGGAGGGAAGGTTGCAGCCAATAACCTCTGCTGATCGGACGATTCGCTGCAGCCTCCAGGTGTCGTGCTTGGTGGCTGAGCCAAACCAGACCATGATGGAGAAGGTGAGAACACACTCTATGATAGCCGTGTAGAATTGGACCATCATTGCCTGTGGCAACTGAATCATCTCAGCACAACCAGAGAGCAGTGCTGAACTACTACCCGACTCTTTGATGACTCTCGGACTATCCTGGATCAGATTTTACAGGCTTTACCCTGCACTAAACGTTATTCCCTTATCATGTATCTGTACACTGTAAATGGCTCGATTGTAATCATGTATCGTCTTTCTGCTTACTGAATACATGCAACAAAAGCTTTTCACTGTAACTCGGTGCACGTGACAATAAACTAAACTACAATCATTTTGGATGTGAATTCCCCTCTATGGAATTGATGATTTGAAGCTTGAGGATATACTTCATTTTGCATTTATTCTTTCAACAACACATTTACCTCATTTCGCTACTATAAATCTGGACCAAGTGGTGAAAATAAAGGCTTATTTGAGATTTGAGCTAAAAAAAGTAATTGGTTGGACGCGTCTTACATAGATCAGCTAACCCTGCCCTGCTGTCACTCAAGCCAATGCTGCATGAACTGTATGAATTATTTATCGGTACAACCCTAAAGCATTGCTCAAGCTACATTTAGCTTCCACCTGAACTTCCACCTCATGAAAAAAATCCATTTGTTAGGATGTCTTAATATCTGTATGTTTTTTTAACCTGATCACTAGTAAACCATTGCGTAAGATGAAATATAGGTTCCCAAGGAAACCCTGTTTCGCAGTTCAGAAAAGTGGCCTTTACTTCACAGATAAAATGACCTGTTGTTGCACTAACTTAGACGATTGATGAAGATGAGAATAAAAATATATATTCTTGGTTGCACCATAAAAGAACATTTGTATTACAAATTCAAGCTTCCACAAAACAAGCTTAGACGTGTACCTCGAGAAAAGGAGCATCACAGTCTGACATGATTAACAAATATACTTTCCTGACAAAATGCTGTTTCTTTTTCGAATATAAAATAGTACGGTTAAACGAGAACTTACCAGTTTGAAGTTTGATCTTTATTTTATGAGGAGTTACGATGAGGGACTATGTTGTATTTTGGGAAGTTTAACATAGAAGAAGAACCCTGTCCAGCCGCACGTGCGTCAATCTTCAAAGCAGCGGTGTGAAATCACAGGTATAAAGTGACTGAAGTATAATAGTAAGAAAACAGAAGACTAGAACTCCCAGATGACATTTATGAGGGTTGGGAGCAGGGGGCAAGTAGTTCCTCATCGTAACTCCTCATAAAATAAAGATCAAACTCAAACTGGTAAGTTCTCATTTAATCTTGCTATTTTACGTGAAGACTTCAAAGCTCTGTGATTTCATGCCGAGTCGACACAACCACAACTGCTTCATTGACAAATGAAGGAAAAACATTCATAATGCATACAGTCATGACACAGATTTAAAACATGCTGATGCTGTTCAAATGAAGTAATAATATTCACATCTCTCACCCGGATGGAAAGTATAACTAGAACGTAAAATAGAGTTGACAAATACCCCTGGTCTAGCAATTGGTTATTATAAATGTTTGGAGATTCGTTCGTTGGACCATGCTGCAGCCGTAAGGATGTGGTCTAGCGGAACAATAATGCCCTTGCTGCTGATGTTGTAGCAGCCCTGGTGGAATGAGATCTGGAATCAGAATCCATTCCTACATAACGCAAACTCTGTTTTATCATCTGGAGTGGCCTGAACAGATACGTTACCAAAGGTCCCCTGGCGTGCCTGTAACTATTTTGAGACCTGACAACCCTTCTGCTCTGCACAAGTATTTATAAACATAAAATATTATATATTATTATTTACAGATGTAATCATCCTGTACCGTCGCAATTATGTAGCGACTGAACCTGCTGCGCTAACCAGCGCCAGAAGGATAACTACCTAATGAGCTCCAGCCAAAGTTAAGGATGTAGCTGGAGCCACCTGGTGGCATTGTACTGGTCCTGGGAGACCTTGTGTTAAGATATCCTTATAAACTTGATATCCGGGGTGAACCCAACAGAGTGGTCTCGTTTGCTACAGCCAATTCAATGAGAAGGCACAATGGCACAGTTAAAGGCCGTACAACTCAATTATTGACAAAAGATCATTTAACATGAACTCCAAACGTCAGTAATCCATACCGTTTTCAATGTAACATGAGCATTAAACAAACTCTTTTCATCTCCTGGAAAAACAAAAGTCCTGCATTTTGGTGCTAATCAAGCACTCTGAACACATAGAAGGATAGATGTAACAACCCAAGCCTTAGGGCAGTTTATTGAATCTGCAGAACATAATTTGATTTATCATGCAACAGCTGATTTCCCAAGCCTCAGGCTGAACCAGCAAAGTTACGTTTAAAATAACCATATAAGGCTGTATTATTATTCCCGACAAATCGGGAATCAACATTGCATAAGCCAATCACACAATAGGAACCTAAAACGGGCCCTTAATGACTTTATTTGAAGCCGCGATTGATGAAGCAAATGGAGGAAGACATAAAAGACCTTCCTTCTCCTTGTAGCGAGAATGTATCGCTCGCCACTGTTATGCCACATATTTTGCAACCTGTGAATAAGCATGAAAAACAAACATGTCTATATTTGGTGTTCCATTGAACCAGAGTTTCATAATATGGTGTGATTCAACACCAATTCTGTGTTGCCATTGACCTATACTTGATGATTCTCCTGTGGCAAACGAGATTATGTAACCATTACAGGAGTCTTTAATTGATTGCACCCATGTGACTAACATATGCCGCCATCATAATGTATCAACATGAAGTTGAGCATGCAGATATGCATATTTGCTCAATCACTCTTTAACCCATACAATGCCCATAGGGTCTATAGATAGTTGATACCAATAAGTGAAGAATTGGCAAGTCATGCAAATCTACTCCACCTCCAAATTCGAGATGATATTCGCAATTTTGTGTCTGCCGTGAACAGCAACTGTGGCCCGACTTCCGAGCCAGTCTTGGAAGACAATCTGGCTATTATACTGAGCCTGCCCAATTCTAACCTGCCTGGAATGCTAGTATTGTCCAGTTTTACATGGTTAGACCCCTCAAAGTAGATGATGGCTCAATCATTTGTATTGTACAACCAAGTGTCCATCTTACCAAGTTGTAAGTGGTCCCTTAGTTATAGAGTAACACAGGTAATATGCGTGGAACCTCTGGCCAGCTTTCATGCTGCCACCAGCTTCAGTGAACCGCTTACTGCCGATGAAGATGTGGGGTGCGTTGTCGCCGAAACTATGAAGCCTTACTCGTTCAATAGCTTGTGCTTCGTCCTCCAGCTATCACCTATGAAACAGGTCTTACTTGAATAGAAGATGTGGCAGCCGGCTCTATTGTCCGCCTGATTGCGGTGTTCACTGCATATGTGTTTGGATGGCAACCTTGCTACCAGGCATGGTACTCTTCATCCCTCGGGCATGCTCCACGGCTATACCCGCAGGCTCGGCGTTAGATTATACTGACCCGGCATGCTCCCCTCTTACATGAGGGAGACATTAAGCAGCCCTGCTACAAGGCGCTGCTGGCGCAGCTTCAGCAATACGCCGACATTGCCATGGACCCAGCGTCAGACTAATACTGCCGCGGCATGCTCTCCTCTTACATGAGGGAGACATTAAGCGGGCCTGCTACAAGGCGCTGCTGGCGCAATTTCCCATTTTATGGCCATTAGCACCATTTTGCAATATAATGAAATATTTACCGAACGACTACTGGAGCAGTAATGAATACTGTTTGTCCATCATTGTGACTTTAGTAACTTCAGCTGGTAATAACAAGTTGTGTTAACAATGACCTACATGCACTTCACAGTTTACCATTTAACAATTGAATGACAGTTCTCCTACTTGTACAGCTGAATCCCATCTATACTATTGCCAATTAGTCTTAATGAATAGAAGGCTGCTTTATAACAACAAGCTATTACAGGAGTCTATTGACTGCAATCTGTTGCCCAGGCCAGTGTCAATGTCCAATTGAATAGCTAAAGGTAAATCCCAATGTCCTACAAGTCTATTTGATAACAACTTAATCTTAACTGGATAGAGGAGCCCAATTTCTCAAATATAGTTTGAGATTTAAACAGGGGATTTTAGCAAAATACAGCGTTAAAATATAATCGAGACAATACATAACCAGTGTTTTTGAACTCTGAGTGGTCCTCTTCGAATGCTTTCTTGTCATCATTCTGTTATATTGCCTTATCCTAGCAATGCCTCCTCAAATCACTGTAAATGGGAATATACTATAAAATCAATTGTTAATCTACCATCTTTCATAATGATCAGGCCACGCCTGCCATCATTTGCTACACTGCCATAGACTTGGCATCCCCACTAAGCAGTCCCGTTTAAGGTGCTGCTGGCGCGGCCTTTCTCATCGGCCGGTACTGCCATAGACTCAGCATTCCCATGAAGCAGCCCTGTAAAAAGGTAATGCTGGCGCCCATGAAGTAGCCCTGAGCAAAGGTGCTGCTGGCGCGACCTTTGCCATAGGCCAGTATTTGCCATAGATTTGGCGTCCCCATGAAGCAGCCCTGAGCAAAGGTGCTGCTGGCACAGCCTGTCCAATAGGCTGGCACTGCCATAAACTTGGCATCCCCATGAAACATAGAAACATAGAAAATAGGTGCAGGAGTAGGCCATTCGGCCCTTCGAGCCTGCACCGCCATTCAATGTGATCATGGCTGATCATCCAACTCAGTATCCCGTACCTGCCTTCTCTCCATACCCCCTGATCCCTTTAGCCACAAGTGCCACATCTAACGCCCTCTTAAATATAGCCAATGAACTGGCCTCAACTACCTTCTGTGGCAGAGAATTCCAGAGACTCACCACTCTCTGTGTAAAGAATGTTTTCCTCATTTCGGTCCTAAAGGAATTCCCCCTTATCCTTAGACTGTGACCCCTTGTTCTGGACTCCCCCAACATCGGGAACAATCTTCCAGCATCTAGCTTGTCCAACCCCTTAAGAATTTTGTAGGTTTCTATAAGATCCCCCCTCAATCTTCTAAATTCCATCGAGTACAAACCGAGTCTATCCAATCTTTCCTCATATGAAAGTCCTGACATCCCAGGAATCAGTCTGGTGAATCTTCTCTGTACCCCCTCTATGGCAAGGATGTCTTTCCTCAGATTTGGAGACCAAAACTGTACGCAGTACTCCAGGTGTGGCCTCACCAAAACCCTGTACAACCGCAGTAGAACCTCCCTGCTCCTATACTCAAATCCTTTCGCTATGAATGCTAACATACCATTTGCTTTCTTCACTGCCTGCTGCACCTGCATGCCTACTTTCAATGACTGGTGTACCATGACACCCAGGTCTCGTTGCATCTCCCCCTTACCTAATCTGCCACCATTCAGATAATAGTCTACCCTCATGTTTTTGCCACCAAAGTGGATAACCTCACATTTATCCACATTGTACTGCATCTGCCATGCATCTGCCCATTCACTCAGCCTATCCAAATCACCCTGCAGCCTCCAAGCATCCTCCTCACACCTAACTATACCCCCCAGCTTGGTATCATCTGCAAATTTGGAGATGTTGCATTGAATTCCCTCGTCCAAATCATTAATATATATTGTAAATAGCTGGGGTCCCAGCACTGAGCCTTGCGGCACCCCACTAGTCACTGCCTGCCATTCTGAAAAGGACCCGTTTACTCCTACCCTTTGCCTCCTGTCTGCTAGCCAGTTCTCTATCCACATCAATACTGAACCCCCAATACCGTGTGCTTTAAGTTTGTATGCTAATCTCTTATGCGGGACCTTGTCGAAAGCCTTCTGAAAGTCTAGATATAACACATCCACTGGTTCTCCCTTATCCACTCTACTAGTTACATCCTCGAAAAATTCTATCAGATTTGTCAGACATGATTTACCTTTCGTAAATCCATGCTGACTTTGTCCAATGATTTCACCACTTTCCAAATGCGCTGCTATCCCATCTTTAATAACTGACTCCAGCAGTTTCCCCACTACCGATGTTAGACTAACTGGTCTGTAATTCCCCGCTTTCTCTCTCCCTCCTTTTTTAAAAAGTGGGGTTACATTAGCTACCCTCCAATCCTCAGGAACTACTCCAGAATCTAAGGAATTTTGAAAAATTATCACTAATGCATCCACTATTTCTGTGGCTACCTCCTTGAGTACTCTGGGATGCAGACTATCTGGCCCTGGGGATTTATCGGCCTTCAATCCGTTCAATTTACCCAACACCATCTCCCGGCTAACCTGGATTTCACTCAGTTCCTCCATCTTATTTGACCCCCGTTCCACTGCTATTTCCAGCAGATTATTTATGTCTTCCTTAGTGAAGACAGAACCAAAGTAGTTATTCAATTGGTCTGCCATGTCCTTGTTCCCCATGATCAATTCACCTGTTTCTGACTGCAAGGGACCAACATTTGTTTTAACTAGTCTCTTTCTCTTTACATATCTATAAAAACTTTTGCAGTCAGTTTTTATGTTCCCTGCCAGTTTCCTTTCATAATCTATTTTCCCTTTCCTAATTAAGCCCTTTGTCCTCCTCTGCTGGATTCTGAATTTCTCCCAGTCCTCCGGTAGGCTGCTTTTTCTGGCAAATTTGTATGCCTCATCTTTTGTTTTTATACTATCCCTGATTTCCCTTGTTATCCATGGATGCACCACCTTCCCCGATTTATTCTTTTGCCAAACTGGTATGAACAACTTTTGTACTTCATCCATGCAGTCTTTAAATACCTTCCATTGCACATCCACTGTCAACCCTTTAAGAATCACCTGCCAGTCTATCTTGGCCAATTCACATCTCATACCTTCAAAGTTACCTTTGTTCAAGTTCAGAACCCTTGTTTCTGACTTAATTTTGTCACTCTCCATCCTAATGAAGAACTCAACCATATTATGGTCACTCTTGCCCAAGGGGCCACGCACAACAAGACTGCTAACTAACCCTTCCTCATTACTCAATACCCAGTCTAGAATAGCCTGCTCTCTCGTTGGTTCCTCCACATGTTGGTTGAGAAAACTATCCCGCATACATTCCAGGAAATCCTCTTCCTCAGCACCCCTGCCAATTTGATTCACCCAATCTACATGCAGATTGAAGTCACCCATTATAACCGTGTTACCCTTGTTGCACGCATTTCTAATTTCCTGTTTGATGCCATCCCCAACTCCAATACTACTGTTAGGTGGCCTGTACACAGTTCCCACTAGCGTTTTCTGCCCCTTAGAGTTTCGCAGCTCTACCCATATCGATTCCACATCCTCCACGCTAATGTCCTTCCTTTCTATTGCATTAATCTCCTCTCTCACCAGCAACGCTACCCCACCTCCTTTTCCTTTTCGTCTATCCCTCCTGAATATTGAATATCCCTGGATGTTCAGCTCCCAGCCTTGGTCATCCTGGAGCCAAGTCTCCGTGATTCCAACTATAGCATAGTCATTAATCGCTATCTGCACCTTCAACTCATCCACCTTATTACGAATGCTCCTCGCATTGAGACACAAAGCCTTCAGGCTTGTTTTTACAACACTCTTACTCCTTATACAATTATGTTGACAAGTGGCCCCTTTCACATCGATCCCTATTACACTTGGCCATACTCTCCTATCCCTTTGTGAGCTTTCTTCCCCGTTAATTCTGGGGTCATTAACCATCGCTTTACTCTCTTTCCCTCTAACTCCGTCCTCGACTATCCCATTTGATACCCCACCCCCCTTATTCAGTTTAAAACCATCCGTGTAGCAGTGGCAAACCTGCCGGCCAGAATGCTGGTCCCCCACCTGTTAAGATGCAATCCGTCCCTTTTGTACAGTTCCCCCTTACTATAAAAAAAATCCCAGTGATCTAAGAATCTAAATCCCTGCCCCCTGCACCAGTTCCTCAGCCACACATTCAGGTCCCATATCTCCCTGTTCCTGCTCTCGCCAGCACGAGGAACTGGAAGCAAACCGGAGATAACAACCCTGGAAGTCCTGCTTTTCAGCATTTTTCCGAGCTCTCTGAAGTCCCGCTGCAAAAAATTCATCTCCTTCTTTCCAACATCATTTGTGCCAACATGCACGACCACTTCCGGCTGGTCACCTTCGCCCTTGAGGATTGTCTGCACTCTGTCCGTAACATCCTGGATCCTGGCACCAGGAAGGCAGCACACCATCCTGGAATCCCGTCTGTTGCCGCAAAAACCCCTGTCCGTACCTCTCACAATGGAGTCTCCAACTACAATGGCGTTGCCCGACTTTGGCCCGAAGCAGCTCTGTAAAAAGGTGCTGCTGGCGCGGGCTCTCACATTGACCCGCGCTGGTCCAACTCCTGCTGTAGGAGTGTATCTAGATTCACATTCTCGGAGGGGAACCCTCACAACATCTGGGCTGACATTTTTGTCAGTTCTCCCCATATCCTGGGGATGACTGCGGTTTGGGGACCACATTGCTGCTGGATGCCCCTCCCCGGGAACCCAACGTCTAGAGTCACTGAACGTCTTATCAGTGACTCCGATCGCGAAACCCGACATTCGCCTGCTCCCAGCTTCCGCGGTCGGACCAGGGTTTCCCCACAGCCCTTCGCTGGTTCCCTCGTCGGCCATCGCAAAGCATCCGGCAAAAACCTCTGAAACCGAGGTGCAGGAGACCTAAAACAGGTAAGAAATACAACTTACTGCTGGAGGAGCTCCGCTGCTCCAACCGGTTGCCCTGCACCAATGCATCTGACGTAATTACACACGTGCGGCTGGACGGGGTTCTTCACGTAGTCACTCAAGTGACTCCGAAGTAAAATACTCCTATTTTTACTACTGATATTTATTACCGATACAAATTTACCAAGCTCCCATTTAAATATAGTGCATTTTAGAACAAACAGTTTGAAGTAGCCAGCTCTACGTGACATAGCACCTTTACACATTTGCTCTTAAGAGAAAAAATAACTGGAACATTATAGCAAGTGCATACTAAAAAAAATAGATAGCAGCCATATAATGATAGGCTGTCATTTCTACACAGAGATATTTTACAAATCAAGAAAACTGGTGTCTAAAAAACATGTCATATAACAGAAAAGCAGTTTATTGGTCAACTATTACATGAACTGCAATAATCAAGCTTTTCTGTTATTATCAGTATTATTCAGAATTTTTTCAAAACCTAACAAATCTAATGGTACTTAAAAAAAATTGTAAACAACCAATACTTGTATGTTTTCACTAAAATGTAGATTTATTTTAATAAAATGTATTACCCATTTTCACTAATTTCGTAATCATAACAGCTTTAAAAGATTTTGTGATAATGCTTTTTATATTTAAATAATTTTGAAATAAAGATCTTTGAAAATACATAAAACAAAATATGCTCCATAATTGTGCTCAGTATATTTCTTAACATAGCAACAGATCAAATTCCATGCATATCGTGCACTGACTGTCAATATAATTGCAATGTGTCTAGCAAAGAAGGTGACATTTAGAAAAGGTCTCACATCAATTTTGAAAATAATAATCTTTTATTTGAGAATTGGGATTTGTCAGGGATTAGCATGATTCTTCCTGTGTATATTTTGTAAAGTTTGTTTTGCAATCTAAGATTATATTGCTTCATTGAGACTTTAAGTGATGTATCAGGCAATTCTGTATGTTCTCAACAAAATTCCATTTTCAGAGGTCCATGTAGAACTAGCTACTTCAATCTGCTTGTTAATCAATACACAAAACAATGTTTAATTTACACAAATTAAACTTCTTTCCATCTATTGCAAGGAGAAAAAATAATCATTGCTAATGGATCTTTATTTGAACACTATAAATTATTTTGCAACTTTAAAAGGAGATATATCATTATTTTTATTCTTATTCCAATACATTGATACATTAATCTATTTTTGTGGTTGGATTGAACATCTTAAAATATCTATATCTATCTATCTATCTATACATAACTAAAACTCTGATCTTGTTCTTTCGGTTTGCGCAGTTTTTCGATTAGCGAAAAAACGGTACGCGATAGCGCTACGATTTTTTGCCACCTCACTCACCGTTCTTATGTGCTGCGAGTGCAACACGTTTTGTTCCGATCGGTGGCATATTGTAAAAGTTAGCGAGGTTTAGAAACCTTACCGCGCGTGCGCAGATCGATCTCCTCTCCTGCCAGTCAGCACCATGTGGATTAGTCCCTTCTCCTGGCTCTCTGCGGATGGTCCGCCCCTTCCTGCGCCATCACTTCTTTCTGACCAGCGCCCGGTGTGAGTCCCCATCGCACCGCCAGCACCAGCCTCTTCCCCTCTGGTCCCCCTTGCTGGCTCCTGCCCCCCTCCCCCGTGATATTGCCCCTCTCCCCATGGCTCTTCCCCGTCTTTTCTCCAAGCTCTCTTCCCCCCTCCCCTCGCCCACACCCCTCTACCCCCACAGGGGGGCTGAACCTCTTTTCTCTCCATGTCTCGAGAAAATCCTCGTGTTCTCATTTCTTTTTGCGAAGGACACCACCGACAGGATATAATTGGCCGATTTCAAGCACTGTATACGAATGATTTTAACAGTGAGTGTGAAGCTTTCAAATTCCTTGAATGTACCAGTTTTTATTTAGCGCCTTAAAAAAGTTTGAATAAATCAGAAAGACTCTGATAATCTGATGAATGACTTTGATAGAAACAACACAACTGACAGCCTCGGGCGAGTATATCTGTGTCACTGGGGCAACGGGGACCTCTTGTACACCCTTAACCCAGTCTAATGGCAGGCCAATGCTTTGGAGACTTACTTTGAAACTGAAAGGCTCGTGTCTTTGTTGAGAAATTCTGTAATCCACAGGGAACTAATTATATTCTATAGATACTGAAAATGTGTCACAAATCTTGAGAAAGTTTGCTACATAAAACCATAATGAGTAATAGTATTTGACTGATGGTGAATTTTAAAAGAATCACTTTTGTCTTATGATTGGATTTCCACATTTAAAGTCTTTGTTCTTCAAAACAACATTGCAATGTAGCATGTTGAACAGGTCAACAGTATTAATATACCAGTAATAATCATTTCTGTAAAATCCAATAGAGTTCTAATGTCAAATATAGTTATTAAAATCAAAAAAATGATTGTGTGAATTGACAGTGGGGTGGCATAGCGGTAGAGTAGCTGCCCTACAGTGGCAGAGATCTAGATTCGATCCTGAGTACGGGTGCTGTCTGTACGGAGTCTATATGTTCTTCCTGTGTTAGAGTATAGAAGTGAGATCGACCGATTGACCAAATGGTGCCAGGACAACAACCTGGCTCTCAACACCAGCAAAACCAAGGAACTGATTATGGACTTTGGAAGAGGTAGGATGGGGACCCACAATCCCGTTTATATCAACGTGGAAAGGGTCAAGAACTTGAAATTCCTGGGCGTGCATATTTCCGAAAATCTTTCCTGGTCCCAGCACACTGATGCAGTTATCAAGAAGGCACATCAACGCCTCTACTTCCTGAGAAGATTACGGAGAGTCGGTATGTCAAGGAGGACTCTCTCGAACTTCTACAGGTGCACAGTAGAGAGCAATCTGACTGGCTGCATCGTGGCTTAGTTCGGCAACTTGAATGTCCAGGAGCGGAAAATAATGCAGAAAGTTGTGACCACTGCCCAGTCTATCATCGACTCTAACCTCGCTCCGTCGAAGGGATCCATCGCAGTCGCTGCCTCAAAAAGGCAGCAAGCATCATCTAAGACCCACACCATCCTGGCCACTCACTCATCTCTCCGTTGCCATCGGGAAGAAGGTACAGGGGCTTGAAATCTGGAACATCCAGGTTCAAGAACAGCTTCTTCCCCACAGCATTCAGGCTACTAAATATGACATCAAACAAGCTCTGAACAATAACAGTCTATTGCACTTTACCTGTTTACTTCTTGTGTACATATATGGTCTATGGTATATAGACAACTGAACTTTTATCTCCTGTTCTTTATAATGTTTACATATTCTGTTGTGCTGAAGCACAGCAAAAATTCATTGTCCTATCTGGGACACATGACAATAAACTCTCTTGACTTGACTTGATCGCGTGGGTTTTCTCTGGGCGCTCCGGTTTCCTCCCACACTCCAAAGATGTGCAGTTTGTAGATTAATGGGCTTCGGTAAAATTGTCTTGAGTGTGTAGGATAGGGCTAGTGTACGGGTGGATCGCTGGATGGGGCGGACTCGATGGGGTGAAGGGCCTGCTTCCGCGCTGCATCTATAAAATCTAAAGTCTAAAGTAAAGACAGATCCAGCAAAGAGAAACACTCAGATCACAATAAGATAAGTAGAAATGTACAAAAGAAAAATAATTGAATGCTGAGGTGCATGAATAATCCTGCAGTCATTTGATACAAAGACAAAAGGACTCTATAAGAAAATAATTGTTCCTTTCGAAGGTGTTTACAGCTGAAGAAGTGTAGGGTAATTGTCGAGTCATAATTATTAGTAATTGCAAAGATGGACAAAGTTAATTGCTAAAAGGTCAGGCATAGAAATTGCCCCACTCCCATATGGCACTCGGGAGATCTCCACCCGTTCCATAGAGTTGTGAGGGAGTGATTTATTTGCACAAACAATCTGCATGAACTCTGCCATTTATCATTATGCAATGTGGCACAAACTTTCATGCATATTTCCTCAAAATACTAAATTACTTTAAAGTCGCAAATCCAAAAAGGAACTGCAACTGGATGTTTCTGAGCAGATTCCGATGAACATTTACGATGAATGCTGTGACAGACACAAGGACAGGCGTGCCACTGAACAAACATCATGGAAGAGAAAGTGGACACTGAATAGAGAGGATCAAAATGGTTAGGAAATGCCACTCATCTCCCAAAGAAAACAGCTAATGCACAACAACAAACCTGACCATCAATATATCATGGATCTATCAATCTATTACTGTCCTTTCTTCAGTCACTGTGGTCTTTAGACGATCCAAGCCTGAAACGTCGCCTGTACTTTCTATCCCGAAGTACTGGCTTCCCCCTCTGAGTTACCCCAGCATTTTCTGTCTTTTTGTGTAAACTGGTATCTGCAGTTCCTGGTGACTTCTTCTTCCTTCTGTAAGATGCTGCCACACTAGCCAAGGCCCACACTACACTATTTCATTGTCAACATTTTGATTTATGTCACTGCTGCTTGCCCGGCAACCACTGCGCAAATGTATCCACACGCAGTATGCACCATTGAAAGATGCATGCTTGGAATCACTGATCATCCTTTGCTATTGTTTTGATTGACCCTAATTGATTTTACACTAAATTGAATTGCTCCTAAAAACATGCACAACTTGATTTGACTCTGGGCCCCAATTTCTCAGGACAGTATAAAGGGTCGACACAGTGGTAGAATTGCTGCCTTACAGTGCCAGACACCCAGGTTCGATCCAGACTCTGGGTGTTGTCTTTACGGAATATGTACGTTCTCCCTATGCTAATGTAGATGGTGATGGTTGGTCGGTGCAGCCTCGGTGGGCCGAAGGGCCTGTTTCCATGTTGTATCTCTAAAGTCTAAATTATAGGTGAGGGAATATATAAACAACATTAAAAGAATATGGAGATAGAATTCCAGACTATGGGGGCAAGATTGGTGAAACTGCAGCAGTGGGGAAAAAAACAAGCACTTTGGACCATAAGTAATAATATGGATAGGGCAGCAGGGAAGGATAGGTTGGCAGAAACAATGAGATTGTAAACAGGTTTTATGAGGAATGTCAAAGATTTTGAGCTGATAATAAGTTATGAAGATGGAGTGGAACTGCCAACAATTACGCTGATAAGGGCAAAACAACTCTTCAGAAAATAGATTATATGTAAGGCTGAAATTGGAAGACTAATGAAGAGAGCACTGGAAAAGGGAAGTTTAGTTTAGTTTAGAAATACAGCATGGAAATAGGCCCTTCGGCCCACCGAGTCAACACCGACCAACGATCACCAATTCACACTACTTTTATATATCATTACACTTTTGGGTCCATTTCCTACACACTAGGGGATATTTACAGCCACCAATGTACCTACAATTGCATATCTTTGGTATGTGGGTGGAAACTGAAGCGTCCAGAGAAACCTATGTGGTGATAGGGAGAATGTGCAAAGTCCACACAGATAGCATCCAAGGTCAGGATGGAACCCGGGTCTCTGGCGCTGTGAGGCAGCAGCTTTACCAGCTAGGCCAAGGGACTACCCTAGGAAGTCTGGAAGACAAGAAGGACAATTGGCGTGAGTAATGTTCTGGGCTTTAGGCAGAGAAACGGAATATAAAGAGATCATATCATGATTTGTATTCCCTTGAATATAAAAGGCTGGGGTCTGATCAAGGTTTTTAAACAACAAGGTTTGGTTGTATAGATGCAAATAAACCATTTATTTTGTTGTGGAACACAAGGGGACATCTTTGTAAAATTACAGCTGGGCCATTCAGATGTGTAAACAACATTACAGTGTCAGGTGAGTACTTCTTGACAAGAGGGGAGATAAAAGCTGGAACTCACTCATGGCCGTTCGTGTTGGGTAAATAGAACCAAATTTAAACTGATAGCTAAAGCCACATCTGCGAAGAAAGCAACAAAAGATTCTTCATGGAGCCCAATCTTCATAAGTAGACAAGAGTTTTCTAATGTAACCGATTGTTACATACAGAATTAAACTAATGTATTTTAGTATACTATTTTGCTTTGCTATTTCTTTGATTATTGTTTTAAAAGTGGACAGCTGCATACACGATAATTTATCTGCATGGTTTAGTTCCAAGTAAAAATAGACAATAGGTGCAGGAGTAGGCCATTCGGCCCTTCGAGCCAGCACCGCCATTCACTGTGATCATGGCTGATCATCCACAATCAGTACTCCATTTGTGGATGATCCATCTCATCATTGTGTATTTCTGTTTATTTTAAACATCTCAAGTGACTGCAATGCAGATCCTATGTCATTGTTTTAGTGCAGTATTGATTGCTTTCTGAGACTGATGCATTCAATTTTAGTCTAAATAAAATAACATTTGATCTGGCCTGCTTTGCTTTGCTTTGCATTGGAAATTAGTTTGCATGCTCCTCGATTCAATACAGTGAAAATGTCACAAAGACCAGTGGAGTGGATGTAGATTGCTTCTCCCATGTCAGATTGAACATTCATCATCACGGGACAGGTTTGACTCGGCTGTTAGTCCCCGACAAGATTATGATTGGAGAAGCACCACAAAGTGCTGTCTGCACTTATCTTGACCTCTTTATTAATACAAGAAACCAGTAAATCTGCATCAATATTATTAATCTAAAAAACTATAAAGAGGGGTTGCAGCTCGCTTGCTCTGTTTCTCTTGCTGCAAAGCCAGCCACGGTGATGCCCAGTTGCTTTGGGGTAATTTTGTGAACATTCCTGTGGACGACATGGTGGTGCAGCGGTAGAGTTGCTGCTTTACAATGCCAGAGACCCGGTTAGATCCTGATTCCGAATGCTGTCTGTACGGAGTTTGTATGTTCTCCTCGTTACCTGCGTGGGTTTTCTCCAGGTTCTCTGGTTTCCTCCCATGACTCTCAGAAGATCGTGAAGAAGCAGTGCGGCAGATCCCAGGGTCAGTGGAGCCCTGTGGCAGGTCCCTGAGTCTATGGAGCCCTGTGTCTGGTCCCTGGGTCAGTGGATCCCTGTGGCTGGGCCCTGGGTCTATGGAGCCCTGTGGCCGGTTTCTGGGACTGTGGAGCTCCTCAACGAGGAGTTCGGGTCGGTCATCAACGAGGAAGTCGGTCCGATGGTCGATGAGGGCGCCGGCGGTCCAGGTCGAGGACGGGCCACGTGGGAGCTGGAGGGCGCTCCTCCAAGAACGAAGGTGGACCCAGGGTGCAGGAACCACTGTGAGGGGTGGGGGAAGTACAAAAGAGGACCTGACGCGGGATGCTTTGTAACATTTCAGCGCCCTTTTGTGGCGACTCTTTGCATGCCTTGGGTATGCAATAAAGTATTTATTCATTCATTCAAAGATGTACAGGTTTGTGGGCTAATTGGTTTGGTAAAATTGTAAATTGTTCCTAGCATGTGTAGGATAGTGTTAGTATGCGGAGATAGCTGGACTCGATGTTTCCAAATTAAAACAATTATTAGGCTGTGAAAAATCTGTATGCAGAAAAGTATTGAACAAGTTGAGGCCATTTAGTTCAATAGGCCAGTTGCCTCCGTAGAATATTTACAAGCTATGGGTTTTTACAGCAATTATTTACATTTCTTAGGGAAAGCTATTGAGGGTAAGTCCGCCCTTGACTTCCACTAATGCTAGTTGTGAAAGTCTCAATACCTTCCAATTTGCTCATTCTCACAACACATCAGGCCATTTCACCTCATTCTCACAGCAATCCCATCAATGTCAACATGCCAAAGTCATAGAGTTAAGCAGCACAGAAACAGGCTCTTCTTCAGTCCAACATGACCATGCCAACCAAGATGCTCCATCCAAGCTATTCCTGTTTGGGTAGCAACATTATCTTTGGGTGCAACCGGATTGGGTGAAAGACAAGAAAATTGATGGGCTCCCGTTCCCGATTGCTCTGCTGTTTGAAGTGAACGGGGTAGATTTTACCTTCACCACTTGGCCGTAAAGCAGCCCCTGCTCACACCACAAGATTGAACAACTGGGCATCACTTGCTGAGAACCAAGTCTGCCAAATTATTTGGATAAATGTATTGTGAAAAATGGAATGGAATATTTTATTGTCACATGTGACAAGGCACAGTGAGATTCTTTGCTTGAATATCCAATGTATACAAATAGCAGCCACCTACAGCGCAGACAAAGTTACAAAGTATGCCGGCTCCTCTTTTGTCCTCTCCTCTCCCCCCCACCCCACAGCGGTTCCCCCACGCTCTCATCGACCATCGATCATGGGTCGACCCGCGAGACATCGAATCCGCCGCGAGGCTGCACCGCTGCCGCCGGTGAGGCCCCACCACTGCCGATGCCCCACTTCACATGTCTGCCTCGTCCATCACCGGCCGCCGCACCGACCTCTCCACAATGCTGCCGCGTCCTCTCCTGAGGCCTCCGTGGTGCCGATCCGGGCCCGAGCCGTGTTGCTCCATCGGCCGCTCCGCTGCCCCGGGCTCTGACGGCCCTGGCTCCGACCCGAGAGGCGAGGCTCCTCTGACAGACCCGCGAGGCATCGAGACCACAGCACCTCGATAAAGGCGTCCGGCCCTGTTCCCAGTCCGGAGCCAGGGCCTGGCAGCAAGCCTTTGCTGCATGGCCAGGGATTTAATCTACATCATTAGGTATTTCCAAAAAAAACCTCACTTACTACTTTTATTTAAGGAAATAAGCATTTAAAAATCCTTCTCATAAACTATTACCCAGAATCATTTCTAATCGTTTTACTTAAAGCTTCTATAACTCTCCTTTTAAAGATAGGTTGCCAAACTGAACAGATAATTCAAAGTAACACCAATTATCTATGAGTTTAAAATAACTTGTTTTGACATAATTATATACTATCAAAATGCACACTAGTCCTTCCAACTATATTAATAATAGCTTCAGAGTAAGTTGTAACCACGAGGACAATGTGTGAGCTAGTCATCATTGTTTCATTGTTACGCTCTGTTCTTAGTTGTTATACGACTGGATATGTAAAAAAGTGCCAGCACAAAGAGATAAAATGAAAGATATACCTGTACAGGCCATTGTAGCAGTGCTGTGTTAACAAAGTAGAATTTGAACCTAATGAAATCTTATTCATTGGAAAAGGAGAAATAACCCCAGACAAAAGGATCTTTTTGGTTAAACATGGAACATAATATTAGATATTTGTATTTTCTTTTATGAATTGGAAAAACAAGATATACCATTTCAGATCAACTACGTTAGCACCAAGTCAACCCCCTTTTCTGGTACAAATGGATAACAATACTTACACAGCACAAAATGCCAGAAACCCGTTGCTTATGGATTAAGCAGTCTTTGCACAACTGAACCTTTGAAAATGTAACATCAAAAATGTGTTTATCAAAGAATGTATCTTGTATTGGTGCACTGAAACCTTCTACTATTTATCTGTGATTGCCACTCTCCTTTAAGTTCAGGGAAATCAGCTCTTTGCCAGTACTTCACAAGTCACAAAGTATGAACCATTTAGATGCAGAACAATCTGTTCCAAATCGGAGCCAAGGATTCAATCACAAGTCTATGTGCAGCAAATGTCTGATCAAATGCTGCATTACTTTAGACCAAACTTGAATAGATCAGCCTCAGAAAACTATCTGAGACAGTAAAAAGATCTATTAAAACCATTGTTAACACATAATGCTGGAGGAACTCAGCGGGTTAGACAGAATCTCGGGATGACATGGATAGGGACGTTTCCGCTTGAGAGCCTTCTACAGAATAAAGCCTTGATCTAAAACATCGCCTATACATGTTCCCCAGAGATGCTACCCGACTCGCTGACTGACTCCAGCATTCCACACAGGATTCCAGCATCTGCAGTTCCTTGCGTCTCCATATTAAAGCAATGGCGGACGCTTTGCATTTGAGGCACACGGAACGGTTATAATGAACAGAATTACATAATGTTGAGATTTTGTTACTTGGAACTGTACAGATAAATTACCAGACACGACGCCCATCATATTTTACCAAATAATCAAAAAGATAACCATGCAATGTTTCTAGTAGTGTGTGTTACAGATGAATTCTCAATAAATAGTTGACGGAGATACAAGAAGCTATTATAAACTTCATTAACTATGATTGGAACAGAAAACTGCAGATGCTGGAAATTTGAAACAAAACCAGAACACTAGAAGGGCTTAGGTCAGACAAACTCAGTGGGGAGAGGCACAGAGTCAACATTTTGGGCATGACTCGAGTGGCAGATTGGAGACAAGAGACGTGCGGTTAATAGATATTCTGTATCACACATTACTACGGCACCCTGGATACTGGTGCGAGTCAATATTTTGGTGCACATATATTCTATCGATAAAATGAGCTACCAGCTAAAGAAGGAATGCTAATGCTTTAACCAAAATCTTGGTTCGAGATGGATCTTTTGCATCTTTAGCTGTGAAGATGTTAACCACCAAAGGAGCTAGGTACTCTCTAGTGCAACGTTTCCCAACAGTTGGTGCTACGAATAGACTGTCTCTGGCTGAAACATTTCCTGAAATGTTAAGGCAAACGCCGGCGTTCCAACTACTTTAAATCTGTTTTCAATGTTAAGTGCAGAGGATGTGGCACTAATATGGAGAGTTCTTGCTTTGCACACTGCTTTCAAAGCAACAATTTTGCTTCAATGCTTCCTATAAATAGGACTATGATAACACACTTTTGACAATGTTTCATGTATTTTAGGAGAAAAACAGTTGCTCTATTACAGTTTCATTTAAAGACATTTCAATATAGGTTGCGTAATTACAATGCTTGCAATTCTCACAACACTGTCACTGCATACAGTAAATGAGTAAAGGGCCTGTCCCACTTGGCACGTGTTGAGCCGCGACGGTCCTGCGAAGGTCGGGCACGATTTCATGCGTACGCACAGCCGTCTGGAGCGCGTGACGTCATTTGAAGATGGACACAAAGATGGAGTAACTCTGCGGAGACAAGCAATGGGTGATGTTTTGTGTCGAGACTCTTCTTCAGTCTGAAAAGAAGGGTCTTGACCCGAAACGTCACCCATTGCTTCCCTCCAGAGATGCTGCCAGTCCGTTGAGTTACTCCAGCATTTTGAATCTATCTTCGATTTTCATGTCCCTGCTCTTATTTTTTTTTTCCCCCTTACAAAATGCTTTTATTCAGAACAAACAAATACAAAGTAGTAACACGATCAGAGAATGCCTATATTGGCATTTTACAAAAAAAGTTATCAAATTAAAATATTAACATTTTTATCAATAATACATTCAGCCTCCTGCGGTGACCAGCGTTCACGGAAGGCCTAGACAGTCCCTGTGGACACCGCGTGTTCCCTCTCCATCATCCGCAAGCAACTCTACAAGCTGTCTGCGGGCTCCTTGCCCTTCTCCAGAGAAAAGAAAAAGGGGGAGGCTCGGTCCAGATCGTGCAACATCTGGACTCGCGACCTCACATACGCGCCCCGGGACTTCCTAAGCTGTAAGTCCCTCAACGCTCCCTTCTTCTCCTGGTACTCCTCCCACTCACACGAAGCCCCACCAGTCTGATCCAGACGAGCCTCCAAGTCGAGCAACTCTCTCTCAAGCAGTCCAATCTCAGAGTCCCGCCCCTTGGTCAACTTCCTCGCTTAGTCCTGGCCTTCCCCACGTCCCACCACTGCCTTAGGGAAAGGAAACGCCCCTGCCTCTCTCTCCACCTCGCCCAGAACTGCCTGAAGGAATCCCAGAATCGGCGATCCTCCAGCAGCTGGCTATTAAAATGCCAGTACGCAGACCCAGCCCGTGTGCGCGTCGGGATAAAATCCACTCGCACCAGGCAATGGTCTGAGCATGGCGCCGGCCGCATGGAGGCCGCCGAAACACAGGAGACATAGGCCTTGGACACGTATAAACGGTCAATACGGGAACCACCGCCCTCAAACCTGTACGAGAAGGCATTAGAGTCAGGATGGAAATTCCGCCAAGCATCTACCAGCTCAAAAGAGTCCACCATCTCCCTTAAAGACTTTACTGCAGCCGGGTCACGCTGAACGCCAGAGCGATCTCTCGCCTCGAGGGTACAATTAACATCTCCCCCAAGGAAAACACACTCCACACGGTCGATAGTGTTCAACAACGTGGTCACTTCCCTTGTTAAGTGTGTCTGCATTGCGCCGATCTTGGGGGCGTACACATTAATGAAGTGTAATGACACGCCATCCAAACGCACGGCCAGATACAGCAAACGGCCTGGTACAATGTCCTGCACTTTGAGGATCTCCGGCTGGAAAGACGGGGCCAACAGGAAGGCTACTCCACTTGAATTGGAGCTGAGATGGCTCATGCAGACCCCCCCCCTTCCCACTCCAGGAGCCAGGTGGGTTCATCACTAGCCACAGTGTGTGTTTCCTGCAGGAAGCTCACCGCGTACCTCCCGTCCCTGAGCATTGAGAGATGGTGAAACCTACGGAGAGACCCCCTTCCCCCATTGATATTAAGGCTGGCTATAGTGAGCTTCATTTTGAATTTACACTAGATCTTTTACCAGCCCCCGGTGAAGGAGTGGAGCCACCCCTAGCCTTCTGCCCTCTCTTTAGGGCCTTAAAAAGCTCTTGGAACTGGCGCCTCTCATTTCTTAATAGCCCTGCCTCATTTTCCCTTCTTCTGAAGGATGGCATAAATAGACCGCATGGGCACCCTCAGGTCCGACCAGCAGTCGACAGCCAAATCCACCTTGTTCCTACTCCCCCTTTAAGAACTTCCGATTTTCCCAGACTTCGACAAGTCGAGACACGGGGCCTTGGGCGGGGCATTCCGTCAACTCACTCTCGACGGACTCCGCGTACCCCACCTCCTCACACTCAATGTCCGAGCCCGAGTCCGGAAGGTTGCTACTTCCAGCTGCCTCGCTCACCCCTCCCTGTGAGATGGACGTTCCAGCCACATCACACGGTCCCTCCTCTGTCACCATCCCACCCCCAGGATCAGTGATCAGTACCAGGCAGGTACCGGTGCCTCTGACTGCAGCAAGCTCTCTGCTAATTGGCCAGTCTCCTGCACGCTCCCACCACCCTCTTTATCCGGATTGGGAACAGTGAAGTCGGAGCAAGTCTCCGGGCCTTGCTGCAAGCGGGCCTGCCTAGAGTCTGACCGAAGGACACGATCCGAACCGACCTTGCCCTCCTCCGCACCCAGGCTACCTGCCCCAGCACCGTCACCCAGAGAGTCCCCGTCCCCCACCACCAGGTAAATCACCTCGCTCAACCAGTGGGGCATCACACCCTTCAACTGGGCTTGTAGCCTCAACGGGGAGCTCAGGCTGGGGACCCACCCCTACACCCAAGTCCCCCCCTTCAGGCTGCCCCCTGGTCAACCACTAAGCTAGCAGACGTGCTCTCTGGGGGAACAGCCCCCAAGGGTAATGTATCGCCATTCTCAGGTGGTCCTTGCACTGCAGAGGCATCCTCCCCCTCAGAGTAAGCGTGCCCTGGGACCCCACCTCAACAGGAGGGGAAGGCCCCCCTTCAGGTTGCCCCTGAACTTCAGGGCCCTTCTCTGTATCAGAGGACCCATGTCTCCTCCTCTTCCAGCCACTGGTGTGCGGTGGTACGGTGAGCTCCATTTTTACCCCATGTGTGCGCCCCATCAACTCATAGCCCTCAGTCTCGGAGACTGCCGACTGTGCGACAGCTGCATAACTCTGAGGGGTCGCCGTCTTTAGGGCGTGGCACAACACACAAAGTATCAGTACTTTTTAAATCAAAGCAGTCTTTCTGCTGTTGCTGCACCACTCTTTTGCAGCAGTTCAGTATTCTCGTGAAGGCTTTCTTGGCAAAGCAACATAAGCAGTCTCCTCCTGATAAGATAGGAATGTTCGTGTCAATCCTCCCGCCAAAAATGGAGCTTCCTCAGGCTTCTTCCCCAGGTCTCCGTCGCCTCCCCGCCTTCAACGAAATCCAAGGCACTGTTGCCGTTCTTACCCAGCACACCTGGACCGGGCAAGTTGGTGTAGGAGGGAGCTTTCCGATGTTTCTGACCACAAACACCACTCCAGACTCAGCTCCCACCAGTTCAAGTGAATCTTGGCCTTCCACCAGCCACTGCCACTCCTACGACTTTCCCGATACACACAGACAATCCTTACTAATTAGAGGAATCTTTGAACAAAGAAAGTCTCTGCAGTCCGACAAAGCTCCGAACTGCAAAGTCTGAATGCTTTTGTTCCTCCCCAACTTCCAAAAAGTTCATCAAATCCTCCCCGCGAGCAGAACAGCTCCTCTCCTGGTGCCGCTCTGGGAGTAGAAGTGGGGGCAGATCCGGATCGCAACCGCCTTGAGCCTCAGGCCGAGTTCGGTGATCATTTGCCTGCTTCTGCAGCTGTTGGAGGTGAGACGTTGTGTCGCGCCAGGGTCTTGGGCCTGTCCCCCTTTGGCCGTCAGTTACACGACAGGCCTTTGGCGCGCAATTTTTTTTGTTTGCTACAAAATTTTTGGAGCCCCTCACGATGTCGCGCACAACTACATACACCTGCACGCTTCTCAGTGGGACCGGCCCCGCGTGGCCATACGATGCCCGTGTGCCTCAACGCGACCATGAGGTCGCGTAATATGCGTGCCAAGGACACGTAAGTGGGACAGGCCCTTAAGTTTTCAAACATTTTCTACATAATTAGCCAGTTTAGTGGACATTATGAATAATCAATTATATGTCAATGCATAGCAACTATTATCACACCACATTCAATTATTTCCTTCCTATCTATTGATTTCATGAATGGATATATTCATGCCTACTTTATTTACATAGTTGAATAAATCATGAATACCTCACAATACAAATAGTACACGTGTAAGATTGTAATACTACATGGGATGGCATGCTGATCATAATATTATATATTACCACACCACTCACAGACAAAAATTCCAATATTCATGTATTTTTATTTGTTATATAAGATTTAAGTATTGCAGCAAACTGTTAATTTGAGAAATGTAATCAAAATATATAGTCTAATCCATGTCACTCTATTTATACTTTACATTCACTGAATGCCTCTACTCTTTGAAAAAATAGTTATACTTAATTATTAGAAGAATTATGTAAGTAGACGAAATTTTAAAAAAAAGTGATTTTTAAGTTGTGGACACACAGGCCAAGCCCAGGTAGAGATTTTAGAATCATCATCAATGATGGTTCACATTCTTGTATACAGAAGGAACGGACTGAAAATAATAGTGCACAGTGAGTGAAGGGCATCATGTAAATGCTCACAAGCCTGAACTTTAGCAGCTAGCTACCTTCACTACCTACATTTTTCGGATCGACAATTTAGCATTGGCATATTAAGCGACCAATTGTTTGGGTTGGAGATACAGCATGAAAACAGGCCCTATGCCCACAGAGTCCCCACCGACAACCACTTGTCCAGACTAGTTCCAGGAGCGGCACAGTGGCGTAGCGGTAGAGCTACTGCCTTACAGCGCCAGAGACCCGGGTTCGATTACGGGCACTTGCCTGTACGTTCTCCCCATGACCTGCGTGGGTTTTCTCCGAGATCTTCAGTTTCCTTCCATACTCCACAGACGTACAGGTTTGCAGGTCAATTGGCTTGGTGTAAATGTAAAATTCTCACTAGTGTGTAGGGTAATGTTAATGTGCGGGCATCGTTGGTCGGTGCGGACACAGTGGGTCGAAGGGCCTGTTTACGCACTGTATCTCTAAATTAAACTAAACATGTTATACCATTTTCTCATCCATTTATTATGCACTAGGGGGCAATTTACAAAGGCTAATTCACTTTCAAATCCACATGTCTTTGGGGTGTGGTAGGAAACTGGAGCACCCAGAGGAAACCCACACAGTGTCAGGGAGAGCGGGCAAACTCCGCACAGACTACGAGGCAACAGCTCTACCGACCTATGTATGCTGTAAACTCCACAAGAAATGAGGTGGCTGCCAAATTGGACGCAAGCAATGTCTTTGTATCCAGAAGGCCTGGAGTCAGCCATAATGGCCAGGCCCCAACCAGCAAGTTGAAATTCAAGGCTCAAATTGGATTTGCAACACATTGATATTGTACAAATGAGATACAAGTATTTATTCAGTGGAATCAGATTATTTGCCTGTGCATGGCAATAAAAGAAGGAACTCATTTCAGATCAGTAGGAACAAAAGCAATTAGTTTATTAAGACAGCAGAAAAATGACAGTATGTAAACATTTATAGAGGCTTTTGTTCTACTGGCATATTTTTCTCAGCGGGTTTTTGTGCTATAATCTCTGAGTAGAAAATTGAACTGTAATGAATCTCATTATAAACAACGATAGTCTCAGTATGTGCTTTGACCTCTATGTTTGATTTCAATATGTGACTCAGAATGTAATAATAGTATAGATCAAGGGTCAAGCCTAATATTCTATGTTAATAGACCCTTCAAATAAGTTGAATTATAAAATATATCTCACAATGGATGTTAGCTTGCCATTCTATGAACAGCCACAACCAAAAATAACAATGCAATGATCAGACTGAACTCAGGACCAGTTTTAGAAAGTATACATGTGGAGGGAATGGTTAGACAATGTTTCAGTCTGAAGAAGGGCCGCAACTCGGAACGTGGTCTGTCCATTCCCTCCACAGATACTGCTTGACCCACTGAGTTCCTCTGGCACTTTCTCTTTTTATTGCAGGTTCAGAACATTTATTTCGAAATATGAATTTACATCTTTTAAACACCCACAGGGGTGTTTAGAATTTTATATACTGTCTTGTGTTCACCTGCTTCCATTTGGAAGGATGTTATCTCTTCATTTTAAGTTGTTTCTCTGTTCATGCTAGGTTTTCATTTTAAGCCAAATGCAATAAATTTATAATGATATGCGCCCCATGACTTACTTTTCATGCACTGTTTGAATGATGTTGTCAGACAGTTTGTCATCTGTGTCATTTTTGTCATTGTACGCCGGTACAATTTTAGAAAGTAAAATACGCTTGCTTGGGTTTAGAATGACTATCTTTGGCAAAAAGTGGTTTAGTTGGGTTGGATTAGTCATGACACATGGCATCTGCCAATTTGATGGATTCTGCTGAATTCAGTAATGTACCAATGTCTTTAACATAGACACATGGGCTCTCAGGTGAAAAACCATTTTTGTGGTTATCGAAAGAACTTTCCTGGTGAGAAGAAAATCTCTTCTTTTGGAGGAGGTTCATTATTTGACCTGCAAACTGTTCATTTGTTGCGTTCATATTTTGTTCTGTACATCCGCCTGGAAGTGAATGGCAACGGATGCTGTGCGTAAGCTGATGGGCAAGTGTTGTGTGATTCTGATCATTACAAATACGAGGCATTAGTTGGGTTCAAAGCAGAGAGACTGACCCTCAAGTTGATTTCAATATCGATCAATGTAATATCATTAAAGATTTTAATCAATCTTATTTCTTGTATGTGGGAATGAGCAGCAGATGGTGCTTTACACCATCTTAGCCCAAGATGGCGCCTCCCTGCGGCGACTTTTGCGGAGCACCAGAACAGAAAAGATTTACCTACAACTTCTATCAACTTACCTGCATCAGGGAAACGGCAGTAATCGGTGCCGTTTCAGACAGGCTGCGATCTCCCGCAGCTGCGGGAGCCCCGGACTTTAAACCCCACGCTGGCTGTGAAGCTCCTGACCCGACTGAGGAACCCAGGTACGGCACCTGGAAACCCCGGGATGACCTCCAGAGCCGACGGGCTGGATATCCCAGAAGAAATTAGGCTGGAGCTGCTGACTCTTAGGGAACCCCCTTTCGTTATGGAGCTGGAGCTGCTGTCTGTGAGGGAATTCCCGTTCCAGCGCTGGTCCGCAGAAACAGCAGGTACAGGAAACACAGTACCTGGAAACAAAGGAAACCTGGAACATTGTGTCCGAAAACATGGCCGACGGGCAGGACTTCAGGTCAGAATGAAGCGCAGGGGACTTCGGCCCCCTCTCCCTACTATCCTACTGGCCAATGTACAGTCCCTTGAAAATAAAGTGGAGGACTTAAGGGCAGGGCTGCTTATCAAAGGGAGCTGAGGGAATGCTCTGTGTTCTGTTTCACAGAGACATGGCTCACCCCCAGCTCCCCAGACTCAGTGGTCCAGACTGAAGGGTTCTCCACCCACCGCATGGACCGTACACTGGCATCGGGAAAAGGGAGAGGAGGGGGCATCTGCCTCATGGTCAACTCTGCGTGGTGCTCAGATGTGGCAGTCCAGTCCAACTCCTGCTCTCCACACCTCGAACATCTGGCGGTGAAGTGCCGCCCCTTCTACCTTCCGAGGGAATTCACCTCCATCATCCTGACCGCGGTCTACATCCCACCCCAGGCAGACGTCCGTCTGGCACTGGAGGAGCTACACGCCGTGGTCAACAAACACCAGACAGCTTACCCCGAGTCATTTACCACCATTGCTGGGGACTTCAATAAGGCAAACCTAAAGAAATCACTCCCCAACTTCCACCAACATGTCTCCTGCTGCACGAGAGGACCAAACACCCTCGACCACTGCTACACCACCATCACGAATGCCTACCACTCTATCCCTCGCACTCACTTCGGTAAATCCGACCATACCACAGTGCTGCTTCTTCCTGCCTACCGGCAACAATTAAAGAGCGCACCCCCAGAGGTGAGGACAGTACAGAGCTGGTCGGGGGGCAGAGGAACAACTACAGGACTGTTTGGAGTCTGTAGACTGGGCAATGTTCAAGGACTCGGCAACGGACTTGAATGAATATGCCACAGTCGTTACAGACTTCATAAAGAAATGTGTGGAGGACTGCATCCCTACAAAAACCTTCCGAGTGTTTTCCAATCAGAAACCTTGGATGAACTGTGAGATCCGCACTCTTCTGAAGACCAGACACCGGGCATTCATGTCTGATGACACAGTGGTCTATAAGAAGTCCAGATACGACCATGGTAAGGCCATCAAAAAGGCCAAAAGGGAGTTCTGCTCCAAGCTGGAGGATGAGACAGATGTTCGGCAGCTGTGGCGGGGACTGAATGCAATCACCTCTTACAAGGCGAAACCAGGAGGCAGGTCGGATGTCGGCGATACATCACTCCCTGATGAGCTCAATGCATTTTACGCACGCTTTGATAGGGAGAACACAGATGTGCCTTCCCGAGCCCCTATTCGCTGTGATGGTATTTCAGTCTCAGTCACAGAGGAAATCCTTCAGAGGGGTAAACCCTCGAAAAGCGTCTGGACCTGATGGCATACCTGGTCGTGTCCTAAAAACCTGTGCGGACCAACTGGCTGGAGTTTTTACGGACATTTTCAACCTCTCACTTCAGAGGTCTGAGGTTCCCACCTGCTTCAAAAGGGCATCAATAATACCGGTACCCAAGAAGAACAAGGTGACGTACCTCAATGACTATCAACCTGTGGCACTAACGCCTGTGGTGATGAAGTGCTTCGAGAGGTTGATCATGGCGGAAATCAACTCCTACCTCGACAAAATCCTGGACCCACTGCAGTTCGCTTACCGCCACAACAGATCAACGGTGGACGCCATCTCGCTGGCCCTCCACTCTGCTCTGGACCACTTGGACAACAAATACTCATATGTCAGGGTGTTATTCATTGACTACAGCTCGGCATTTAACACAATCATCCCCTCCAAGCTGGTTACCAAACTCGCAGAACTGGGTCTCTGCGCATCCCTCTGCAATTGGATCCTCGACTTCCTCACCCACAGACCACAGTCTGTTCATTTTGGTGGAAATCGATAACAATCAGCACGGGAGCACCTCAAGGCTGCGTGCTCAGCCCCCTGCTGTACTCACTCTATACTCATGACTGCGTAGCCGGTCATAGTGCGAACTCCATCATCAAGTTCGCTGACGACACCACTGTTGTGGGACGTATCACTGATGGGGATGAGTCGGAGTATAGAAGAGAGATCGAGCAACTGTCCATATGGTGCCAGCACAACAACCTGGCCCTCAACACCAGCAAAACCAAGGAACTGATTGTTGACTTTGGAAGGAGTAGGATGGGGACCCACAGTCCTGTTTATATCAACGGGTCGATGGTTGAAAGGGTCAAGAGCTTCAAATTCCTGGGCGTGCATATCTGTGAAGATCTTTCCTGGTCCGAGAACACAGATGCAATTATTAAGAAAGCTCATCAGCGCCTCTATTTCCTGAGAAGATTACAGAGAGTTGGTCTGTCAAGGAGGACTCTCTCTAACTTCTACAGGTGCACAGTAGAGAGCTTGCTGACCGGTTGCATCATGGCTTGGTTCGGCAATTTGAGTGCCCTGGAGAGGAAAAGACTACAAAAAGTACTAAACACTGCCCAGTCCATCATCGGCTCTGACCTTCCTTCCATCGAGGGGATTTATCGCAGTCGCTGCCTCAAAAAGGCTGGCAGCATCATCAAAGACCCACACCATCCTGGCCATATACTCATCTCCCTGCTACCTTCAGGTAGAAGGTTCAGGAGCCTGAAGACGGCAACAACCCGGTTTAGGAATAGCTACTTCCCCACAGCCATCAGGCTATTAAACTTGGCTCGGAACTCTGAACATTAATATCCCTCCATCTGTTATTTGTACTTTATTAATTTATTAATTCATGTGTGTTTATATACGTATATAATTGTAGTCAATGCCTACTATGTTCTGTTGTGCTATGCAAAGAAAGATTTACATTGTCCTGTCAGGGACACATGACAATAAACTCTTTTGACTTTGACTTTGACTCAAAAAGCTGAAGTAACTCAGCGGGACAGGCAGCATCTCTGGAGAATAGGGATAGGTGACGTTTCGGGTTAAGAGTCTTCTTCAGATTCTTTTTCTCCAGAAATGCTGCCTGACGGGCCGGGTTACTCCAGCTTTTTGTGTCTATCCTTATTTCTGATGATGTTGTTCAAATAACATTCTCTCGCTGATGGTGTGAACACCTTTCTCTTGCTTGTTCTGTCTTATCTTGCTACACCATAATCATTGCTGGCAGTAACAGAAGGAAATGAATATAAAGTACATCGTCACTTGATTTGCCACAGCCAAAAATTTAAATGGAGTCATTTTGCCATACTGTTGAAGGTGAGCTGAGAGACGTGATCACAGAGTGCCGTTAACAGGCATGAATGGCCTGCAGCCTGAGGACTGTGTTGCCAGACACTGTGCCAATGACATATTTAAATTGTTGAACCAATGAACTGCAGATGCTGGTTAATACACAAAAGGACATAAAGTGCTGGAGTAACTCAGCATATCAGGCATCTCTAGTGAACATGGAAAGGTGATGTTTCGGGTCAAGACCCTTCTTCAACAGCTTCACGTTCCTGGGTGTCCATTCCCTGACGCACTGTTCTGGGTCCTCCACAGCGATGCAATCACAGACAAAGCTCAACAACATAACTACTTCTGAGAAGATTGAGGAGATTTGGTACGTTGACAAATACTCTGTTGTCTTTAATTGAATTTCTACAGGTGTATGATATAGAGCTTACTGACTGGCAGCATCTCGCCTAGTTCAGCAAATGGAATGCCCAGGAATGAAGGAGACCTCAGAGTGTGATAGACCCATCATGGGTGTTGACTTCTCCATTGTCCAAGGGATCTATAGGAGGTGCAGCTTCAAAAAGGTAGCCAATCACATCAATGACATACATCACCTTGACCACACTGTCATTTCGATACGCCCATCAGAAAGAAGGTACAGGAGCCTGAAAACCATCACCACCATGTTCAAGAACAGCTTCTTCCAAGAAATCATTAGATGCTTGAATACTGCACTACATTGCCCTCAACGATGAACTATATCTATGATCATTTTGGAATGCCTTTGGTTGTACCATGGATTTCCGTCTTTTGCACTATTACTGTTATCTAGTATTACGGTTATTAATTTATTGTAGTTTTAATTTTTATATATTATCAACGTGTATTGTGTTAAGAGACAGCAAGTACGAATTTCATTGTTCCGTTGTCGGTACATATGATAATTAAACAATCTTGACTTGTCTCTGTACACGTATTTTCATTTCATTGGCAAGCTCGAATACCTGACATTTTGCTGCAAATTTTGAGAATAGTTCCCTGGAATACTCCATTAGTCACATCCCTCCAACTTGAAAAATACTCTTTGTTTTTATGTAATCACAAGTTGTTAATGTAGTCTAAAGGGCCTGTCCTACAAGCATGTAACTCCATGCGATGAGCGCGACCTAACGTGGTCGCTTGAGCCGTCCGGCGTCGCGGGGCCGGTCCCACTTCGATCGCCGGAGCCGTGCGGAATTGTGCGGAGTTCGTCCCGACATCGCGCGGGGCTCCGAAAAACTGACTATGTTCAAAAATTCCGCGCGGCAACGGCTTGTCGGCTCGCAGTCGCCTCGACGAATTACACACCGCCTCGTCGTCGTGCCTCCGTGAACCTATCTGTAGGTGCCTCCGTGACCCTCTATGTGTGTGGCTCTGTGGCCCTCTGTGTGTGTGCCTCTGTGCCCCCCTCTGTGTGCCCCTCTCTGTCCTGGCGAACTTACCTTAAGACGTCGCTCCAAGTTCGCCTCAGGTTGAGCCACTCACCCGACCTCCGCGCGGCCCCCGCTGCCGGTTTGGTCTTGCTCATCGCATGGAGTCGGATGCTAGTAGGACAGGCCCTTAACACACTCGCTCTAATACCATGGGCGTTTAATGTTAACCTGCCTCTTATGCGGACTGCAGTCCAAATAACACATCAAAGGTTCCACTCTATCCACTCTGCTTGTTGCATCCTCAAAATACTCAAGCAAAGCTGTCAAATGTGACATGCCTTTGATGGCAGCACAATGGTGCAGCTGGTAGGCCTGATGCCTCACAACACAGAATATCCAGGTTAGATCCTGACCACAGTGCTGTGAGAAACTACTTTGGTTTACAAAGCAGGATGTTGCATCTATAATATGATTCCAAGATGGAAAGAAGAAACCAATGAAGTGTTATTGATTAATTAATTAATCTGAATGATAGCGTATTTGACTGTAAACTGTTTCCAACAGTGTGCATTAATGTTGTTCACAAATCAATGTTATCTTCCAGATTTAAATAGCTGCATACTGCCATTCTTTGTAGAAGCATCAGTGTTTGTGGGTTCCTCTATTACTACTTCATGAGCTGCAAAGTGGATCACTAATGACTGCGAACCGTGCTCGCACAAATGCTTCACAAGCACTGAGTTTGCTTCATTAAGGTTTATCTTTAAGATTTGATGTAAACAGCATTCTCTCCCTTTACAAAGCAACCACACAGCTTCCACTTACTATATGGATTTGATTAAAACATTATATAACCATCAATAACTCAAGTTTAGAATTTGCTGCCTAGGCTTGGTCAAGAGAAAGCATAAAGAAAATTGGTTGATTATAATGCTGGCCAGCCAACCATTCTATACAGAAGTGTCAGCTAGCTCCAGTGTCAGCATGTTCCTTATTTCCAATCTGCGTACATTAGCAAGGAAGCCTGGAATATGCTGAAAGTCAAATACGGGTGTATCTGAACTCTTGCTGTTCATCTCTGCTTCAACATTGAATGGATGGGTTGTTCCATATGGTATTGATTAAGGGCTCGTCAATGTTTGCAGAATGCCTGGCCTTGCAGCCTCAAAACTGGTGGGAGCCAAGTGGCTAAAACAGATATGTTAGAATTTAGAAATGTTGCAATTTTATCTTCAGCAATCTGATCTGTCAGCAATTTCATTCTTTAACCAAATGAGTGCACAGACATCTGAAGTGGCACAAGTTCTCTTTGGCAGTGCAATGTGCAGGAGGAGAGGTCAGGAATGAACGGTCATGTGAAGAGAACCTCTTCAACAATTCTCTCCTTCAAAATGACGCCTGAGTTGCGCCTTGTTTATTCACAACTTGTTGCAAGCTCACAACCTCGACAAACCAAACACAGTGGTCTAAATGAAGATTTTGCATTAAAACACAATGCCATTAATTAAAAAGCACTCACAGTTACATAGGATCATGATGCTTCTAAAGGATTCAACAACTTTTTTCTAAATGGCCAGTACGCAACAGGCCATGGCTTTTTACTGGGACTATCAGATTAGGCCTGAGCACAGCATAAAAATGCATTAGAAATGAGTACTCATCCAGAATATTTATATTCATTGCCTTAAGTCAATGCTGTAGAATCATTTATCAATAATGCATTAGATAGGAAATCTTCCATATCAAATACAATATACTGTCATTATACAATCTGATATTCCAAACTTCCATTTTTTTAAAACACTTTAGTGCACTGAATCCTAAATTGACACAAATCCTCTTCAACCTTCCAATGTTATTCTGATAATACACCTTCTAGAGAAAGTGATGCAAACAATATTTTATGCTGACACAAACAAATATGGCTTCATTACACAATTAACTCCAGTGTACTCAGGTTCAGGTCATCAGAATACATTACTGCCCATTTAATGGCAGCATATGATTGTTCCCGATGTAGATACCTCATTTTTATAAATTTTGAACTCCGAAGTGAATATCTCGACATACAATTAGTTACACTTCAGCCAGTTTTTCATTGAATCTATTATGGTCCATTCACATCCATTTTATTCCTGCTGCTATGGTAACTAGAATAAAATGTTCCTAAAAGAAATCAATTACTATTATTATGATATGATGAATTTGTGCTCATTAATAATACAATCAACTTGAGGACAAGGTATTTCCTATGAAATACATAGATAATTACAATAGGCACTGAAGCTTGAAAATATAATTAAAAAATTACTGAAAACTCATTGAACAATTTTTCTGAGTTTAAATTTGGAAGGGGGAACAGTAAAGGGCCTGTCCCACTTGGGCGACCTAATCTACGAGTTTAGAAGAGTGTTTTCGACCTTCAAACTCGCAGCATGGTCGACACGAGGTCCTAGGAGGTCTTATGAGGTCGCTGGAACTCTCCTTCATGCTCGAGGGAAGTTCCCGAATACTCGTGGCCTCAGCTAGGTCGCGGACATTTTTGCATGTTGAAACATTTTCCGCAACTAAAATTTGGTCGGCATGGGTCTTTTTAACTCGTAATGCGGTGGAGTGGGGTCGCTATTTAGTTACAGGCAGTTGAGGGCAGCCGTATGCAATCTCCTTCGCTGACCGGGCATTTTGATTTGCTCATTGGAGGTCCTAGGAAGACCTACCAGTAGTTAAAATGCCCGCTAAACTTAACTATACTTCTTAAAAGTGTCTCCACTCCTTCTCCCCTCCTTCCCCTCCCCGCCATCTCTCCCCCCCCCACCTCCGCGCTCTCTAAAGGACTTACCGTACACTGTGGCAGCCGTTTACCTTCCTCTTCATCGCGCAGACAGCGCTCCCCCGCTTTCCCTGGCCCCCGCCTTCGCAGTGTGTGTGTGTGTGTGCATGTGTGCGTGCGTGTGTGTGCGTGTGTGTTTGTGTGTTGTGTGTGTGTGTGTGTGTGTGTGTGTGTGTGTGTGTGCGTGCGTGCGTGCATGGGTGCGTGCGTGCGTTTGTGTGTGTGTGCGCTCAGTCAATCCAGCTCGCGGTTTCAACGCAGACGATCGATCTAGCTCGAGGCTTTCCAGGCGAGTGCCCTCGAGCTTGAAGGTCGAAGACACGCTTCTGGACTCGTGGGTTAGGTCGCCCAAGTGGGACAACCCTTTTATGAAGGAATAGGAAATAATAAGAGAAATAAGAATTATTTAACATTTGAAAGTGCAAAAACTGTGAAAAAAAAGCATTCCAGTGAATGAGGCAAGCGGGATATCTATTCCTCAGTAATCTACTTCAGTGTTCCAGGGGTATCAAACTCACGGCCCGCGGGCCGGATGCAACCCCCGAAGGATTCCAATCTGGCCCGCGGTATGATTTTCCCGATGCCAGCGCGGGCTGCAGCTGTCCCTGGTGCCGGATCAGGCTGCGTTCGCGCTTGCACGGCACGATCCGGCGCGCATGAAGTCACATTTTGCCTGTGACCTAGAATAAGTTAAAATGAGTTTGACATCCAAACAAAAGAAAACTACAGCACGATCTACCTACAAGATAGGTGCCCAGCATTCCATGAGAAAAATGTGAATCAAGTCTGAAACATCACTCAATGATATACTTGTGCTTTGTGGGTAAACTGCATCATTTTCTCTTGAAATGACTTGGGAAAATGTCCTAAATTCAACCTCTTTCAATTCCCTTTCAGTAAAATCTTCTAGTTTGTTATCTGCATTATTGATTGGACGTTTTATTTTTCTCATACATTTTAACAGCTACTTGCAGTGTAGCTGCTGCTTGCTGCTGCTGGTGCCGACGATGGCAGCCACGGTGTACTGCTCCTTGCTCTTTTGTTGTGTTTGATCGTTTGTGTCGTCCGTGAAAACCCTACAAAGATTACTTTCACGAGAGAGGTACTCATTAACATCGGACATACGGCACCTCCAAACATCGTTCCGGATTTCTCTCACTCGCTGGATTATTTGGACATACTTGTGGGCGGGGCTGTGGCTGCGTTCAAGGTCTTGAGACGGAGGAGGACCCGTGGGAAACGCTCTGGAGCACTCACCCGACTCCGGCGACGAGATCACGCACACCACTCCCGAGCATATTCCTGGCAAACGTACGTTCTGTCAAGAACTAAGTGGATTAACTGCAACTCCTGCATTGGACAAACAAGGACTTCTCTCGAGCTGCTGCCCTGTGTTTCACTGAGACCTGGCTTTGTGAGTCGATCCCAGACAGCGTGCTGCAACTGGCTGGCTTCCAACTTCACAGAGCGGATCGCGAAGTGGAGGCAGCGAGGAAATCTAGAGGCGGTGGAATATGCTTCTATACCAACCAGGACTGGTGCAGCGACATCACGGTACTGTCAAATTTCTGCTCTCCCAACCCTGAATCCCTCTTTATAAACTGCAAACTCTTCTACTCTCTGAGGGAATTTAACTCCTTAGGAGTTTACATTCCCCCCCAAGTCTGCGTACGTGAGGCATAAACACAACTCGCTGACCAGGTAATGAGGGTAGAGTGACTTCCCGGACTCCATGGTCATTGTTTTGGGGGACCTAAGCTAACCTCAGCCGTGACCTTCCAAAATACAGACTTCATGTTACCTGTCCCACCAGAGGGGAGAGAACACTCGATCACTGTTATAGAAACATAGAAACATAGAAATTAGGTGCAGGAGTAGGCCATTCGGCCCTTCGAGCCTGCACCGCCATTCAATATGATCATGGCTGATCATCCAACTCAGTATCCCGTACCAGCCTTCTCTCCATACCCTCTGATCCCCTTAGCCACAAGGGCCACATCTAACTCCCTCTTAAATATAGCCAATGAACTGGCCTCAACTACCCTCTGTGGCAGAGAGTTCCAGAGACCCACCACTCTCTGTGTGAAAAAATTCCTTCTCATCTCGGTCCTAAAGGATTTCCCCCTTATCCTTGAGCTGTGACCCCTTGTCCTGGACCTCCCCAACATCGGGAACAATCTTCCTGCATCTAGCCTGTCCAACCCCTTAAGAATCTTGTAAGTTATACGGCAATCAAGAACGCATATCGCTCTGTTCCCCGGGCAGGTCTGGGTCTCTCTGATCATTGAATAGTTCACCTTATTCCGACCTACAGGCAGAAACTAAAAGCTGCTAAGTCTGTGGTCAGAACAACGAAAAGGTGGACAAGCGAGGGCATTGAGAACCTACAATCCTGCTTTGACTGCACGGATTAGAATGTGTTCAGGGAAGCAACCACAGCCTCGATGAGTATACGGACACTGTATCATCATATGTCAGCTTTTGCGAGGACAGTTGCATTTCAACTAGGACCCGGACCTGGTTCAACAACAACAAGCCCTGGTTCACTGCAGAACTCAGGCAGCTCCGACGGTCTAAAGAGGAGGCCTACAGGAGCGGGGATGCAGACTTCTACAGGCAGGCCAAGTACAAGCTGAGAAGAGGAATCAGAGCTGCCAAGGAAAGGTATTCTGAGACGTTGAGGAGCAAGTTCTCAGCTAGTGACTCTTCTTCAGTTTGGGCTTGCAAGAAATTACCAGCTACAAGAGGAAAGCCCCCGCTCTTTGGACAATCGTCAGCTGACCAACGACCTGAATGAGTTTTACTGCAGGTTTGAAAATCAGAAACGTAACCCTGGTATCCCCTCCCCCCTCCCCAACCAACACAGCGAGACCCCAGTCTACAAAGACTTGGCCCTTCTACACCCACCCCCTCCAATCACCATAGAAACATAGAAACATAGAAATTAGGTGCAGGAGTAGGCCATTCGGCCCTTCGAGCCTGCACCGCCATTCAATATGATCATGGCTGATCATCCAACTCAGTATCCCGTACCTGCCTTCTCTCCATACCCTCTGATCCCCTTAGCCACAAGGGCCACATCTAACTCCCTCTTAAATATAGCCAATGGACTGGCCTCAGCTACCTTCTGTGGCAGAGAGTTCCAGAGACCCACCATGCTCTGTGTGAAAAAAGTTCTTCTCATCTCGGTCCTAAAGGATTTCCCCCTTATCCTTAAACTGTGACCCCTTGTCCTGGACCTCCCCAACATCGGGAACAATCTTCCTGCATCTAGCCTGTCCAACCCCTTAAGAATTTTGTAAGTTTCTATAAGATCCCCTCTCAATCTCCTAAATTCTAGAGAGTATAAACCGAGTCTATCCAGTCTTTCTTCATAAGACAGTCCTGACATCCCAGGAATCAGTCTGGTGAACCTTCTCTGCACTCTCTCTATGGCAATAATGTCCTTCCTCAGATTTGCAGACCAGAACTGTACGCAATACTCCAGGTGTGGTCTCACCAAGACCCTATACAACTGAAGTAGAACCTCCTTGCTCCTATACTCAAATCCTTTTGCTATGAAAGCTAACATACCATTCGCTTTCTTCACTGCCTGCTGCACCTGCATGCCTACTTTCAATGATTGGTGTACCATGACACCCAGGTCGCGCTGCATCTCCCCTTTTCCTAATCGGCCACCATTTAGATAATAGTCTGCTTTCCTGTTTTTGCCACCAAAGTGGATAACCTCACATTTATCCACACTATACTGCATCTGCCAAACATTTGCCCACTCACCCAGCCTATCCAAGTCACCTTGCAGTCTCCTAGCATTTTCCTCACATCTACCACTTCACACCCAATCACCCACACCCTCTGTGCTGCACAACATTACTTCTCCAATATCAACTATAAAAATAGAGGAGGTGGAGAGGCTTTTCAGAAGACAAAAAAGCCAGAAATCTCCAGGACCTGACAATGTTTCCCCCTCTACTCTTAAGCTCTGTGCCAAACAGCTGGCACCAGTCTATACAGACATTTTTAACCAGTCCATGCAAACATGTACTGTCCCTGCCTGCTTCAAAGTCTCCACTATTGTCCCTGTACCCAAAAAGACAAGGATTACGTGTCTTAATGACTACAGGCCTGTCGTACTGACCTCTGTAGTCATTATGACACTCGAAAGGCTTGTGCTGGCCAAGCTGAGAAATATCACGATCCCCCTGCTGGATCCTATGCAGTTTGTATATCAGGCCAATAGATCTGTGGATGTGCAGTCAACCTGGGCCTGCACTTCATCCTACAGCAACTAGACCGCCAGGGGACCTATGCGAGGATCCTGTATGTTGATTTTAGCTCTGCATTCAACACCATTGTGCCAGAGCTACTAAACTCCAAACTTTCCGAGTTGACTGTGCCTGAACCCCTCTGTCGGTGGATCACCAGCTTCCTGACAGACAGGAACCAGCATGTGAGGCTGGGAGAGCACATCTTGGACCCGCAAACCCTCAGCATAGGAGCACCGCAAGGCTGCGTACTCTCCCCTCTCCTCTACTCTCTCTACACCAACGACTGCACCTCCACAGACTCCTCTGTCAAGCTTCTCAAGTTTGCGGACGACACAACCCTGATTGGACTGATCCAGGATGGGGAGGAATCTGCCTGCAGACAGGAAGTGTCACAGCTGGCGTCCTGGTGCCATCCCAACAGCATAGAGCTCAATGCTCTTAAGACAGTGGAATATGATTGTAGACTTTAGGAGAGCTCCCCTTCCCCACACCCCTCTCACCATAAACAACACCACAGTCACATCTGTGGAGTCTTTTAAGTTCCTGGGAACCATCATCTCCAAGGACCTTAAGTGGGGGGCTACCACCTACTCCACAGTCAAAAAGGCACAACAGAGGATGTATTTCCTACGGCAGCTGAGGAAGCACAATTTGCCACAGGCAATGATGGTCCAATTCTACACGGCCATCGTAGAGTCTGTTCTCACCTTCTCCATCATGGTCTGGTTTGGCTCAGCCACCAAGCATGATACCTGGAGGCTGCAGCGAATCGTCCGATCAGCAGAGAAGGTTATTGGCTGCAACCTTCCCTCCATTGATGAACTGTACACTGCAAGGGCCAGGAAGCGAGCGGACAAGATCATCTCTGACCCCTCTCACCCTGGCCACAAACTCTTTGAATCACTTCCCTCTGGAAGGCGACTCCGGACTGTCAAAGCTGCCACAGCCAGACATAAAAACAGTTTTTATCCACGAGAATAAAAATCTGTAGCCTCCGTTTGATTGATGATATTTTGTTGGTTCACATGCTTGATCAATGGTGTTATATCATTAATATTTATTACTATTAATGTTTAGTGCTTTACGAGTCATTCGTCACTGTCACTGTATGTCATGTTGTTACTTGTGGTCAGAGCACCAAGGCAAATTCCTTGTATGTGAATACTTGGCCAATAAACTTACTTACTTACTTACTTACTTACTTACAAGTCCAGTTTATTAATTAAGGACAGATTAAATATGATGTATTACCAAATACTTGTAGGAGTACTGTCTTTCAGTTTCACTCATATTTGTGCATTCAGATATGTACAGATACCAGTACAAGTGTGTGGAGGTGAATACAACCAAAGGCTAAAACTCTTACACAGTTCATGATGATGATCAAGGCAAATTTCTCCCCTTCATTTTTATTCCAGTTGTATAACACAACACAAGAATATCTATAAATCTCCAATAACCTGAAAACTGGGACCTCTAGATTCAAGAACAACTTCTTCCCAGCGACCATCAGCTCTTGAACACTGCACAACACTAACCTCAGCAACTGTGATCTTCCCAGCAACTATTACTCTTGCACAAATTGCCTCCTTGCAGTCTTCATCATATCGATCATCAACATGCCTAAAAGTGAATGGCAGCCAATTGATCGACATCATATCTGCTCGCCCACCTAACTAGCATCACAAGGAATGACACTGGCATGATTAGAGAACCTTCAGCACATTCATGGTCAATGGTCTCACATTTTGGAAGCCCACCCAAAGACCACAACCTTGAGAAGATCACCCCAACTTGCCTTGGCACTCATCAAAATTAATTTCCAGGATCAGTGGAAGCCACATACAAACACCTGTGTCAATCAATTTATTATAATATTATGTTATCATATCCAAATCCCTTTCTCACATTCCACTTCCCAACCATTCACACGTTCACACTGGACTGTAAGCTGTAGGTGATGCACGACCTTACCTGCTTACCTCCCTGCCTCTCTTTACCGAAATAACCACAACCTTGTGCCACTCTAATTTCAGATAGCCAAGCACTTCACCCTGTACTCTCGCCAGCAATTCAGCAACAAAATAAATGATACCCTGTCAGGAATACGATACCAGGCTCTGCACTTGCAGGCAAGAGACAGTTACTAATGTATTTCACGTGGTGAATAACTGATCTTCGTATGATGTGGAACATTGATTTCCTGTTAGCTTTTATTTGCTTGTTGCAGTCAAGCGATGCTGTAATAATGAGGACCAGAAGAAAGATAAACGGGTTTTGTCATGTGATTGAGACCACGCTTATGGTTACTAACATCAGTATATGCTCTTCCCTTCCTCTGCTTCCATTGGCTCCTCTACCTTGACCGATCATCCACTACCACCTATTCTGCAATTAGGAGATAACTTTATATGCAGGTAAGATTGTGGATCACACAATAAACACATTTGAAATGCACCCTCTGTCACGTACGTACGCAGGGCCTGACCACAAATTGATCCATTGTGTCCACTTAATTCCAAATTCCTTATTTCACAGATCCTCAAATTAATCAAGTGTTTTATTGCTTATTGTGAAAACCCACATTATGCATTTTATTAAATAATGATCCATCGTGGACTTTTTCTTAAAAAGACACAAGGTCAGTGTAACTCAGCAGGTCAAGCAGGTCTCTGGAGAACAGGGATAGGTGGTGTTTCATGTCAGGACCCATCTTTAGGCTGCTTGGGGTGGAGGGGGAGGGGGGAGAGAAAGCTGGAAGAGAGGAAGGGCATGACAAAGCCAGGCAAATGACAAGTGATACTGGTGAGAGGGGGCTATCTAAAACCACCCTCACCTATATCCTACCTGTTACTGCCAGGGTTTGTCCTTCCCAAAAAAAGTCAAAGTCAAAGTCAAAAGAGTTTATTGTCATGTGTCCCTGACAGGACAATGAAAATCTTCCTTTGCATAGCACAACAGAACATAGAAGGCATTGACTACAATTTTATACGGAAATACACCCATGAATGAATAAATTAATAAAGTGCAAATAACAGATGGAGGGATATTAATGTTCCCCTTCTCTCTTCCAGCTTTCCCCCCCCACCACAATCAGTCTAAAGAAAGGTCGCAACCCGGAACGCCACGTATCCATGTTCTCTAGAGATGCTACCTGACCCACTGAGTTACTCTGGCAGTTTGTGTCTTTTTTTGTAAACAAGATCTGCAGTTCTTTGTGTCTAAACTTTAGACTTTTCCTTCTCTTTTGTTCTTTACACACCTTTCATTGTCTCAATTTCTCAACCTGCTTAAAACTTGTGAAACCTACAACTTTTGTTAGATTGCGCAAAATGTAAATGGACACAATTTTTTTGCTACGCACATGCTCCCTGTCTTGCTCAATGTTTTCAAGGTTTTTTGTTCACGGTTCAGAATACTAATGTGATGTTTCATCTTGCATTGAACTTTACTGGAGAGAGGAAAGAAAATCACAGTACAACAGAAGACCAAATTGATGGCAATTGGAATTAAATTAGTGTTGTGTTGCTAACTGTAAAAACATACTTGTGAATAATTTTGTACTTCCATCATACTGGATCCTGTAACATGTAATTCCAAATATTTGATCTTGCAATGCCACTTTTCCTGCTTTAATATCCTTGCTATTGGCACTAGACAACCTTCTCCCCTTGGAATAACATTTGCATTTAACACAGCACGTCAGTCAATTATTAATGTAACCATATGTTAGAATCAACAAAAATAATTTATATCTTTCTCAACAGATTTGTGGTTTAGAAGAACAATAGTAGATCCAAGGAGCAATGTAAAATTATCGTAAACATCTACTTTTGAACAATAAACCCATGAATGGGCAAAATCCAGACCCCCAATAACAGGATCATTCAGCTGTATAATACCGAACATTAGGAATTAAGTAACAAACATGAGTCTGAAGAAGGTTCTCGACCTGAAAGGTCACCCAGAGATGCTGCCTGTCCCGCTGAGTTACTCCAGCATTTTGTGTTTATCTTATGGGTTTGTCTAACTTCGAAATAAGCATCTAAGGCAGGACTTATGAATGACCTAATCACTATAATTTAGCAAGTCTATAGTGATAGGAATTATGGCGTAAATAACTCATACTCGGCTCTTAACAAAGTCCACTGCAGAGCTTATAGACTTTTACATGGGGGACATGGATAGCTCAAACAAGATTCATGTATTCTGGAACTTTCTTTCCACATGGTTGCAGCCCAAAGAGCAGTTAGTTATTTGACATAATCATTCAGGAATGGCGATAGAATTGAAGAACAGACTGCGCCTACCATAACAGAACACCGTAATTATCTGTCCTTGAACTTCCTTGAATTATCTACATTGGCCCCACTCTTACGATACATCCACAATTGTATTATTTTATCACTGTTACATAAACAGAACTTCTTTTTATTTACCCAGCCTTCATGAAAACTTTATTGTGCAACTCTAAACAGACGCGGCCCCTTTGTTCCACATATTCTTGCAACCCGCAATGATAAAGAGTAGCTACCTTTCAACTTACACATACATTCACTTCAAAAGGTTTACAGTTGCTGCTTCCACTTCAATATTTCCCAGCAGGGCATTTGGCTATTACATTACTTGTTTTAATAGGATTTATTCTCATGTACCATCATCTTCTGAGGCATTCCAGATATGAATGAGATATTTTAAATGAAAGGTTAAAAAATACACACAATTACAATATAAATGTGGGACAGCCATACCATTGAAATATTTCTCTGGAGAATTAATTGGTCCTTAATTAATCATTCAAAATCATATGATCTGTCATTATCTGCTAACATAATCAGAAGGGAATATCTACGTCCTTTTGTACTTCAGAAAATCTACAATTTAGACCGACACACTAAAAGGCGACAGAACATTCTCCATGATAACCATTGCCCTGTAAGGCTACCTTCTCACCCCCTTAAACCCCTCAATTCTACTGCCATTCTAGAATTCAACTGCATAAAACCAATGTTAACTTAGAACTAACATTCCGAATTAACAACTTCCTTTCTTCATAACCAAATGCTTCCCGGTAGTATATAATAAAAAGATAAAAGTCTCTGCTGTACTCAGAATACGGCCACTGCTCTTTCCAAAACTCAATTATTTATACAGTGTGGCCTCTCATTTTTGGTATTTTAAGTGTTATATTTAAATACGTAGCATCTGCGCGCATCATTTTAATGAGGAAAATCTGATAGCAACTTCCAGAGCATACAAATGTGCGTTAATACATGGAAATCAAGAGTCTATCCAAAGTGATTTGCTGCTTCTCTCAGGATGTGCTGGAGTAGTCTTATTTGGCATAATTAGTGAATTTATAAGGGTTTCCAATGATTCCAACTATTATACAACATTTGTAGTGACTGAACATCAGACATTTTATATCATGTGGATTGAAATGTGTGAGTTTTAATCCCATGCTAAGACATAATTTACTGGTTAAAAATCTCTGCGACCAGTAATCAATCTCATCATATTGCAATCCTTTATGCACAGTGACTTCCAGAAGTATCCTGTAACAATATACTTGGATGCACATGAATAGTTCAACAATACTTTCAATACGTTTTGCTGGAATGTTACAAATAATTTCCCATATTGATCAAATGAATGCATGCTACTTACAGACACTGGTGTACTTACATCAAGCAGCGTTACTGCAAGTACCCTCTGACGTCACATGTGTGATCATACTGCCAAGACAGGACTGATTTAGAAGGAAATAGACACTCAGAATGGAGATCCAGTTCAAGTAGGATTAGTATGGAAGGGTGCCCACACAAAACGATAGATAAACAGGAAAGGAGAAGGAAAAAAAGAATAGTTTAGAATAGAAACACCAGGACGCAATGCTACACGTCTATAATATGGGCAATAAATAATATACAATTCATGCAGTCACAGTAACCTTGATCCAGCATTTCTGAATAAGCTCTTTGTCATACTTGCAACAGAATATAAAACATTCTATACAAAATGAAAGCCCACAGCTTTCATAAAATACTTCCACTGAGATGCATGGAACCAGATTTCTGTAGCACAGCACAATGTAATAATGAGATGAGTTACTTTTATTGTCACGTCTGACAAGCCACAGTGAGATGCTTTGTTTTGCATAGCTGGGCATACAAAGGGGGCTGACAAAGTTACATGCATGCAAATAAATGCATCGCTTGATTTGCAAAATTTCAATGGCTACATTTTAAAGTTAGATTTCAGGTGTAAATTTCAAGGGTTTATGAATGTTACAATTCTGACCCTTTCTATTTTCTGACCCTTGCGAAGAATAAAATGTGAAATTCAGTTGTAACAATTAACTTGCAAAAGTGTATGGAGGTTTGAGAGTTCATTTGGAGAGGAGTAGTCCGGGACCACTTAGATGAGAGGATAGGTGAATCCTAAAACAAAGGTGAAGAGATGAGGGCATTCATCTTGGGGGATTCTCAGCATCTTCATTCGCTGATAATTCCACATGATATTTATTTTTATGTACAACTAAATAAAAGGCCATTCTGCAATCAGTCAGTAAACTAAGCCTACACAGTATTCTTGAAAAAGCAAACCATTGTATTACACTCTACGGAATGTAATCAGAACCTGCAGCTGAGGTAAATGTTAGGTCAGATGAACAAACACAGGACCAAAATCTTAAAGGAGGAGAGAACGGCGTGGTGTTGGAGAGTTTCAAACAGGAAATTCTAGAACTGTGGACCTGTGGCATATCCATGGCCATGTAGTCATGGTAATTAGGGAAGTGAATTGGAAGATATCAATCGTGAAATATCAGAGGCCACAATTTATTTCAAACTGAAAAAAAATGATATAGAAGGATGTGGTATTTGAGGAAGTTGCAGAGAAATGAAGAGACTTTGGAATAATATGAAGTCAACATGAACATTTGGCCACATAGCAGAAGCGTCCACGTCGCGGGGCTGGAAACTGGAAGTATCCTGAGCTAATTATACTACCACCATCATCTACTGCAACAAGTGATAGCTTCCACTGATTGTCGCCGGCAGCTTGCATCCTTGTCAGGACGGACGATGACAGCGAGGTCAACATTTGTAACAAGATGGACACGGGAAGAAGAAGAAGAACATGAACATTTTCAATTTGATGTGATCGCAGTTGACAACCACCATTTATTCAATGAGCAAAGAAGCAATGGTGGCACGTTGAGTTACAAGCCAGATTGCAGGTAGCAAGATTTTGGATAAGCTCAAGTTTATGGAGGGTGAAAGGTTGAAAGCCTGATAGGAGAGCACTGGAATAATTAAGTCTGGAGGTGACTAAAGAATGGATGGATTTTCCAGGAGCAGATAACCTGAGGCAAAAAAGGAGGGTGCTCAAGTTTTGGTTTGAGTCTGGGTAATTTATGAAATTTACTGCGGTCGCAGGATCTTTGGCGTGAACTTAAGATCAGCACAGGCACAAATGGACCAAAGTGCAATGTTATGAGCAGCCAGTTGGATCTTTCAGCAAGGAGGTTCTCAGAGTTAACTTAATGTTTAAGCTCTCAGGTTTGGAAACTGGTCTCTTAATATTGGGAAGGATTTAGAGTTTGAAGCTCAGCTCATGATCAAGTAGGGTGCTAATGTGAATAAATGTGAGGTTATCCACTTTGGTGGCAAAAACAGTAAGGCAGATTATTATCTGAATGGTGCCAAGTTGGGAACAGGGGATGTACAATGAGATCTGGGGGGTCCTTGTTCAACAGTCACTGAAAGTAAGCATGCAGATACAGCAGACAGTGAAGAAAGCGAATGGCATGTTGGCCTTCATAACAAGAGGAGTTGAGTATAGGAGCAAAGAGGTCCTTCTGCAGAGGCCCTAGTGAGACACATGCTGACTGGTTGCATCATGGCTTGGTTCGGCAACTTGAGCATCCAGGAGCGGATAAAGATGCAGAAAGTTGTAACCACTGCCCAGTCCATCATCGGCTCTGACCTCCCCACCATTGATGGGATCTATCACAGTCGCTGCCTCAAATAGGCAGCCAACTTCATCAAGGACCCACACCATCCTGGCCACACACTCATCTCTCCGCTACCATCGGGCAGAAGGTACAGGAGCCTCAGGCATCAGCCCCAACCCTCACCCACAACAAGTCACTCTTTATTCTCTCTGCGGCACCCCATGCCGGGTCCCTCTTTGTTCTTGGTGGCAAACCCCCCCACCCTGTACACCCACACAATTCTGTCTAAAGTTTATGCATGAGATGCGTGCATCAGACTGAAGAAGGGTCTCACCCATTCCTTCTATCTAGAGATGCTGCCTGCCCTGCTGAGTTACCCCATGCATTTTGTGTCTATCTTCGGTGTACACCAGCATCTGCAGTTCCTTCCTACCAAAAACTCATTCTTCAGTGCTCCACCTTTATCTTTCACTGGGCTGAGTTAGTTCAGCACCTGAGGCTCTTACTGCTGCTTCTATCTTGTATGCTCCTCCCCTGTATTCATGCCTACTATATTCTGTTGTGCTGAAGCAAAGTAAGAATTTCATTGTCCTATCTGGGATACATGACAATAAACTCTCTTGAATCTTGAATCTTGAACCTTCTGGGAGCTGTTCCAAATGCATTTATTTTCCATTTTACTTCGGAGTCACGTGAGTGACTACGTGAAGAAGCCCCGCCAGAGCGCATGCTTGTCAAGCACGGGACTGGCAGGGCAATGCTCCTGCCGGCGCTAAGTTTCAACCTAGAAGGTAAGTGTTTTTACTTACCAGCATTGTCTGTTCGAGCAGGAGCCTCTCTTTACAGAGGTTTCCTGCTGGATTTATCGGAGGTCCGATGCCTAAGCCGGCTATGGGCTGCCGGGGAACCCCGGTCCGACTGCTGAAGCGGATAGCCGGCAAAGATCGGGTTTCCAGATAACAGCCACTGACAAAGCAGTCAGTGGCTTCCAGCCTGCGGGGATGCGGTTTAAATAACGCTAGAGTCGCTGACAGTCGGTCAGCGACTCACAGACACGTTGCCCCAGGCATGGAGTAAAATTGGAGGGAGAGAGAGCTTGTGCAGCCATATTAGAACTCGGGTGAGTCGGGCTGCAAGGGTTCCTCTTCGATAATAAGGGTATTTTCACCCTTTACAAATTCACACTACCAAATTAGTGAGACTCCACTATAATAGCGCGGGCCTATGGGACAGGCCGCACCAGCAGCGCCTAGGATAGGGCTGCTTCATGTGTGAAAGCGCCGGCCCACAGGAGGGCCACGCCAGCAGCGCCTAGGACAGGGCTGCTTCACGAGAGGCGGCGCCAGCAACGCCTGGGATAGGGTTGCTCAAGGTCTCCCTGCTGGAGGGGGAGACCAGGACGGGTCAGTGTGCTACTGACGCCAAATCTATCACACCACTGGCCTATGGGAGAGCCGCGCCAGCAGCGCCTGGGATAGGGCTGCTTCATGTGTAAAAGCGCAGGCCTACGGGAGAGCTGTGCCAGCAGTGCCTAGGAGAGGGCTGCTCAAGGTTTCCCGGTGGTAAAGGGCAGACCAGTTTGGGTCAATGGGTTGCTGACACCGAACTTTTTACAACGCAGGCCTACGGAGAGCCGCGCCACAAGCACCTGTTGACTGGGCTATGTGTATCACCTCCTGTAAGCAGGAGCAGGGCAGTATAAATCTGACCCTGAAGTGGTGACCTCCCGTGAGCATCAGCCGGGAGAGCCACGACATGGGGACCCAGCACACCAGCACCTCATTTAGGGCTGTGTGTGACCCTCCGTGAGCATCAGCCAGGATAGCCAGGGCAGTAGAATGTTGACCCTGAAGTTTGGTGTCACTGCTTATGTGCATACACCAAAGCACAAGAGCTACGCTCCAGGTGTGCCGGATGTGGTTAGCAATTTACCATACTGGTGAAGTCAGGGATGACAATCTGGCCAGCAAATTAATGGTCCTCACCAGTTCTAAGGATAAGGGGGAATTCCTTTAGGACCGAGATGAGGAAAACATTCTTTACACAGAGAGTGGTGAGTCTCTGGAATTCTCTGCCACAGAAGAAAGTTGAGGCCAGTTCATTGGCTATATTTAAGAGGGCGGTAGATGTGGCACTTGTGGCTAAAGGGATCAGGGGGTATGGAGAGAAGGCAGGTACGGGATACTGAGTTGGATGATCAGCCATGATCACATTGAATGGCGGTGCAGGCTCGAAGGGCTGAATGGCCTACTCCTGCACCTATTTTTCTATGTTTCTATGTTCCAGGACTTCATAATGGAAGAAATTCACATATCAAACACCTGTTTACTGTGCATCGCTCTAAAGGAGCGCATCATGAGGGTGCATAAATTAAGGCTGCAAAAGTCCTAAAAAATAAATTTTAAAAAAACTGGTTGAAGCAGGAATTATGGCGTTTGGACAAATGGCAAGGCCACTATCTAAACACAGCAGGATAAGGACCCTGCTGTGTAATGCCCATTTGTTAGTTTAATATTTACGAATAAATGTCCAGCCTACGCTCAACCCACGGTCACAGCCTTGCGCAGATCCTCTAGTACCCAGGGGAACACCTGGACGATGAGACTAAAACTGAGGCCAGGATGCCACCTCAAAAACCATATCCTTTCGGATTAAGAAACAGTAAGTGAATATTGGACTGTATCCGGGGATCTCAAATAGGTATCTCGGAAGTACATCCACTTGTACAAAATACACATAGTTGGGTATTGGGGTTCAATACCACTAACTCTACAAGTGCATGACGCATATCAGCCTTAACAATTCCCCAGCCAATTCCCCAGCCAAAAGGACGATCGTGGGTGTCAAGTCATTCTGGGCCGGAACATACTTAACCCTTAAGGGCCAGTATAAAAGGTTTAAATAAAAATGTCAGTATTGTAACTGGGATAAAAAAGGGTGTTATATGGCAGCCATTGATCTGAAAGATAAATATTCAGCTAGCACACACCTGTTGAGAGGTTAGGTCCTCACCCATCTAATTAAACTTAGATTAGTACCATTTAGAATGATTGGCTATTTAAGGTCATCATTGGTTAATTAACATGACAGTACTTTGCCTACGGCCAAAATTGTAAGTAATGTATCGCGATACTAGAGACATTCTGACTCAATAACCTTTAAGGGCCTGTCCTACCAGCATCTGACTCCATGCGGTGAGCGTGATCAAACTAGAAGCGGGGGCCGCGCGGAGGTCGGGTGATCCCTGTACAGGGCCGTTCCCAACAGCATGCGCCTGCATGCGGCAAGCGCCACCAAACCGGCAGCGAGGGCCGCGCGGAGGAAGGGTGAGTGGCGCAACGCGGCGCAAAGTGAGGCGAACTTGGAGCGAAGTCTTAAAGGTAAGTTCGCCAGGACAGAGAGGGGCACACAGAGAGGGGCACAGAGGCACACACAGAGAGGGCCACGGAGGCACCTACAAGGAGGGTCACGGAGGCACGACGTCGAGGCGGTGTGTAATGCGTCGAGGCGACTGCGAGCCGACAAGCCGTTGCCGCGCGGAATTTTGAACGTGGTTTTTCGGAGCCCCGTGCGATGTCGGGACAAACTCCGCACAATTCCGCACAGCTCTGGCGATCGAAGTGGGACCGGCCCCGCGACGCCGGACGGCTCAAGCGACCACGTTAGGTCGCGCTCATCGCATAGAGTTGCATGCTGGTGGGACAGGCCCTTTAGTTTACAAACTGATGTGAGCTTCAGGATGAGGAGCCACTGATATCAAGTCTGGCTGGGGCGGCAGATAAAATATGAAAGAAGCATTAACCCTGCAGAGGCTGGGGTAAACTGCGTAGAATTGCTGGGTGCTTCTATGGCCTAAAGAATTCTGCTCAACAATGCATGTGCAGCTTCAGATTAATAATACCACAGCTGGTACCCATATCAATCACATATCAATCACAAAGAACATCTGGGTCTCAGATATCTACCGATCCGGTAGAGATAATGTGAAAGTTGCAGACACCAGGTCATGTAAATTCCATGACAAACAAACAAAAACAAAACAAAAATTAAGAATCCAAAAGTTTCAAAATCATTGTTAGACATGTTAGATTACCAGACATAGATTTGTTGCATCTGGGTTAAATTACCAGTACCTGTATTCGGCATGGGAACAAAATCTAGGGGCAGTAGTGGAGGATACATTCTCGCTACATTGGGGATGTACGTTCTAACACTCTGTCGGATCTCATCTATTGGTGGCCCGATTCATAGGAGGTATTTTAACAAAAACCTCCCAGACATACATACTCAGAAATCTGGGATGTGAACATAGTTCTCACACTGCTTTGGCAATGGGCTCCAATTACATCTCTGCCTTTCCGGAAGTTAACGCTCAATGTGATCATGTTCATGGTGCTAGTGGGTGCATTATGGGTCCAAATATTGCAAAGTTATGACTGGACAGCATGCATTCTTCTGTAGATGATATTGTGTTTTATGCATATGATCTAATCAGAGCAGGCCAGGGATGGCTGGAATCAAAATATGCTTAAAATATACCGATTGATCTAAGACTATATGTAATTACGCATCTGAGCTAATAATATCAAGGTCATCAAGAGTCTCAGAGGCTCTGAAACAGCGATGGCCATCAGCCACATAAAACCTCATACAAAGGTGTCAGTACAAACTATTGCTAGATAACCAAAACATGTTTGCATTTTGCTGGAGTAGACACTGGTGTGTTTAAATCACTCCACCAGGACGGCATAAACGTATGCAGCAAAGGCGCAGGACGTGCCATTAGACCAAATCCTCACCGCAGGATAGTCCAGTTAAGGAACCTTTTAGGGTTTATGACAAACCTGTCCTCGCAATGCAAAGATTGAGCAAGCTGTTTTGGGTTCTGTTTGAGTTCTCCTTTGTAATTTCCCCAGCGAAAGAGGGGTTATTACTGTTGTGTCAAATTTTATTGTTTAAGACATTTATTGTATAAATGAAACAATGTTTGATACATTATTTGGTTATCCTGTTTCAACCAAGGCAGTGTGGCTGTCGCATGGAACTGTATCTACGGCATGAAATCACAGTTTTGAAATCTTCACGTAGTCACGTGACTCCGAAGTAAAATAGTAAGATTAAACGAGAACTTACCAGTTTGACGTTTGATCCTTATTTTATGAGGAGTTACGATGAGGGATTACGTGCCCTCCGCTCCCACCCTCATAATCTAAAGGATCATCTGGTAGCTCTAATCTTCTAAAAGCCTTACTATGTTACTTCGGCTATTGCGTTTCTGTGTTTTCACGCCGCTCCTTTGAAGTATGACAAGCATGCGCTCTGGCGGGGCTTCTTCACGTAATCCCTCATCGTAACTCCTCACAAAATAACGATCAAACTTCAAACTGGTAAGTTCTCATTTAATCTTACTATTATCCACTAATTCCCTAAAGTTAGCTATTTGCAATTAAATACAAAGCAAATACACACTATTTTTTTGCCACAATTGTCTTAAACTTTGACTGAAACATCTCTCACATATATGCCAAGAATATCTATAAATACTGCATTCAAAATAGAATTACTATGCAAACACATGCTAAATATTGTGAACTGAAGGTGTTAAATCCTGAACTGGCATTTACCAATGCTCAGATTTTAGTTAGAAATATTCTGAAAGCTGTGATAATCAGGCATCAAATTCATAAAAGAGGTGAGGAATTATATTTCAAAATTATGAGCAAGATGTAGATAACAAGGCTCCTTGTTCATCAGAAATTAAATGGAATTATGGAAAATTGGTTTTAATATTTGAAAATGAAAAGGGCATTTTCAAAGAGAAAAAATTGCATTTTGTTAAATTGTTCACAGCTTATAGGCTGATGAAAATTTACCATAGGATAATGTTGCAAAATAAGATTAAATTAGTTTATTGTCATATACACCTGGGTACTGTGAGATCTCTTGTTCAGAGTAAACAGTATACATAGAGTAATGATAAATGCAACAGCATATCATGAACGAGTGCAAACCAGCAGTAAGGGGCAACATATAATTGGAACAAAATAATTTTGCAGTACAATAATAGAATAAATGAACGAGTTGAGAGTTAGAGTATATGTCAGGACCTCGAGAATAGGGTGTGAATTGAAGGGAATCTAGAAAATGACCTTCCATTAGATAATGGTGACTCTGATCTCCCTTTTTTGTCAACTGTTACTCCCAGTGGAAATCTCACACCGCAGAGTCCTTAGACAGAAGACAAGAATGACAGATTTTACAGATACATCTGCACTTCACAGAATGTCTTTGCATTTCTGTGAACAACACTATTTAATCCATTGCTCTGAACCAAAAACACTCTGTGTTGAAAAGAAACCCATACCACAAACAGGAGAAGAACTAAAGGATTTTTTAAAGACTTTGTCTTTTCAGTCACAAATTAAAAAATTAGCTGGGATATGGAAAATGAGAGGATTGATGTCAGTTTTTGGTCAGACCTTGCACTCATCATTACACACATTGTGAACAGACTGTAGCTCAGCTCATTACACTGAGCCAGGAAATGCAGGGCAACAAGAGGATGCATTTGAAAATAAAAGATTCATTCAAAATGAAGGTAGTCATCTTATTTTGGAACGTTTGTTGTTTTCACACAAGAAATATGGAAATTAGTTTAAAATGTGCTTTAAGAGCGAAGTCAATGTACAAAATAGTTTGAAAAGACTGCAGTGAAACATTAAAGACATGCATTAAAGTCAGCGAGGCAAATTGTGGAATGTCAGGCACCACAATTTATTTCAACCTGAAAAAAATGAGGATCACTTGTCTCATCCTAGATCGTTAAACCATTATCTGCCTTATTCATTTTGATGACTGCAGGGAATGTTTCCTTTTGACTCATTCCTAAAGGCGGCAGAAGTGTTTAATTGACAGCTCTACTATTGAACCGTCACTTGACACACCAGCAGTCTGTAGTAATCCGGGTAAAAATATAAAAGCTTGCATTTGCACACCCCACTTTCCATGAACCTCGGAAGTTCCTATAATGGTGGGTCTCTGGAACTCTCTGCCCCAGAGGGTAGTTGAGGCCAGTTCATTGGCTATATTTAAGAGGGAGTTAGATGTGGCCCTTGTGGCTAAGGGGATCAGAGGGTATGGAGAGAAGGCAGGTACGGGATACTGAGTTGGATGATCAGCCATGATCATATTGAATGGCGGTGCAGGCTCGAAGGGCCGAATGGCCTACTCCCGCACCTAATTTCTTTGTTTCTATGTTTTGTGACAAATTAAGTGGTTTTGAGGAGCTGTCATCAATATGGCCAAAAGATGGCTCATCACCATTTCCTCCTCCTCTGCTCACACAATCCCCGCTCTTCTTTGTATTATGGCAGTGCAGGAAGCAGCAAGCCAGCAGAAAGTGAGAGATCCTCTCTGCAATCGATGCATCCAGAGAAGTCCAGAAGTCCTGTACTATTTCATCGCAGAAGCAAGAAATGGCAGATGCTGGAATCTTGAGCAAACTCGGAAGATCAAGCAGCATCTCTGGAGGACATGGATGTGCCACGTTTCAGGACGGGAAACAAAATGAAGAAAAGTCTGAAGAAGGGTCCTGACCCAAAACGTTGCATATTCATATCCGACAGAGATGCTGCCAGCCCGCTGAGCTTTGCTCACCATTTCATTGTGGGGCTCTAAGCTGTCAGACTTCATGGAGTTGCAAGTCACTGGAAATACCTTGTTAGTGGTGAAGCTGATGAAATGAACCAGTTCCGCATAATACCAGTAGACAACGTCAATGCCAGTAGACAACCATCCATTGGCGGTCCCTCGAGCCCAGGTATGCCTTTCTCCGCTCGATTACTCCGGTCCCCGGTCTGTCGGCCCGCGGGCTCCCAGCAAGGCCATCTGTGAAATGCAGCGGCGTGGTCTCCCTGAACCTTCGCCCGCTGGCGTGGGAGCCGCTACCAGACCACAACTCACCTGCTGTCCCTGCTAAAATGTCCCTGACAAAACCTTCAACTTCAACGATTTCTTCATCGCCCGTGGATTGGACTTTTTGCTGGTCACAGAAACCTGTCAATCCTGGTGAGCTTGCTCCACTCGTGGAACTCTGTCCTGATAACTGTAACTTTTTCAGCTCGCCCAGGCTCTCCGGACACGATGGGGCCTAGCCACTGTGTTTAAGAGACATTTCAACTGCCGCCTCCTGAACGCTGATCATTTCTCCAGTTTCGAAGTGCAACTAATTATAGTAGGTCTAGTCTATCCGCTCTTAATTGTTCTTGTGCATCACCCACCAAAAATGCATGAGGACGTTATCACCCAATTTGCTGATCTTATCTCTAGCCTTTTGCCCAAATTTGATCGAGTCTTGATTCTTGGTGATTTTAACATTCATGTCTGCTGTCCTACTAAGCCTCTTGTGAGTGAATTTATGAACCTGGTTGAGTCCTTCAATCTGATTCTACTCACCACTGGACCCACGCACAAGCTTGGCCATACACTAAACCTGGTGCTATCGTCTGGGCTCCCAATTTATAATATAGAAATTATTGATGCTTGTCTGTCAGATCATAGTGCAATTATATTTAATGCATCTCTGCCTTTCTCTCCCTCAAAATCTCATCTCCCTGTTCGCTACTCCCGCTACATAAAATCATTGATTGGCAGTAAGTTCTCTGAGGCTCTCATAGCTGCTCCCGACATCTGCACCATCGAGGCTTCTCCCCGCCCCCTCCATCTCAGCACTGATGATCTCATTCTGTTATTCAATACCACTTGCTCTTCCATCCTGGATTCTGTTGCTCCTCTTAAAATGAAAAAGCCTAAGCCTAAAGGTTGGCCATGGCTCAATGACACCACCAGAGCCCTAAGAAGAGAGTGCAGAAAATCAGAACGGAAGTATAAATTTGATAAGCTTAAAATTTCCTTTGAATTTCTGAGAAACAATCTTTGCAAATACCAGGAAGCAGTAAAGTCTGCGAGAACACAATACTTTTCCGACCTTATTTCCAAATACGCTCAAAATTCCTAGGTCCTATTCAGTACTATTACCTCTCTCATAGGTCCAGCCCCTAGTACCAGCTTAGCTGGGTCCCCTGCCAAGTTCGAAGAATTCTCTACTTTTTTCACCAGTAAAGTTGAGAACATTAGAACAAATATTTCCCCTCACATCCGTGACCAAGCTGTCTCTTTGGTCTGTTCTTCTAAATTAGACTGTTTCCAACCCGTTACTCTATCCTCCCTTGTAAAGCTGGTCTCCACTATGAAACCTGTTACCTGCCCCTTGACGTTGTTCCCATTGGCCTTCTGAAGGATGTCTTTGCAATAGTCGGTCCCAGCATCCTCTCTATCATCAACAGTTCTCTGGCCACTGGCACTGTTCCAACCTGTTTCAAGCACACAGTGGTCCAGCCCCTCCTAAAATACCTAACCTAGACCCCACCTTGCCAAGTAATTACAGACCTATTTCCAAATTGCCTTTCCTTTCAAAAGTCCTTGAAAAGGTAATTCTAGACCAGCCTTACCTACACCAAAATTCCATCCGGGAAAGTTTCCTATCAGGTTTCAGGGCCCACCATAGCACAGAGTCTGCCTTGTTGAAGGTACACAACGACCTGCTTCTCGCTCCATCGGCTCCGGCGACTGTGCAATCCTGCTCCTTCTCGATCTCAGCGCAGCGTTTGATACCGTGGACCATACCATCCTAATTGCCCGTCTCCGGTACGGGGTCGGTGTGATGGCACTGCCCTGAGCTGTTTTGTTTCCTACCAAAAAAATATGAGTTTCTCTACTAACATTGGCAACTCTTTCTCTTCCCCAGCTAGCCGTTGCTACGGGGTTCCACAAGGCTCCATCCTAGGCCCCATTCTCTTCTCTCTTTACATGCTGCCTCTCGGCCAAGTCATCCAAAGGCATGGCATTTCTTTCCATTGTTATGCAGATGATACACAGCTCTATCTCCCCCTGAAGCCCAACAACCGGTCTAAAGCACTGCCTCGATGACCTAAAATGTTGGATGGCTCAGAACCTCCTCCAACTTAACAAGAGCAAGTCTGAGGTCATCATACTCGGCCCCTCCGACTCTATCAAAACAATAACAGGCAGCCTTGGAAGCCTAACCTCCTTTGTCAAACCCCACGTCAAAAACCTTGGCGTGATATTTGACTCCGCATTAAAGTTTGACAAGCCAGTCAACTCTGTGGTTAAAGCTGGTTTCTTCCAGCTTCGTACAATAGCTAAAATCAAATAATTCCCCAAATTCGACGACCTTGAAAAGATCATCCACGCATTTATCTCCTCCCGCCTTGACTACTGCAACTCCCTATACACTGACATCAGCGAATCATCCCTGTCCCGCCTGCAATTGGTACAAAATGCCGCAGCAAGACTTCTGACGGGTACCCGTAAAAGGGACACATCCCCCCGATTCTGGCCTCTCTCCACTGGCTCCCAGTACGGTACAGAATCAATTTCAAGTTCCTCCTATACGTATACAAAGCCCTTAACGGGCTTGCCCCCCCCTTATATCAAAAATCTTCTAACCCACCATTCTCCCTCCAGGTCCCTCAGGTCGGCCGGCTTGGGGCTACTGACTATCCCGAGGTCTAGGTTTAAGCTCAGGGGCGACCGCGCTTTTGCGGTTGCAACACCTAGACTGTGGAATAGCATCCCTCTCATCAGAACTGCCCCCACCATCGACTCCTTTAAGACACGACTCAAAACCTATTTCTACTCACTAGCATTTTTGAGTCCCTCTGAGGGGGCGCTGTAAACAGTTTATGTATGTATTGTTAGGTCTGTCTACCGATGTACGAATCAAATTAGTACCTGCACTGATGTGAAGCACTTTGGTCAACGTTGTTTTTAAATGTGCTATACAAATAAATTTATTATTATTATTATTATTATTATTATTATTAATGCAGTTGTCGATGTTGCAGAGGAAGAGTTGAGGAATGTTGCCACAATAGGTTTGAAACAAAGACTGCTCCACATATCCAATGAAATGGCAGGCATAGCTCTGGGACATGAAAGTGCCTATGACTACACCTCTGATTTATAGAAAATGAGAGGAATCAAAGAAGTTATTCAAGGTAAGCCTTAAACTTTCCAAACTCTTTTGATGAGAAGCAATTCAACATTTGAACACAAAACTCCCTGCTTTCCCCCTCTGTACCATTTGTTCCCAAGGATGCAACATCATAAACTTTTGAAATGCTGAAGGTTATTTGCAACTGCTTTGCTGTAAAGACACTCTTTGAAAATCGACTTGAATGATTTCTATATTAATAATGCACCCTATCTTATTTACACAATTCTGTGTCTGTCTTTGCTCTGACTGGTGATCACGCAACACAAGTTTTTCATTGTACCTCAGTACATGATATTAAACTAAACTGAATTAAAACTAAACTAATATGATATTTTCATCAAATGGCTACGCACCTTCTTGAATTATCAAGATCATTAAAACAGGGGAGATCAAATAAATGATCCAGAAACTATACGATACGATATAACTTTATTTATCCCAGGAGGGAAAGGGTCCAGAACGGGTCTGAATAAGGGTCCCGTCCCAAAATGTCACATAGCCATACTCTGGAGAGATACTGTCTGACCCGCTGTGTTACTCCAGCACTCTGCTTCCTTTTATGCAAAGTAGCATCTGTAGTTCCTTGGTTCTACAAAGAATTGACCATATGGAATTTCACAGAGTCATTTCAACAATCACAAATAATGAAGTCGATATATTTTCTAATGCCTTGACAATTTTCTCCCTGAAAAGTTAAAAATTTCCCTTGATCTTATATTTGAGCTATAAGGTTTAAGGATAAAGATGTAAGGATAAGAGAACTACACTGTACATTAAATAACTAATGTCTTGCCATGCAGATTGGAAATTTGGGGATTTCTACTAAGTTAATGTATTTAATTTAAGGAGCACAAATTATTCCTAAATTAGGGGATGGACAAAAATTAACAATTTTTTTGTTAACTTAGCCTTCATCTATTAACATTGCTGAGATACGTGAGTGAGGCATTGGTAAAATCTGCACGCCTCCACAGCTGAACAGTGCACGAGTCAGATTAAAGCATTACCACTTGGGAAAAGTCCCAATGAGTTACTGGTTTCCAGTGAATGGTATTGCATCAATATGCACTTATTTCAAGAGGGGAAGAAACATCCAAGAAAAAAAAATCAATATAATTAAACACATACCATTAAAGACATAGATTTCAAGAAGCATGTTAAAAGCAAACCTGTCTCTATCTCTGGCAACGTTCCCCAAGTGCCTGAAGACAGCTACCATAGTGCCGGTGCTGAAAAAGCCTAAAGTCACCAACCTGAATGACTACCGCCCGGTTGCCCTAACTCCAATACCACAGGATGCCATCTCTGTGGCTCTTCACACTGTCCTGACCCACCTGGAAAGACAGGGCACCTACGTGAGGATGCTCTTCATTGACTATAGCTCTGCCTTCAATACGGTCATCCCCACCAAGCTCACCCCCAAACTCCACCAGCTAGGCCTCAGCTCACTGATATGCAATTGGATCCTGAATTTTCTGACGGAGCGACCGCAGGCAGTGAGACTGGGGCCACACCTGACCTCCGCTATCACCCTGAGCACCGGCACACCACAGGCCTGTGTACTGAGCCCCATGCTCTACTCCTTCACTCACGACTGTGTTCCTGCACTCGACACCAACACCATCGTCAAGTTTGCAGACGACACAACGGTGATCGGGCTGATCACCAACGGTGACGAAACAAACTCCAGAGCGGAGGTGCAGAACCTGGCGGACTGGTGCTCACGGAACAACTTGTCACTAAACACCTCCAAGACCAAGGAGCTGATTATTGACTTCAGGAGGTCGCAGAATGGGGAATACGCCCCAATCTCCATCTAAGGGGACAGTGTGGAGAGAGTGTCCAGCTTCAAGTTTCTGGGCACTCACATCTCAGAGGACCTCACATGGTCTACCAACACCGCTGCGCTGGTCAAAAAGGCACAGCAACGACTGTTCTTTCTAAAAACATTGAAACGGACTGGTCTGCCCCAACAGCTGCTGACAACCTTCTACTGCTGCACGACAGAGAGCATACTAACGTATGGCATCTCTGTGTGGTATCTCAGCTGCACGGAGGTGGAGAGGAGAGCTCTTCAGCGCGTCGTCCACAGAGCGCAAGAGATCATTGGGACACCGCTACCAGCCTTGGAGGGCATCTACCACACACGGTGCCTTAGGAAGGCCGTCAGCATCCATAAAGACTCCGCTCACCCTTGTAATGGACTGTTCGAACTACTCCCTACCGGCAGATGCTACAAGGCCTTCTACGCCCGCACCTCCAGACTCAGGAACAGCTTCATTCACAGAGCTATTGCGGCTCTGAGCCGGCCTTGCTGAGTGCCCTCCACCCCCATGGACTCTCTCCCTCGGATGGTCACGTCGCACAGACGCATCTGCACTTCAGTCTGTTTTGGTTTTGACTGTTTTACTGTTCTAATGTTCTTTTCACAAACCTTGTTCTCGGGGTATTTAAACCTAAATTTTATTAGTCGTTTAAGTTATGACATCGGATGGAGTTGCAAACCAAATCTCGTTGCATTTATGTGTAATGACAATAAAAGATATTATTATTATTATTAGAGAGGCACTGAAACAGGCCCTTGGTCTACTGAGACTGATGTCCATTTACACAAATTCCATATTTATTTTCCCCATATTCCCATGAAATGCTCTCAGGTTTCACCGCTCATTCATAGAGGAAATGCATGAGGGAAATCGATGGTGTAAATGTGCCGAATCTTCTACCCAGAGTGAGGGAATCAAGAACCAGAGGTCATAAGTTCAAGGTGAGAGGAGAAAGATTTAATGGGAACCTGAGAGGCAACTTTGTCACACAGAGGATGGTGGGTATATGAAACAAGCTGCCCGAGGAGGTCGATGAGGTAGGTACTATAATAACAGGAAAGGCTGAGAATGATATGGACTAAACACGGGCGGTGGGACTAGTATACATGGACTGGTCGCTGGCAGTTGGAACATGGTCGGCATGAACAAGTTGGGCTGAAAGGCCTGTTTCTATGTTGTGTGAATCTGTGACTTCACTGTGATCAATTAAGGTACCAACTACACATCTTTCGGATGGAAGGAGGAAACCAGAGCACCTGGAGGAAATTTACATGGTTTCAGAGAGGCCATGGAGCATGAACTGACTGGCAGTAACTCCTATTGTTGCATATCACTGTGTTGTGGTTGCATCATCAACTTTGGCTGATGTTAAAATACAATTTTTTCAAAGAGCGTCAGCGCAAATTAACATAAATACACATTTTAAAATCAAGATAGTTTGCCTTTGTGCTTGCGCCCTACTCGCAATTACTCTTGAAATAGATATAAGGCAAACAAGTAATGGGCTCCACACATTGTCTCCCAGGAGTGGGAGATTGCAACCTTCACGTGGTCTGCCCTGTTTCAACGAATGCAATCATATCTGCCGTGCACAATCAAATAAGATCAAATAGAACAAGTTGTGCTACAACTTTAGGCTGTGCATGCCACACGCAAGAAGAAGACTGTCTCCTCTTCGGATCAGGTATTATGCTGCCTCCAGTTATTTTCTATTCCCTTTCCTGCTCCTGTATCTGACAAAGAACCTGCACAGAAAATGGCTTGTCTTCCTTTTATCTAACTTGCTTTATGAGTCAAGTGACAAGATCAGTATGATATGGAGTCTGGCGGGGTTGCATTGCAAAAAGAGACTAAATTGGCTGGGTCTTGTTTCCGCTGGAACATAGGTGGCTGTGGGATGACCAGCATGGCAGAGCAAGTGGTGGAGCAGCAGTGGAGGACACCAGCAGCAATGTTTGGCCATGTAGACCCTGCAATGCAATTAGGACAACATGCCTTCATGGTCAGGTTAAAAATTCTACACCTATAATAACTGGGATTTGAAATCTGGTGACTCTGTGTACTGTCTCAGTGTACTACTATTATGCATTTGTACTGTTTACGAAATGTTTATCTAAGTCAAGTTAAGTCAAGAGAAGTTTTATTTGTCACTTGCACACAAAGTGTAAAGTTGCACATAAAGTTATCTGGATGCTTTCAAGAGAGCTAGACAGGGCTCTTAAAGATAACGGAGTCAGTGGATATGGGTAGAAGGCAGGAACGGGATACTGATTGGGGATGATCAGCCAAGATCACATTGAATGACGGTGCTGGCTCGAAGGACCAAATGGCCTACTCCTGCACCTATTGTCTATTGTCTATTGAAATTAATTTATTTGTATCTAAGGGCTTATCTAAGATGTATCTAAGAGCTTATGTGTAGTGATATTGATACTGAACTGTATACAAAAATTAATTTCACTGTACCTTCGGTACATGTGACAAATAAAGTACCATTGAACTATATGGAGGTATATCAAATCACGCGTTCACAATCCTGTATCTCCATCCCCATCACCATGTGAGAGCACCTTCTGCATATGGACTGCAACAGTTCAGCGAGGAAGCTCAAAACAGCCTCTTCAAAGACAATTTGATGTGGTGTAGTCAGCAATAAATTAATAGGAAGATGCTATATTCCATTTACTTTTATTGTTCAAACCTATAAAACTGCAAGGGACCTCAAAACTGTAGGGGCACAGATTGGATGAATAGCAACAGTTTCTTCCCCAGAGTAGGGGAGTGTACAACTTGAGCACACAGGTTTAAGATGTCTAAAAATATAGAACTGCATATACGGATTGTGTAGGAAAGAACTGCAGATGCTGGTTTAAATCGAAGGTAGACATAAAATGTTGGAGTAACTCAGCGGGTCAGGCAGCATCTCTGGAGAGAAGGAATGGGTGATGTTTCGGGTCGAAACCCTTCTTCCGACTGAAGATGCTGCCTCTCCAGCATGTTGTGTCTACCTGCAGATACTGATTAATACACATAAGAACACAAAGTGCTGGAGATCAGACAGCTTCTCTGGAGAACTTGGATAGGTGATGTTTTGGATTGAGGCCCTCCTTCAGACTGGTTTAAGATGAGAGGGAAAATATTTAAAAGGGACCCGGGGAACAACATTTCAACACAGAGGGCGATGTGTTCATAGAAAGGGCTGCCAGAATAAGTGGAAGTGGGGTGTAGCATTACGACATTTAAATGATTCTTGGACAGATGCATGGATAGGAAAGGTTTGGAGAGATATGGGCCAGGCGCAGGGAAGTGCAATTAGCTCAGTCGGCATGGATGAGTTGGGCTGAAGGGCCTGTTTCCATGTTTATAACTCTGACTGATTCAGTAAGGTACCACCTGTACAGGTGAAATACCTGTCTGCAACTTGCCACAATCAGAGACAGTGGACTTCCTTGGGCATTCCAGGTTTTAGATCAAAAGCAACCTTATTAAAAAATAATTTACTTGCAATGATGTGTAAATCAATAACTATTACACTGCGATGCAATGGATTATAAATATAGGTCTCTTGTACAGGTATGTATTTAGTTCAAGGACAAAAGAATACAAGGTACACAAAAATGCTGGAGAAACTCAGCGGGTGCAAAACTCAGCGGGCCGAAACTTTGCCTATTTTCTTCGCTCCATAGATGCTGCTGCACCCGCTGATTTCTCCAGCATTTTTGTGTACCTTCGATTTTCCAGCATCTGCAGTTCCTTCTTAAACACAAAAGAATACATTTCTGATGAAACCATCACATAAGAGCTTTGGAGTAGACAGTCTGAAGAAGGGTTTTGGCCCGAAACATTGCCTATTTCCTTCGCTCCATAGACACTGCAGCACCCGCTGAGTTTCTCCAGCACGTTTGTCTGCATAAGAGCTTTATCTTGCAATGTTAATTTAACAATTCATCACCAACTATTATGACTGAAATTATATACAATTAGGATATGTGTCTCCTTTATTTTACCGTATTTAGAAATGCAAAGATTTTGATAAAGGTACAGCTTTGTAGTCCCTTGCAGTTTTATAGGTTTGAACAATAAAAGTAAATGAAATATAGTATCTTTCTGTTGATTTACAGGGTGTGGCCATTGCTGACTCAACTACATCAAATTGTCTTTGAAGAGGCAGTTCCTCACTTATGGGCCTGTCCCACTTGGACGACTCTTTCGGTGACTACCGTTCCGCTGTCCGGTGATGGAGGCCGCTCGTAGCAACGCGAGCTGCTTCCCTCCCCGGCCACAATGTGCTGGCGCCCGGAGAGCCGTGGCAACGGTGAGTGAGTGTTACTGGCATGAACCCCACCCTCTCCCTCTCAACGCTCCTTCCATCCTCGCAACGTTACCCCTGGCTAGACTCCCCACACGCTGTGAAAGGAACTCCCCCCCGAATTGTCATGTTACTCATGACACCTGACTCATTTATAATTATTTATTTATATATATATCCGAAATTTTTTCCCAATCGGGCCCCGCACTTCCTAAGGCCGGCCCTGCTAGCAGCTGATGGGAAGCGGCTATAAAGTGGGAGCTCAGGGTGAGGAACGATCTGGGAGACATCCGTCCAGCATGTTGCCATGTTTCTACTGACCTTGTACATCATGACTACAGAAATGTTGCATTGGGAAGATGCTCTAAATGAATCATTGGGAGGTTACTGCGGTGGACTATGGTTGGGTGCATCCTGCAACCCTGGTAAACTGGTGGTGGAGTCGATGAACATTTAGGGTGGGTAACAAAGAGCAGGCTGCATTGTCCTGGATGGTGTCATACTTTTTTTTGAAACACTAATTCAGTTTAGTTTACTGGCACGTGCACCAAGGTAGAGTGCAAAGCTTTTTTGTTGCGTGGTATCCAATCAGCGGAAAGACTATACCTGATTACAATCAAGCTGCCCACAATGTACAAATACAGGATAAAGGGAATAATGTTTAGTACAAGGTAAAGTCCAGAAAAGTCTGATTAAAATTGTCCGAGGGTCTCCAATTAGGTAGATGGTAGCTTAGAACCCCTCTCTAGTTGGCGATAGGATGGTTCATTCTATCTCTCTATCCATCCAATCTGCCTCCAATGGTGGTCCAATTCAATGGTGTTTTATCATTAATGTTTTATTATTATTAATGTTTAGTGTTTTCTAAGTCATTTGTAACTGTCACTGTATGTCATGTTGTTACTTGTGGGCGGAGCACCAAGGCAAATTCCTTGTATGTGAATACTTGGCCAATAAACTTACTTACTTACTTACTTACAATCAATGGGTATCGGTGGATTATTGTCACGTATCAAGATACTGTGGAAAAACTTTGTTTCAGGTGCTATCCAGGTAAATACTGGGGATAAAATGCAGATTAAAAAGGGCAAGCGTTGCCACAAGGTAGATTTGGAAATCGGTAAAGCATCCTTTGCATATGAAAGGTCCGTCCGTGAGTCTAATAATAGCAGGAAAGAAGCTGTTAATGAAGCTGAAGCTTTTCTATCTTTTGCCCGAGGGGAGATGGGAGAAAAGGGAAAGGGCACTAGTGCATTAATCTCACAGCCTTACATCAAACTTAAATTAAATCCGGATATTAATAGCCTACGTAGTTTCCAAGTCTATAATGTTGCATAATATACAATAGACAACAGACAATAGGTGCAGGAGTAGGCCATTCGGCCCTTCGAGCCAGCACCGCCATTCAATGTGATCATGGCTGATCATCCCCAATCAGTACCCCGTTCCTGCCTTCTCCCCATATCCCCTGACACCACTATCTTTAAGAGCCCTATCTAGCGCTCTCTTGAAAGTATCCAGAGAACCGGACTCTAACGCCCTCTGAGGCAGAGAATTCCTCAGACTCACAACTCTCTGTGAGAAAAAGTGTTTCCTCGTCTCCGTTCTAAATGGCTTACCCCTTATTCTTAAACTGTGACCCCTGGTTCTGGACTCCCCCAACATCGGGAATATGTTTCCTGTCTCTAGCATGTCCAAACCCTTAACAATCTTATATGTTTCAATAAGATCCCCTCTTATCCTTCTAAAATCCAGAGTGTACAAGCCCAGCATATGACAGTCCCGCCATCCTAGGAATTAACCTTGTAAACCTACGCTGCATTCCCTCAATAGCATGAATGTCCTTCCTCAAATTAGGGGACAAAAACTGCACACAATACTCGAGGTGTGGTCTCACTAGGGCTCTGTACAACTGCAGAAGGACCTCTTTGCTCCAATACTCGACTCCTCTTGTTATAAAGGCCAACATGCCATTCGCTTTCTTCACTGCCTGCTGTACCTGCATGCTTACTTTCATAAATTGATGAACAAGGACCCCCAGATTCCATTGTACTTCCCCTTTTACCAACTTGACGCCATTTAGATAGTAATCTGCCTTCCTGTTTTTTATACCAAAGTGGATAACCTCACATTAATCCACATTAAACTTAATCTGCCATGCATCTGCCCACTCCCCCAACCTGTCCAAGTCACCCTGCATTCTCATAGCATCCTCCTCACAGTTCACACTGCCACCCAGTTTTGTGTCAACTGCAAATTTGCTAATGTTACTTTGAATCTCTTCATGAAAATCATTGATGTAGTCCCAGTACCGAGCCTTGCGGTACCCCAATAGTCACTGCCTTCCATTCTGAAAGGGACCCGTTAATCCCTACGCATTGTTTCCTGTCTGCCAACCAATTTTCTATCCACGTCAGCACCTTACCCCAAATACCATGTGCCCTAATTTTGCCCACAAATCTTTTATGTGGGACCATATCAAATTATTTCTGAAAGTCCAGGCACACTACATCCACTGTCTGTCCCTTGTCCATTTTCCTAGTTACATCCTCAAAAAATTCCAGAAGATTAGTCAAGCATGATTTCCCCTTCGTAAATCCATGCTGACTCGGACCGATCGTGTCACTGCTATCCAAATGTGCGGCTATTTCATCTTTTATAATTGACTCCAGCATCTTCCCCACCACCGATGTCAGGCTAACTGGTCTATAATTCCCTGTTTTCTCTCTCCTGCCTTTATTAAAAAGTGGGATGACATTAGCTACCCTCCAATCCACAGGAACTGATCCTGAGTCTATAGAACATTGGAAAATTATCACCAATGCATCCACGATTTCTACAACCACTTCCTTAAGTACCCTGTGATGCAGAACATCAGGCCCTGGGGATTTATCAACCTTCAGTCCCATCAGTCTACCCAACACCATTTCCTGCCTAATGTGGATTTCCATCAGTTCCTCTGTCACCCAAGATCCTCTGGCCTCTACTATATCAGGAAGATTGTTTGTGTCCTCCTTAGTGAAGACGGATCCAAAGTACCTGTTCAGCTCATCTCCATTTCCTTATTCCCCATAATAAATTCACCTTTTTCGGTCTTCAAGGGTCCAACTTTGGTCTTTACTAATTTTTTCCTAACTACGATTCATGTGAGGAAATGTTTATTTGCCATTAGGAGCTGTGATAGTAGAATTGCAAGGACCCATTGATTGCTCTGAATGCCTTCCTATGTATTTGAATGGTGCTGATTTACAATTCATTGCTTGATAATCTCATCTAAGAGAGCAGCTTCAAGAAAATAATGCAATAAATATTGGTGTTTGAGAAAGCATTGTTAACTAGGTCTGATAGGCTGGGCACAGGAAAAGCGGGGAAATCCATAAACATAAGTGGCTGTTGATCTGGATTTATCAACATATTAATTTAAGATAAATTACAATGGTTATTTATATATTTTATATAAGGCAGACAAAGTAGCCACATGTCAAACAAAAGCAGTTTGAATAGCAATTCCCAAACGTATAGGCCCAAAAAAATGCAAATTTGAAAGATTTAACAAGATACATTTCAAAGCCAAGAGATATCCTTTTCTCTCTCTTACAACATATTCATACATATCCATTGTATTAAATTAAAATGAAAGCCAATTTCAATTGCTCATATCGTGTGAGAAATTAAATAATTTTGGAAGAAAGCGACATTGTTTGAAAAGCTAAATTACAGTTTTACTTCGGAGTCACGTCAGTGATGCCATGAAGAAGCCCCACCAGTGCGCATGCGCGTCATTTCGTCAGACGCATGGCGCAGCGACGGGCTGGAGAGCGCAGCTCCACCAGCGGTAAGTTAAAAACTCACAGGTAAGTTTTAAACTACGCTGCGAACGTTCCCTAAGTTCTGTAAGACTGGTTTCAGGAGCCAGCGGGAACATGGAAAAATCAGTTAAAGGGAGGGCGAGGCGTGCCGCCGACAAAGTCAGGAAAACTGACCGTGGGACAGCAGTCACCGGACGGGCGCTTGCGCAGGCTCCAGAACTGTCGACAGTACAACCAGCGGCAGCGACTTCGGTGCCACAGAGCACCATGGCCACTCCAGTCGGGAGGAAGGCCAAAAGAAAGTCGGTAAGGCCAGTTGACTCTGATGAGTCAGGCCAAGAGGACTCTCCTCCCACCATGAAAGATGTCTGGGGACGTCTAGACAAAATGGAGCACCTCATGGAAAGGATACTCCATCATGAGGTGTTCCAACCAGGGTTCTATACTCCCAGGTTTCCCCAGCAGCCCGCAGCAGCAACCTCCAGCAGAGATCTATAAAGGGAAGACCTGTACCAACAGGAGGAACACATACGTCCGTGGGTCTGCATGGGGGCCCATACCAGCAGCGCCAGGTCAAGGGCTGCATGATACCTCCCTCATGCATGAGCAGGGAGAGCCAGGGCAGTATGATACTGACCCTGAAGTTGGTGGTATAGCAGAGGAGCATACCCCAAAGCACACAAGCTTAGCTCCAGGTGTGCCGGACGTGGCATGCAAATTCGCCATACCGGCAGGAACTGGTGAGGAAATGGAGGAAACATCTGGCCAGAAACATTAATTATATGACCTCTCACCAGCTCCAAGAATCACCAATGGATGAAACATCCAAACGATATGAAAAACCTGTAAATTGTGCATCACTCAGAGTGCCCACTGTGAACCAGGCCATCTGGGGGCAAATGGGATGCAACCATGCGATCGCATGAACTAAGGCTGCAGAATGTCTTAAAACTATTCGGAGCAGGCATAACAGCATTTGGGCGGTCAGTCGAAGGGGCACCACTATCAGACACACAGCAGGATATGTTAGCCCTTTTTTCAACATGCTCAAAATTTTTCAACATGCTGAAAATGTTTCCGCGAGTAAAAATTGGTCGACATGGTACTTTTGAAGTCGTAGTGGAGTGGTAGTGGGGTCGCCATGTAGTTGTAGGTAGTCGAGGTAGCCGTAGGCAATCTCCTTTGCTGACTGGGCATTTTAATTGGCTCATTGGGGAAAAAAACGTAAGCACGGGTTTTCAGAAGCAAGGAAAACGGACCGGTAACATTAAATGCCCGCTAAACTTTATTAAATGTTATCTGGCTTCTTAAAACTGTCTCCACTCCTCCTCCCCCCCCCCCCCCCCCTTCTCTCCCCTTCGCCCCTCCCCCTCCCTCTTATCTTTCCCAAGGTGATACCCGCGATTTCAGACCCGTAATTTCAGACAGCGCTTCTCCCGCTTTCCTTGGCCCCTGCCTTTGCGATGTGTTTATGTGTGTGCTGATGGTCGATCCGGCTCACAGTTTCCTCGCTGACGATCGATCTAACTTGCGAGCCGAGTGCCTCCAAGCTCAAAGGTCGAAGACAGTATCTGACAGGTCGTGTCATTGGGACAGGCCCTTAAAGCATGCTAATAAGCTCAATGTAGCATTCTTTTAAAAACTGTACTGCAAACATGATTCACTCTGAAGCAATCTAGAGAATACAAACCATGTAAGAACAAAATTGCTGGGAAATTCAATTGTATTTCATTGCTTTTCTGAGCACATTGCTTGGTGTATTGACTTAACCTGGAGTGAAGTGTATAACATTAAGCATACATCAATTCATCTTGGCAACTTCTGGTTCCCATCACCATTCATTCTGGTTTGCCAACTACAATTTCATCGGCAAAGGATGATGCCAATTCCCAGGGAACACTCTTTCTGGAGCATGGTGTGGACTATGCCCAGACTTGGCACAGAAGTACACATCATGGGGCACTCTATCATGGCAATGCATCGCTGTAAGTTAAGTCTCAGACTAACATCTGATCTTCAGTTTAATCATCTCCCATTCTGAAACCTTGATCTTAACCCATGTGGCTCAGGCATTGAGCCTGAACTCTCCACCCCTCAATCCGCCATAAAACGCCACAATCCCTAGACCCCAACTTGCTTTTCTTTTTTTTTCTTCTTTTAAAAAAAAAAAAAAATTTATTTAATAGAGGTAAATACATCAGTGTACATCACATATATATTGTTACAATCATTGTACCCCGTAATTTTATGGCTTTTAAGGAAAAAGAATAGAAACAAAGAGCGTAAAGTAGGTGAAAAGGGTTGTGAAAGTGAAAGAGCGTGCCAAAGGGGAGAAAAAAAAACCCTTGGTCAAATAATTAGAGAAAGGGGATTAAGAGATAGACCCTAGAAAAGAAAAAGAAAAAAGAGAGAGAAAAAAGAAAAAAAGCCAGTCACGCAAAAGGAATCCACCAACTCGATAGTTGTTCATCCCTTCCTACCAAGACCCGAGGTACTCTTGCACCCTATCTTTGTAGCAATTCTATAAATGCAGACCATGTCTGATGGAAACGATCTGATTTTCCTGCCAGGCGGAGTCTCATATCTTCCAGATGTAGTGTTTCAAACGTAGTTGATATCCACATATTTAATGTTGGTATACGAGCATTTTTCCAGAATTTTAAGATTCGCTTTTTTCCTATTGTTAAGCCGTAATCAAATAGATTCTTTTGATAGACATTTAATTCCGAACTACCTTCTGTCATTCCAAAAATAATCCATTCTGGCTTTGGTGTCATTTTTATTTTAAACAGTTTTGTGAAGATTTCAAAGATTTAAATCCAAAACTTTGAATTTTTGTACAAAAGATGAATGAGTGCGCTATAGTAGCTTCTTGAAACTGGCATTTATCACAAATTGGTGAGACATTGGAGAAAAAATTATTTTAATTTAGTTTTTGAGTAGTATAATCTGTGTAAAATTTTAAATTGTATTAAAGTGTGTCTTACATTAATTGAGCATTTATGCACATTTAATAAGTACTCTTTCCACCTTTCATTGGCAATTATTATTCTTAATTCGTTTTCCCACTCACATTTGATACCTTCCGTTGTTGGTATTACTGCATTTAGTATAATAATATATATATATAAAATTAAATTTGCTGATTCCGCCTTTGTATTCATTGCTTCATCTAGTAGGTCTGATGGCATTTTGTGAAATTCTTTTCAGATAACCACATATTTGGAAATATTTAAAACACTGATTGTTACCCAGATTGTATTTTAGTTGTAATTGTTTAAATTATAGTAGTTTTCCCATTTCATACAAATCTCCCAAAGTTTTAATTCCTGCTCTTTCTCATTGTATAAATGCTTTATCTACAATTGAGGGTTTAAACAGAGGGTCTTTAGCAATAGGAGGTGGGAGAGATAAGTTTCTTAATTTTAAGTTGTATTTTATTTGTTTCCAAATTCTGATTGTACTATGTATAATTGGGTTTTTGTTGTAGTTTGTATTATTCACCGTCATTGGTGAAAGAAGGATCGCACCAATATTAAAAGGGGAGCAGTCCTCTTTCTCCATAATGATCCATTCCAGTTGATGAAGAGAGTTATCCAACAATTGAATCATATTTCTAATATTTACCGACCAATAATAATACATGAAATTAGGGAGTGCTAATCCCCCTACTACTTTGGGTTTATTCAGCTGTGGTCTTTGTATTCTATGGGACTTATAATCCCAAATAAAATTTGTAATATCTGAGGGTTACACAAAAAGCTGGAGAAACTCAGCGGGTGCAGCAGCATCTAAGGAGCGAAGGAGATAGGCGACGTTTCGGGTCGAGACCCTTCTTCAGACTTTGTAATATCTGAGTCCAATTTTTTGAAAAACTTTTTGGGTATGTATAATGGGATTGATTGGAACAGGTATAGAATTTGTGGTTAAAAAAAAATCATTTTTATGGCATTTATTCGACCTATTAAGGACATCGGAAGCGTTTTCCAGAATTTAATTAAATTATGCAGTTTCTTAAGTACAGGGTTATAGTTTGCATTAAGCATGTCTTGATATCTTCTAGTAATTTCAATACCCAAATATTGAAATTTTTCCACAGCTATTTTAAAAGGAAATTGTACGAGATGTGTAGAATCTTTTGGTTTTATTGCCATGATTTAACTTTTATTCCAGTTTATTCTATAACCTGAAAATGAACCGAAATCCTCAATTAAATTTAGAATATTGGGTATAGTGATATGAGGCTTTGTGATGTACAAAAGTACATCATCAGCGTATAATGATATTTTATTGTTTGAATATTTTGTATTATATCCGTGGATATTCGGATGAGATATAATTCCTTCCGCTAGTGGTTCAATTATGAGGGCAAATAACAATGGTGATAATGAACAGCCTTATCTATTACCCCTTGACAGTTGAAATCTCGATGGATAAGATATTATTAGTTAATATTCTGGCCGTTGGCTTATTATATATTAATTTAATCCATTGAATGAAGTTCTCTCCCAGTTGAAATTTGTGCAATACCGTAACCATATACTTCCATTCAACCTGATCGAATGCTTTCTCTGCATCCAGCGAAATAATTGCGAGATTTGGATCTTTAGTTTGGTGTGAGCGCATTATGTTAAGCAGACGCCTCAAATTATTAAATGATTGTCTGTTAGGGATAAACCGCGTTTGATCCGGATGTATTAATTTACTGGCGTACTTACTTAATCTTCTTGCTAATATTTTAGCTAATATTTTTTCATCTGTGTTTAACAACGTGATAGCACTGTAAGATCCAGGTTCTTCCTCATCTTTGTCTTTCTTAAGTATTAATGTAATCGTAGATTCTGCTAATGTATCAGGTAATACTTGTTCTCCAAAAGCATGTGTATACATTTTCTGTAGGCGAGGAATAAATATATCGTAAAATCTTTTATAGAATTCATTACTAAATCCGTCGTGACCTGGTGTTTTTCCATTTTTTAATGAGATTATTGTTTCTTCTATTTCCTTATTTGAGATTTGCGCTCCCAATTCCTCTTATTCTTGCAATTCTAGTTTGGGAAGATTGCAATTATCCAGAAACTCAGTAACTTTGTTGGTGTCCGTTGTCGTTTTGGATGTATACAAATTCTTATAAAATTGCACAAATCTTTTATTAATTTTGTTCGGTAATGTTAATACTTCCCCTGTATCTGATTTAATTTCTGAATTCGTATGTTCCTTTTCTCGTTTTTCTAACTGCCGTGCGAGAAGATTATGGGGCTTATCCCCAAATTCAAACTGTTCCTGTTTTGTGATTTGGAATAATCTTATAACTTTCTGATAGTAGTTTATTTAATTTAAATTTTAGTATTAATATTTTATAATGTTTATCCATGGACGGGTCTTTAGCATTATCTATATCCAATTGTCTAATTTGTTCCTCTAGCTGCCGTTGTTCATTCTTATTTTTTTTATTCTGAAAGGTTTGGTATGAGATTATAACACCTCTAATAAAAGGTTTGAAAGATTCCCATAATAATGTAGGTGATGTGTCTGGCATGTCATTTATTTCGAAAAAAAGATCCATTTGCTGTCTTAGATATATACTCCCTTGCGGGTCTTTTAAAATGTGGGGGTTGTACCTCCAAAACGATGTATTCATAGACATTCCTTCTATTTTAAAAAAAAGTTAGGGGGGAATGATCTGAAATCGTATTTGTATGGTATTTTGGATTCAGAGTATACGGAATCAATTTTGTGTGTACCAGGAAATAATCTACGTGAAATAGTCTTGTGTACCGATGAATAGAACGAATATTCCTTGCCGGTCGGATTTGCAATCCTCCAAACATCTGTTATATTTGTATTTTTTATATATGTGTTTAAAAGTTCACTAGTTTTATATTTCGTATTACCTCGCTGTTTTTAACTGGATTTATCTAAGTAAGGGTCTAAAACACAGTTAAAATCTCTGGTAATTATATTCTGCGATTATATTCAGAATTTTATTTTTAAAATGCGGATTATCAACGTTAGGCGCATATATATTTACCAATGTAATTGTGATGGCATGGATCTCACCGGTAACAATCAAATATCTCCCATCCTTATCTGTTAAGGTATTTTTCTGTTTAAATGGTATACCTTTGCGAATAATGATAGACGTGCCTCTGGATTTTGACATGTATGACGAATGAAAAGTTTGGCCTATCCAGTTCGCCCTCAATCTAGCTTGATCTTGAGATTTAAAATGCATTTCCTGGAGAAATATAACATCTGTGTTGTATGCTTTCAGCTGAACTAAAATCTTACCCCTTTTGATGCGTTCGTTAGCCCCCCTAATATTCCAACTGCAAAATGAGATTCCTCCCAGTTTATTTTCTTTAATGTCTTGCATTTTGGCTAGGTTTAGTACCTGTGTATCTTGCGGTGCATCCGTACCTCAGGTCTTTAAGTAATAGGGGAACATTTAACCTACCAAGTTCAATTTGTGGATTCCTTTTGCGATTCTCCTTGAATAAAAAACACACACATGTGATTAATTGTGATAATTTAAAAAAATTAGTAAAAGTGAAAATACAGTGACCGAGCTTGAGGGCACTGTAATAAGTGGCCCACCTGTTGGTGGGAGAAAACATTATATCAACTTCCGTTGTCGATGGTAGCAAACAAATAGCTCCGCTCCCTCAGTTAGTCATAACATATCCATACTGGAGCGATGCCGGTTCAAAATCAACTATATAGTACCCAATTGCAGTATATATATCCATTTCATATGTCTTCCCAGATATATCTAACTGTTTATCTGCAGAGTATTAAGCATCAGGTTTTACCTCGATAATAATCAGCTGTTGGTTGAAGGGGTTATCTAGGGCAGGCTTCTGGTTCTGAGCCAGGAGCCCGTCTTTCCCCCTCACACCCCGGTTATAAATCTGCTTTAAACTTATTAAGTTATTAAGTTATACATGTTATTTTATAAATCAACCCCTAACTACCAATCCGGTTAATATTCATTACAATTTCTATGTTAGTGTTCTATGTTTTAAGTGTTAAATCTATAACATTAGGTTATTCATTTAAACTCTTAAACCACGATAATTGCTCTGTTCACATTCTGTTGTAAAGTTCTGCATTCAGTGTTTATCTTTTTCCGTTTCGCTTGGAACCCAGTATGTCCTTGAGATAGCATTCCTCGATAAGCCGTCGAGTCAAAACACAAGGAGAGTTCCATCTTCTGGTAAAGACATTTCATGGTGAAATAATAAAGAGAAAGAATATCCATACAGTTCAGCTTTTCAAGTTACTAATCCTCTTCCACGATGGTTAAGGCATATTTATCTGCGTTCTCCGGATTTGTAAACGATTTTTGCTGTTCCTTGTAAGAAATGCGCATTTTCATGGGGTAGTAGACTCCATATCTGACTCCATTCACGCCTTGGAGAGCTTGCTTTGCCTTAGAGAACTGATTTTGTTTCTGCACAATTTCATAGGGATAATCCCTGAATATTTTGAAAGATGTCAGCCCGTGTTTCAGTGGCACTCCATATTTAATATTACTCATAACTTCTTCCACGCCAGAAATGTCCCAGAATTTCACAATAATCTGACGTGTGGATTCTGAGTTTATTTGAGATTTTTGTTTGAATCTCGATGTGCCGCTTCAATTTTCGGAAGGTTAGGAAGATTGAGAGCTTCTTTAATTAGATCCGCAGCGAACTCCCTCGGGTTATCTCTCTCTACTCCCTCGGGTACTCCTACTAAACTTAGATTAAAGCGTCTCGAACGAGCTTCCAAACCCAAGCACTTAAACAAAATTTTGCCAGCTGTTTTGCAGTGAGGTCGTGATGTATCTTCATTTTTTTCATATCCTCGGCCATTCGTCCCATCTCTTCCTCCATCTTTCATTGTTTTCACATATGAGGAGACAGTCTCATTCACTGCAACAAACTTTTTAGAAGTGGCTTCTTCCCCCTTATCCACTCTCTCCAATAGTTCAACTCTTACATCTTCAATTCTTTTATTTACAATGCTGATCGAATCCTGCACATACTCCATAATTTTAAAATTGCCCGCGTTCGTATTTCCCATCAGCTTTTCCATCATATCTCTCATCATTTGTTCTATATGCTTTCCATCCACCTTTTCATCTTTCAATTCTCTTACCGACTGCTTTAAGTCCTCCATTTCTTTCTCCTTACCTCCCTTAGTTCTTGTAGACATTTCGGAAGGCAATTTTCCTTCAAGAATCACTTCAAAGGTAAATTCTTCAGGCTCCTTCTCGCTGCTCCAGTAACGTTTTGGGATGGTTCTCTGAGCACTCTGAGCAGAAACCGGATTTTGCATTTAAACGGTTAAATCCACCGTTTAATCCACAGCGTTTACTGATGACATCATCAGCGCTACGTCCAGAGGCTCCGATAAGATTTTTAAATCGGTCCCAATCTGTAGACCCAGTTTTAATGCGAAAAATCGCAAATTTTCGGGAGCGGAGCTATGTGTGGCAACTGTTATTAAAACGTGGCGCCACTGGAACACCAGACCCCGACTTGCTGACAGTCCAGATTATTTGGTACCCCCCACACCTGCATGGATTCATTCATCTGTAGATTGTCCTCCCAACTCTTCTTCCTCTCAGATCCGCCTTTCCCCTTCAAGAGCATTGATAGTCACAAATTGTTTGAAATTGGATAAAAGACACATCTTTAAGTAACTTCAGCTGAGTATCGATGACAATGAGTACAGTGAACTTAAAAATAGATGCAAACAAACCTCTGAAAACTAAATAACATGTTCAGTGAGTCCCAACGGTTAGCAAGTAGAACGACGGACAATTGTAACTGAGCACACTAATTGGTCAACATTGATGGGCAAAGATCTGTTCAGGGATTTGGAGTGTCATGTTCAGGATATATGGTTCAAAAAACGACTTTGCCAAACTATTGGGTAAACATCCAGAAACGTTCCAGAATACTATATAGATGCTACAAACTTTCATGTCAGGACAAATACAAAACCAATCTACTCTGAGTCTCCATCTCTTCCACTTGCGCTAAAGAACTAGGCGAAAGAAAGTTTAGGTAACTTGGAAAAAAGTGAAGGTCTAATGAATACAAGCCAAAGGGATTTAAAAATCCCTGATGTTTAATGCAACAAAAACATCTTATTTCTTTAAAGTCTGTTTATGATATCTAAATATCAAGCCTGGGATCGACGTTCCAACCGCGGCCTGCTCGTAGTCTCGGGCAGAGACTGATGTCAGGAAGCTCCAAAGTCGCAGGAGGTTTGACTAGCCCCGATCCGGGATCTGATCGCCCGGCACGGGGGAGCTGAGACGGCTACGGGAGCCAAGATCGCCCCGACAACGGAAGGCTCGAGGCCCCCGACCGCGAGAGAACAAAGAAGGGAAGAGATTGAACTTTTTTGTTCGCCTTCCATCACAGTGAGGAATGTGGGGGAGTCACTGTGGTGGATGTTTATGTTAAAATGTGTTCTGTGTTGCTTTTTGTTGCTTTTCATTGGTATGACTATGGCAAATCAAATTCCTCATATGTTGCAAAACATACTTGGCTAATAAAGTATGATTATGATGATGATTATGATACTATTTTAAATTCTATCGATCTATCGATCTAATATATGTGGCCCAATCCACGTTCATGAACTGTAAAATATTAAAACTGCTGCCTTGCAGCTCACAAACCAAGCTAGAAAATGTGACGTTTAAATTGTTCAAATCTGCAGAACTACCACAATTTTTTGACACAGTTAATATTAATAACTAATAGTCTGAATAAAAATCAAATAAACAAAGCAGAAGAGAGTAAAAAAAGGAAAGCATCCATTTGTAAAAAGAGCGATAAAGACTGGCAAAGAAGCTCAGCGGGATGCAAAACTGACGACTTTGTAGTGAGGGATTTTAAATACTTTTATTTTGATCGTTACTTTAAAAGCTTACAAATTCTGAATAGCTGGCAGAACACTCATGGGAAGCTGCCTTGCTTTTCAAGTGTGCTCCAGGGACGGGGCCTGTGCCAACAAAGGACAAGGTGAGCCAATGTCTGGGCCCAAGAGTCTTTCTTGATTTTCACTCAATTTCTCTTCCTTCTGAATAAAGAAGCTTTTTATTTGTTAAAACAATTAGAACAATCAGAATTAGTTTTCATCTTGGTCCAAATAATGACTGAACTGGAACAACTAAAGGTGGTGCACTGTATTTCTACCCAAGGATATCAAGTAGAAAGCCAATTAAAATGTTTCATCTTGACATCCATTCTGACATCACAACCGTTAAAAGGTATACACGCAATTAAAGACAAAAAATCTTTGCGAAATTTAAATTACATTCTAAAATGAACTAACAATAAAATAATTCAGAAAGTGAATATAATAACTTCAACACCTTGGAGTAAACACAATTAGTATTTGTCATTTTTATTCAGCTGGAAGAGTTGTCATTAATTGGCAGAATTGAATTTAAATGTTCTTACCATTTATAAATGGAAAGCATTGTCCTCATTAAACTGCTGGTTAGAACAACAGGGAGTTATCCAACACTTTGAGTTTTGCTCAAGATTCCAGCATCTGCAGTTCCCAGTGTCTCAATTGTAGTGGTTAGCTGCAGAATCGCCTCAAAATATAGCTGCTTTGAGATGTGGCTACTTCGGAGTTTTCAACATTTCCAGGCTTTGTCCAACCCCCACCTTTTTTCCAGCTTTCTCCCCACTACTACAAAGTCTGAAGCAGGCCCCTGACTTGAAACATCACTTATCCATTTCTTCCATCGATGCTGCCTGACCTGCTGAAATACATCAGCACTTTGTGTGTTGTTCAGGATGCGGGTTCTGGTGTTGCATTGTGGCAGCAAATTATTGCCACAAAAATCTGTGCACACACATGCGCGCACACACAGATAAACATCACCGAAGATTATATGTTCACATTCAATCTTCCCTGCCACATCTGATTTCTCCCTCATCCTATAATCCCTTATATAACCATATAACATTACAGCACGGAAACAGGCCATCTCAGCCCTTCTCGTCCGTGCTGTACACTTATTCTCCCCTAGTCCCATCTACCTGCACTCAGACCATAACCCTCCATTCCTTTCCCGTCCATATACCTATCCAATTTATTTTTAAATGATAAAATCGAACCTGCCTCCACCACTCCCACTGGAAGCTCATTCCACACAGCTACCACTCTCTAAGTAAAGAAGTTCCCCCTCATGTTACCCCTAAACTTCTGTCCCTTAATTCTCAAATCCTTTTGCCGTGTAGCATCCAGTTTTAATGTATTCCTCTTTCTCGCCTCCCTCGCCCTCCATTTGAAATACACAAGAAATACCATCTGACTAAGATGGTAGTAATCTGGGTAAATGGAGTTACTGTAGGCAGGCAAAAAGATCAGATGGGTATGATGAGCCAAAGACATTTTCTGTGCTGTGAAGCCAGCCATGATCCTACCAGTCTGGGCGCCATCGAGTATAGGGGGCGCCGTCGAGTATGGCTGCCCTGCCAGCAGCTGTTAGTCTTTTCATGCTTTTTAAAATTTTTAGTTAGTTAAAAGTGTTTGGTTTGGAGGTCTTTTAGTCTTTTTATGTGGGGGGTGGGGGGGGGAAGGGGGAAACTACTTTTCTCAGTCCTACCTGGTCGGAGATGCGGCTTTTCTCCAAGCCGTATTTTCGACCCTTCCTACCGGCAGTCTGGAGCAGCGTTTCCTGCCGGGACCGGCCAGGACTTCAGCTCCTGAAGGCGGCGGCACAGTGCTGAGGCACCATCGCGGAGTGGGTGATGCCTTGCCCGGGTCGCCGTGCAGTAAGCTCCAGAGAGCTGTGACTGCTGAACATTGTGGAGCGGCAGTCTGTGGTCTGCGGTCTGTGGAGCTCCCAGCTGCGGGCGGCGCTGAGTTAGGAACACCGTGGAGCCTGGGATCTCACGGAGGTCGCCAGGGTCGGAGCTTCGACCAGCGCGACTCGTGGACTTCGGGAGCCGTGGTCTTCGGGGAGGAAGCGTCCGCTCCAGACACTCCGGGCCACTGAGAGTGTTCACCCGACGCCAGAACTCCATCATCCGGCGAGAGGGCCTGAAGCATCGGGCTGCCGTAGCGACGACTGCAGAGGCCTCAATAGGCCTGACTATGGTTGAACTGGGGATGGGACTGGACTTTGCTGCCTTCCCCCACAGTGGGAACCATTGTGGGGGGATGTTTTTTATGTTTACTGTTAAATTATTTGATGTTGTGTCTTATCTTTATTTATGTGCTGCGATGGCAAGTCAAATTTCACTACACCAATTGATGTATGTGATAATAAATGTCCTTTGTCCTTTGTCAAAAGTCAAAGTCAAACAAACTTTATTGTCATTTAGAAATACATCGATATATGCAGTTCCAAACGAAATTCCGTTGCATTTGGCTCCCTGTGCAACACGATAATTAACAGAAGGATGAACATGGATAAAATGGATAAAAAGGATAAATAGACAATGGTGGCAGCCCATTACATGGCATTCAGGAGTCTGATGGCTCGTGGGAAGAAGCTGTTGCAGAACCTTGATGTTCTGCTCCTTATGTTACGATATCTTTTGCCCGAGGGCAGCAGAGTGAACAGTCCGTGATGGAGATGTGTGGGGTCTTTTATAATACTGCTGGCCTTAGACACGCAACGTTTGGTCGCAATATTCCCGATTGAGGGGAGAGAAGTCCCGATGATTTTTTCCGCTGTCCTCAACACTCTCTGCATGGACTTCCAGTCAGAGGCTTTACAGTCCCCAAACCAGACAGAGATACAGCTGGTCAAAATACTCTCTATGGTGCCCCTATCCAGTCTGAAAAAGAGTCGCATCGCCTATCCATCAACTCCAGAGGTATCGTCTGACCCGCTGAGTTACTTTGTGTTGTATGTTAGATCTTACAACATTGAGAAGGTAAATTTGGGACCTGTTTCTGGTGAATTATGAGACATGACATCGTAGACGATGGTCAGACAAAAATAAATTTATGTGATGTTACAAACCAGTTTTCGCCCGAAAGATGTAGATATCGACTGTAACAAAGGAGCCTCTCGACACATGTTCTCAACATTTTTAACGAGGTGCCAAGCTTCAGAGGTTTGCTTTTTTTCACCCATTCTCAAGCGTAATTATAAATTTTTTAATGAAAACTTTTCTTTTCCCAGCTTTATTCACATTTTTAGGCTGCAAATGAAAATTGCTGAACGGACATTTAAAAATGCTTGGGGCATTGTCCAACCAGCCTGGAAAGCAGTGAGAGATATTTAGCAGTTCAGTTCTAACATTGGCTTTGCAGGGCCTGCAGCCCATCTGTTCCAGCACACACAGATACAGCTAGTAGAGCTATTGCCTCTCCGCTCCACCATTCAATCCTGACCTCTGGTGGTGGTGGTTGGGCAAAGCGTACAAGTTCTCCCTGTGACCACATGATCTCGTCCGAGGGCTCCAAATCAATATCACACCCCAGTATAGAAGTGGAAGCCTGCTGAATGGTTGATGCCTTTCAACTTGCAAAATCTACAGTGGAAGCTCAGCCTGCTGGCTCTGTTCTTGACAACTGCAAGAGCTTCAGAGTAGTGATAACAATTCAGCAATCTGCCCTTTAGCAGAGGAACCACTGGGAGATCAATGAGTCCATGACATGACAGCACTGTATTCCCACCACTACCAACTTGCAGTGGCCAGTGAGCCAAACTCTTCAGATTGAAGCTAGGCATGAAACAATGCCTGTCAGGATCATCTCTGTCCAGATAACATGAGACAAAGATGTAGGAGTCATCCACGACGAGCCTCATATCTGCTCTGTGAGAACATAGTTGATCTTTTCTCAATGTCACTTTCTTCAACTAACTGCCTTTACAGACCTTAATATCAGTTGATCATGAATCTGCATCCCAGCCTCTGAGAGAACAACACGATACCAGATTGGCTCTGGCCCTGGTGAAAGGATTTGTAGAATTAGTGGAGTCAGTAGAAACCTCACATTCTGCGGAATCACAGCATTCTGTAACATCTTTGAAATTTCTGCAGCAGTCTGAGTTGGCAGCAAACAGGCACTTAATGGCATGCACAAGGCTGATTTGTCAATAATTATATCGATTTACTTGATTGGATGTATAAAAATAGTTCACATCCTGAAAAGCTCCGGCTCTCGTGATTTTGTGTGGAAAAAGACCCTGAGATTATCAGTAACAGAAGGAATGCAAAATGAATGCAGTGATCGCATTTGACTTTATCTTTATCCAAATCAGTTGTGAGTGCTGGGTGTCCTTGGGAAGTCAGTGTTTGACACAAAGCCATATTTTACATTGTGATGATGACAAGAGACTCTCCTATTGTGAGGGAAATTTGAAGTTGTCTTTGTGGAGCAATACAAACACAGCGAATCACTCACGCAAAGGAAAAGGAAGATTTCTAAAGGGCCTGTCCCACTTGGGCGTCATTTGCGCATCACGCCGGGGGGGGGGGGGGGGGGGGGAAGGCGAGAGAAGGGGGAGAGAAGGGGAAAGAAGGGGAGAGAAGGAGTAGAGACTTTAAAGAAGTATAATAAAGTTTAGCGGGCATTTTACCTACCGGTAAGTCTTCCTAGATCCTGAAAACTCCAATGAGTCGTTCAAAATGCCCGGTCAGTGAAAAAGATTGCCTACGGCTGCCCTCCAGTGCCTGTAACTAAATAGTGACACCACTCCACTGCACTACGAGTTAAAAAGACCCATGCCGACCAAATTTTATTTCCGGAAAAATTTTCAACATGCTGAAAAATTTTCCACGACCTAGCTGAGGCCGCTAGTATTCGGGAACTTCCCTCGAGCATGAAGGAGAGTTCCAGCGACCTCATAGGACCTCCTAGGACCTTGTGTCAACCACGCTGCAAGTTTGAAGTCGAAGACGCTCTTCTAAACTCGCACATTAGGTTGCCCAAGTGGGACAGGCACTAGATAGGTTTTGATTGGATTTGAATGAAGAGTGTGCAATAATGCTGCCATTGCAATTTAGGGATTAAAAAAGAGAAATGTAAGCCTAAAAACTGTGTATTTGTGTATTCACAAATACTGACAACAGTCGTATGGCTTTGTCCGTCCTGGACAGTACTGGACATTTTAAAAGACTAGAATATCGAGACAACGCAATAAAAACAAGGAAAACTGGATCTGGTTGAACCAACTAAAGTGAGGGGAGCAGGCACCCGATGCATTGGTCACAAAATAAGAATGTATGCAATGAGGTAGTCCAGCAAATCAGGAGAGGCAACAAAAAAATAATGTAGCATTAATATAGGAGAACACAGATTCAACTGATGATTAGGAATACAAACTGGGATTTTAAGCACAAAATGTAATTACAGTTAAATCGCTGGAGATGGTGTAACAATGAGGCTGTGATTAGTCATTTTTCAAATGAACTACTTAATTTTCTTTAAACATTACACAAACAGCATGATATCATGAAGGAGCTATTCACCCAGACAAAAACAATTGTAAAAACAACTGCTTTAAATTGATTTAAATGAAGCCTGTTAAGATTGTGAAGAATTGATTTAACAATGTCATTCATTCATTATAGTTTTGCTTGTACTGATATTTTACTTAAGCGGGAAAAAATTGAATTTAGTAAAAGTTGTACAGAAAAGGCCATGCATGTGGACATGTGCACAAATAAAATGCCACATAAACATGCATGTGCACATACACACAAACATCAAAAGTTTTATCTATAAAACATAAAGTTTTATCGTTTTATATATTATATCGCATCGTATCACTGCATATGATATTCATAAATCACATCCATAATATTATTATAACTGTATAACTGCAAATGATATTCATAAATCACATCCAGAATATTATTATAAATAATATTATTTTGAATATAATCAATTAATAATTATGAAATTTATATATACTACTTTTTCCCTAACTATCTCATTTCTCAACTATCTCATAAAGGTGAACCCTTTATATATAAACCGCCACATATATGGAACAAACTTCCAGAAAAACGCAGGTTTACTCCAACTCTCAGTTATTTTAAATCGGGGCTGAAGACTTTTCTGTTTGACGTTGCTTTTAATTAAATTGATTAATTATTCATTTCTTACATTGCACTGTAACTTTTATTTGTTACTTGTAACAAGTTTTTTATACTTGTCTTATTCTATTTAGCTCGTTTTTATTTTCTATTCTTTTTAATGACTGTTTTTAATTGCTTTGATTGCTCTTTAATGCTTTGTGTAAAGCACTTTGAATTACCTTGGTGCTGAAATGTGCAATATAAATAAACTTGCTTGCTTGCTTTGTAATTTGAACAACCGTTTTAAAGTTTATTTCTTATAAGAAGGTGTACACTGGTTTCACTGATCTCCTGTAATAGAGCCTATAATTCCTGGTACCATCTCAGTAAATCCCTTGTGGACCCTCTGTAATCTCCACACATGCTTTTTGTCACCTACAACCCAAATACCCCAATTATCATTTTGAGGCCTCCTTCGGTTGATATTTATAAACAAGACTATAAATTTAACACAGGGTGTGAAAGCACGTTACTTCAAAGTTGTGCTTGGTCATTATAGTGCAGAAATACCCAAATAGGAAATTAGTGGGCAAAATGAGGGCACATGGTATTGGGGGTAGAGTGCTGACATGGATAGAGAAGTGGTTGGCAGACAGGAAACAAAGAGTAGGGATTAACGGGTCCCTTTCAGAATGTCAGGCAGTGACTACTGGGGTTGAAAGTGTACCTTTATTAGGTTCTTTATTAGTCACATACACCAATTGATGTAGTGAAATGCGTATTGCCATTGCAGCACATAAAAAAGGAATACAACATGACAGTAATAAAGAAATTTAAACATCAAAATCAACCCCCACAATGGTTCCCATTATGAGGGAAGGCACAAAGTCCAGTCCCCATCCCCATGTCCACCCATAGTCGGGCCTATTGAGGCCTCCGCAGTCGCCTTTACGGAGGCCCGATGTTCCAGGCCGTTCTCGCCGGGTGATGGTGCTCTGGCGTCGGGAGAATCCTCTCAGTAGCTTGGAATACCTGGAACGGACGCTTCCTTACCGGAGACCAGAGACCGCGGCTTCCGAATCCGACAGGATGAAGCTCCACCAATGGCGATCTCGGCGAGAGATCCCAGGCTCCCGATGTAACGTCAGTGCCGCCGCCCGCGGCTGGCCGCTCCACAGACCCGCAGGTCCGCGAAGTTTCATCGGTGGTCTCAGCTCACCGGAGCACCTGCGCGGGGACCCGGGCAAGGCATCGCCCGTTCCGCTCCGCGACAGCGCTCCAGCGTTGTGCCGCCGCCGAAGCCAAGGTCCCATCAGGAAACGCCTCTCCAGGCCTGCTGGTAGGCCATGAGGACGGGTCGAAGATGCTGCCCGGAGAAAAGCCGCCTCTCCGACCACGCAGGGACTAGGAAAAGCAGTTTCCCCCTTCCCCCCCCCGACCCCCCACCCCCAATAAAAAAGACTAGAGATCCGAAAAACACAAACTCAACTAATTAAACATTAAAAAAAGAAGTGAAAAACGGACAGCTGCAAGCTGGGCAGCCGTACCCATTGCGGGTACCGCAAGGCTCAGTGCTGGGACCGCAGCTATTTACAATATACATCAATGATTTGGATGAAGGGATTCAAAGTAACATTAGCAAATTTGCAGATGACACAAAGCTGGGTGACAGTGTGAACTGTGATGAGGATGCTAAGAGATTGCAGGGTGACTTGGACAAGTTGGGGGAGTGGGCAGATGCATGGCAGATGAAGTTTAATGCGGATAAAGATGAGGTTATCCACTTTGGTAGCAAAAACAGGAAGGCAGATTACTATCTAAATGGCGTCAAGTTGGGAAAATGGGAAGTACAATGGGATCTGGGGGTCCTTGTACATCAGTCTATGAAAGTAAGCATGCAGGTACAACAGGCAGTGAAGAAAGCGAATGGCATGTTGACCTTTATAACAAGAGGAATTGAATATAGGAGCAAAGAGGTCCTTCTGCAGTTGTACAGAGCCCTAGTGAGACCACACCTGGAGTATTGTGTGCTGTTTTTGTTCCCTAATTTGAGGAAGGACATTCTTGCTATTGAGGGAGTGCAGAGTAGGTTTACAAGGTTAATTCCCGGGATGGTGGGACTATCATATGCTGAGAGAATGGAGCGGTTGGGTTTGTACACTCTGGATTTCAGAAGGATGAGAGGGAATCTCATTGAAACATATATGATTGTTAAGGCCTTGGACACATTGGAGGCAGGAAACATGTTCCTGATGTTGGGGGAGGTAAGAACCCGGGGCCACAGTTTAAGAATAAGGAGTAAGCCATTTAGAACGGAGATGAGGAAACACTTTTTCTCACAGAGAGTGGTGAGTCTGTGGAATTCTCTGCTTCAGAGGGCGGTGGATGCAGGTCTCTGGATGCTTTCAAGAGAGAGCTAGATAGGGCTCTTAAAAATAACAGAGTCAGGGGATATGGGGAGAAGGCAGGAACGGGGTACTGATTGTGGATGATCAGCCATGATCACATTGAATGGCGGTGCTGGCTCGAAGGGCCAAATAGCCTACTCCTGCACCTATTATCTAATTTTTTTATTTTTTTTTTTCACAGGAGAATAGCCTACTCCTGCACCTATTATCTAAATATTTATGGTAAGTATGCTGCATGGGGTGCATATCATTTATACCATTATAAATTAAGTTTCACTTGCAGTGGAGAACAATTTAAATTGCACAATTTGGTACTTGCTCTCTTAATGAGAACTGCCCGAGTCAATGTTAATGAGCAAATTCTTGTAAAAAAAAGTGTTATGATCATGTTGTCTTTTAAAATGACCCCACAAACTACTAACACCAGAGTGCTGCCTGAATAATGTGTGCCAGCGGTTTATCATATCTCTATTTATCTTATTGCAAGAGTCAAGAGTGTTTTATTGTCATATGTCCCGGATGGGACAATGAAATTCTTACTTGCTGCAGCACAACAGGATATGTAAATATTTAAACATAGTATCTAATGGGGGAAGATAAAAAAAAGTTAAATAAATAACAAATATAGTGCAATAATAACATAGTCTTTTGCAGTTCAGAGCTCAGAGCTTATTCGTTGTTGTATTTAAGAGCCTGATGGCTGAAGGGAAGAGGTTGTTCCTGAACCTGGACATTACAGTTTTCACGCTCCTGTACCTTCTTCCTGATTGCAATGGTAAGATGAGTGTGTGGCCAGGATGGTGTGGGTCTTTGATGATGTTGTCTGCCTTTGAGGCAGCGACTACGAGAGATCCCTTCGACAGTGGGGAGGTCAAAGCCGGTGATGGACTGGGCAGTGGTCACAACCTTTTGTAGTCTTTTCCACTCCTGGACGTTCAAGTTGCCGAACCAGGCCTCAAAGCAACCAGTCAATATGCTCTCTACCATGCACCTGTAGAGGTTTAGGAGAATCCTATTCGACAATCCGAATCTCCATAAAAATATGGAACAATGTGAAATATGGAAGCAATGGGAACAGAAAGGGCAGGTTCTCAAGAAGCGTGTTTATATTTTTAAAAAGTTACATAAAGAATTGCAGCAGAAATGGGAAGTTAAAGCCTTTCCAGCATTCCCTTTCACAAGATCATGTTCTGCGTTAAAACAATTTTTCTGCCCCGTTTCTATATTGCACCTTTGTTATGAATGCAATCAATAGCCGGGTCTCCATGGCCATCAGAAGAGAACTCCAAGGATTGAGTCTGAAGAAGGGTCTTGACCCAAAACGTCACCCATTCCTCCTCTCCGGAGATGCTGCCTGTCCCGCTGCGTTACTCCAGCATTCTGTGTCTATCCAAGGTCTATAACCTTCGCGTGAAGACATTTTTTCATATTTCATTCCAAAATGGCCTATTTCCTATTTTGCCATAGGTACCTATGCTTCTAGATTTCTTGCTCAGGGATAGTATTCTATCTGCATCTTCCCCATATCAATGAGATCATCTCTCTTTCCTCCAGAGGCCAGAGCACAGACCATATAAACAGACCCACCTGTCTGATGGAGCTTTGCAGCAATGATCTCTGCCCCAATATTGCTTGGATTTCCAGAGAGGGACTTTTCCCCTTTAGACCTACTTGGCTAAGATGCTGAATAAATAATTTCATCCTTGCTTTTTGGATAGATTCACACCGTTGACAAGTTCTTAGAATTATCACAGCACAAAACAAGATGATTTGCTCCACAGATTGGCTTTTTCATAGTAGAATCTAGCTCACCTCCTTCCCCAGTTTATTGAATTTATTCATATAACCATATAACCATATAACAATTACAGCACGGAAACAGGCCATCTCGGCCCTTCAAGTCCGTGCCGAACAACTTTTTTCCCTTAGTCCCACCTGCCTGCACTCATACCATAACCCTCCATACCCTTCTCATCCATATGCCTATCCAATTTATTTTTAAATGATACCAACGAACCTGCCGCCACCACTTCCACTGGAAGCTCATTCCACACCGCTACCACTCTCTGAGTAAAGAAGTTCCCCCTCATGTTACCCCTAAACCTCTGTCCCTTAATTCTAAAGTCATGTCCTCGTGTTTGAATCTTCCCAAGTCTCAAAGGGAAAAGCTTGTCCACATTAACTCTGTCTGTCCCTCTCATCATTTTAAAGACCTCTATCAAGTCCCCCCTTAACCTTCTGCGCTCCAGAGAATAAAGACCTAACTTATTTAACCTATCTCTGTAACTTAGCTGTTGAAACCCAGGCAACATTCTAGTAAATCTCCTCTGTACCCTCTCTATTTTGTTGACATCCTTCCTATAATTGGGTGACCAAAACTGCACACCATACTCCAGATTTGGTCTCACCAACGCCTTGTACAATTTTAACATTACATCCCAGCTTCTATACTCAATGCTCTGATTTATAAAGGCTAGCATACCAAAAGCTTTCTTTACCACCCTATCTATATGAGATTCCACCTTCAAGGAACTATGCACGGTTATTCCCAGATCCCTCTGTTCAACTGTATTCTTCAATTCCCTACCGTTTACCATGTACGTCCTATTTTGATTTGTCCTGCCAAGGTGTAGCACCTCACATTTATCAGCATTAAACTCCATCTGCCATCTTTCAGCCCATTTTTCCAACTGGCCTAAATCACTCTGTAGACTTTGGAAATCCTCTTCATTATCCACAACACCCCCTATCTTGGTATCATCTGCATACTTACTAATCCAATTTACCACCCCTTCATCCAGATCATTGATGTACATGACAAACAACAAAGGACCCAACACAGATCCCTGAGGCACCCCACTAGTCACCTGCCTCCAACCCGACAAACAGCCATCCACCATTACTCTCTGGCTTCTCCCATTCAGCCACTGTTGAATCCATCTTGCTATTCCTGCATTTATACCCAACAGTTGAACCTTCTTAACCAACCTTCCATGAGGAACCTTGTCAAAGGCCTTACTGAAGTCCATATAGACAACATCCACTGCTTTACCCTCATCAATTTCCCTAGTAACCTCTTCAAAAAATTCAAGAAGATTAGTCAAACATGACCTTCCAGGCATAAATCCATGTTGACTGTTCCTAATTAGACCCTCTTTATCCAGATACTTATATATATTATCTCTAACTATCTTTTCCATTAATTTGCCCACCACTGAAGTCAAACTAACCGGTCTATAATTGCTAGGTTTACTTTTAGAGCCCTTTTTAAACAATGGAACAACATGCGCAGTACGCCAATCCTCGGGGACTATTCCCGTTTCTAATGACATTTGAAATATTTCTGTCATATTTGAAAAATGCAGTTAGATCTGCTTTCCCCACCGTTTCTGCATTTGAAAATTTAATCCCACATATTATGTAACATATATACACCGTATCGAGATTAAAGTACAATATGCTCCACTGAAATAATTGCTAGGACCTTCCTCAAAACTTCACCACATGAAAGGTGCTTTGAGATAATGAAAGTAGATGTCAGCGAAAATTCCTGGAGATTGTACTTCAACCACTTCAGAACACTCTGTGCTGTGAAAGTCTAAACTGTCCGTGGTAATTATCTTTGTGCTCTCTTAGAATAATACTTGAGAATTTAATGAGATCAATCAGATGCCAAAGGATGACTCAAAATCAACTGTTAATCCCGTACCTTGAAGCCAAGTCTATAAAAGCTCCTTAAACTGTGCAATCATTCAAACAGTTCAAAATATATATTTGAATAAATCTCTTATATTGTCCATTGGGTTCTACAAATCGTAGAAATTAAGTTAAAGTATCAGCCACGTCAGGTTACTTTACAAATCATTTGATGCAAGGTCGCTTCCTAATAAATCATCAAAGTAGTATTGTACAATGTACATATGAAGGTTGATGAGTCAGAATATTAAAATATTCAGTACAATTATTCAGGAACATATTGTGCTGCTCTTGCACTCGCAGGAAAATGATTTAAATGTAATTCACACTAAATAGGTGTCAACTTACAGGGGTAAGTATGCTAAGAAATGAGCAGTTTGGAGAGTCTTCCCCTACTTTATGTAAGAACAGAGAACAGAATGAAATAATTTAGAAATAATTGGCTCCATGGTGTCTTACTCAAATAGCTCAGCTTGGGAAATTACATCACGATTCAATACAGTTGTGTATTAAAGCTGGTATTAGTACAACAATCCAGTTTAGAGAGAAAGCTTCTGTCTGCGTCAGTTGATGATCTGCACATGCTTTTAGCTGACACAAATGAGCAGACAATCACAGTACAAATAAACCAGTGCAAGTTTTTTTTTCCTGTCTTTATGACCAGGGCAAATGATTTGCTGCTGCAGGTAACTTGCCATGATTCAGATCCTGCCCTCTCTATTGCTTGTGGGGCTTTTATGCAAAATTGCAGAGAGCTCATTAGCAAATCATGTACAGAAAATCAAAATATTTGTCAAAAGACATCTGGTACGCCAGTTTTCCCTTCAGCTATGATAATTTGGCAACAAATGTTAGGAAACCTCTCTTACTCACCAACACTGGGATATCCTGGTGTAGATGGATCTCCTCCAGGGTTTAAAGAAAGCCAAAATGTTTCGTTGCCTATCTTCTCCCTTGGGGGTAAATCACAGGGATCGATGTAGACTAAAGCTCCTCCAAAACCAGCCTCCAATAGTAATGTGAGCTGCAAATATCAGAAAGTACAATTTGGTTAATAAAGATTTAAAATCCTCTAGTTAGTGTAGTGGAGTTAAAAACATAATTGTTACTATTTGCTGGCATACTGTGGAATCCCAAATTGCAATTCAATACATTATAGTAGACAATAGACAATAGGTGCAGGAGTAGGCCATTCGGCCCTTCGAGCCAGCACCGCCATTCAATGTGATCATGGCTGATCATCCCCAATCAGTACCCCGTTCCTGCCTTCTCCCCATATCCCCTGACTCCACTACCTTGGACATTTGAGTCACCTCCAACCACATATGCTGTTGCCATTGTTATGGATACTGTTTTAATCTTACTATGGAAATAGGCAAACCTATTTGCAAATATATTCACTATATTCACAGTTTATTTACTTTTTTAGTGTCACTTTGGCAGACAGTATGTGACTAGTAAAGAAGATGAGGTCAAAAGTTCAAACACTAACTGCCCATTTAATACATCCAAAATTGCTTGCCACATCGAGGCAGTTCTAATGAAACATACTTCACTTGGAGTTAGCTGCCTATGAAAATAATTACACTTAAGATTGCAGTGCATATTGAGCCTATGTCTGAGCTCTTAGCTATGACAGCGGCGCACACTCTCAGAATTATTCCTGGCATATGGAGCACTTAAAACACTTGTTAAATTTTATCTATCTGTTTTATTCATGACAATGATAATAATATGAAATCTAGTTAACACTGATGCTGATCTGAGGAAACAAATGAGCTCCTACTTGATTGTTTTGAGTCAGTCGACGTCCATATCAAGAACACAACAGCCAAGCTAAATGAATACACTGCTGGATTCAGAGACTTTGTCAGTAAGTGTGTGGAGGACTGCATGCTAAAGAAGTCAATCTAAGCGTTCACCAACAAGAAACCATGGATGAGCTGTGAGATCCACTCCTGACTGAAGACCAAGTCTGAAAAGCTCAAATAAGGTGATCTTGACCTGCACAAGATATCTAGGTACAACCTTCATAAAGCCAAGATGATGGCAAGAAAAAGTTCCAGGCCAAGCTAGAATCAACTCGGCTAACCACATGGACACTCGTGGATTGTGGCAAGACTTGCATGCTGCACAGGCTAAAACGCAATGTCGCTGGCCACAACGCATCCCTCACCAATTCTCGTGTTGCATTTCATTCTCATTTTGAAGAGAAGTTCAGTGAAATTAGATCACCTGCCCCAATAGCCTCGGATGCACCTGAATCCACATCATCAGATCGGCGTTCCTGAGAGTGAATGTGCGGGAAGCAACTGTCTGAAGAAGGGTCTCGACCCGAAACGTCGCCTATCTCCTTCACTCCTTAGATGCTGCTGCACCCGCTGAGTTTCTCCAGCTTTTTGTGTAACCCCTGGCCCGGTTGCACCATGTTCTCAGAAACCACATAGACCTGCAGAGTAAGGCTGAACCACAAAACACCTTCCATAATAATTCTCAATACCAGTGCCCCGCCAGGCTATGTTCTCAGCCCCTTAATATACTCACTATACACTTACAACTGTGCAGCCAAATTTAATTCTAACTACATTTACAAGTTTGCAGATGTCACCACTGTCGTAAGCTTGACAACAAACAATGATGATATGACGTATAGGAAGATGATCGAGAGTTTTGTTGGATGGTGTCAAGACAACAACATCAGGTAAACAAAGGAGCTGGTCATTGAGGTACATGCCCCAGTCTGTATCAATGGTGCTGAATTGGTGAAAATATCACCAACAATTTATCCTGGTCCAACCACATTGATGCCATAACCAAGAAAGAACACCAAAGCCTCTCTTTCCTCCGAAAATAAAAGTCAAGTGTGTGTTCAATTCCAATTTCTTACCAATTTCCCTAGATGTACCGTAGAGCGGCATCCTGTCTGCTTACAACCAAACTTGGCTTGGCAACTGATCTGCCCAACAGCACAAGAAATTCTAGAGTTGTGGACGCATTCCGGAAAATCACGTAAAACAAGCCTCCTCAACTCCACATAAACGTCATACTGACTCAGGAAAGCAGCTAACAAGGACCATTCACACCTCAGTCATTCTCTCTTCTCCCCTTTCCCATCAGGTTGAAGATACCAAATTGAAAGCATACACCACTAGATTCAAGAACAGATATTACCAGACTCTTGAAAGGATCTCTCATATGCAATGGATCAATTTTTGATCTTCCAATCTACCCTGTGCTGCCCCTGTACTTTTTTGTATCTGTACTTTTTCCGTAGCTGTAACACTATCTACTGCACTTTGTTTATTTTCTCATTTGCACCACCTGACCTACTTCCATATGGTATGATTTGCATGCTAAACAAGATTTAACACTATATCACGATGCTGATATAGTGTTAAATATAAGAAACCAGTACCAAAACCAAGCTGGATTTGAATTCTATCATTCCAGTATAATATATGTAACTAAAATGATTGGAACACAACATTTAACAAGTTTCATTGTGAAAGAAAAGGTTAACAACAATAATATTTATTTGCGAGTTAAACAATATTTTAATTTAAAAACTTTGAAAAGGTTCTGGAATATGGTCTTACATTATCACTGTTGACACAAAACTGAATAATTACATTTCATTCGTGACATTTTGAAAATGCAACAATGATCAAAATTTGAGGTAAGGCTGAAAGGCTTATTGTGATCAATACCAAGATTAAATTGAAAGTAACTTTAATTGTATTCTTGTAATAGATTTTCTGTACACAAGAAAATCCATAAAAATGGATTAAGTAACTAAAAACACTTATTTTTCATGAAATCCATTTACTGTACATGCTTGGATTAGAAGTGAATACATCCAAAATCAATTAATGAGATTTTACCATTTTAATCCTGTGATATAATAGCTCTCAAACAAAATTGACTTGGTGAAGAGAAAGACAAGAAAGTCTCCAGTTCTTAAATCAAGTAGGTTAGAGAATGTGCATCTGCTTTGGTACGATGAGAAGAGAAACACTTTTCATGCAATTATCACAAGTTTGAAAATATAATTTCACAGTCAAAGTGTGCAGGTAACTAAAAGCAAAATCAAATTTTGCTCCACAAGAGTATTTGATGTAATGGTTTCCCCCTGTAGCCCACAAAGCCCTCAATTATCCCATACTTCTATCTGTGTGATTTAACCATTCTGATTAATCTGAACTTCACCTCGTAATATTTCCCTTTCGGTAGTATCGAACCTACAGAGGCTGCATCCTGTTTCATCATTGGAACCCTTGATGCACTTTCCTGGATTGCAGGCCATCCCATATGCAAGGTAGTGGGCGGCGCGACTCTTGTCGCAGCGGCCTCTGCAGTCCGTCTCTGTCTTTTTTTTTTTTTTTTGTCTCGTTTTGAGTGTAGTTATAGTGTTTTTTTTTAGCTGGGTATGTGTGTGGGGGGGCGATTTCACCTTTAAAATCTTTTCCCTGTACGGAGGACCCGACCTTTTTTCTGTTGGGTCTCCGTTGTTGTTGGGGCCGAGCACTGTGGAGCAGCCTCCAACCGGACCTGGGGCTCCAGTCGCTGAGCTGCGGACTATTCACCGTCGTGGAGCTGGCCGAGTTCGGAACGGGAGGAGCTGTGATGGCGCGCTGCTGCTGCCCGACCCCGGAGATTCGGAGGCTCCAGCTGCAGGCCAGTCGACGGTAACATCGGGAGCTCGCGGGTCCCTGGTGGGAGACCGCTTTTCGGAGCTCCCGCAATGGCAACTTCTCCCGCCCGAGACGCGGGGTTGAAAATGACCTGGAGCGGTGCCTTACATCGCCCGCCGCGGCTTTAATGGCCGCGGGATGTGCTAGGGCCCGCTGGGGGCTTCAACATCAAGACCCGGAGTGGGGCCTTACATCACCCGGCACGGCCTTAACTGCCGTGGGACTTACTTACCATCGCCCGCCGGGGGCTTTGACTCTGACATCGGGAGAATGGGGAGTGCAGGGGAGAGATAAGACTTTGCCTTCCATCACAGTGAGGAGGAGCTTCACTGTGATGGATGTTTGTGTAAATTGTGTTGTGTCTTGGTTCTTTCTTGTTTGTATGTATGACTGCAGAAACCAAATTTCGTTTGAACCTCAATGAGGTTCAAATGACAATAAACGGTATTGTATTGTATGTCAAGATGATTATTTTCCAACAACCATGTTATAAGCACATGCATTTTTCTACTACATCAAATATTGCTGCCAACTGTAAAGCAATGGTGTTTTCCCTTTAACATTCGGACAGCTGTCCACAAAGTTTGAATGGACCTTCGGGAGTAGAGACTTGCCCTGGGGCTTCTTCCAGTGACAGCCTCTACAGGGCATCTTTGAGCAGAGTAATGAACAGCACACATATTTGGTGGAAATAGTGAGAAAAAGCATCCGTTTCATGTCATTGTACGATTTATATTTAATAGCCTCTCGGCAGATGCACTCAATCCAGACTCTTGAGGAATAGCAACTTCCATACTTTTATTTTTAGATTTTCATGGCAAACATTAGAAGTTATGAACCCATTTACTGCATAATAACTGTGATTATTAATACAAATCCCGTGCTATTATTTCAGATGCGCTGTTAAACCAAGTCGTGATCTCTCTATATAGATGGATATAAAAAAAACCTCCATGGACAGTCGGCAGATTCTCCCTGTATCCCTCAGCATTGTTAATAATTATTGTAATCACAGCACCGTAATGAAAAGCTAAGAAATAGTTGTCTCCAAAATCCCCGTATCGAAATAGAATTATCATTCTCACTATGATGTTGCTGTGCTCGCTTATATACCAGCGACAATGTTTCATAAATAATGAATTCGGTGCAAAAGACATTAAGATTACCCTATGGGTATGAATAACACTTTAAACGTGAAAGTGCCTTACTATGTGGCATGCCAAGTTTCATTACTCTAAGGTATTATAAAAATAAAAATAAATGTAAATCTGACAATTATAATTTCTGTAAAAGGCGTGGTTTAATTCCTTCACTCTTTGGAGTGACTTTGTACTCTTCTGACATTGCCATGTTGATTTTAAGTGTGACTAAAATCTGCATCGGTTTGCAATGGATCTGAGAACAAATTTATTGAAGACTCTCCATATCAGTGTCATTCCTTGCAAAAGGTAGACACTGAATGGTGGAGTAACTCAGCGGAATAGGCAGCATCTCTGGAGAGAAGGAATGGGTCAAGACCCTTCTTCAGACTGATGTCAGGCAAGTGGGCGTTACAGAGATATAATGTAGTCGGAGACAGTAAGATTGGCGGGAGAACTGGGAAGGGGAGGGGATGGAAAGAGAGGGAAATAACTACTTGAAGTTAGAGAGGTCAATGTTCATACTGCTGGGGAGAAAGCTACCCAAGCGAAATATGAGGTGCTGTTCCTCCAATTTGCGCTGGGCCTCACTCTGGCAATGAAGGAGGCCCAGGACAGAAAGGTCAGATTGGGAATGGGAAAGGGAGTTATAGTACAGAACAACAGGGAGATCAGGTAGGTTAAGGCTGACAGAGCGGAGGTGTTCAGCGAAACGATCGCCGTGCCTGTGCTTGGCCTGGCCAATATTCAGGAGTTGACACCTGGAACAGCAAATATAGTAGATGAGGTTGGAGGAGACGCAAGTGAACCTCAGCCTCACCTGAAAAGACTGTCGGAGTCCTTGGATGGAGTCGAGGGGGGAGGTAAAAGGACAGGTGTTGCATCTCCTGCGGTTGCAGGGGAAAGTACCTGGGGAGGGGGTGGTTTGAGTGGGAAGGGCCGAGTTGACTAAGGAGTCGCGGAGAGAACGGTCTCTGCGTAAAGCAGAAAGGGGTGGAGATGGGAAGATGTGGCCAGTAGTGGGATCCCGTTGAAGGTGGCGAAAATGTTGGAGGATTATATGCTGATGCGACGGCTGATAGGGTGGAAGGTGAGGACAAGGGGGACTCTGTCCTCGTTACGAATGGGGGAGGGGGAGCAAGGAGCTGCGGGATATCGAGGAGACCCTAGTGAGAGTCTCATCTATAATGGAAGAGGGAACCCATTCCCTAAAGAATGAGCACATCATTATTTGCAAACATTAGCTGCCAAAGTCTCATCTAATGCAATGCGGAGAGCAAGTAGTGGTGGGACCAAGGAGAAATGCAGCGGTAAATGTTACATTTTAATGCACTTCTGTTCTTTTTCTAAATGTTTATTCAGTATACCTGTTTAGAATGAGTATGAAATTATGGTGGCAAAATGCCTGAACATTTGTTTTGTTTTTTGATTAAATGAAATACAATTAAATACAAGCATCAGAAATGATGCTGTGGAAAATAATTTGATTGCAGGGATGTGAGAGGTGACTCGGCAACACACGCTGAAGGACAAGCAACGATTTAAATATATTAGGAAAAGAAAATTTCTAACATCACAGCTTTACATCATAAGGATATTCAAGGAACATAAAGTTTTTTTTTAACATTTAAAAAAAAATCACGTACTTACTGCTGAATGCTTCTTCCCAGAGCCTGCAAGTTGCAAACATTTTCCAATTTTCACTATTCCCCTACCACACTGCAACTACATTCTGATTGACCCGGAATTGTTATTCTGTTAATAATTGTAATTTTTATTTTTCAATGATCACTGCTCTATCTCATCAGCCGAGAAATACATTGAGGATTACACTGTAATCCTTAAAGAGCAATTTTTCATCAAATTGATCAGCAGCAACGTTGCTGGTTTACAACTGCACAGACAATTCCCATTGCAGCTCTGTCATGTTTTATATTAATTTCCTCCCTTTTATATTCACTGTGCAAGATTTTCATGAATGCCTGTTAAACTGTGCATATAGACATTGGGAAAAGCTCTGGAAAATTGCGCAAACGGCTGTTTATATTATTTAATGTAGTGTTTCCAGCAGCTTCACATGAATTAAACCACACTCAAATCCAAAAGAATCACAGAAAAATAACCATGGGGAATGAGACCATTTGGCCCATCACATCCATGCCTGCCATGAAAGTGCTGCCTTACCCACTTTCATTAATCCATTCAAAAAACAGCAAAGGACCAAAGACTGAAACTTCTGGAACCTCATTGGAAGCAGTCTTTCTGAAGCAAAGACATCCATCAATGACTAGATCCGATTTGCCACCTTTGTGAGATCCCTTTGGCTTATACTTTCTTGATCAGCCGACATGGGGAAGGAACTCTGTCAAAGATTTTCTAAAATCTACAGGTTAAAATAAACGACTCTAACCCTGCCTCCTTGTCACCTCCTCAAAATGTTCACCATGCCCATCAGCACTGCCCTGCACTTTACAAAAAATCCATGTACTTTGTATTCTATCTCAGTGCAAATCATCAGCACTTACATATATATTAACTAAAGATCACTCATTTACATTTTCAAAATTCTCAGATGACATCAACTGGGCCATCTAATATCCAAAGCATGAGCAAATATTCAGTGACTGTAAATCCACTGTCCGATGTTACCCATTGCATAGGATTTTAGAGAGTAACAGGAGCAAGACTATTGCTATTCACCATCTAGCAATGTTACAACATTTTGAGATTTTTAAAATCAAGTCTGCAATTTATCCCATCAGATAAAGCATAAAAAGAAGTTTAATTTGACACCTAATTCACTTTCATATCTTCAGTATTAAAAAGGTTATGGCCATTTTCATACTCGGAAATTAGCATCTTGTTCCCTATTGCTTTTCCATTGACTTAATACAAAAGTTGCGATCGAGGACAGTCAAAAGCCCATAACTTTCTTAAAAATTAAGAGAACTGAAAGAAATTTTCAGTTATCATGGATTGAAGCATTCTGAAACAAATATGAAACAGTCTTACTTGGATGACCTGAAATTAAAGCATATAATTAGTCAGTTACCCAATTGTAGCTAATTACAATATTCAATTACTAGATCTAAACATCTATCCATTTCTTAAGAAATATTAACATTTTTTTAAAAGCCCAAGTGTCCAAATATATAATTCACACACAAATTCACAATATAACATGATTTTTAAATCTAATTGTCATTATTTTATAGGCCAAATTGAAGGAATTTAGTGTTTAATGCCCGTAAATTAATGGCCATTTAAATCAGCTTGTGAGTGGGATTTTCTGGAACGCGATGGATTGGAACGTTGCGGTTGCGGTGAATTTAAACCCCATATCGGCAGGAAAAATACTGCCGGTTCGTATGGGGAATAAATCACCGTTTCGCAACATGAAATGTTGATTAAGGTCATCTAAACAAGCAAGTTTATATGAAAAAATAAACAGCTTTCATTTACCTGTCCCCTACATAAAATCTGTCCCCGTTGTCGGCGTTCATGGCATTAGGAGCTAATTTTTATTTTACTGCAGCGCTGAAATAGTTAAGCGATTTGAAAAAAAAATTTCACTTACCGGCAGTCGGAACACAAAAGCTCGCACTCCGAGATAATATAATTCTGGATGGCAAGGGAAAACCGCATTTTAACCCCCCCACCCCCTCCCCCCCCAAAGGCGCCAAAGTCGCGCTCACGGCCAGTGACAGAACTGCAGCGCCGCTGAAGGTAAGTTTTGTAACATACCTACACCATCAGTGTTCTGTGAAATGGACAGCAATTTCTGGGATTGCCATCCTTGTGTGGTTGGCTACCCCAATGTGTCTGTATGTAATTCAACGCCTCATCATAAGCTGCATGATTTTCAGCCTACACCATCATAACTGAGGGAAAGTAGTTGAACTGACCTGCAAGTCACTTACAGTCAAGCCAAGCTGTAAATTGAACTAACAATCATACACTTTGGTATATATTGCTCACATTAACTCTTCAATGCATTATTCCTGCTTTGCAAACCACCCAGCACTAATTAAAAAAAAATTGTATTGTAAACTTTTTTTCCTTTTTGATAAATCTGTGAGACTGTGTACTATTATAAATGAAGGAACATTGAACAGTACACCACAATATATCCTTCAGCCCACAGTGGCTATGCTGAGCATGATGCCCAGAACTGCTTGCATATAATCCATATCCCTCCACTCCCTGCATGTCCATGTGCCTTTCCAAACATCTCTTAAATGTCACTATCGTATCTGCCTCAACCACCACCCCTGGTAGCGCATTCCAGGCACTCTAAACTAAACTAAAACAACACTGCCTGTGCTACCAATTTGCCACGCACATCTCCTTTAAGCTTGGCCCTCGCACCTTAAAGCTATGCCCTTAAAGTACCTTAAAGTATTTGAGATTTTTATCCAGGGAAAAAGGTTCTGACTGTCTACCCTATCTATGCCTCTTACAATTTCATATCCTTCAATGGGGTCTCCCCTCAACCCGCCGGCTTTCCAAGGCTGTCGAAACTCTCGCTGTAGCTAATCCAGAAATAATTCTTGTAAACCTCCTCTGCACCCTTTCCAAAGCCTCCACATCCTTCCTGTAAGGGGGGAAGAACTGCATGCTCATTGATTGTGATAAGATCATGTATTATGTCTGACTGTGATAACTATCTTTTGCAAGTGCATAGAAATCATCATCAGAATGAAAATGAAATTCTTCACAAGCTTTTATTCCCAATTCTACTGTAAATAATGCTTTTATACCTTCCGAAAGGTTTATTAAGGTGACATTTTAAGACCAACTATTAATTTTTAAATTATATATAATATCTTTAATTTTTACAGACAATAAATGATCATGTGTATGCCCAAATTTTTTTTATGGCCTTAGAATTTATATTCCTGCAAAAATTCAACATATTACATATTGATTCCTTAGCTGGTGGCAAATCGATGTAGTCTGATTAAATCCAATCAGAATACCATATGCTCAAGTTTACCATTCATTAATAGTGCACCAAATGCTCATTAATTCTATTCTAATTATCATGATAATTATCCTATTATTTAGTTTTCATTGAAACAACAGTCTGTCCGCAATAAAAATACTTATTTGCCTTTATCATTTATAACTAAAAGATTGACAGTTGTATAAACATATCTGGCATCCAAAGAAGTTAGTGATTTACTAACAAGATAGAACACTTAACCAATATACACATTAAACCTTCAGGCTCCTGCTCGAGATCACATTCTATTCAATGTTCGATTGCCAAAAGCGTGCACACACATCCTGCTATCCAAGATAGTATATTCCCACTCACAGACCACAATACATATGTTTTATTTCACAATGGTAAAAATGTAGCATCTGGTTGTTCAGGCAAGAGGTACTTCTAACATTCTTCATCAGCAACATGCGTTTCCATTGGATTTGACGTTATTGTTCAGACCTATCATTGCAACTGCATTTGTTTCGATTTCTTGCAGCAGCTGTAACATACGGCTTCTGAATGTCAGTTTTAGTGCTAATTTGTGCTAATTTACGAGTGTTTTTATTCCTCAACAACCATTAGGTGTCATAGTGACAAATTATCTTTTGACTTAATCATATTAGGGTAAAAAAGATAGGTGACCTATCTGCCTCAAGAGCTTGATTTGTCTTTTTTATGAACTGGCGCCGCACTCGAGCAATGCTCATTATTGGTTGATGATCGAGGTCAAGCAATACAGAAACAAGCCAGCTTATTCATTACATTGATAACAACAATGTTATTTTGTAAATTAACATCTAATTTACACAAACTTTCTAATCTTTAGAAATAATCATTCAGGAACACTGACGTTTTGTGACAATAATTCGATTAATCAGACATTTAACTCAGATCAAATAAAGAGATTTCCTGAAAACCATTCCTTCTAACCTGTTATAATTGAATTAATGACTCAATAAATGACTCAGTGTTAAAACATATCTATTGAGGACTTTAGAGGCACCAGAGATTGCAGATACTGTAAAAAAAATACCTGGTTGTCTGAACCTCCAGGTACTGCAAACAAACAAACCGCTGGAAGAATTTAGCTGGTCAAGAAGCATGTGTGAGAAGAAAATAATTGCCAACATTTTGGGTCAAGGCCCTTGGGTCAAGGTCAATTGTTATATGGTTATATGGTTATAAGATGGATACAGCTTGGCGTTCAACACAATAATCCTCCCTAAACCTATTGTCAAGCTCAGGGAACTGGATCTCTGCTTGTCCCCATAAAATTGGATTACCTCATCAGCAGACCTCACTCCGTATGAATTGGCAGTAACGCTTTTACCTTACTGGCCATCAGCACAGGGGCACTTCAAGTCTATGTGCTCAGTCTCCGCTCATCTCCCAACACCCATGACAGTGTAGCCAGCTGCAACGCCATCATTCAATTCGCTGATGATACCACTACTGTAACATGAATAAATAGGTAATGTCGGGTCAGAGTACAGGAAGGAGATCGATAATCTGGTCGATTGGTGCCAGAGCAATAATCTTGTTCTTGAGTCTAAGGAGTTGGTTGTTGACTTCAGGAAGGACAAGTCAAGAATCCATGAACCACAGTATGGCAGCAAGAGAATTAACAGCTTCAAATTCCTGGCATGCACATCTCTGAAGACCCATCCTAAGCATAGAATGTTCAAAGAGGATGACGTTGGCAGGACGAGCATGGATAATGATATGAAGAAGGGTCTCGACCCGATACTATCCATGTTCTTCAGAGATGCTGCCTGACCTGGTGAGTTGCTCCAGCACTTTGTGTCCTTTTGTGCATTAACCAGCATCTGCAGTTCTTTATTTCTACAGGTATTGACCTCTCCACCATCAAAGGGATCTACAGAAAGTACTGCCTGAAGGCAGCAGCTACTATCATTAAAGACACACATCACCCTGGCCATTGCCTCATCTCACTGGTACCATTGGGAAGAAGGCATAAGCTCCTGAAAACCATGACCTCCAGGTTAAAGAACAGCTTCTTCCCATCAACTATCAGGTTCTTAAACCACACTGCAAAACCCTAACCGCAAACCTACCTCAGCAACGGACTAATATGGACTATGGTTGCATTTTGTACTATGATGCCCAGCATGATTACACTGCATGACTGATAATAGACAATAGACAATAGGTGCAGGAGTAGGCCATTCGGCCCTTCGAGCCAGCACCGCCATTCAATGTGATCAAGGCTGATCATCCACAATCAGTACCCCGTTCCTGCCTTCTCCCCATATCCCCTGATTCCACTATCTATAAGAGCCCTGTCCAGCTCTCTCTTGAAAGCATCCAGAGAACCGGCCTCCACCGCCCTCATCTCCGAGGCAGAGAATTCCACAGATCGTATCATTAATTATTGTACTTTTTTTTTTGTTGTTAATATGCCTGTACAGTGCACCAAGCATGAATTCCATGGTTTCATTCCCGGTACACATGATCATGAAACATTCTTGACTCTTGAAATGTAATTAGGTGTACATAGATGCGCACAGACAAAGCCATCCTCAATCATCAATTAATTGCACAAAGAGACATTGTTAGTGAGCATACCAGGAAGGTTTCAGGTAACATATAGTGGAACGGGACCCAATATTTTCCTCCAAATGTTTGAGGACATCCTTAACGAAGCAAACTGTAACTCCATCACTATCCCTCAACCTCTTTCATTATTCCCCTCCCTTACTATATCACTGGTAGCCACATCATCCAGCGTATGCTCAGAGGTCAGGCCTATAGAGGGTTGATAATACACAAGATCCTTTATTTTCTCTACTAAAGGGCCTGTCCCACCAGCATGTGGCGAGCACGATCTAATGTGGTCGCTTGAGCCGTACGGCCTTGCGGGGCAGGTCCCACTTTGATCGCCGGAGCCGTTTGGAGTTGTGCGGAGCTGGTCCTGACATCGCGTGGGGCTCTGAAAAACTGACACTGTTCAAAAATCCCGCGCGGCAACGGCCTGTCGGCCCGCAGCCACATTGACGTCGTACGCAACGCCTGGACGCCGTACGCAGCGTCTTGACAGCGTACGCCTAGCGCATGGCGTTGCGCGATGATGTCACCGCCCGGCGTGCCGTTGCGTGATGACGTCACCGCCAGACGCCATGCGACGTCCAAATTCAGTCAGCCCGCCTCCTGCCCAGATGATTGGAGAGTATGATGTCGGGACCAGCTACATACGGCTCCACGGTTGGAAGTGGGACCGGCCCCGCGAGGCCGTATGCCTCAAGCCACCACGTTTGGTCGCGTTCGCCGCATGCAGTCGCATGCTGGTGGGACAGGCCCTTTAGGCTCAGGCCACTGGAAATCGGGGGGAAGGGAGCCCCTGCGATGGAGCATCTCGTATATGTGGAGGAAAATACTGGGTCCTGTTCCACTATATGTTACTTGAAACCTTCCAACTATGCTCACTAACAATGTCCCTTTGTGATTGCATTTCCTTTCATTTGATGAACAGCACATGCAAATGCAGAGCAATAAAGGTCATCCAGCACCTTTAATCTGCTGAATAATTTAAAAAGATTAATTGGCATTTTGCTTGACGAATAAAACCAAGCCATTATTATATTGGGAAAAATTTCATCAAAAGACATCTAAAATAGTTTTAATTAACCCTACCTTATACAGTAAAGGTGCCTGTCCAAGTTTAATTAGTGCAATTTTTTTGGTTACATTGGTACTTGATTGAAGTCGGAGCAAATCATCAATTGTTCCATACTGTACATCTATGATCTCCGCCTGAAAAAGTGCAAACAGCAAGTTGTGTTTTTAACATTCAGTAACAGTTTCAGCTGTTGCATTTGCCCACGCAGCCCATTAATTGCATCTGCATCAAAACAGGTACACATACAGTATTAGCTGAAAAGGGTTGGGAATCTCTGCTGAAAAGATTGATGATTCAATTAATTCAAAGCTCATCACAGACTAAACTTTTAAAAGGGAAAACAGAAAGCAGAACTTAGCAGCCTTGGCTAAGTGCAAGACACTTCTTTAGCAAGAAGGACGCAGCTTCAAGTCTTTCCATAAGATTTAGGAACAAATTACAAGCTTTCACTGCAGTAAGTGCTGAGCTGCCAAGAGGTCACCTTTTGATTGAGCAATTTTATATCGAGGTTTCGTCTGCCTTTTCGATATGAATAAGCCCATGATGCAATTCAATAGGTGATTTTTTTCAAACGACAAAACAATTAAATTGGTCTTTCATCAACAACAGCTCTTACTTATGTTGTTCGAGAAGACTCAGTACCAATTATCTTGCCGCTTCCTCCGTAACTCCCTGGTCAATTCTTCCCTTCTCACCCATACCACCACCTCTCCGGGCACTTTCCCCTGCAGCCGCAAGAAATGCTACACTTGTCTCTTTACCTCCCCCCTCAACTCCATTCAAGGACCCAAGCAGTCGTTCCAGGTGTGTCAGAGGTTCACCTGCACCTCCTCCAACCTCATCTATTGCATCCGCTGCTCTAGATGTCAGCTGATCTACATCGGTAAGACCAAGCGTAGGCTTGGCGATCATTTCCCCGAACACCTCCGCTTGGTCTGCAATAACCTACCTGATCTCCCGGTGGCTCAGCACTTCAACTCCCCCTCCCATTCCAAATCCGACCTTTCTGTCCTGGACCTGCTCCATGGCCAAAGTGAGCACCACCAGAAATTGGAGGAGCAGCACCTCATATTTCGCTTTGGCAGTTTATACCCCAGCGCCATGAACATTGACTTCTCCAATTTCCGGTACCCCTTATTGTCTCCTCCCCTTCTCAGCTCTCCCTCAGCCCTCTGGCTCCTCCTCTTCCTTTCTTCTTCCCGCCCACCCTACATCAGTCTGAAAAAGGGTTTCGGCCCAAAACTTTGCCTATTTCCTTCGCTCCATAGATGCTGCTGCACCCGCTGAGTTTCTCAAGTACTTTTGTCTAACTTCGATTTTCCAGCATCTGCAGTTCCTTCTTAAACTATTTCTCTTGCAGTTTGTTGTATGTTTTAATTAATTAAAGGGACATTTTGAAATGACACCAAAAATGGTTGTGTGATGGGCAAAGAGGAAGACAGTTTTTGACTTCAGGAGGACATGGATGATCTGGTCATTTGGGCAGACAAGGGAAGATACAAAATAAAAGGTGTTGAGAAATATGAAGGTACAGCTGATATGTCCACAGATCCTTAAAGATAGCATGACATATAGATGAAATGCTTAAAAAAGCATACATGCTTTATTTCATGAAATGAAGTTTAGAATATAAGAGCAGGGAAATTATTCTAGAACTACATACACACATGTTTGAGAACAGCTTGACTACTAAAACACAATTCTGGTCACATGTTACAGGAAATACGTGAATGCTCTGGAGATAGAGCAGAGGAGATTTGCAGGAATGCTACCATGACTGGAAAATGTTAGCCATGAGGAATGACAGGAAAATCTAGGCTTCTCTAGAGATTTAATCATCTCTTTTATTAAAGAGGAAGCAGAATGGGAGACTTAACTGAGAATTATGAGGAGAGTGAAGTGTGTAAATAGGAAATATCTACTGCATTTCCCTGATTTACAGGGTCAAAAACCTTAAGTTAATGATCTTTAAATAACAGATGGAAGGAATACAGAGAAGATGGAGAAAACCATTTCTTCAACCAGTCGTTGACAGGGTTGTGGAACTCGATAACTGGGAGGCTGATATAAGCTCACAAACTCTGAAAAAAGTACTTGCTTGTGTACTTAAAAAGTAATGCACTGTGGTGTTAGAATCAAGTGTTATGTTTTTCCTACATGAATACATGCAGTAGCTTCCTGTGTAGTAGGTTTCAATCATTCTACGAATGTGCACATACTAAAATGTCCTTTGGTGCTTCAGAAGAATATAATTAAATTAGCAACATACAGAGATATTTGGGGCAGCTGACCAAATGCTTGCATTTATCTGCTAGCATGGATTAATTGTCATTTTGATATCAGCCAGGAAGGGAAATTGAGTTTCATGGAATAGAGATGAGAGACAGAAAGTGGGGCTGAAAAATATTAGGAGAACATGGGAATAAATAGGAGAGAAACCAGAAAAAAGCTGTGAATTCAGGATTTGGGATGGCAGGAATCTTTGGGTAAATTTGTTGCACTGAGGATGGGAGGGAACACACGGAGATAGCAGATTGGGAGTGATCTCGATTTTCATGAATTCCCTACACTTATTGTGGAGTATATGTAGGGATGGGGAATTGGATAGAAGCTTTTAACAAAACGTCTGCAGAGGAGGAAAGAAGCCAGGGGTTATTCCTAAAGGGCACTAATAGAGTAAGGAACTTTTATATACAAACATGGTCCTCCCAAGTCTGGCATCGAATAACAGTTTTCTGCCACATCTATTCCATATAACCATATAACTATATAACAATTACAGCACGGAAACAGGCCATCTCGGCCCTTCAAGTCCGTGCCGAACAACTTTTTTCCCTTAGTCCCACCTGCCCGCACTCATACCATAACCCTCCATACCCTTCTTATCCATATGCCTATCCAATTTATTTTTAAATGATACCAACGAACCTGCCGCCACCACTTCCACTGGAAGCTCATTCCACACCGCTACCACTCTCTGAGTAAAGAAGTTCTCCCTCATGTTACCCCTAAACTTCTGTCCCTTAATTCTAAAGTCATGTCCTCTTGTTTGAATCTTCCATATTCTCAAAGGGAAAAGCTTGTCCACATCAACTCTGTCTATCCCTCTCATCATTTTAAAGACCTCTATCAAGTCCCCCCTTAACCTTTGGCGCTCCAGAGAATAAAGACCTAACTTATTCAACCTATCTCTGTAACTTAGGTGTTGAAACCCAGGCAACAATCTAGTAAATCTCCTCTGTACCCTTTCTATTTTGTTGACATCCTTCCTATAATTGGGCGACCAAAATTGTACACCATACTCCAGATTTGGTCTCACCAATGCCTTGTACAATTTTAACATTACATCCCAGCTTCTATACTCAATGCTCTGATTTATAAAGGCTAGCATACCAAAAGCTTTCTTTACCACCCTATCTATATGAGATTCCACCTTCAAGGAATTATGCACGGTTATTCCCAGATCCCTCTGTTCAACTGTATTCTTCAATTCACCATGTACGTCCTATTTTGATTTGTCCTGCCAAGGTGTAGCACCTCACATTTATCAGCATTAAACTCCATCTGCCATCTTTCAGCCCATTTTTCCAACTGGCCTAAATCACTCTGTAGACTTTGGAAATCCTCTTCATTATCCACAACGCCCCCTATCTTGGTATCATCTGCATACTTACTAATCCAATTTACCACCCCTTCATCCAGATCATTTATGTACATGACAAAGAACAAAGGACCCAACACAGATCCCTGAGGCACCCCACTAGTCACCTGCCTCCAACCCAACAAGCAACCATCCACCATTATCCTCTGGCTTCTCCCATTCAGCCACTGTTGAATCCATCTTGCTATTCCTGCATTTATACCCAACAGTTGAACCTTCTTAACCAACCTTCCATGAGGAACCTTGTCAAAGGCCTTACTAAAGTCCATATAGACAACATCCACTGCTTTACCCTCGTCAATTTCCCTAGTATTCATTTGCATCCCTTTGATTTAAAAGAGCTGAAGTGAGATCTGTACCAAGGTGACAGGTACGGTGCGAATAAGAGATAATTTTGATGAATAAGATCGACAAGCAATTGGGATGGAGCATTTGTACAAAAGGAGGAAGAAACAAGTGTTTTGTTGAGCCTTTTAGAGAATACTATAAAGGCACGAAGCGCACGTGTCAGTTTTATGCAAGAGGAGAGCAATTGGGAATAGTAGCAGGGGAACAAAAAGGTCAAGGTGTTGCACTGGCCTGGGGTAGGGAATTGTGAGTGGAACACAAGTGTATGGAGAAATGAACGGAGGGGGCTAAGTGGATGAAAAGAGGTGTTTCGGGTCAGAAATAAGAAGACCATTCAGCTCGCTGTTCTTTTCAAAAATTGCTGTGCACAAATTAATTGTCAAGTTTGCACACTTTTTAACGTTGTCTATACTACATGAGTACTTAATTGACTGTGAATTGGAAAATCCTGGGGTCGGGAAGGCCACTAAGTAAATGTAATTTGCTTTTTTCTGTTAGTTTGCTTTTATTACAATTTTATTAATACAAAATCTGATTCATGCAACTTAATTAAATAAATCTGATCTTGACAATGAACAGAGGGAGACATGAATTTCACAACAAGAATGAGATCAGGAGTTTGATAATTGAGTGTGGATGTGGCAAGCACTATCAGTTACCATGGAATCGTATAACTATTAAAGGCATATGCAGTGAACCAATCTATTGTTTATTGGTACAAATTGCTTATAGCTTCATGGATCAAACATTGTTCTGATTAAATATCACGCTTGTTCTCGTAATAAAACAGAAAGTAGGAATAAATAGGTGGTTACACAAAAAGCTGGAGAAACTCAGCGGGTGCAGCAGCATCTAAGGAGCGAAGGAGATAGGCGACGTTTCGGGTCGAGACCCTTCTCCTTCGCTCCTTAGATGCTGCTGCACCCGCTGAGTTTCTCCAGCTTTTTGTGTAACCCTCGATTCTCCAGCATCTGCAGTTCCTTCTTTAACAGGAATAAATAGGTTATTTTTAGATTGGAGATCTGTGACCAGTGAGGTGCTACAGAGATGGGTACTGGCCTTCAAATGTTTACAATCTTTATCAATTATTTAACTGAGGGGACCAAGTGCAACATATCCAAGCTTGCTGATAATACCAAGCTGGGTGGCTCTGTGAGACACAAGGGGTATGGAAGTACAGACATCAGTCATTTCAACTTTTGTAACTTTGTATCCTTTCCTTGCTTTGTAAGTTTGTATCCTTTGCTTGCTTTGTAACTTGTGTAAACTGTGTAAATGATTGTGACTGGTGGTGACTGTTATATGACCTTTGTAACTTTGTAAGGGAATGTCTGCAAGTGATTGGGTATGGAAATGTAAGTGTGTTGGAAACATGCCATAAAAAGAAGCGACTCATTGTGTGGGGTGGACAGTCAAGCGATTAACTCTTTGATTGTCCAAGCCTTGATTTGCAAATAAAGGTTTGAACTTCTAGAAGTATTCTCCGCGTCGCCTGACTTAATCTCGAATATCGGTAACCACGACAGGGGCAGGTCAAGCAGAATCTGTGGAGGCAAAACATTAACTATCCCTTTGCCTCCACTGAGTTTGCCTTACTCGCTGATATCCTCCAGCAGTTTGTTTTTGGCTCTAGAGTCCAGCATCTGTAATCCCTTGTATCTCACAGCCACCTAACTTTGTCCTATCAGTTTGCTTTTTGCTCTTGGTGGCCACGTGAGTTGTGAGGAGGTCGAAAACACGAAGGATGCATGGGACAGGTAGAGGCAGCTGAGATCAAGTGCATCCCTGGAGGCGTTTCGGGCACTAAGGAGTCCAACTGAAAAAAGGAGATCAGAAGGGCAAAAAGGGGCCAGAAGATAGCTCTAGCGGGTAGCATTAAGGACAATCTCAAAATATTTTATAAATACATAAGGGAGAAAAGGATAACTAGAGAAAGAGTGGGATCTCTCAGGAATCAAAGCGGTCACCTCTTTCTTCCTTCTTTTGTACAAAGCGGTGTGGAGCCACAGGAGATGAGCAAGGACGTCAATAAGTATTTCTCATCTGGAGAAAGACAGTAGGATGGAGAACTTGTGGCAGTCAATGGAAGTGTTTTGAGAGCAGTCAGTGTTACCGTTGAAGAAGTACTGAAGGTAGACAAATCTCCAGGGCTTGATCAGATATATCCAAGGACATTGCGGGAAACTAGTTTTTGGCTCGTTGGAAATTGCGGGAGCCCTGGTTGAAATTTACAAGTCGTCCTTAAATACAGGAGAGGTGCCGGAAGACTGGAGGGTGGTAAATGTTGTGCCTCTTTTCAAGAAGGGCTGCAGGGAAAATGCTGGGAACTATAGGCCGGTGAGCTTAATATCTGGAGTTGGAAAGTTGCTAGAGAGTATTCTGATGGATAGGTTATACAGGCACGTGGATGGGCAGGGGCTGATGAGGGATATGCAGCATGGTTTTGGACGTGGGAGATCATGTCTCACAAATCTGATTGATATTTTTAAAGACGTGACCAAAAAGGTCGATGAGGGTAGATGTGATGTGCATGGATTCGACGAGGTTCCGCATGGTCGGCTGCTCTGGAAGGTTAGATCACATGGGATCCAAGGAGAGATAGCTGAATGGATAGCAAATTGGCTCCATGGAAGGAAGCAGAGAATGATGGTAGAAGGTTGCTTCTCGGACTGGAGGCCTGTGACTGGTGGTGTGCCTCAGGGTTCAGTGCTGGGCCCGTTACTGTTTGTCATCTACATCAATGATTTGGATGAGGACATACAGGGCAGGATTAGCAAGTTTGCTGATCATACAAAAGTGAGTGGTTTTGCAGATAGTGAAGATGGTTGTGAAAGATTGCAGCAGGATCTCGATCGATTGGCCAGGTGGGCGGAGGAATGGTTGATGGAATTTAATACTGAGAAATGTGAGGTGTTGCATTTTGGGACGTCGAACAAGGGGAGGACCTACACAGTAAATGGTAGGCCTCTGTTGTAGAGCAGAGGGATCAAGGAGTGCAGGTGCATTGTTCCTTGAAGGTTGAGACGCAGGTGGATAAGGTGGTCAAAAAGGCTTTTGGCACTTTGGCCTTCAACAGTCAGAGTATTGAGTATGGAAGGTACACAAAAGGCTGGAGAAACTCAGCGGGTGCAGCAGCATCTAAGGAGCAAAGGAGATAGGCGACGTTTCGGGTCGAGACCCTTCTTCAGACTGGTTAGGGATCAGGGAAACGAGAGATATAGACGGTGATGTGGAGAGATAAAGAACAATGAATGAAAGATATGCAAAAATGTATCGATGATAAAGCAAACAGGCCATTGTAAGCTGTTTGTAGTGTGAAAATGAGAAGCTTGTGCAACTTGGGTGGGGGAGAGATAGAGAGAGAGGGAATGCCAGGGCCCGAGGGCTGAGGGAGAGGTGGGAAGGGGAGGAGGCAGCAAGGGTTAACAGAATTGAGAAAATTCAATGTTTAAGCCCAGAGGATGCAGACTCCCCAAGCGGAATATGAGGTGCTGTTCCTCCAACTTGGAGGGTGTTGCTCACTCTGGCCATGGAGGAGGCCCAGGACCGAGAGGTCGGATACGGATTGGAAGGGAGAGTTGAAGTGCTGAGCCACCGGGAGGTCGGGTTGGTTATTGCGGACCGAGCGGAGGTGTTCGGCGAAACGATCGCCAAGCCTCCGCTTGGTCTCATCGATATAGATCAGCTGGCATCTGGAGCAACGGATGCAGTAGATGAGATTGGAGGAGGTGCAGGTGAACCTCTGTCGGACCTGGAAGGACTGCTTGGGTCCCTGAAAGGAGTGGAGGGGGTAGGTGAAGGGACAAGTGACCTGGAATTGTGACCATACAATTGAGTATGGAAGTTTTGTTGTATAAGGTGTTGGAGAGGCCACATTTAGAATTTTGTGTTCAGTTCTGGGCACCATGTTATAGGAAAGTTATTGTCAAGCTTGAAAGGGTTCACAAAAGATTTATGCGGATGTTGCCAGGACTAGAGAATGTGAGCTATAGGGAGAAATTGAGTAGGATGCGTCTCTATTCCATTAAGCACAGGATCAGGGGAGATCTTATAGAGGTATATAAAATCATGAGAGGAATAGATCGTGTAGATGCCCAGAGTAGGGGAATCGAGGACCAGAGGACATAGGTTCAATGTGAAGGGGAAAAGATTTATTAGGAATCCGAGGGGTAACGTTTTCACACAAAGGAGGGTGGGTGTATGGAACAAGCTGCCAGAGGAGGTAGTTGCAGCTGGTGAAATGGGGGAACTATGTATAAAAACTACTGTAATTGCCTCATGGTGAAACCAAATGTGTAAAAATGGCCTTTATTAAAATCTGACAATGTGCACTTTAACCACATGTGATTTTTTTCTATTACAAATCTCAAATTGTGGAGGACAGAGGCAAATAAATAAATGATAGGTCTTTGTCCCAAACATTATGGAGTGCACTGTATGTAGTTACTGCAGGAAATGATCTAATTGATTGGTGCAAGTGGCACAGGGGGGCAAACGCCATACCACTACATCTATATCTTATAAACTTAAAGTGATACTGTAATCATGTTAATTCACTAGCTTTTCTCATGGAAGCAAAAATACAATAGATGCTTCCTACAGCCTCAATATTTCAAAACAAATGATTTCAGATCAGGCACAAATAAACTAGTAAAATATATTCTGTAGCCAACTGAAAGGCAGAACTTCACTAATGTGACACTTTTACATAGTTTTGTAGTTTAATCATTTTCAAATATTGTTCAAATACTGCTGGACACACCAACGCCTAAATGCGAATAATAACTGTGAGGGGGGAAATAACTATCCAGAATAAGCAGAATGGACTTCTGGCTCGTTGTTGCAGTTGGACCTTATTAATATAGTGCTGGCTGACTTCCCGACCAAAATATGCTTGAAGTTGTCAGGAAGCAGCTACCTATTCAATAAAGTGGAACAGAGGAGCCGCAATCTGGAGCCAAAGGGAATCATCTCCGGCACTAAACTAATCCTCAGGTAATTTAAATGGGCCACAGTCCGAGGTAGCAACCTCAGGCAGGTTGGCTCAAGGTTTTCTGTGCAACATGTAAATTATGTGTGTTTTCCTGACTTAAAAGGACATTTTAACATATTTTTGAAAAATAAAATCCTTTAGTGGGCCTTTAGCAGCCCTACTGTATATTTACTCCCTGACAGCATTGGGTTGCCAACTTTGCTCCAATTGCTCATCTGTTTGTGCCTCTGGTTACATTGCAGTCATATTACTGAAGCCCAATTGCACTTGTTGTAAAACAGAGCCCTTTCGAAAAAGGCTCGGAATGTCAGTGATGATCTTCATCTCTAGCTTAACTGCCTCATGCTAGGCTCCCAATGTGTGGGAGGGTCATGAAGAGTTTAAAGCTATTATGGTGTGATTGGCCATCTGGAAAGAAAACAAAATAAAAATGTGACTGGTCATATTTTAGTTAGCGCTGCTGACTGATCTCAGTCAGTGATCTTGCAAAAAAATAGAGATCGTTTCAACCTTTCAAAAATTGGCTATCAACATAATGTTGAAAAGATTCGCAAGTATATTTTAAATCCCTTTGGTACAGATCTTGATCTATGCTGTGGATGAATGTCCAATACTGCTGGATATTATAATAATGAACTTTGTGACATTGCTCTGGAATGTTACTAATAGTTTTGAGAAAATATAAGTCTTTACATTGAGCAGCATACTTTCATAACATGAAACTGAGGCTGGTTGAAACTTTGACTTTTTAATTAGGTTTATTATCTAGACTGTCTGTAATTCCATTCAAAGGCCAAGTTAAGAAAAATTGCACTAATGTTAGAATTTGAGACTTTTAATATTAAAAATATATATTAATTTAGCTGAAATCTGCTCCATCGAATTTGAAAAAAAATCAATTAGTTTATTTAATTGAAATGATATACACAAACCTAATATAAAAATTGGCACCATTTTAAAAATTTATTAAAAATCTTAACTAAGAGTTTTATAATGTAGAGAAAGGTCTTACTGACATTTTAAGAAGCATTTGTTAACGGCAAAGGGAAATTCCTGACATTACACCACTTAAGATATTCAATTTTGTACATGGCACAGATGGTATTTGCACAGGTTAAGTTGCGTGATACTTGACAAATTCACTTCCAACTACTCCATCACTTGCATGATTCATTCTTGTCTCGGATATTGGTACTTTTGCCTTGCTGCATCCACAGTTTAACCCATTTGCACAAGGATGCTTACAAAATCAATACCAATTGATCTGTTGCATGATAATGGGTCAAATCGTGCTGGAACCATAGTGTTCTGCTGTTCCCAGACATGTAAGTACACCATTTATGTCGACCCAATACAGGCCTGCACTTTCGTGGGAGACAGATGGTGCTGCGGTTGTGAATGCCCTCAAATGTTGGACTCCAAATGGAGTTCAAACACACAGTCTGGTCTTGCTGGGATTCCCAAGCATTACCCTGCGGGATCTCTCTAATCCTACACCAGGTAGGCAACGATGCATAGACAGTGAAACTCAGCCTGCAGTATTGGAAATGAAATGTGAAGTTTAATTTTTTTTTTTAATTTAGTTTAATGACAATAAAGAAAACCTACAGATGCTGGAAATCTATAAGAAAAACAGAAAACTCCATAGGTCAGGCAGCCTCTATGGAAAGTGAAACAATTAACTTGGACTCCAGGTCAGAACATCTGATAAAAAGGTTCCAGAACTGAAACTGTTTCTCTTTCCACTGATGTTGCCTGACGTGCTGAGTTATCCCAGCATTTTCTGTTTTTACTTTGATGTTTTTATTGACTTGCAAATGTTTTAGTTTTTAAATAACTTTCTAAATTTTTTTTCAATCAGATGTTTTAAAATGGTATCAAATATCTCTATAAATATTGAAGATATTTGTAAATTGTTAAAAAGCTCATATCTTTTGAAATGAGATGATGCTCCAGAGTTGTCAAAGGCTGCCCACAGCTAACCTAAGCACAATGTTATTAGCTGCTCACCATGCCTAGCTGGATGCTTGCCAGTTGTGCAGGGTTAACCTTCTGCATCCAGCCCTGGCAAGTGCAGACAGGTGGGGGCTGCATGTGGTGTGTCCAGATTGCAGGCTGAATCCAATGTGACTCAGCCCAATGTCAAGTGTAATAGCCATCTCTGCCGTACAAGTTCCTTTATGCATTGAATATATCAAATTAGACCTAAAAATTGACACTCAAATTCTGTGCCTTAATTTATACTAAAGTTAAAATTAATTTTAATTTTATGCCCAGAGCCTAAAGACTGATTCAGGAACTACCAGAGTGAATATCAACATTAGGAAACAGTGGTTTTACAAGAATTATTTAACAAACATTATGGTGAATAGATATATATTAAAGAGTGATGAGGAAAGGAGTGCGTTAGGGAGAGGTTTTCATCATTTATTTGAAAAGGATAATTTGGATGTGGCATTCTAGATCCAGTAGCATCTGCCATTTACTAAATTTGGAACTTACAAGAGGTAAATCCAAGTCCATCAAGGGTGGAATGCAAACAGTCCCATTCCAAAGTATCTGCTCAATTTAATCCGTTGTTTCCAAATCAAAAATGGGAAATATCAGACAATTTGTTTTAACAACAAATGATTGGAAATAGTAAATTGTCAGCAGCACAATTACAAACAATTAACAAATTGGGAAGAATACGTTACCAAAATTAAAATGTAGTTTAATTAACCCTGCCATATACAGTTTCACAATTTCATGTGCAAAAACCTTTGGTAACAAGCTCGATCATTGGTTCCTAGTGACAGTAACACTATTATTATCTTTTTTAATTGGCAGCAGCATTAAATAGGTAAGTGAAACGTGCCCTTCATGTTGTTTTGAGAACAATAATAAATAGATTACTGAGCACTAATTAATCATCCTCATTTCTCAGTTAAGAAGGCTATATTTTCACAAATTATCTGCATAATAGAAACATAGAAACATAGAAAATAGGTGCAGGAGTAGGCCATTCGGCCCTTCGAGCCTGCACCGCCATTCAATGTGATCATGGCTGATCATCCAACTCAGTATCCCGTACCTGCCTTCTCTCCATACCCCCTGATCCCTTTAGCCACAAGTGCCACATCTAACGCCCTCTTAAATATAGCCAATGAATATATAATCCCATCTACATTATGAAGGAGCACAATACAATTGTTGGTCAATCAAACAAAACCTATTGATAGTGGTCACAAGGCATTCAAATCTTAATTGTGCCACATTCCTTGGTAATAAATCTTCTTAACTGCACAAGGGGTTTGTATGGACTCCCAGCACAACAAATGAAACACAAATGAAACTGTTTGCAAGGTGGTCCCGTGGGAACAGTGATTTAAGATAGGATGCAAAACTGAGTCCTTTTGGCTTTTGAAATACAATGATTTGGCATTGAGTTTGCAATTAATGGTGTTTTGGGTTTAACTCGTTACTTTGTTCTAAATTCATACATTGCATTCTTAAAAATGACTGATTAACCAATTTTACAACTGAAAAATATAGGTAAAATCACATTCAAAGGATGACAGCCGATCTAATACAAGTGTGATCAAATTGGATTGCAAGTGGATTCCCAACATTTTCCAGTATTCTACTTAATTTTAAAGGGCAAAATACAAGATAACAAAACCACATTGGCCAACATTCTTTTTAAAACCGCATCCTCATGGATTTGATTAAAAGTTTCAGCGTTACAGGTTTACCTCATTAGCTGTATATTGCTGTACGGATGGATATTCCCTTGTCAATGAAGGTTGGTGACGGTTTTGAGAATGCGGGATGATTTATGCACTAACCCATCTCCATATCGCATTTTCTGGAGTGTTTACGGAGCAAATTGCAATAGTTTCTCTTTCCTAAAACTATATTTTTTCTTGCTTTACACGCTGCTTGCTGTAAATCACACATCTCCAAAGATGGCTCATGAGACCAATAAATACTGTTATTTTCCTTTTCTTGTGTAAGACCTTTCACACCACCTAGGTAATTGTGCCTGGCACAATGAGTTCAGATGGCTAATTTTCTGGATTAAGTAACTAAGAGATACACAAACAGATTGCAGATTCAGTTCCTGCCTTTGGAACCATTGAGTCAAACAGCACAGAAACTAGCCCTTCAGCTCAACACATCCATACCAACCAAATGCCCCTTCTTCTAAGTTAGTCTCATTTGCACACATATATCATCTCCCTCTACATCTTTCCCATCCATGTACCTCTCCAAATGTTTTCTACATGTCATTGTACCTGACTCAACTACCTCCTCTGCCAGCTCAATAGACAATAGGCGATAGGTGCAGGAGTAGGCCATTTGGCCCTTCGAGCTAGCACCGCCATTCAATGTGATGATGGCTGATCATCCACAATCAGTACCCCGTTCCTGCCTTCTCCCCATATCCCCTGACTCCGCTATTTTTAAGAGCCCTATCTAGCTCTCTCTTGAAAGCATCCAGAGAACCTGCCTCCACTGCCCTCTGAGGCAGAGAATTTCACTGACTCACCACTGAGAAAAAGTGTTTCCTCTTCTCTGTTCTAAATGGCTCACTCATTATTCTTAAACTGTGGCCCCTGGTTCTGGACCCTCCCAACATCGGGAACATGTTTCCTGTCTCTAGCTCATTCCATATATCCATATATTCACAAATACGTGTGTGAAAAAGTTGCCCCATAGGTTTCTATTACATCTTCCCCCTCTGACCAAAGTGAAGACAATATTCATGGCCTCATGCAATGAGGTGCAGCAGGTCACAGCAGAGAAACATGCCCCTCTGTAGAACCAGCATCTAGGGAACTAGACATTTCTCTCAGGCGAAGCATTGGTAAACCCGAGGAACAATATTGCGTCTTCCCACAAGGCACATCAAAACATCGGAACAACATTGAATTCAACCATTTCAGATTGCTAGTCTCTGCAGTTTGTATCAGAAATGTTGAGTTCTGATGACAGGATTTAAAGCTGTAATGTAAAATGTGTTTTTCTCTCTTCGCAGATGCTAACTAACCTGCCGCATTTGTGCAGCATTTTCTTCATTTTGGGTTTGCAGCAACTGCAGCGTTCTGTATTTCTAAATTCCAGTATTGTTTCTCTTTGAGGTCAGAGGAGGCAAGAAAAATATATCACTCATTTTGCAACAAGTTACTCCAGCACTTTGTGCCTTTTCACCACCCTGTCTCAACCTGCATGGTCACCTTTTGCATAATTTACTCCCTCAGGTCTCATTAATTCATAAGTGATAGGAACAGAATTAGGCCATTTGGCCCATCAAGTCTACGCCATTCAATCATGACTGATCTCTCTTTCTTTCTTAACCCCATTCTCCTGCCTTCTCCCCATAACTCCTGACAGCCATACTAATCAAACATCCAAATTAACCCATCTTCATACTATCACACACATTCCCTTTGTTCGCTCCAACCTACCTGCAATATTTAAAAAACTTGATTTCTACTGCTTCCTCGTGCTAATGAAAGATCACAGACCTGTGACATTAACTCCTTTTCTCTCTCCATGGATCCTGCCAGACTTGAGTGTTTGCCACATTTTTTGTCTCATTTTAGTTTTCCAGCAGTTCTTTTTATGTTTCAATAAATCAAAAGTGATTGCAGTACTTAAAGGCCAGTCATCACAGCCAGAAAACTGCAGCAAGGAATACAATGACATTTTTCACAAAAGAAAAAGAGGAGCGTCACATAGTATTTTTAGATAAAGACAAAAATAAAAGACCAAATATTTCAGAGTTGACAAATTCCCTACAAAGCAAGTGCTAATTTTTCATAAAGGTTTTCAAACCTGCTTACTTTTGTTTTAAGTTGAAAATATAAATTATGGCAGCAAGTTACACTGTCCCCTATAAATGTTAATTTTACATTTTGAACATTACACAGGCATGGTGGTGTAGCGCCGGAGACCCGGGTTCGATCCCGACCAAGGGTGCTATCTATATGGAGTTTGTACGTTCTCCCCATGACCTGCATGGGTTTTCTCCGGGATCTCTGGTTTCCTCCCACACTCCAAACACATGCAGGTTTGTAAGCTAATTGGCTTGGTATGGTTGTAAATTGTCCCAAGTATGTGTAAGATTGTGCTAGTGTGCGGGGATCGCTGGTTGCCACGGCCTCGGTAAGCCGAAGGGCCTGTGTCTCCCTAAACTAAACTAAAATTATATTTAATTACTGACATTTAATTATTTGTCATAAATCAATTGAAGGTCCTGACCTAAAACGTCACCTATCCATGTTTTGCAGAGATCTGCCTGATCCACTTAGCTTGTGTCCAGCACTTTGTGTCTTTTTTTGTAAACCAGCATCTGCAGTTCCTTTTGGCCACATTCTATGTACGTTATGCCCACAAGTGGGGATTGGGCTGGGTTGTGCTGCTCAGACTCCATCTACCTCACCCTACATCCCTACGATCCTGGGCCAAATGCAAAGGGCTTGTCTTACTGACCCCGACCCCCTGGAGTTCATTGACAACCAAAGACTGATCGTTTCCTGTGAAATTGTATATGGAGGGTTGGTGTTTTAGTTCTGCACACTAATAAGGCGGCACAATGGGTTACAAGGAAAAGGCTGCTGACCTACATAACACTGAACTTAAGATAAATGTCATCTTACTTTGCACGACAAATTATAACTAAGTTCCAGTGTACACCATTTATCTTTATGGCACTAAGTAGGTTTTCGAGGTGGATTTTAGGGATTATATGAATACTATTTCGACTGTTACCAGGGACCTCAAATTGGATCGCTCACAAAGGCTGACTTATGATAGATGTACCTGACTGGACTGCAAAATAAGACAGAGCAGCTCCACTATGCAGAACAAATAACCTTGTCAAAATATTTGGAGCAATTCTGATTTTACCAAGCAAATGAAATACCCTAAGATGACAGGCAGAATTGGTTTCTAACACTTTCATTACCTCCAGAGATCCTTTGGCAGAATATGCTGCATAGGAATAAAGAAGGTCATTCTTCTCCTTTCTCCCAAGCGGGGCTGAGGGGAGAGCACTGCATTGCTGTCCACTTGGATAAAAGCACTGGCTGCTGTTCGTGAGAATGATTTTGTTTTGGTCTGTAGCGGGCAAGCTGAGAAGAACTGTGTAATTTACCAAGCGGATTTCTGTTAAACCAGATGCAGTCCACTGCTCCATTATGTGTGCCGCAGAACTCCCCTGGCCTGACTCAGCAGCAAATAATGTAAAATCCCTAAATAAAAGTAGAAGGAGAATATTTACTTCCAATGCTCGTCACATTTATCACAATTACATTGAAATACTACAAACATGAATAAATATGTTGAGATTAATGCACATCGCAACCAACAGTTACATCAAATAAATATGATAATGCACTACCATTGTTTTTGAATTTTATGTTGCAATACCAGACCTGCTCATTTTTTAAAATAGCTGGTCAATTTCTCATGATACAAAGAGAAAGTGAAACGAATGTACTGTATGATACTCAAGCAGAAGTCATACTGGTAAAAAAATGTGGGAAGGAATAGAGAGGAAAATGAATAGGAGATTTTGGAAAAGAAAAGGAAAGAGGAGAGGATAATTTAGTGGAGGAGTGAGATCAGAGAGAAGACAAAGGTTGGAGATTCAGACGGAAAGGAGAATTGAGGATAGAAAAGGGGAATGTCGATAAAAACAATAGAGTGGAAAGAAACACTGGACTCGAGGGCCTGAGCTACGATACGATAAACTTTATTCATGCCCGGAGGGAAATTGGTCTGCCGACAGTCACAAGGTACACAAAAACATAAAAATTAAAGTGAAAACAAAAAGAAAAAGACAAGCGACTGTTTTCTGGCTACCGTGTACACAGCGCCTTCACCGGAACAAATGAACAAGCACAGAGTTTTCCCCTGGCAGAGGATTCTAAACTAGAGTGCCCCTCCCCCTCCCCCACACCGGGTCCCTCTTTGTTCTCCCACCGTCCCTCGCGGCGGACCCCCCACGCCGGGTCGCCATTGTCTTCCCCTCCCCCCTCACGCTCATCGACTGCGAGGCCCCACCGCCACCGAGGCCCACACTGCCGCCGAGGTCCCACTGCCGCCATCTGCCGCTGCTGCCACCGAGGCTCCCATCGCCGAGGCTCCTTCGGCCCAGACAGGCCTCGCCGCCCAGCTTCATCGCAGTCGCCTGGGAGGCCTGTGGGGTGAGTAGGGCCTAGCGGAGCGCGTTCCAGTCTTCAGTCGTCATTCTGGTAGCCTGCGGCGCAGTTGTTCGGAGGGTGGATCAGGCCTGTGCGGTCCCCGGGGACACTCCCGCCGTACACAGCCTTTTACCCAGAGGAGGGGAATTGAGAACCAAAGGATATAAGTTTAAGATGAGGGAGGAAAGATTTAATAGGAACCTGAGGGTCAACTTTTTTTACACAAAGGGTGGTAGATGCATGGAACAAGTTGCCGGAGGAGGTAGTTGAGTCAGGTACTATCACCACATTTAAGAAACATTTACACGGGTACGTGGATAGGATAGAGGGATATGGGCCAAACACAGATAGGTGGGACTAGTGTATGTGGGCATGTTGGTCAGCGGGGGCAATTAGAGCCAAAGAGCCTGTTTTCACACTGTAAGGGAAATAGAGAGGACAGAAGTGACATAAACATAAAATAAAAAGTAACCTCAACTGGGGAGTTCTGATTGTCCAATCATTTCAGCAGTAAGGAAGAACACCAAAATACTTAATGTGGGAAGAAGCAGGGTGGAGCATCAGAGTTTGGGTCAGTTGTAGGATCAAACGTGATGACATTTTTTCATGGATGGTGGCAGATGTGAGCAAGCTTACAGGTTCATGGCCAGAGTTCTGAAACGCCAAACATGCCACAGTGTGAACTTTCCTGACTGTTTGAGTTAGATCAAGCTCTTAAGGCTAACGGAATCAAGGGATATGGGGAGAAAGCAGGAACGGGGTATTGACTTTGGATGATCTGCCATGATCATATTGAATGGTGGTTCTGGCTTGAAGGGCCGAATGGCCTACTCCTGCACCTATTTTCTATGTTTCTATGTTCTAACATTTTCACAATCAATGTCTTGATATGAAAATGAAAATGTACATCTATGAAAATACCATATCATCAGACAGGAGTACCAGTTAAGATTGAAAAGAGATAGACGTATTATACAATTAAGGAAATAAACCAATGTAACATTGCTGATTGCAGTGAGGTTTGCCTTGATTAGGGGAAGCCCATTGTTAGGTATGTTCTCATTTGAAATTCACAAGCAACTTAGAAATCAATGACCTAATGATATTCATGGCAAGTGCAAACAAATGGCCTGAATGCTAGTTGGTGACTATGATGTATACAATATCTCACTCTTTCATCAATATTTTACAGTGCTTGATATCAGTACATTACATTACCTATATCAAAAATCTGCTAACCCACCATTCAACCTCCAGGTCCCTCAGGTCGGCCAACGTGGGGCTACTGACTATCCCACGGTCCAGGTTGAAGCTCAGGGGCGACCGCGCTTTTGCGGTTGCAGCACCTAGACTGTGGAACAGCATCCCTCTTCTCAGAAGATTGGAACTGCCCCCTCCATTGACTCCTTTAAGTCTAGACTTAAAACCTATTTCTACTCACAAGCTTTTCGTGAGGTCCTCTGAAGGAGCGCTGTATGTGTGTATTCATGTATGTATTGTTAGATCTATGTACCATTGTATGTAACACGTTAGTACCTGCACTGATGTAAAGCACTTTGGTCAACAAGAGTTGTTTTTAAATGTGCTATAGAAATAAAATTGACTTGACTTGATTACACTGAAAAATCCCAGCATATCACCATTTAATAATAATAATAATAATAATAATAGTAAGATTAAACAAGAACTTACCAGTTTGAAGTTTGATCTTTATTTTATGAGGAGTTGCAATGAGGGATTTCGTGAAGAACCCGCCAGCACGCATGCGCGACATTCTTCAAAGCAGCGGTGTGGAATCACAGAACCAACAACAAAGAAATGACTTGTTATAGTAAGATTGAAGAGACTCTATTTACCAGTTGACTTTATGATAGAGGGTTGGGAGCGGAGGGCACGAAATCCCTCATCGCAACTCCTCATAAAATAAAGATCAAACTTCAAACTGGTAAGTTCTCGTTTAATCTTACTATTTCATTTCGAAGTCACGTGAGTGACTTCGTGAAGACTTAAAAGCTCTGTGATTTCATGCCCTGGACCACGTCCATGCTCTCACACACGTCACTATAAGGATGGATAGGAGTAATCATGTTTCAGACTGGGTGTACAGAAAAATAATAATGTTTATTAATTATAACAAAGAAAAAAACCCTCACTGGGGAGTGGGTGTATGTTCTTGACCCGCATTCAGCACGGCCTCCGCGAACATAACAGGAGCGGCAACAGGTTTGTTATAAAACCACTAAAAAGTGGCTTCACTAGCCCATCCCGCTGTGGCAAGAATATGGTCCATGGGCACCTCCATGGCCTTTGCCGCCGATGTCGATGCAGCCCTGGTGGAATGGGATTTAAAGACATTAGTGTCAATACCTGCTGTATCCAATACGATCCTGAGCCATCTGGAGATCGTCTGAACCGACACTCTATGATGTGTTTTTTTGTGGCTAATCAGCAAATATTTCTCCATTCCCCTTAAAGTCCGCGTCACTTTTATATAGTGGCGGATATGGGTGGCTAAACATAGCCTCACATCAGCGGAGTATGCTGGAAACACCAGCAGCAGCCCTGTGAACCCAGGTCTATGCTGCTTTAGTAATTCATCAATGTAGAAGATTACTTTCTCTGGGGTAGAGACCATTCCGTCAACCTTGATCTTTTGTAGCGTCTGTACCCGTTGTGCTGAGGTAAGTGCCAATAACATCACCAACTTCAAGGTGAGTTTGTCCAAAGCAAGTCCAGCCATAGGCGACCATGTCCTGAGTAGGGTTAAAACTATCCCAATGTCCCAGGTAACATTGTAACGAGGTCGGGGTGGATTAGAATTGAATATGCCCCGCATCAATTTGGACACCAGCTTATTAGATCCTACTTCGATGTTAAGGTAGTCTGATAGCACACTTCTGGCACTATTAATGGCACTGTAGCTGAGGTGTTCATCATGGTACAACCCCGCAAGAAATTCCAGCACATCTGATATGGTGACGGAGTCATAGGCAATGTTCATTGCGGCCGCAGTAGGCTTCCTATTTCCTTATTTGCGTCAAATATTGCCGTCTTGTAGACTCCCTGCATGATGCTCCAATTGTAACCATAGTCCTTGATGAGAGACCATACTGCAGCAATGGTCTATTCAAAACCTGCAAGCCAATAATTTCAGGTGACTATGGTAGGGATGGTGTTCCCCTGTAACAGGGTTAGTCACCAACTGTGAGCAATTCTCTAAGCGAGCCCATGGTTCATTTATCATTACAAGGACCACCGGATACCATGGCTGTGTAGGCCAGTTGGGTATGATAAGAATGCCTTTTGCAGCATCTGATTGGATTTTCCCCAATACCTGACTGATGAGGCAAAATGGAGGAAATGCATATAAGAACCATTTCCCCCAGTCTAGCGAGAAAGCATCCATCGCCATTGCCCCAGGATCTGGTTCCCATGATACATATGTTGGTACCTGATGGTTTAACTGTGACGCGAAAAGGTCAATATCCGGTTTACCAAATTTGGCTACGATTTTAGTGAATATTTGGGGATTTAACATCCATTCAATGTTGTCATTAAATTTTCGTGACCTGGTGTCCGCCACTGTGTTGAGCTTACCTGGTAGATAGGTAGCTGAAATCCAAATATTCCGTTGTATGCACTAGAGCCAAATTGTGTTAGCCAATTCATCACATGAAATTGACCTGGTACTGCCCATATGATTTAAATATGCCACCGCAGTGGTGTTGTCTATTTGGAGACGGACATGAGTGTCAGTAATATTTGAACACTAAGCTCTAAGTCTGTGGAATGCCCCAAGCATCTCCAAATAATTTATCCCTTGTGATAACAAAAGGGTAGATTCTAGTGAGTCCCATCTGCCCCCACAGCTAGAGTTGTTATCAGTAGCTCCCCAGCCATGGGAACTTGCATCAGTTTGTAAGTACACCAACGGATGAGGCACAATGATGGGTTTGAATGAGTTATGGATGTTATCAATCCACCATTGTAACTCAATTTTTGCCTTAAATGGCAGCTGCATGGGTCTATCAAAATGTCCAGCATTCAATTTTAATGCTGAAATCTTGGATCTTTGCAAATTTTGATAATGTAAAGGTCCGAATTGAGCAGCTGGAAAGTCTGCTACCATTTTCCCAATTACCTTAGCAGCTTGTCTAATTGATGGTATACTGGCGCAGACCAGATTGTTACATGCTTCAATGATATCCCCAACTTTGTTAGTTGGAATGGTGGTAATCATTCGATTGGAATCAATCGTAAACCCCAGATAGTCCATGACCTGTGAAGGACAGAACTTTGATTTATCTGGATGGATAATAAATCCCATTTTTTGAAACAATGACACAGTGGCTGTAACTGCCAAATTTGTTGATTCCAAAGTATTTCCAATAATTAGGATATCATCCAAGTAAGCCATAACCATATGGTTTTGCTTCCTCAGTGTTGCTAACACTGGCTTTAGTAATTTAGTAAACAATCTAGGAGCTGTGGTAAGCCCGTTGGGCAAAGCTCTGTATTGCCAAAGTTGATCCATCCAAATAAATTTTAAGAACTTCCTGTAATGTTTCTGAATGGATACCGAATAGTATGCATCTTTTAAATCAATGCATGCCATGAAGCAGCCCTTGGAAACCAAAGATTTGGCTGTTTCAAACATGTCCATTTTAAAATGGGTATATTTTACAAAAGTATTCAAATGGGTTAGATCTATGATAACCCGGCATCCACCATCTTTCTTAGTTTTTGTAAAGATGTTGGATACGAACTCAACTGGTTTGTGGATTGTCCTTTCTATCACCCCTTTCTCTTGTAATCTCAAGATTTCAGCATAGCCTTCTGCTACTTCCTTATTGGAAAGCGCAAATTTTCGATTCGGCATGTGCTGAGGTGGGGGAAGTTGACCATTTATGAACTCAATCTCATGGCCTTGAATACTTTGTAAGATAAACTCATCTGAGGTGATGGTATCCCATACCTCCTTAAAGAACCGTAATCTCCCTCCCACATGTGAGGTTAAACATGCAAGTGCATGAAATCCAGACCGCCTTACCTTTATGGTTACCGGCGGTCCCTGACATGTTTGGTGGGACGTGGAGGTGCTGGGTTTTGCTGGTGATGCGGTTGCCGCATCTTCCATGCCAGTTGTTGCGGGCCTTGCCCTAAAAAAGGCCTCGGCTGTTGATATTGTTGATATTGCGGGGGCGCCGGCATGAAGGTCCTTGCTGGTCTCTCAGTTTGACCCCGCAGTCTGGAATATGGTAATTTCCTGGCCGCTTGTCTGGTCGAGGTGTGTGACCTCATGAGTCCCACCGTCTTCGCATGGTCATCTAGATCCTTGACCTGCTTCAGTAGGTCTTCCCAAACAGTTGTCTGGGTGGTGGTGTTGGAGATGCTCTACATAGCCCCGCAAATTTAGGATTTAGTGTGGGCTTGATAGTAGACTTACGAAATGCATTTATTTCGTATTGCGTATTGCATAATAATGCAAGAGCATCTTCCTGTTCAGTGTTTAGATCCATTCCATCCACCGACCTCGCAAATGCGGTAATTCCAGACGTGAGCAACTTCAGGATTTTTTGTAGCTTTATTTCCTGTGCTCTGATGCCTGGGCTTATATTACCCCAAATAGGCATGTTTACTATGGGCATATTAAGCGAGTTACAATTACTCGGCGCCTTGTACCTATTCATAGCTTCTGCAAGGACCTGATCCTGTAATTGGTGGTTCGTTAGAAAATCAATGGTGGCAGCCAGCTTGGGTTTGAGAGGTTGCCCCGAAGATTTGGGTAAAGAAAATTCGGTTGCCACATCCAATAGCTCCTCCTGAGGAATCTCAGGTGCCACAGGTTCGTGTACCAGAATGTCCTCTTCATCCCCTGGCTGTCTCAAACTGCCCATTGATGATGGGGATATATCCAATAACCCCCTGGAACTGGGAATTTCCTGCCGTTGACTCAGCTGCAGGATACGTTCTATCATCCTCTCCATTCGTTCGATGCATCCTTCATCGTATGTGAATGGGAGGTCAGAGCCCTCATGCCCGAAGGAACTTCTGAGGCTCCTATCACTGGCCCGTACCTCGTCGAGGTAATCTCGGTGCCGTGACATAAAGTCGCTGCCAGCCGCCTCAGCGGAGCTATGCAACTCCTGCGCGGATCTGCTGCTCATTCGCCTTCTTTTGGACGAGCTTGGTCCGCTTGCCTCAAAGGCCATACGCGGTGTGTAGTCGGTACCTGCCGCCGCAGCGTGGTGACCCGACATCCGCGCGGGCTTGCCGCCTGTCCTTCTCCTGGACACAGGCGACGTAGGGTCACGTCCTGCCTCTAATGGGGGGTGCGGTGACCGTGGTGAGACTCCACCTGCACAACTTCTGCTGGATCTGCTAGGTGGTGAGTCAATACTGGCCCTTCCTGGTCTGTCGGGTCTCGACAAATCACCAGTCCGCAGTCTTGCGGCTTCTGGTGAGTATTCTGCCCTGGTAGGGCTTGGCTGTTGAGCTCTATCCCTGGCTCTTCCACGAGTACCCGGGGAGAAAGGCCGTGCAGCAGCACGGGTAACCCGTTTGCTCATTTCAGCCAACGTCTCCCTTCCAGTAGGAGAGAAATAGAGTCAGGGTCTACCTGCTCAGGCGCCGTTCCAATTTGCTGTTCTGCGGGCTCACTGCTTGTACACAGCTGTGTCGGTGGGTCAGGTCCTGTAATCACAGGGCTGCCCGACTTTCGCGCCTTTTTCCCGGCCCAACTAGCGGGTGCTGTCGATGTAGAGAGCTCCGGGAATAGTGGTCAACGACTCCTTTCGGAAGTCCTGCGACCTGTACTCCTTCTATCCATAATCCCTGTGAACAAAAAATGATTCAACAACAGGGACAACCAGCTCAAGGTTGCCTATACTTACCTGAGCGGTCCTTATGAAGGGCTGGTGGTGAGCCGCGCTCCACCTCCAGCCGTCGACTGCAAATGCGAGCGACAATATGTCGCGCATGCGTGCTGGCGGGTTCTTCGCGAAGTCACTCACGTGACTCCGAAATGAAATCTTTATTGTCATTGTACAAGACAACTAAATTTTGTCGGAGCAGTCCTCCAGCTGCACAGGAATATGAGTATAAAAATATGTTAAAAAGACTATAAGCATATAGGAGTGAGTATGGGCGGGTGTGTGAGAGAGATGGGGGGGAGGAATCAGTGTGGGAGGGGGGTAGAGTTCAGTAGTGTCACAGCTCTATGGTAGAAGCTGTTTTTTATTCTTGTTGTGCGGGCACTCATTGTCCTGTATCGTCTTCCTGAGGGCAGGGGGGTAAAGAGGCAGTGTCCAGGGTGTGTGCTGTCTCTAATGATGCCCTTGAACTCCGGATGCAGCGGGTCCGGTATATGTCCTCAAGTCTTGCAAGAGCAAAGCACATTATAGTAAAAAGGATACCTTTGTATTGAATTTTCAGCATGGCTAATTTGTTGAGCGTATATCCAACTATGGGATATTAAGTATTTTATCCTTTATAAATAAAGATCATGTTCCTGGAACTATCCCATTCTTTTGTGGATCAATACGGTTCTCACTCTACCCAAGACTTTGTTGCTTTCAAAGTTCAGAGTTCAACTTAGTGGTAATTGACAAATAACAAATAAATTCAGGCAGCAAATGAACATAATTTTATGTAGCTGAGCAGACCTTATACACAGACAATACTCATCAATTATAGTAAAAAGGACACCTTTGTATTGAATTTTCAGCATGGCTAATTTGTTGAGCGTATATCCAACTATGGGATATTAAGTATTTTATCCTTTATAAATAAAGATCATGTTCCTGGAACTATCCCATTCTTTTGTGGATCAATACGGTTCTCACTCTGCCCAAGACTTTGTTGCTTTCAAAGTTCAGAGTTCAACTTAGTGGTAATTGACAAATAACAAATAAATTCAGGCAGCAAATGAACATAATTTTATGTAGCTGAGCAGACCTTATACACAGACAATACTCATCAATTTGTTGCTACAATCAACACAGCATTGGGAGTTTTAGGAGCTTGGTCACCCAGGGCATGATTTTGTTAGTAAATTGTGGTGTCTGAAGCAGGATATGGTTTCATAAGCAAGTAGAGTGTTCCATAAAGCCTGCTAGATGTACTGAAAATCAGAGCTATTATTAAAGTTTCCAAATTTAATACAAATAATGTACTGGTTAACCAAAGAGTAATGGTGAAGATGAATGATTAGATGTTAACAGTACAAACTCAGTGAAAGAGAAACAAGAGTTTATTCTTCTAATACAACTGTAGTACAAAGCACGGCACAAGAATCTCATCTAACTCAGTTTACCATCTCCCGATTGGTTAACATGTTTTCCTTGTGGCAGATACAGTTTTAGGAAACAAAACGGTTCTGCTTCCAGTTCTGCAGTGAGAATGAACAATCTAAGGTCAGTAGTTCTGTAAGGAAGCACACACTATCTCAGACAGCTGTTCACACACTCTCTTAATACTTACCACTATTGTCACTTTTCAGTTTATGACCTCGTCGGGGCTGTTCAACAATTGCCATGATAACAATAGATCAAAATAACAGTTTAGTTGACAAAAGAAGTTGGATCTGCGGAAGCCAGCACAGCCATGTTTAAACTAGCAGAGCTTCCAAGCAAGCAGGTTTTTTAAATAATATCGAAGGCTGCATGAAACATACTCTCACACACACAATGGGCTCAGATGATTGTTCACATTTTGATTTTATGATTTATGTAATTGTCCAAATGTTATTTAGAATAGCCTTAGTTTAACATATACATTAATGTTGACACACTGGTCAACCTAAGGAGTACCTTCAGCAACAGATTGGTTCCACCAAGATGCAGTACAGAATGCCACAGGAGATCCTTCTTCCCTGTGGCTAACAAAACTATACAACCCCCCCCCCACCCCATTCGGTGTTGGCGTGGACTGACTCCCCTTTCCCCCTCCCCCCCACCCCCCAATCTTTGCACATCCCCAATCCTTCCCACATCACTTTAATGTAATGTATCTTGTGCTTTTATGACTGTTGGCAGATCAATTTCCCTCCTGGGATGAATAAAGTTCTATCATATCGTATCGTACATCTAGGCTACAGGAATTAACTTAAACATGTTTTTGGAGTATTTGCTCTCTATCTCAAGAACGCTGGAATCCAAAAGTGAGGAAGCAATGTTTCATCTGTGCAGTGGAGTTTTGTGCATTGAATATCTAGAAATATATGTAAACTTTGGAATACGGACATCAGAGAATAATGCTAGAGATTAAAGGATTGTATCACAAGACCTAATTCAATAAACTTGTCCTTCGACCAAGCAATCCCTTTAGCTTAGAAAGACGGGAATGTTAAATGATAACATTTAAAGCTCAAGATTGGAGTTGTAATCTTATCAAAACTGTCAATGCTCACTTTCATGGCACAATGAACCTAATTTCTCTTTGATGTAATTGAATGTACAAATCCAGAAGTTGTTGTCAGTTGTCGCCTACTCCTTTGCATTAAAGCCTGTATAATGGAAATCCTTTTTGATGTTACGGCATTGACAAGAAATTCAACATTTTGCTATAAAATCCTCAATAGTGTTACATTTTGGTGAATTAGATCCAAGATATTATTAACACAACACTTCCCCACAGAGCTGTCGGGGGAGGCAAAGGGACAACTCCAGGACTGCTTGGAGTCTGTAGACTGGACAATGTTCAGGGACTCGGCAACGGACCTGAATGAATACGCCACAGTCGTTACAGATTTCATAAAGAAATGTGCGGAGGACTGTGTTGTGTAGTCCTAACAAAACCTTCCGAGTGTTTCCTAACCAGAAGCCTTGGATGAATCATGAGATCCGCATTCTTCTGAAGACCAGATCATGGGCATTCAGGTCTGGAGATGCAGAGATCTACAAGAAGTCCAGATACGACCTTGGTCAATTGTACATTTTTCCTCAAAATACCATCATTTTGGATACTTTATCTTTATTGAAGCTAATGACCGTGTTTTCCGTGGTTCTAGTTTGGTGTAAGATACGACAGAACTTTATTTATCCCAGGATAGAAATTGATCTGCCAACAATCATAAAACACAAAATGCATGAAACATGAGATTAAAGTGATGAGTGGAAAGTATTGGGGTGTACAAAGATTGGGGGGGGGAGTCAGTCCAACAAAGAAGATGGCACTGGCTACCACCGATTGGTAGAACATCTGCAGCATCTTACTGCAGATGTTGAAGGAGCGGAGCATTCTCAAAAAGTGTCCCTTATTGTACAGGGCCTCAACGTTCCTGGACTTTCCAGTTTACTGTCCAGGTACACTCCCAGGTATTTGTACTCCTTGTAAACTGCACATCCACACCATTGATGGAGACAGGGGACAGGGGTGTTCCTCTCCTCCTAAAGTCCACCACTAACTCCTTAGTCTTGTTGGTGTTGAGCTGCAGATGATTCAGCCCATGCCACTCAACAAAGTAGTTGACTACACCGCTGTATTCAGCTTCCCTCCCCTCACTGATGCAGCCCACAATTGCAGAGTCATCAGAAAATTTCTGAAGGTGGCAGGAGTCCGAGTTATATCTGAAGTCCGAGGTGTAGATGGTGTACAGGAAGGGAGAGGGAACTGTCTCCTGTGGGGCCCTGTGTTGCTCACTACCATGTCCGAGACACAGTTCTGTAGCCTAACATATTGTGGGCATCCAGTCAGGTAGTTGGTGATCCAGGACACCAATGGAACATCCACCCGCATCTTCGTCAGTTTGCTGGCTAGCAGTGCAGGCCGCGTTAAAAGAGACGTCAAAAATCATGACTCTCACAGTGCTTCCCGGCTAATGCAGGTGAGCATAGGAACGATGCAACAGGTGGATGTTGGCGTCCTCAACCCCCATCTTTGTTTGGTAAGCGAACTGCATGGGGTCCAGGTAGGGTTACAGCTGCAGCCGCAAGTGAGTAAGCCAGGGACTTCATGATGTGTGAAGTCAGTGCCCCAGGTCTGTAGTCATTGGAGGAGCTGGGGCATGTCCTCTTTGGTACTGGAACCAGGCAGAATGCCTCTCCAGGCTCAGGCTTAGATTGAACATAAACTGATGTACTCTGCACAACTGGCTGGCTGAGTACCCTAGGGCTGACACCATCGGAACCCGTGGCTTTGCCTGGGTGGAGGCTGCTCAGCTCATTCCTCACCTGCTCAGCCTTGATGGTAAGGCACGACAAAGAAAGGGCAGAGGAAGTGGACCAGGGGGATTGAGGGGCAGAGTCTGTTGGGGGACAGGGGTCGAGGGTCGGCAGAGGCCTCTCCATCAAATCTATTAAAAAACAGTTTTAGCTCGTTGTCCCAGTCCTGATAGCTTTCCCTCCCCTGGCCATTGGTCTTCTTGTAGCCTGTAATGCTCCTCACATCCTTCAGGTTGTTCTGCTGATGTTTCAGCTTCAGCTTCCTCCTTGCCCTGTCTCAGTCTTACCTTCAGGTCTCTCTGACCCTTCTTCGCTCTCGACCTGAAACGTCACCCATTCCTTCTCTCCAGAGATGCTGCCTGTTCTGCTGAGTTACTCCAGCATTTTGTTTCTATCGATTTACACCAGCATCTGCAGTTCTTTCCTACACAGTTACCTATCCCTGCATTGTCTGAGAGAAATATGTACAAAAATGAATGCAAAACACAGTTAAGGATCCTTTCATCCAACCTGTGATGCAGGATTCCCTTAAGCAACATGGAAGGAGCTCGCCAGATGATGAAATGCAAAAGTGGAAAAGAAAAGAAAATCATTACTGGATATAGCAAAATAAAAGCCGAAGCAAAAAGCGCTTATATTTCTGAGCATGGTGTAACCTAATAAATAAAAAATGAGATTCAAAGCCTTGGAGCCGTAAATTTGCTTTGCTGGAAATGATGGCATTTCAAAGGTCAGATTTAATCAGCTTTTATTATCCAAGAGGAGAACCCAAAGGGGCAAGTCATTCACACAATCTGTTAACACAATCACTAATAAATAACACATTGGAAATTTAAGTTTAAAATACCAATTTTATTCACTTTTGGACGTTTGTTCAGAGAGGGAATTAATTTTTTAAAAGGACCTGCTGAAAGCAGTTTTTTGTGCTATTAAGACATTTGCAAATTGAAAAATTGTCTCCACAACATAAAACAAATAGGAAATAAAATCGTAGCTGGAGAAGCATTTCAGCCCCTTAAGCCTGCTGTGCCATTCAATAACATTATAGCTAATTTTCTGGCCCAAAAATGTTTCACAACTTCTGATTCCTCTCATGACCTGAAACCTATTGATCCGAATTTTGAACGTATTCATTGACTGAGCTTTCACAGCCGATTGTGATAGAGACTTACCACACTGCGCATGAATTAATTTCTCTCACCTCAGTCTTAACATGCCTACCCCTTATTCATAGAATCATAGAGCACAAAAACAGGCTGAGATTGGAACCCTTGGTTCCAGACTCCTTAGCCACATGCAGGTACGGAAATCGCTATCAAAAAATGGGGGCGACACAATATCTTGGCGGCCGCACATGCTCACACAGGCGAGGCTTTGGCCGTGGACCCTGTGGAAGGTAACATCGGGAGCTGACCTGGTTGGTGGCCGACTCCGAACTCCAGCAACAGCAGCTTTGTCCGTCCCGAATCGTGGGGCTTGAATCGGCCCATTCACGGGGCCTTTCACAGGCCGGCGGGGGCTTCAACATCGGGAGCCTCGATCGCCTCGACGCAGCAGCTTGATTTTAAGCCGCGCCGGGTGCTGAAAGGCCCCCGCAAACAGACCGATTCTCCCCTTATAAAACGTCTGATAAAATCCGGATTACAAAACATGGGGGGGATTGTCTCTCAAAGCATGGGGGGATATGTGTCCCCCGTCCCCCCCAGGATTTCCGTCCATGGCCACATGAAATGCTTCTCTGTGTCATTGATGTACAGTGGATTCAGAAAGTATTCAGACCCCTTCACTTTTTCCACATTTTGTTACGCTACAGCCATATTCAATTCTTTTTTTTAATCATCATTCTACACACAATACTCCATAATAAAAAAACAAAAAAGTAATGAAAAATAAATTATTGACATATCACATTGACATAAATATTCAGACCCTTTGCTATGACACGCAAAATTGAACAGGTTCATCCTGTTTCCATTGATTATCCTTGAGATGTTTCTACAACTTTATTGGAGTCCACCAGTGGTAAATTAAATTGATTGTACATGATTTGGAAAGGCACACACCTGTCTATATAAGGTCCCACAGTTGACAGTGCATGTCAGAGCAAAAGCCAAGCCATGAAGACGAAGGAATTGTCCGCAGACCTCCAAGACAGGATTGTGTCGAGACACAGATCTGGGGAAGGATATAAAACAATCTCAGCAGCGTTGCAGGTCCCGAAGAGCACAGTGGCCTCCATCATTCTTAAATGGAAGAACTTTGGAACCACCAGGACTCTTCATAGAGCTGGCCGCCCGGCCAAACTGAGCAATCAGGGGAGAAGGGCCTTGGTCAGGGAGCCAATACCATACCTACAGTGAAGCATGGTGGTGGCAGCATCATGCTGTGAGGATGTTTTCCAGTGGCAGAAACTGGAAGATTAGCCAGGATTAAGGGAAAGATGAACGGAGCAAAGTACAGAGAGATACCTGATGAAAACCTGCTCCTCAGCGTTCTGGGCCTCAGACTGGGGCGGAGCTTCACCTTCCAACAGGGCAATGACCCTACGCACACAACCAAGACAACGCAGGAGTGACTTCATGACAAGTCTGTGAATGTCCTTGAGTGGCCCAGCCAGAGCCCGGACTTGAACCTGATCGAACATCTCTGGAGGGACCTGAAAATAGCTGTGCATCGACACTCCCCATCCAACCTGACAGAGCTTGAGAGGATCTGCAGAGAAGAATGGGAGAAATTACCTAAATACTGGTGTGCCAAGCTTGTAGCGTCATACCCAAGAAGATTTGAGGCTGTAATCGCTGCCAAAGGAGCCTGATCAAAGTGCTGAGTAAAGGGTCTGAATACTTTTGTAAATGTGATATTTCAGTTATTTCTTTTTAATTACTTTGCAAAAATTTCTAAACACCTGTTTTCACTTTTTTATTATGGGGGATTCTGTATAGATTGATGATAAAAAAAAGAATTAATTCCATTTTAGAATAAGGCTGTAACGCAACAAAATGTGGAAAGAGTGAAAGGGTCTGAATGCACTGGAGATTGTGAACAGTTTAGACCCAAACAACGATCTACCCCACCAGTCAGAATCTGCCATTCCACGAACCTATTTATTTCTACTCTTTCTTTCTAATTTGTTAACTCATTTTGACTCCGCACAAGCCTATTAAACCCAATTCCATGGACTCCAACTTTGTCATGCGAGTGACCTTATTGAAAGCATTTGGAAAATCCAAAGAGACTGTTCCACATCAATTGACTGACCGGCAAATTAATTCCATACTGATAATGTGGAAGCAACAAAGTTACAAATCTCCAGCACACTTAAAAATTAAATTGCCTGGCCAATCATACAAGTCATTTAAAATCACTGCCAAATGGAGGAGAGTGAACAGGTTCAGCACGTACAAAACCAAAGGAGATATGCAAGCAACTGAAGGACAAATAAACCAAATGGAATTTTCAATGCTGCAGACACCCAAAAAAATCAGCCACAGATAATTGATTAATGGCAAAAACAATTTGCAGTCAAGAATTATTGAAAAAAGGAAGTTCACAAAATGCTGCAAAGCTTAGAGATATTTCCCGTAACAGCAAATAAGAACTTGGTTCAGTAATAGATAAAGTGTGCTTTAGGAAAATGTAATGGGATATGGAGCATGTACAAATTATATAAGTTCTTCTTTGCATTGTGTATGGTACAGACATTGTGAGCCAAAGGACTTGTTCCTGTGCTGTACTCTTCTATTCTTGAAGCAGTTGTTGGAGGAGGATGAGAGGGCGAATGAGAGGAAAACAAATAGCAACTATTCAGACTGCGCTTTCAATGAATGCAATCTCACTTTTCCGTATGTTGAAGTCTGTTATTTGTAGCTATTATACCAGGTACTTGGAAATATTAAAATTAAATATGTGAAGACCATTTAATCTCTTCCATCTACGGGGGACCCGACTTTTTCCCTGTCAGGTCTCCGATGTCGTTGGGCCTAACATTGTGGAACCGGCGGCGACCTCCAACCGGAACCAACCTGAGGGCTCCAGTCTCGGAGCCTGCGGACTTGCCATCGCAGAGCTGGCTGATTTCGGAGCGGGAGGAGCTGTGGTGGCGCGCGGCTGCGACCCGACTTCGGAGCTTCGGAGGCTCACAGGTCCCTGGTGGGAGACCGCTTTTCGGAGCTCGGCAACTTCTCCCGCTGGAATCGCGGGGTTTAAATGACTAGGAGCGGGGCCTAACATCGCCCGGCGCGGCTTAACGGCCACGGGACTTACCATCGCCCACCGGGGGCTTTAACATCGGGAGCCCCAGTTGCCTCAACCCGTGGGAGAAGAACAAAGGGAAGAGATAAGACTTTTGCCTTCCTTCTCAGTGAGGAGGTGTTGGAGATTCACTGTGATGGATGTTTGTGTAAATTGTGTTAAGTGTGGGTCTTGGGTTTTTTTGTAATGTTAAGACTGTAGAAATGCAATTTTGTTCAGACCAAGCTGTTTGAAAGACAATAAAAGGCATTGTATTCTATATGACAATACTGCTTATTTGTATGCAATATTTTTTATGTAACATGCTGATTCATAATAATGTCAAATGTGACACACTCAGCGGGAATTTGTACAGTAAATGGCACAATCTTCATTCTTGTGATTCAAACCTGCTGATATAACCATGCACTAATACTATTAAATTAGTATTACAAGCAAAATAAGTATCAAATTCATGATTTAATGTTAATTTAGGGAGAATAATGAAATTAAGGGAATGACAAATCTTCTGGAACATATGGCGTTTCAAAGGGAGAGGATAATGTTGCAGATGGCCTAACTATAGGAAGTGTGTCCCCAGCTATTGCATCCATGTTTACAATTCTCCTAAAGGGCCAGTCCCACTGCGGGGACCTAAATTGCGAGTTTAGAAGAGTTTGCACTCGACTCAAACTCGCAGCATGGTCGACACGTGGTCCTAGGAGGTCTATGTAACTCTCCTTCATGCTCGAGAGAAGTTCCCGCATACTCGAGGCCTCAGTTTGGTCTAGGAGTATTTTTTAACATGCTGAAAATTTTCCGCGAGTAAAAATTGGTCGGCATGTTATTCGTAGGTAATCGAAGGCAATCCAAGGTAATCCAAGGTAGTTGAAGGTAATCGAAGGTGGTCGAAGATAGTCGTATATAGTGTTAGTATAGTCGAAGGTAGTTGAAGGTGGTCGTCTTCACTCTCCACGATTCAGTGTCCAATTTTCCCGAAGCTAGTCTTCAACATAGTCGAAGGAGGTCGAAGGAGATCGAAGGAGGTTCTCTACATATTCGTAGGAGGTTCTCTGCAGAGTCGAAGGAGGTCGTAGGAGGCGTTCTACTTCGGCGATACAACAAGGCCAGCGGGTGAAAGAGAGGGGACAAGAATGTCATACCATTCTGGGTGCTCAGCTCAGAAGTCCAATGTTCACCTCAGCAAGGGATTATACATCAGGAGAATCAGCTTCAGTAAGCAGTTCTTACCAAGATGCCGAGTGACACAAACTGCATTCATTTCATTTTGAAGGCACCATATGTCAATACAGATGTTTCACATCCATTTAGGCTGACACTTTCTGAATGCCCAGCTAGTATGAAACCATACCATGGATCCTCTGGAGAAGGCTTGTAGCATGCTACAAAGCAAATCATAATATTCAATGTGATCTATGATATAATACAAGATCAGCTCTTCCTTACTGCTGTGAAGCAGATGTTGGAGGAGGATGAGAAGGAGAATGAGAGGAATACAAAGAGCAACTAATCAGACTGTGCTTTCAATGAATACAATCCCAATTCTCATTTCACATAATTGCTGCTTCTTTCTATTGATGACCATCACAGAGTTCACTTCATCATAGAGTCATAGAGTGATACAATGTGGAAACAGGCTCTTCGGCCCAACTTGCCCACAACAGCCAACATGTCCCAGCTACACTAGTCCCACCTACCTGCGTTTGGTCCATATCCCTTCAAACCTGTTCTATCCATGTACCTGTCTAACTGCCTCTTAAATGTTGGGATTGTCCCTGCCTCGACAACCTCCCCTGGAAGCTTGTTCCATACACCCACCACCCTTTGTGTGAAAAGGTTACCCCTCAGATTTCTGTTAAATCTTTTCCCCTTCACCTTAAACCTATGTCCTCTGGTCCTCAATTCAACTTCTCTGGGAAGAGACTCTGTGCATCTACCCGATCTATTCCTCTCGTGATTTTATAGACCTCTATAAGATCACCCCTCATCTTCCAAGGAATAGAGTTCCAGCCTATCCAACCACTCCCTATAGCTCACACCCTCTAGTCCAGGCAACATCCTTGTAAATCTTCTCTGTACCCTTTCCAGCTTGACAACCTCTTTCCTATAACATGGTGCCCAGAACTAAACACAATACTCTAGATGCGGTCTCACCAATGTCTTATACAACTACAACATGACCTCCCAACTTCTATACACAATACTGATGAAGGCCAATGTACCAAAATCCTTTTTGACCACCTGATTTACCTGCGACTTGCCCATCAAGGAACCATGCACCTGCACTCCTAGATCCCTCTGCTCTACAACACTCCCCTACCATTCACTGTGTAGGTCCTGCCCATGTTAGACGTCCTGCAATTCAACACCTCACATTTCTTTGTATTAAATTCCATCAACCATTCCTCAGCCCACCTGACCAATCAGCCCACCTGCTGCAATTTTTCACAACCTTCTTCACTATCTGCAAAACCTCCCACTTTTGTAACATCACCAAACTTGCTAATCTTGCCCTGTATGTTCTCATCCAAATCATCGATGTGGATGACAAACAGTAACGGGCCCTGCACTGAACCCTGAGGCACACCACTGGTCACACGCCTCCAGTCTAAGAGCAACCGTCCACCGTCACCCTCTGCTTCCTTCCATGAAGGCAATTGTTTATTCATTCAGCTATCTTTCCTTGGATGTCATGCGATCTAACCCTCCAGAGCAGCCTACCACGTGGAACCTTGTGAAATGCCTTACTGAAATCCATGTATACAACATCCACAGCACTGCCCTCATCGATCTTTTTTGTCACGTCTTCAAAAAACTGGCTCAGAGCCAGTATTTCAAAACACATCTACATATTCAACTGTGCCAAAAAGATTTATCAAACTGATTAACATCATGTGTTTCTGCAACGCCTGAATTCCTCTGTTCTTATGCTCTGAGCCAGTTTCCTCCAATTACAGAGGATGCAAATATATTTGGACATTGACCTGAATCATGTTTCACACTGCATGAGTTGCAGCAATCTGGATTCACAGAGTGCCTAGCAAGCAACAGCAAACCTTCGGGCAGAGATTGAATAACAAGATCCAGAAGCTGAGACATGATAGTAATTTCATGCATGGAAATCACCGCAGCACCACCACTCCCCTCAGGTGGCACCTTAATGATTCTAGTCATATGAAGGATTGGGATTGCTGAAGTACTTAGATCCTTTAGAACACTGATATCCTGTTCCACAAAGTATGTCAAACATTGGCTGATTTTAACGTGCTGCATTATAGAACATACAACAGCACAGCACAACCACAGGCCCTTCGACCCACAATGTGTATGCTAAGATATCAACATGAGAAGCTCTCTTTGATGATTGGATCTGCATGTGTTGAAATGGAGTTGGCTTCCACTCCCATACAGGGACGGATGGGCTCCGTGGCCTCATGTATTCCTTTGAAGCATTACTGGTATGCTTACTAGGGCTGCGAACACACCCAGCATTTTGTTTTGTACATCCCTCAGCCTTTGCTTGCATGCTGCCTCTTCCAAGTCGTTTGAAGGCTATTTGGTGCTCTGGAAAGACTTGGACAATGCAGCTCCTGTTTCATTGAGACACATTGAACTAGCCATCCTCTTACTAAATTGGACCCTATAAACATGTATGAAGATAATCAGCAGCCAGCTGGTCATTTAAATCATGATCCCGAGCAAGAAGCATGAATATGCATTGCATGGTCTGCACCAGGTTGAAAGTGCCCAGGTTGGTCATGGATTCTTATCCTGCAACCTGTTTTCAGTGCAAGTTTAGTAATCCCAGCATCACAGTGTCCCCTTTCCTTTAACTTTGCTAAAAATATACATAGGCTTTCCTCCCTGTAGCAGGACAGTTGTTAAAACAGAATTAATAGACAATAGACAACAGACAATAGGAGCAGGAGTAGGCCATTCAGCCCTTCAAGCCAGCACCGCCATTCAATGTGAGCATGGCTGATCATCCCCAATCAGTACCCCGTTCCTGCCTTCTCCCCATATCCCCTGACTCCGCTATCTTTAAGAACCCTATCTAGCTCTCTCTTGAAAGTATCCAGAGAACCGGCCTCCACCGCCCTCTGAGGCAGAGAATTCCACAGACTCACAACTCTCTGTGAAAAAGTGTTTCTCCAATCTAAACGGCTTACCCCATATTCTTAAATTGAGGCCCTGGTTCTGGACTCCCCTAACATCGGGACCATGTTTCCTGCCTCTAGCCTCTGTCCAAACCGTTAAGAATCTTACATGTTTCAATAAGATTCCCACTCATCCTTCTAAATTCCAGAGTATACAAGCCCAGCCGCTCCATTCTCTCAGCATATGACAGTCCCGCCATCCCGAGAATTAACCTTGTGAACTTACGCTGCACTCCCTCAATAGCAAGAATGTCCTTCCTCAAATTAGGGAACCAAAACTGCACACAATAATCGCTATAATTAGTGGAAAAGTCATACAAAAGGGCTCATGAATAAAGTCAGACAATTTAATCTGATCTACATGTGGTCATGGTGTACTGAGATAAAAGTTTAAGTTACGGAGATACATTAGCATAGTGCCACATAATTAAAATGTGCTTTATATAAATTGTGCGAAGAATTTGTCTTTTGCGGTTCATTATTTTCTGAAAGAACTTTAAATGTTCGTTCAAAACATCTTCGTAAATTGCTGTCAGTTCAGTTTAGTTTATTGTCACGTGTACCAGGGTACAATGAAAAGATTTTGTTGCGTGCTAATCAGTCAGCAGAAAGACAATATATGATTGCAATGGATCCATTTACAGTGTATAGATACATGATAAGGGAATAGCGTTTAGTGCAAGGTAAAGCCTGCAAAGTCAACTGTACTGCATGTTCTGTGAGAAAGTAAAAATATATTCAGGTCTCAGTATTCAAATAAACATCAAAACAGTCAGTCCATATTAATTTACTGTGAAATTAACTACTTGCCCAAATGTGATGTTCGACTCATCCATGCACAATAATGATTCAAGAAATTGGGGTCACATGAGTAAAGCAATACTTTCTTTGAAGTGCTAAATACGCTTGAAAGAAGAAAGACGGTTTCTTTCTTCAGAAAGTGTAATTTTTTTTTCAAAATGATGAACAGCTACCTTAATTAACAATGAAATTGTGGTGATTAATAGCAGGTATTTTCTCTCGAGGGGAAAATGAAAATCAACACTGCATTTTGAGAAGCTCATGATATTTGCTATAAGACGTGTAAATGGGTATTGAATAGCAAGTATTATCATTGCAGGTAGTACATTACTGATGGAGGATTTGGATTTTATTGCCTCATTTTATTTCATGCCATTGTCTCTGAAGGACAGTGTTTACTACAGAATGCAGAGCGAGACGCAAGATACCCTTCAAAATGACCTCTCGCTATCTTTTAGAAATAAATCCATTTATTCTTGTTCTTTCAACATAAATAATCAAAAGGAAAAGAACATTATGATAGACAAAATAGATTCTAATCCCTTTGGGTTATATGGCAGAAAATAACTATGGTGTAGATTCAGATTTCAGAAACTGAAGAATCACAGTTAAAATTGGACTTTTTTGCCTTCCATCATAGTGAGGAATGTGGGGAATCCATTGTGGTGGATGTTTATGTTAACGTTTATGCAGTTGTGTGTCTTGTTACTTTTTTTTCGTATGGTTCTATGATAATTCACATATCACAGTACCTTAATTAATACATGTGACAATAAAAGACCTTTGAAACCTTTGAAAATAAAATTACCTTGCCTTTATTTTTCTACCACAAAATCCACTGAAAATTATAATTGTTTCTAATTTCACCCATGTAACGTGTAAGCATTATTTCATAATATATAGAGAAGAGTATTTACATTACAAGTTAATTTATTACTATGGCATACATTAGCAATCTGTACACTGCAGGTCAAGTTCAGTCAATGAAATGCTTAACACATTAATATACTTCTCCCTAGTTGGAACTGAAGATAGTGGCCTCGCTTCACACTCAAAGTGTTCCCTTCAATTCCCACCCATTATTTGGCAACGTTTGTACTTTATCATTTCAGATTGCAAACATCATAATTTTTTCCCATTGATATTTGAGACAATTACACCACTGAAGTCAATGTCTCAAATACTTTGTTAAAGAAGGAACTGCAGATGCTGGAGAATCGAGGGGTACACAAAAAGCTGGAGAAACTCAGCGGGTGCAGCAGCATCTAAGGAGCGAAGGAGATAGGCGACGTTTCAGGTCGAGACCCTTCTTCAGACTAGGGTCTCGACCCGAAACGTCGCCTATCTCCTTCGCTCCTTAGATACTGCTGCACCCGCTGAGTCTCAAATACTTTCATGGTTCTGACACTATCTGCATTCTCAGTTCAGGAACTGAGAGCCAATATTATAAGAAAAGGCAGTCAGATGTGGAGGTCATGCTTTTGACTACCAATGAGGAGGTAATATTTTTAACTCTGCAGAGATCAATGACAAAAAAATCAAAAAAGAGGCAGAAGCAGAAGAAGAGCCTTGGTTCATTGAATGGTCAGTTTCCTAAGTGAAGCTATTCATCACTAACAGTGCTCTCCACGTGAAAAATGGCCCAAGCAGACTCCAGAAAAGGCTCCAATGCAACACAATGTATATTATTCCATAAAATATTTGGGATAGTTGGCAGGTTGGGAATCGAGGAGGCTGCTTTGTTCTCGATGGTTTGAACATCTTGAGTGTTGTTGATGCTGCGCTGATCCAGGCAAGGGACGATTACTCCATCATGTGCCTTAGACCTTAGCAGATAGCCTTTAGGGATTCTGAAGGTGATCAGTCACATAGGATCCAAGCCCTGTTCCTTTGCCGTAATATTTATATGGCATCTCCAGCTCTCTCAGTTTTTATTTCAGATTTCCAGCTTCTGTTGTTTTCTTGCATTCTGAATAATGTAATTATTTTTCTGTTTTAAAGCAGCATGTTCATTTGGCAGTTGAGATACATTTATAAGAAAGAGAAATACAAATGTTACCTCCTCAGGCTGTATGCTCATTTTAAAAATGTTGGCTGATCAATATATTAATGAATTCTGACTATTACAAATAGAAATGGTTTTGTTGTTCTGTGTGCACGAGGTGAGATGACATTCATTGGCTTTTACTAATAAAAACTGCATTGTGCCAAGCCTCAATATATTTCCCCTAGACACTGTAGATTACTCTTTTAAATATTTCCACCGCTGTTATATTTCTTTAGTTGTCAGCATCCATTCTCGTTTATTTTCCTTGCTGCATTTTTTTTCCCTGAGCATTGGCTCTTTCCTCATGTATTACTTTGTATTTTGCTGCACATGTGACCTGCTCAGTCTTCATCTTAAACATTAGTTTGCAACTGCTATTGGCCAGATACTCCCCATCGTTTGCTTTTCTTATATATTAGGTATGTTACAAAACTTACCTTGCGCAGCGCTGCACTTCTGCCGCTCCCCGTGTGCGCGACTTTCGCGCCTTGCAGAGGGGGGCGGGCTTAAAGTGCCGTTTTTCCACAGGCCTGGATAATCGATGAATGTCGGGCGATTTCGTTGCTGAAGAAAAATCGCTCCGACATTTCATGAATGGTGGTATTTTTAAATTACTCTAGATTATTTATTAACTAGAGTAATTTAAAAATCACCTTCAAAAGCCGTGACCGCAGACAACCGAAAGCATTTTGTGTAGGGGAGAAAAAAAGGTAAATACTTTATTTTTATTTTAAAAGTTGGTTTTTCGGGAGGCATTAATAATATTTTTATGTTGCGAAATGGGGTCCCCAAAAAATGTATGAACCCCGAGTATTTTTCCCCCCGACTTCACCGCTAACCGCAACGTTCTAATCCACCGCATCCCACTAAAACCCACTCGCTAGTTGATTTAAATGGCCATTAATTTACAGGCATAAAACACTAAATTCCTTCCATTTGGCCCAGAAATTCATGAAAATGAGATTTAAAAATTATGTTATATTGTGGATTATTGTGTGAATGTTATTTGGACACTTAGGCAATTTAAAAAAAGTTTATATTTTCTTAAGAAATTGATAGATGTTTAGATCTACTCATTGAATTTTGTAATTAGCTACAATTAGATAACTAACTAATTATATGGTTTAATTTCAGGTAATCCAAGTAAGATTGTTTAATATTTGTTTCAGAATGCTTCAATCTATAATAACTGAAAATTTCATTGAGTTCTCTTAATTTTTAAGAATGTTATGGACTTTTAACTTTTCCAGATCACAGCTTTTGAGTTAAGTCAATTGAAAGGCAATGGGAAGCAAGATGCTCATTTCCAAGTATGAAAATGGCCATAACTTTCTTAATACTGAAGATATGAAAGTAAATTAGGTGTCAAATTAAACTTCTTTTTATGCTTTATCTGATGGGATAAATTGCAGACTTGATTTTTAAAATCTCAAAATTTTGTAACATTGCTATATATATGTTGGTCCATTTCCTATTACTGTGTAGAGTTGGTTTGTACATTGGGCTTTCTGCTCACTGGGTGAGAAAAGTATTCTGCACAAAATCTGAAGCCAGATTACCTGGATCATTTTGATGACTTTTTTTGTTTTTGGGAGGTTTTTTTTGGGGGGGGGGGAGGGGGAAACACACACACAATGTATCCTACAATTATTATTCTACATTCTTCACTCAACGCACACCTGCTTAATATTTCCTCCTCCATCATCTTTTCTCTGTTTGATAATCTGTAGTATTATTGGGTCCAATTTCAATGGAATGTTTCCACCATTTTAACATTATTACCCTATACATAACATTAACAGTCTGTTATATTGTATTTCAAAACGAAATACACCTTTGACTGCACAGGCTTAGGTAAAAGGATTGCTCCTACAATGCACTGAGTGATCTATAGAAGGGACCAAACACTGGCAAAATCATAGCACCACCCAATAAAAATTAATCAACAACAAACTGAAATTAGTTGAAGATTCCAGCTGTAAATAATGGCAACATGGAATTCTTCCAGCTTCTAAATGCAAGATTCGTTGTGTAGGATTGACTGAACGTTGGAAGTGAAGAACTCCAAATATGTTTTAATGGTCTTAAATCAACTTTTATACAAACCAATTTCACTTCACCTGGGTCACCAATGTGTGCATGGTTTGAATGTTCTTTTACAAATAATTCTGCAAGTTACTTCAATTCGTCAAAAATAACTTCAAGATTCAATATCAGAATATGCATCAAAATCCAAAGTGAAATCCAAAAACGATATTATCGCCGAATCAAATCCTTAACATTTTCACATATTACTCGACCTAACTGGTCAATCTTTAAACTGTCTGAAGAATCTTTAAAGAGTCTGAAGAAGGGTTTTGACCCGAAATGTTGCCTATTTCCTTCACTCCATAGATGCTGCCTCACCCGCTGAGTTTCGCCAGCATTTTTGTCTACTAATCTTTAAACTCATGTTTATTGCAGTGGGCACATTTGCAAATTGAAATGTTTATTTCCAAAAATCTGTTGAAGTTACAAATAAAGATATGAAACAAAATCACCATAATTTTTGTGTGAGTAGAACACTTTGATGGAGTGGCCACTTCCCAGAATACATTAAAAATGACATAAAATGAATGTAATGAACATGCTGAACCAACATGAACAAAATTATTTTACCTTAACAGCTGTATACAAAAGATAACTTCACCTATATTCAATAGTGACTGGCAAACTGCTGTAAATTTAAACGGTGTCTGGTCAGTTAATATTTTATTTTGAATTAAGATGGAGTTGTTATTTAGTGCTGCTTTTTCACTGTCAGAAACAAAGCATGCATTCAATCACCTCTTAAATATGCAATTCGTCACCACGATATCTATCTGACACTCTGAACAAAGTAGATACAGAGACTGATGCAATCCAGATAGTTGTAAAACAGACTGTTGAAGCAGTATGCAGTAAGTGTGTGTAATCGCACCACAACAGACTTTGTGACAGGATGATAAGGGTAGAAACAAAGAGCAGTACTGGCTGATATTAGAATATATGTGAAGCTGCAAGGAATACTCATTGTGGCTAAATGGATATCTTATGCAGAGAAAAGACTGTCTGCACTGGCCCAGATAAAATGAGAGCAATTTGCTCAAAAATACAAAGGTTGCTTAAGTTGAAGCGACTAAGTATTGCTTCCATTTTTGATTGATGCCATGCAGTTATCACTTTAGTTTACACTTTAGTTTATAATGCACATTATGATGTGCATTATCAGTTAATCCCAATGTATATCCCATTTTATGTCAGACAATATGGGGACAACGTAAGAGAAAATTTGCATCATATTATAATTTTAATCGTGAAAAAAGCCTGTCCAAATAAATAAATATGTCCTTCTAAGATCGGTAAGCTTTTGAAAAGCAAACCCCGATAAAGTCATTCTTTGAGAAAGTCTGAACATGATGTTGCAATTCGTGCTTACGTAGCCTCTAAAAATGAATTTTCACTAAAAAAGTGAATTATTTGGAACTAAAACAATTCTACATTCTACACTGGAGCGTTCACCCGACTCCAGAGTTCCATCTTTCCGGCAAGAGGGCCTGAAAACATCAGCTTGGCTGCGGAGGTCACAAATAGGCCCCGACCTCGGGTGATCACAGAGGAAGAGGACAGAACTTTCTGATGCCTTTCCCCACAGTGGAAAACGTTGATTCTGTTGTGGGGGGACGTTCATGTTGAATTCTATAATGTGTTGTGTCATTTTTCTTTAAAAAAAAAATTCTATGTTAAGCATTTTGGTTTCAATGCGAGTTGATTTAAACGTGCTATATAAATAAAATTTACATACTTACATTCCCCATGTAATTGCCCTTTCAAAAAAAATGGTGCCTCATCCACAGAGTACAGTAGAAAAACACTGGTTCTTTCTGGCTGTTAGATTTATCTGTTAAATGTCCACTTACTATTGAGGCAAAATATAATATACCTTGTTCCTGTGGTATTCTGTTTGTTAAATTTTACATAGCTTTCTTTCCTTCATTTTACAAAAGTAGTGCAGTTGTACAGAGCCCTAGTGAGACCACACCTGGATTATTGTGTGCAGTTTTGGTCCCCTAATTTGAGGAAGGCCATTCTTGCCATTGAGGGAGTGCAGCGAAGGTTTACAAGGTTAATTCCCGGGATGGCGGGACTGTCATATGCTGAGAGAATGAAGCAGCTGGGCTTGTACACTCTGGAGTTTAGAAGGATGAGAGGGAATCTCATTGAAACATATTAGATTGTTAAGGGTTTTGACACGCTAGAGGCAGGAAACATGTTACGATGTTGGGGGCGTAGCCATTTAGAACTGAGGCGAGAAAACACTTTTTCTCACAGAGAGTGGCAAGTCTGTGGAATTCTCTGCCTCAGAGTGCAGTGGAGGCAGGTTCTCTGGATGCTTTCAAGAGAGAGCTAGTAGGGCTTTTAAAAATAGCAGAGTCAGTGGATGGGGAGAAGGCAGGAATGGGGGTACTGATTGGGGATGATCAGCCATGATCATATTGAATGGCAGTGCTGCTTGAAGGGACGAATGGCCTAATCCTGCACCTATTGTCTATTGTCCATTGAGTCTTATGCTGTGCAGGTTCAGAGGCCAACAGTAAAGTAGCACGTCTCCCAATAGCCAAGATTGTGAGTGTCAATGTGCTGATTCATAGAGTGATACAGTGTGGAAATAGGCTCGTCAGCCCAATTTGCCCACACCAGCCAACATGTCCCAGCTATTGAGCATTTAGTCCATATACCCCTCCAGACTTGTCCTATCCATGTACCTGTCTAAACTGTTTCTTATAGTCCCTGCCTCAACTACCTCTGCTAGCAGCTTGTTCCATACACCCACCACCATTTGTGTGAAAAGGTTACCCCTCAGATTTTTCTCTTTCTCAATCTTTTCCCCTTCACCTTAAACCTATGTCCTCTAGTCCTCGATTCATCTACTCTGGGCAAGAGACTTTGTGCATCTACTCGATCTATTCCTCTCATGATTTTACACATCTCTATAAGATCGCCCCTCATCCTCTTGCACTCCAAGGAATAGGGTCCCAGCCTATTCAACCTCTCGTGATCTATGTGATCTACAAAGTTCAAACTGGACGCCAAGTAGCTTCTTCGCTTTGCATATATGTCCATGTTTTGGGAGTAGGTCAAGTAACGGTATGTCAAGAAAGGTTTTGTAGAAGGAATGTAATACGTTTTATATGAGTTAATATGAGTCTGCAATGCACCATCAGCAGAAGTAGGACCGTCAGGTTCAACTATGGTGTGCACAAGGAAGCTCTAAGTATCTACTTAGAAAAGAAATTTAGGGCAAAGATAGACACCAAAAGCTGGAGTGACTCAGTGGGACATGCAGCATCTCTGGAGAGAAGAAATAGGTCACGTTTCAGGTCAAGACCCTTCTTCAGACTGGGCTGTGGGGGTAGGGAAGGTTAGTAGCAGCACCCACATTACTCTTATATACAGCTGGTTTGGATTGAATGGGATAAGTGGCCTGTTTCCATGTTTTCAAAGTTCTATCATTTTATATTTCACTAATTTATTTTTAAATTCTTACATTTGTAATATGAAACATAGAACGGTATAGCACATGAACAGGCCCGAAAGCCACAAAGTCTGTGCCGAGCATGATGGCAAGACCGTCTCTTATCTACCTGCACATAATCTATATTCCTCCGTTCCCTACATTTCAATCTAAAAGTCTCTTAAATCCCACTATCGTCTTTAACTCCATCATCACCCCAGGCAGTGTGTGCCAGACATCCAATCAATCTTGAATTATAAAATTTAACAAAACATATAATCTAATGTTCTAATCCGGCAATGTTTTTTTAAATGAAATACACAACTTTTTTGTTCACAGCCCTGCAATCTCGGTACCATCTGCAAACTTACTAACCAACCCATCCATATTTATGTCCAACTCATTTATCACAAATAGCAAAGGTCTCAGCACAGATCCCTGCAGAACTCCACTGTTACAGACCTCCAGCCTGAACATTGTCCTTCCACCACAACCCGCTGTCTTCAATCAGTAAACCAGTTAGGAAACCATATGACCAAGTAACTGTTAACACAATGCATCTTAATCTTCAATAAATTCAAAATGCAGATTTCGTAAACTTTTTCCATTTCTCGTTGTAAATGGGTACAGAATAGTCATACTTACCAAGTTTATCTCAATGCATTAAATGCAGTTATCAGTCACTCATTTAGAAAAACTAACAAATAATAATTGAAATAAAATATCACTTGATGTTACACAACTTTTAATGAGTGACTAGACTAAGTGGGACCCGGTGGGTCCCATGTTCACACGGGAGGGCTGGTCCCCCAACACAATATTCCAACTCTCCACCAATTCCAAAATTGGTGGCCAGTGGAGGGGGGGGGGGGGGTTCTGGATCACTAGTATGGGTGTTGTGGGCCAAAGGGACTGGTTCCCAGAGAGCTAGAATGGACATTGTGGGCTGAATGGATTCTTGGGCTGGCAGCTCAGCCACTCAGGTCTGGTGGGCTGGCAGCTCAGTCACTCAGGCCTGGTGGGCTGGCAGCTCAGTCACTCAGGCCTGGTGGGCTGGCAGCTCAGTCACTCAGGCCTTGTGGGCTGGCAGCTTAGAAACTGTCAGAAATTCTGCCCAAAACAGGTGAGAGACTCTGTGAGAGAGAAGGGGGAGAGGGTAGAGAATCAATTTTAGACATTGTTCATCTTTTTCTGCAGATCACAGCAATGAAGGAGGAAAGTCTATCCTGGCCTGGGTCTCAGAGGGAGCCAATAAAGGGAGGGAGAAAAATACTGGGGTCGGGCTTAATACTTGCAGTGGGAATACTTATTGATGGGCCGAAGAAACTACTCTTGGGCTGAAGGGGCTCTTTAAAAAAAAATGTCAGTGAAATCGCAGTGAAAGGCACTTTTTCTGGACTTTCCTGGCCTGCCACAGGCCGTTTGGGCCAAAATGTTCCTCCTGGGCTACTATGGGGATTTTGGGCAAGGGGACTGGTTTCTCGGCTAATAGGGGGCTTGTGGGCAGAGATTAATGATTTCAGGCAGGCCAAACAACTCATTTCATTTCATTTGCATTTCAATTTGAAGCGCAGGGCAGGCCAAACAACTCATTTCATTTATTTCATTTCATTTCATTTTCATTTCCATTGCAGTTTCAAGCACAGGGCAGGACAAACAGCTCATTGCATTTTCATTTCATTTCCATTTCCACTGCAGTTTCAAGCACAGGGCAGGTCAAACAGCTCTTTGCATTTTCATTTCATTTCCATCTCAATTTCCATTGCAGTTTCAAGCACAGGGCAAGCCAAACAGCTCATTGCGTTTTCATTTCATTTCCATTTCCATTGCAGTTTCAAGCACGGTGCAGGCCAAACAACTCATTTCATTTTCATTAAGGGCTAACAAATCATTTATTGCAAGTACATTGCAGACTCATAGTTCAGTTGATTCACAGCTAAGAAACACAGTTGTGGCCTCTTCCTCGCGATCTTCCAGAGTGACTGACTCACATCCAGGCATCTGGGGTTTTGTAGTCCTGCCCCCCCCCAGAATAGGCTGTGGGCCGAGGAGCTTTATTCCAATGTTTTGTGACCCAAGTCACAGAACTACATGAAATGCTCACATATTGTGTATAAATATTATATAAATCATCAACTGAAACTCGCCAAGATCAAGACTTGTACATTTTAATTAAATTAGAGAAAAAACGAAAAAAATGTTCAGGTATTTTTAGTCCAATCAAATCACGTTTAACATTGAGTTGGCTAATCACGCGCTTTGTTTCAGGCTAGCTAGGCATCATGGCTGAGGGGACTTAACTGATGCCTGTTTTACTGGAGATTCAGGTGAAGGTTCTTTCTAGTTCTGTGGAATACATGTCGTGGAAAGTTGCACCGGGGTAATTGAATTTAGTGAGAAAAGCAGTAAGAAGTCTGAAGAATGTGCAGCTAAGTGGATAGGAGTGGAAGAAAGTCTTGAAAGCAAAGTCGCTGCTGAGATGCTGCAACACAAAGTTGAAACCAGTCAAACTTTGTGAATCAACTGCAAGGTAAGATCTAAAGTATGAATTTATGAAAATTCATACAGATACACGTTTGACAGGTATACACACACACACAAACTACAGATACTCAAACAATGCAACACAGGGTTATTTTAGATTAAAGGTAATAACCCTAATTTGCAAAGGCACCATCAGGGGTCGCTAACATAAATATAGGCTCATCGTAGCTTAAAATGAATACTCATCGAGTAAACATCAGAGCATTCGATTCTTGGTCAGGATGTGACATTTACATCAGAAATAAGACGGGTCTCTTACAGGTCTGTCACCCAGCCTGGCCTTGCCCCAGTCCCACTATGGCTGTTATCCCCACTCTCCCCACTATGGCAGTCAGTGGGGTTCAGTAAACGGCAGAACCCAGGGATCTGTCCTGATCCTTTAATTAGGCAGATTCGTGAGCCCTTAAAACCCGGGACCTCACAGGGACCAAAAGGGGTCACAGTCTAAGGATAAGGGAGAATTCCTTTAGGACCGAGATGAGGAAAACATTCTTTACACAGAGAGTGGTGAGTCTCTGGAATTCTCTGCCACTAGTTGAGGCCAGTTCATTGGCTATATTTAAGAGGGCGTTAGATGTGGCACTTGTGGCTAAAGGGATCAGGGGGTATAGAGAGAAGGCAGGTACGGGATACTGAGTTGGATGATCAGCCATGATCACATTGAATGGCGGTGCAGGCTCGAAGGGCCGTATGACCTACTCCTGCACCTATTTTTCTATGTTTCTATGTTTCTATGGGACCTCTGCTGCAGTCTCATTACATTTCCTATTAAAGCGACTGGAAGATGCCTTGCAGGACTGTCCCCCAGCCTGGCACTGCCGCAGTCCCACTATGGCCGTGACCCCCACTCTGCACACTGGCAATCAGTGGGGTTCAGTAAAGGGAGGAACCCACAGGAACTGCCCTCACCCATTATTTAGGCTGGTTCAGAAGCAGGACCTCTGCGACAGTGTCATTAAAAAACACTCACAATTATATTCATATTATTTTTATATAATATAATTATACTTAATTATATATGATTACAGTCATAAAGTCATATATATATTGACGTATATATACATATATTATTATACCTATATATATAGGTATAATATATGGTTTAAATGGACTGCAACATGGAAATAGGCTGTCCATGGTGTAATATAGGCGTTGGCCACTAGATGGCGCTTACTTTCCCGATCTCATTTTCTACTTAGTTTAATTAATTAATGTGCAATGTTTGGCACTGGCAGGTTATGACATCCTTCTTACTTATATTTCATCTAAATCTGTGGAAAAATTCATGTAGTTCTGTGACCTGGGTCACGAAAACTGATTTCTAGACACATTCGTGATGCTCGGCCCACAGCCTAGAGGGGGCGTTACCTTAGTCATTGTGATTGACAGGTGAGAGGACCAGTCAGCTGATCTCAAGAGTTTTTAAACACATAACTTTTTTATTTTTAATCGATCGGAAAAATCCTCAGGGCTGCCTCAGCGGAGTAGGACTGTGAGTAAAATGGCCAACAATCATAGCGATATTGGGTAGTGTTTTTTTTTTAATCAATATACAGCGCAGACACTAAGTGGTAAAGATGAGACTTTTAGCTATATAGATGGTACTGCAACATATTTTGTACGGAACCTTACAGAACAGAGAAACAAAGCTGGAAGTCAAATAAAACAAAAGAGTTTCAATTGGACTGAACCAATTACATCAAGATGATTGTTAGATGTAAAAAAGCTGACATATTTCAACCCATTTTCTTCAAAAATGTGTACGTCTCCTCACAAAAGCTAATGACTGCTTTTAAAGAATAAAAGCATGAATCAAATACAAGAAACTAATGGTGGTTGTCACTTCTGAATAAATAACTGACATTTTTCCATAGACCTCTGTGAAAAACAACATAATTAATAAGTGAATAATCAAGGTGTCACAGTATTTTTACAATATTGCTGACACTTTTAGTATTGAGAAATATTTTTCAGCTTCTGTTTTCCCTCATGGCACCACATTGCGCAATTGTTTCAAACACACAACTGGTGTATACCATTTATTTAATCTCCAATTACGTAGTTTCCAATCAATAGGGCCATCTGAACACTGCTATTATGTGAATCGTCCCAAAAATCATAACCAATTACTACCACATTAAGAGATGCCATTGCATCATTAATGGACATGGAATGGAACATGGAAAACTTTATTGTCATTCAGACCTTGCAGTCGGAACGAAATTTTGTTGCCTGCAGTCATACATATAGTAAATAACAAGACACACAATAAACACATATTTAACATCCACCACAGTGAGTTCACCAGACACCTCCTCACTGTGATGGAAGGCAAAAAATCTTGTCTTTGTCTCTTCCCTTCTTGTTCTTCCTCTTCCTCTGCGCTGAGGCGACCCGGGCCTCCGATGTTGTGACCGCACCGGGTGATGTAAATATGTCCCGCAGGTGAACCGCGCTCCGCGAGCGGGCCGGTTCAACTCTGCAGCCCGGGGCGGTCAAGGAAGATATCCGAGTGATGTTGACTCGTAATATAGTGGCCGTGGACAGTAATGTTTTTTGTTAATTTCCATTTTCTATTTAAAAAAGGATGGCATTTTTGGCAGAAAGATCATTCAAGATTACTGAATATAGACACAACATATTGGAGTAACTCAGCGGGACAGGCAGCATCTCTGGAGAGAAGGAATGTGTGACGTTTTAGGTCGTGACTAATGTCAGGGAAGAGGGCGATACATAGATATGGAAATGTAAGGTGTGAAAATAGGACAAAGGGGATGGATATCAAGGGAAATATAGAATAGATCTTTGTTTTCTGGAAAAAGGTAACAACAAAGCAAACAGATAAAATGCAGTTGGAGACAGACTGGTTGTAGAAATGGGAAGAGATGGTAAAAGAGGGAAAGCAAAGGGGACTTGAAGTTAGAGAAGTCAATGTTTATACTGCTGAGGTGTAAACTGCCCAAGCAAAATATGAGGTGCTGTTCCTCCAATTTGCACTGGGGATCACTCTGACAATGGAGGAGGCCCAGGACAGCAATGTCAGAGTGAGAAAAGGAGGGGGAGTTAAAGTGTTCGGCAACCGGGAGATCAGGTAGGTTTAGGCGGATTGAGCGGAGATTCCTGGCTTTGCACAAAAAGAGTTAGAGGCTGATAACCAGGAGATTAAACCTGAAGATCAGTAGCAGTTGAGACGACTGCCTGAGGATATCCTTATCAATTTCGTCATCTTCCCATGAATTAAAGAAAAATGTTGTGTCCACAGAGGCTGTGAAGAACTTCCTGTAAGAGAGACGCTTCATCCAGAATGCCTGAAAACTCAATGACCACATCCCCACCCCCTTCATCCCAGTGGAATTCAAATGACCCTCTTTACACCGAGTGATATCAGCAGCAACGTACACTGATAATCAGTTTGGAGAGGTCAGGTGATGCATATTTGCTCAGATTCTGATGCACAGTCCACAGCACTTCAGTGAATTAATCCCAAATCCAGTTATATAAAGGGCTCATTTCAACAAATCTGAATTTACTGATAAATGACATCTCTCTTGAAGAACTCTGCTTACTGCTTAAAGTACACTTTCCTCACTTTCTGGCATTTCATGATTAAAGCCAATACATCGGAGGGTAATGCGCATCACAGTAAATTGAAGGGACTGCCAATAAATGGGGAGGAAAATAGAGTAGTGACTAGTAGAACAGAAAAAGGCTCACTTGTCTGTTTGGTTACAAATCAGATTTATTGGCAAGAGAGAGAACAAAAACAATACTTGTCTCGGTATGCGCGGGGTCCGTTTTACAGCAGCACAACTCCCTCCCTCTCTCTCTGTCTGCCTCCGTCCGCGGCGCTGATCGCGACAGCCCATCGGTGAACCTGTCTCGTACATGAACTAACTTCTGGCTTACTGACACCTGCCTTTAAACAGGTAAGAAATCAGCTGTTGAAATAACCGCCAGTAAGTCCTGGCCAATGCTCCCAAATTCAAACTATAAACAATGGCAGGGGAATGCATCCGAGCGAACTCCCCACCCCCCCTCCTTTTGGGAACAAAGATCTATCAGCCGTAGACTGGCGCATAAAGCAATACACAGCGCTACAGACTTGCCGCTCAAAGGTAATACGCACAACCCAGCCAGTTTGTTGCCAAAGGTTTAACGAGCGCCAGTGCGAGGGAATTTAAACAAAACGCTACCGGCCATAGCGCTATGGGGTTTAAATATAGCGCTACCGGCCACAGCGCTATGGGCTTTAAACATAGCACTATGGGTCGCAAACTGTTTGGGCAAAATTCTCGAATAACAGTGTGCCAAAGGGTCAGTTTCCAGGATGGAATTCTTATGAAATGCTGTCAAACTAGGCATCAAAATTGTACTGGCCAGAAAAGTAATAATGGCAAAAGTAATTGTTACATTCTAAATGCAGTTGGGTACCTACATGCAAACAAAAAAAATCTTATGGTTATGGGGGAGCAGATGGATCAGTGAGACCTATTGGATAGACAAACGGATATCTTTTGTTTGCGCAATTATATTTAATGCATCTCTGCCTTTCTCTCCCTCAAAATCCCATCTCCCTGTTCGCTACTCCCGCTACTTAAACTCATTGATTGGCAGTAAGTTCTCTGAGGCTCTCATTGCTGCTCCCGACATCTGCACCATCGAGGATTCTCCCCTCCATCTCAGCACTAACGACCTCTTGTTTTCATTCAATATCACTTGCTCTTCCATCCTGGATTCTGCTGCTCCTCTTAAAATGAAAAAGCCTAAGCCTAAAGGTTGGCCCTGGCTCAATGACACCACCAGAGCTCTAAGAAGAGAGTGCAGAAAATCAGAACGGAAGTATAAATCTGATAAGGTTCACATTTATTTAAAACTTCTGAGAAACAATCTTCTCAAATACCAGGAGGCAGTAAAGTCTGCAAGAACACAATACTTTTCCGACCTTATTTCCAAAAACGCCCATAATTTGAAGGTCCTATTTGGTACCATTACCTCTGTCATATGTCCAACCCCCAGTACCAGCTTAGCTGGGTCCCCTGTTAAGTACGAAGAATTTACTACATTTTTCACCAGCAAAGTTGAGAACATTAGAACGAATATTTCCCCCCCTAACCCGGGAACTAGCTGTCTCATTGGTCAGTTCTTCTAAATTAGACTGTTTCCAACCCGTTACTCTACCCTCCCTTGTAAAGCTTGTCTCCACTATGAAACCTGCTACCTGCCCCCTCGACATTGTCCCCACTGCCCTTCTGAAGGATGTCATTGCTATAGCTGGTCCCAGCATCCTCTCTATCATCAACAGTTCTCTGGCCACTGGCACTGTTCCAACCTGTTTCAAGCACGCGGTGGTCCAGCCCCTCCTAAAATACCTAACCTAGACCCCACCTTGCCTAGCAACTACAGACCTATTTTGAAACTGCCTTTCCTTTCAAAAGTCCTTGAAAAGGTAATTCTAAATCAACTAATGCCTTATCTACACAAAATTTCATCCTGGAAAGTTACCAATCAGGTTTCAGGGCCCACCACAGCACAGAGTCTGCCTTGTTGAAGGTACATAATGACCTACTGCTCACCGTTGACTCTGGCAACTGTGAAATCCTGCTCCCTCTCGACCTCAGCGCAGCATTGGATACAGTGGACCAAATCATCCTAATTGACCGTATCCAGTACGGGGTTGCTATTGATGGCACTACCTTCTGGTTTGTTTCCTACCTCAAAGATAGGAGGCTCTCTACAAACTTAAGCAACTCTTTCTTTTCCCCAGCTAGCCTTTGCTGCGGGGTTCCACAAGGCTCCATCCTAGGCCCCATTCTCTTTTCTCTGTATGTGCTCCCCCTAGGCTAAATCATTCAAAGGCACGGCATTTCCTTCCACTGCTATGTAGACGATACACAGCTCTATCTCCCCCTGAAACCCAACACACGATCAAAATTACTCAGCCTTATGCACTGCCTCGAGGATATAAAGTAAACGGGAGCAAGTCTGAGGTCATACTACTCGGCCCCTCAGACTCCATCAAAACGATAGCAGGCAGCCTTGGCAGCCTAACCTCCTTACTCAAACCTCACGTCAAAAACCTTGGCGTGATATTTAACTCTGCATTGAAGTTTGACAAACAAGTCAATGCTGTGGTAAAAGCTAGCTTTTCCAGCTTTGCACGATAGCTAAAATGAAACCATTCCTCCAATTGGATGACCTTGAAAAGATCATCCCCACATTTATCTCCTCCCGCCTTGAGTACTGCAACTCCCTATACACTGGCATCAGCCAATCATCTCTGTCCCACCTGCAATTGGTCCTAAACGACGCAGCGAGACTTCTGACGGGTACCCGTAAAAGGGACCACATCCCCCCCGATTCTGGCCTCTCTCCACTGGCTCCCAGAACGGTACAGAATCAATTTCAAGCTCCTCCTATATGTATACAAAGCCCTTAACTGGCTTGCCCCCACCTATATCAAAAATCTGCTAATCTATCATTCTACCTCCAGGTCCCTCAGGTCGGCCGACTTGGGGCTACTGACTATCCCGCGGTCCAGGTTTAAGCTCATGGGCGACCAGGCTTTTGCAGTTGCAGCACATAGACTGTGGAATAGCATCCCTTTTCTCCTCAGAACTGCCCCCTCCATCGACTCCTTTAAGTCTAGACTTAAAACCTATTTCTAATCACAAGCGTTTCTTGAAGTCCTCCGAGGGAGGCTGTATGTATGTATTTATGCATGTTTTGTTAGATCTATGTACCATTGTATGTTGCACGTTAGTACCTGCACTGATGTAAAGTACTTTGGTCAACGAGAGCTGTTTTTAAATGTGCTATAGAAATAAAATTGGCTTGACTTGACTTGACCTTCTCGGCTGCAATCATTCTGTGTTTCCATTCTGCAGCTCTGAATATTTCATGTCTACCACTCAGAGGAATTCAAGTATGTAAACATAAGCTGCTCCAAGTACTTCTCCAACTTCGGCCACATGTGGCATTGGATGTGCATCATTGTTACGAGGATCAAATGACTGGAATCCTCTTCTCCATACCACAATAAGGTTATACAAAAGCTGTCGGTCTTCAAATACACACAAATCACCATTACCTTGACAAGTAAGCATGGATAATACCTGCTGGCATTACCAGTGATTCCTACCGACTGTGAGTGAATGAATATTAAAAGAAACTGAGATAATGTTACTCCCAGGTAGTGTGAATCCCTCTTACAATTTGACAGCCAAAAATGCTTAAATGAACAATAGCAGACACATGTACAAATGTAGCTCTGCACAAAGGGTGAAAATTCATTTGATGCCAAATCACACATCACCTGAGTTAATAATAACTTCATTGGCATATTTATTATCTGGCAATAAATCAATCTTTTGCAATTGAGGAAATTGGCTAAAAGGTGATGATATCCAAAGTGGTGGGAGAAATAACTATTGAAAACTAAATGAAGTATTTTTGTTTCCATGAATTACTTTGCAGATTTACCTAAATTCCACCTTAATGGATTATTTGGCTGGCTGCCACAGAGTACCTTACAGAGTCTGTTGCACTCAGAGTATTAATCCTGCTTAGACATACAAATACATATCACTCATGCTGATGGCACCCAGCCAGCCGCTGACAGCAGTGGCTTCATCATACTTTCTGGAAGGATAACATTTCATGTTTGTTTTCAATGTTGGACTAAATATGCCACCTGGAATTTCTGCTTCTGCGCTCCAAAACCTCTGGTTCTTTTGTCTTTAATTATGCATTCATTCAAACACATAAGAGCACAGAAATATAAGATCCACCTACAGAGTAAGTGTTAAAAAGTAAGTCCATCAAACCCATCGGTATTTTGGGAATCACAGAAGATGTATTTAGTTTCAGAGCTGCCAACTCTCACACATTGAGTGTGAGAATCACGCATTTCACCCAATTCTCACGCTGAACACAGAATTTCTCATGCTCGTCGTGAGAAATTCTGTGATAAACGAGAATCTCAAAACTAATATCCACTGATTGTTTGCGCTTCTGTTGACAAGATAGCAGCATTATTATTCTCTGGTATTTTCACTTGATCGACCAGTCATATACCTCCAAACCATGTCCCAATGCAAATTTACATTGAAAGATATGGATCGGGCAGTGAATGAGTGTCACCCAGCGCAGCAAATAAGGCCATGTCCTGCTCCCGGCGGCAGTCAGAATTTAAGAAATTAAGAAAATTGTTCCCGATGTTGGGGGAGTTCAGAACCAGGGGTCACAGTTTAACAATAAGGGGTAGGCCATTTAGGACTGAGATGAGGACAAACTTTCTTCACCCAGAGAGTTGTGAATCTGTGGAATTCTCTGCCACAGAGTCAGTGGAGGCCAATTCATTGGATGTTTTCAGAGAGTTACAGTTTGCTCTTGGGGCTAGCGAAATCGAGGTATATGGGGATACAACAGGAAAGGTACTGATTTTAGATAAAAAGCCATGATCATATTGAATGGCAGTGCTGGCTCAAAGGGCCAAATGGCCTATTCCCTTACCTATTTTCTATGTTTCTATGCGTGAGTATATGGCAATAAAACTCGGCCACTTCATTTTGAAGCATTCATGCATGGTGGAGGTATAATGTAGTCAAAGAGACCCTTCGGCGCAACATGCCCACACCCACCAACATGTCCCAGCTACACTACCTGCTTTTGGTCCATATCCCTCCAAACCTGGCCTATCCATGTATCAGTCTAACTGTTTCTTAAATGTTGGGATAGTCCCTGCCTCAACTACCTCCTCTGGCAGCTTGTTCCATACACCCACCACCCTTGGTGCGGAAAAAGTTACCCCTTAAAAAGTTACCTCTTAAAAATACTTTAAACATAAAATATTGAAATCATACTTCTACAATGCACTAAAACATGATTTTAATACATCAAATTTCAAAAAGCACCTCCTCTCACACCCTCTCCCCAATCGATCGCTTCACTGCCTCGCCGGGTGCCTCCAAGGCCAGTGATCAGTGATTGCTCAGCCTCCCCACCCCCCCACTTTCAAAAATGCTCCGCGGCCCCTGGTTCAGACGGAGAGCACTGCCAGATGTGACCGGGGAACTGAGGCCAGTTGTCCGTGATGTCTGGATCCCAATGCTCAGCACTTTGTGTTTCGGAGTTGGCTAATGTTATTGATTTGCACTTAACCTAATTTGTAATTAGATGACAAAACTTTAATTTATTAATCCGGAATATCCAGGGGGATGGGATAGGTGTAATACTAAAATGACATGCAAGGTGTCAGGCTGTCTGTCACAACATACAGCCCCGATAACCCATTATTTCCTTCAGTTAAATATTGGGTAGATAGCACTATTGTCATTTGTCACTCAACTATTATGTTTGTTTACCTCACTGACTATTTCGAACCCCCCCCCCCCCCCCCAAATTCAGTATGAAGAAGGGTTTCGACCCAAAACTTTGCCTATTTCCTTCGCTCCATAGATGCTGCCTCGCCCGCTGAGTTCCCCAGCATTTTTGTCTACCTTCGATTTTCCAGCATTTGCAGTTCCTTCTTAAACCACAAATTCCTTTGACAGGTTGAATAGAAATGTCTCCAATCTTGTTGTTTTATTAATTGACTACGTAGATGAACATCCTCAAGGAATAAAATCAGATGGAAACTGATTCAGATGTGATGTTTAACAGCTTGTTCAAAGAAGGGGTATATTTTAAAGGCGTGACAGAGATACTTGCAGGGGAATGTATGAGGAGGTTATTATTTGTCTTTAGTTTTAGCTTGAACCAGGACATCTGAAGATTCAAAGTTTAATATAGTAATTGTGCTGATACTGACTCCAACCAACCACGTAATCAATATCATCCATTCCGGAGGTTTTATTTTTCTGATGCCATTTAAACTTTACTTGGATTTCAATCACTTCAATGAAAAAGTAATTGGGAATGGGGAGCATTGGAACAAAAATTGCCCTCGGTACATATTAACTGTAATATAATAATGTATGCATGTTGGTAGGTGCAATCAAAACAAAGATATTTTTTATCATAGTTCTGTTATGAGTACCACAGAAAATATTATGTACTCTCAAGATCACATTAATAGAATAGTATTGCTTAAATACATATTGTTATTGAACTTTGCATTTTGGAAAAGTCCCAGCTGAGATTAAGACAGCAAAATACTGAAAATATTAGGGTGAAAATGACTTCAGGACAGATTGTTAGGAAAATTAAGGAAATGGTAATGGTAATGGTAACAGAATACTTACACAGCTGAGTAAGTATAATTTTATGGATGATATATTGTGTTCAAACAATTGAGTTATTTGGCAAAGTAACTAGCATGTTAGATAACAAGGAAGCCAATGGATGTAGCAAATTTTGTTATTCGAAATTTGGTCCATGAAGTGCCCCATAAAAGATTACCGCATTAGATAAGCACCTGTGGACTTGAACGTAATAGATCAAGTCCATGGGGTCAGGTATGGGCCAGATATATTGTCACTCCAGCAAGGACTTGGCTAGGAGCAAGGCCAAGTGTGCATCCAGAGTCAAGGTCTGGAATAGTACTAGGTGCGCATTCAAAACTGGGACCAGGGGAGTGTTCAGCACTGGGAACCCAAGCAGGTAAGCAGCTATGATCAGGGTAGAATAAGGGGCTATGTTTAAGGCTGGACTCAGGGTCAGGAATAGTATGCAACTGGAGTCAGAGTCAGGAGTAGTACCAGATGTGCAGTGAGATCCAGATTGGTCAACAAGGGCCAAGTGCTTGATTATAATTTGATTTCCATACATGAATACACTTAGATTATTCATGTGCTGCACCTATCGATCAGAGTTTGGCTCTACTGGGGAATGTAATTAGGAATGTAATTTAGCATAACTTTATTCATAGCTAATCTAATTTAAAGCATACATATTGCATTCAAAGTTAAAAAACTCGCCACAGTATGCACCACATTGCACAATTTCAAGCTGAAAAATGCAAAAGCTCCGTACCATGGGAGGGGGGACACCCCCCTCCCACACCCTCCCACCCTTAGTCGCTATGTTCCCTCGGGCTTGGTCTCTTGCAATTTCGCACTCCCAACTCTCACCCCAATGTTGGCAGCCCTGTAGTTTGCACTTCCATTCCAGCTTACAAAGTCAAAGCATGCGCAACAACAGCAAATGTTGCCCCATAGGGAAATTAATCGGTTATGAAATTTGGCGCAAATTTACCTTCTACCGTCACACAATATATTGTTGAATTCCAATATTAAATGTCCATGGATGGGCATGTAGAAAGATTAGTGTTAGTTTGGGATTTTCCATCATCTACTGTAATAATGAAAATTGATTTCTTAAAACACAGGCACCATTTCGTGAGGTTGAATGTCTTAATTTACTGCCTGAAAATTCTGAAAGGCAGCTTTTTCATTCAGCACTGTGGCAATTTTGATGATGAAAAGGACAACATCAAGAGCTGTTATCAATATTTTTTTACTCCACCTGGAAAATAATTGAATACAAATATCCAAATGAAAAGCAGTTGTGGAATCCTCAAACTTGCTCCACTATTCAATAAATCTGTGGCTGATCTGACAGTAACCATAACTTAGCATTCAAGTTGGCCAATGTATTCCTTCAATACCTTGCTTATCAAGAATCTGCTTTGAAAATATTCAAAGACTATTTGTTGATGAATAGAAACCGATGATGGTGCCAAAGGCACTGGGATACAATATTTATTCAGGTAGAAGAGATAAAGATGCTTCTCCAAATCCCTTGTTAAATTGCAATAAAATCAGAAAATACCAGAAGTTTTTCAACAGTCCATTCAGCACATGTGGAGAGAGAGAGAGAAAATCACAAGAGGATCAATCATCTGATCTGCAGCATTTTCTGGGATTTTCTGTTTTTCTTTAGGATTTTCAGCACCTGCATTATGTTGCTCCCATTAGTTTGCAGACTGCAGTGATTATTCGTGTAGCTCTCATCTTTCATCCTTTTGATGAATGGGAACTACAGGTTTACTGCCAGGAAGTATCATTCTTCATTGAGTGAAGCCAGGAAGTATCATTCTTCATTGTCATATCAGCTCTCATGCTACACTACAGTCCAGCTGGTCTCCCTCAGCCATCATCATTTTTCATTATGTACCTCTATACTTTATAGACAGTACGTAACACTAGTACATGTCGATGAGTATACAGCTGACTAAGCTCTCAGCCTGCATTTCCCACTGCCCATGTCATCAACTTATAACTTCTGTGGTAAATATCCTTGCATCTTTAGATAATTTTAAGTCACGACAATGGAATTAATTTATCAATGAGACACCAACATTAACGGACAACAGCATATTTTCTTGGTTCTGGTTATTTCACCTTTTCAAGCGATCTCTGATTCACTGGTTGACAAAGCAACTGTAACTCCCCTATCTTTCTGATCTCTGATTTTACGTAATAGGTATCACTTTTACCCAGGTATATATTCACATGCCTTGAAATCCTCCTGTGTCAACATCACCAACTTTTTTCTTGGTTGACATATCAGTGAAGTTAAAAGTCTCAAGCCTCAAGCATAATCCTTGCAGTTTCCCTGGTGCTCTGCATATGTTTTCCATGTAGATTTACTCTAGAGATCAATAAGCAATTTCTACCACAAACTTCCTCGCATACAGAGAGGTGAGGAATTTCTTCTAACTGCACCACTGCTAATAGTTCTCTTCCAGTGTTAGCATATCACTTTTTCACCTGACAGAAGCTGACAAGTGCTTTAAATGCAAATACTGTCAGCTTGCCATCTTGTAGTAAAACTATTACATGGCCTCTAATAAAAGCATCTACAGTGCCCTCCATACTGTTTGGAACAAAGACCCATCATTTATTTATTTGCCTCTGTACTCCACAATTTGAGATTTGTAATAGAAAAAAAATAACGTGTGGTTAAAGTGCAAATTGTCAGATTTTATTAAAGGGTATTTTTATACTGAACATTATGATTTCACCATTTAGAAATTGCAGCTGTGTTTATACATAGTCCCCCCATTTCGCTCCATAATGTTTGGGATACATGGCTTCACAGGTGTTTGTAATTGTTCAGGTGTGTTTAAATGCCTCCTTGATGCAGGTATAAGAGAGCTCTCAGCACCTAGTCTTTCCTCCAATCTGCCCACCACCTTTTGAAACTTTTATTGCTATTTAGCAACATGAGGACCAAATTTGTGACAATGAAAGTCAAAGAAGCCATTATGAGACTGAGAAACAAGAATAAAACTGTTAGAGACATCAGCCAAACCTTAGGCTTACCGAAATCAACTGTTTGGAACATCATTAAGAAGAAAGAGAGCACTGGTGAGCTTACTAATCGCAAAGGTAGTGGTAGGCCAAGGAAGACCTCCACAGCTGATGACAGAAGAATTCTCTCTATAATAAAGAAAAATTCCCAAATACCTGTCCGACAGACCAGAAACACTCTTCAGGAGTCAGGTTTGGATTTGTCAATGACCACTGTCCGCAGAAAACTTCATGAACAGAAAAACAGGCTACACTGCAAGATGCAAACCACTGGTTAGCTGCAAAAATAGGATGGCCAGGTTACCAAGAAGTACTTAAAAGAGCAACCGCAGTTCTGTAAAAAAGTCTTGTGGACAGATGAGATGAAGATTAACTTATATCAGAGTGAAGGCAAGAGCAAAGTATGGTGGAGAGAAGGAACTGCCCTAGATCCAAAGCATACCACCTCATCTGTGAAACACGGTGGTGGGGGTGTTATGGCCTGGGCATGTATGACTGCTGAAGGTACTGGCTCACTTATCTTCAATGATGGTACAACTGCTGATGGTGGTAGCATAATGAATTCTGAAGTGTATAGGCACATCCTATCTGCTCAAGTTCAAACAAATGCCTCAAAGCATTGGCCGGCGGTTCATTCTGCAGCAAGACAATGATCCCAAACATATCGTTTCTCAAAGCTAAAAAATGGTCACTTTTTTTTTCATGCATCTTATCAAATTTCTTATTATAGTCTTTTTCTATTCTGGCACAATCTCCCATTAAATTTTTATCAAGCTCCTTATACTGCTTCTTCAACTCCTTTAACTTGCCACAAGCAGAATCAATTTTTTTAGAAAGATTAATCTCCATTTTCTCCAATGTGGTATTCATGTCTGCTAGCATTTGGTTCACCTCCTACTTTATTTCTCCTTTTGTAGCCAGTTCAGACACAAATCCTTGAGAGTAAGACTTCTTCTGAGCTTTCTGCTGTCGTTTACAGAGTTTCCTAAACTTCCTCAAGCTTGATAGTAGTTTTCTTAGGTCTGAGCGTCTCTCCTTGCTCATTTAAAACTCCTGTTAAATTCCAGCTCCGGTTAGTTTTTTTAAAATCGGTCCTGTCTCTCAAAACAGCTTTTTCACAATTTTAACGGGAGAGGAGCTCAATGCTGCGACCTTACAGCTTCATGGCCGCCCCCGGAAGTCAAAATGGTCACTTCTTGAGTGACCAAGTCACCTGATCTGAACTCAATTGAGCATGACTTTTATATGCTGAAGAGAAACTGAAGGATACTAGCCCCCAAAACAAGCATAAGCTTGTTATGCTTATATACCATAAGATGGCTGCAATACAGGCCTGACAGAGCATCACCAGAAAAGACACCCAGCAACTGGTGATGTCCATGAATCGCAGGGTGTCCTCCCATTGGTATGGATCTTTGGCATTTTTCAGCTTTGAAATTGTGTAATATGGTGCATACTGTAGCGAGTCTTTTAACTTACACTTGAATGCAATATATATGCTTTAAATTGGATTAGCTATGAATAAGGTTGGAGTAAATTCCATTCCTTATTACATTCCACAGTAGAGCCCAGGCTCTGATCCATACGTGCAGCACATGAATGATCTTAGTGTATTCATGTATGGAAATCAGATTATAATCAAACACTTGGCCCATGTTGGCCAACCTGGCTCTCACTGCACACATGGTACTACTCCTGGTCCTGACTTCAGTTGCATACCTTCTCTCATTCCTGTCCCTGAGCCCAACCCTGCACCTGGCTCCCTATTCTACGCTGATCATAGCTGCTTACCTGCTTGGGTTCCCAGTGCTGAACACACCCCTGGTCTCAGCTTTGACTGGTCTCACCTAGTACTATTCCATACCTTGACTCTGGATGCAAACTTGGCCTTGCTCCTAGCCCCTTTGCACTCAATATATCTGGCCCACACATAAAGCCCCATATCTGACCCCCTGGACGTAACCTATTACACTCAAGTCCACAGGTGCTTAGCTAATGCAGTAATCCTTTATGGGACACTTCACAGACCAAATTATGGATAAGAAAATTTGCTACATTCATTGGCTTCCTTGTTATCTAACATGCTAGTCACTTTATCAAAGAAGTCATCAATTAGTTGAACACAATTCCCATCCATAAAATTATACTCACTCAGCTGTATAAGTATTCTGATACCATTTCTTTCATTTTTGTAACAAACGGTTCTGAAGTCATCAGGCTAATTACAAATCGATAATATTAGCCAACTCCAAAACATGAAGCGCTGAGCATTGGGATCCAAACATCATGGACAACTGGCCTCAGTTCCCCGCTCCCATCTGGCAGTGTTCTCCATCTGAACTAGGGGCCGCAGAGCGTTTTTGAAAGTGGGGAGCCTGAGCAATCACTGATCACTGGCCTTGGGGGTACCCAGTGAGGGAGTGGAGCAAATGAGTGGGGAGAGGGTGTGGAAGAAGGGTGTCCCCCTTTCCAGGGTAGGAACTTTTTGAAATTTGATGTATTACAATCATGTTTTAGTGCATTGTAGAAGTATGATTTCAATGTTTTTTGTGTGAAGTATTTTTAAGAGCTAACTTTTTAAGGGGTAACTTTATCCACACAAAGGGTGGTGGGTTTTCGGAACAAGCTGCCAGAGGAGGTAGTTGAGGCAGGGACCATCCCAACATTTATGAAACAGTTAGACTGATACATGGATAGGGCAGGTTTGGAGTTATGGACCAAAAGCAGGTAGCGTAGCTGGGACATGTTGGCGGGTGTGGGTAAGTTGCGCTGAAGGGCCTGTTTTCACACTGTATCACTCTATGACCACATTATACCTCCACCATGCATGAATGCTACAAAATCAAGTGATCGAGTTTTATTGCCATATACTCAAGCATAGAAACGTAGAAAATAGGTGCAGGAATAGGCCATCGGCCCTTTGAGCCACCACTGCTATTCAATATGATCATGGCTATTCATCTAGAATCAGTGCCTCTTTCCTGTTTTATCCCCATATCCCTTGATTTTGTGAGCTAAATGTAACTCTCTCTTGAAAACATCCAGTGAATTGGCCTGCACTGCCTTCTGTGGCAGAGAATTCCACACATCCACAACTATGTTAAAAGTGTTTGTCCTCATCTCGGTCCTAACTGGCCCCCCCTTCATTCTTAAACTGTGACCCCTGGTTCTGAACTCCCCCAACATCGGGAACATTTTTCCTGCAGTTACAGTAAGTGAAAATCTAGCAACCATTCCATTTGAAGTCCACTATCTTCCACCGTTTCTACCCAGTGTTCGGTACTTACTTCCAGCAGCCACTGGTTGTCCTCCAGGATGCACCGAGCCGCAGCCTGATCCATGCCGGTCACCTGGACAAATTTGGCACAGAGACTCTTATGGCTGCGGTGCAACGCTTCCGACGCCTTGCACTGAGGCTGCTCCATGGCTGGAGCTGCAGTGAGCGACTCGCCAGCCCGGCAAACACTCGCTAGCCCCGCTCCCCGTCTGCATCTGTCCCCGTCGCTGCTTCTGCTTCCAACTCCCATGGCCCATGCAGTTAATATGAGTTTTGAAATTTTCGTTGATCACAGAATTTCTCACAACAGAGCGTGAAAAATTTGTGATCAGCGTGAGAATTTGGCTAAATGTGTGATTCTCACACTCAGTGCATGTGAGTTGGCAGCCCAGCCTCTCTATCCCCCCCTCTCTCTCCCCTCTCTCTCCTTCCCCTCTCCACCTCTTTCTCTCCCCTCTCTCTCTCCCTCCCACCTCACTCTCATCCCTCTCTCTCTCCCCTTCTATCTCTCCCCTCCCCCTCTCTCTCCCTCTCTGTCTCTCTCTCTCACCCCCTCTCGCTTCCCCTCTCAATCTCTCCCCTTCACTCTCCTCTCTCCCCCTCTCTCGCTCTCTCTTCTCTGTCCCATCTCTCTCCCCCCTCTCCATCCCCCCTCCCTCCCCTCCCTCCCACCTCACTTTCCCCCTCTCGTCCCCTTTCTCCTCTCTCCCCCTCTCCTCTCTATCCCCTCTCTTTCCCCTCTCTCTCCCCCTCCCTCTCTGTTTCCCCCTCTCGCCCTCCCTCTCCCTCTCTTTCTTCTCTCTCTCCGCCTCTTTCCTCTCTCCCCCTCTCTCCTTCTCTCCCCCCTCGCTTCCCCTCTCCCTTTCTCTCTCCTCCGCTCTCTCCCTCTCTCTCCCTCTCCCTCCCTCTCCACACACTCTCTCCCTCTCTCTCCCCCTCTCTCTCCCTCTCCCTTCCTCTCCACACACTCTCTCCCTCTCTCTCCCTTCTCTCTCCCCCCTCTCTCTCTAACCTCTCTCTCCTCCTCTCTTTCCCCCATTCCTCCCTCCCACCTCACTCTCCCCCTTGCTCTCTCTCCCCCTCTCTTTCTCCTCTGAAATCTCCTATTTTTCTTCCCCCCCATCTCCCTTTTCCCCCCGTTTTTCTCTTTCCCCCTTTCCCTCTTCCCCCTCTCTTTTTCCCCCCTCTCCCATTCTCTCCTCCCTCTCTCTCTCTTCCCTCTCACCCCTCTCTCTCTTCCCCCACTCCCCCCTCTTCTCTCTCCCCATTCTCTCCCCCTCTGTCTCTCCCCTCTCTCTCTCCCCCTTGTCTCCTTCCCCTCTCTCTCTCCACCTCCCTTTGAGAGTCTCTGTCCCTTCGGCACAGAGACTCTCACGGCAGCGACGCAACGCTTCCGACGCCGCCGATCGGCCCGGGAAACTTGCACTCCATGGGGCTGCTCCATGGACGGAGCTGCAGCAAGCGACTCGCAGACCCCGGCAAACACTCGCCAGCTCCGTTCCCGTCATCTGTCCACGGCAAACACTCACCAGCCCCCGGCAAACACTCGCCAATCCCCGTTCTCGGCATCTGTCCACGTAAACACTCGGCAGCCCCGGCTTTCCGTCCGCATCTGTCTCCACCGCTACATCTGCTCCCATCCCTCCCTCAGCCCCGGCTCTCCAACACCCGCAGACCATGCAGTTTATCTGAGTTTTGACATTTTCGTTGATCACAGAATTTCTCACCACAGAGCGTGAGAAATTTCTGATCAGCGTGAGGGCGTGAGAGTTTCTTCAAATGCGTGAGTCTCACGCTCAAAGCGTGAGAGTTGGCAGCCCTGCTGTTGTAATTTCTACAAGATGAAACCACAATGTTTTAAAATGGCCTTTATTCAAATCTAACAATGTGCGCTTTAACCACATGTAATTTTTTAAATTTCAAATCTCAAATTATGCTGTTTAGATGCAAATTCCTTCTCAGTGATAGCTATGATATTTTCAGAGCTTGGCTTCAAAAGTATGCATGCCAATCCAAAAACCATCACCCTTTCTCTTTGATAATGCATCTATCAGTTGTCGGATTGACCTTAATCATTCAAGATATCTCCATACATACAAATGCTTTGTCATTTAACCATGGATATGGACCTCACTTGCCTTGCCTGCTACTCATCTGCTTCCTCTGTAGCTTACATCTATTTTCTGCTGATAGTTTTGGCTTACCCACATAACATAAAGTAGGGGTTTTAGATATGATTGAAAAGGTTAATTGAATATTTCAACCGTTAAGATTTCTCATGAGACCACATTCTAGTCTCCATTCCAGGTGTCAGGTTTGCTGAAAACCTTGACCTCTGCTTGTCCTTGTGCAACCTTTTTCCAGGATTGAGATGTGATATTTTTAATGATTTGATTATTCTCTTGGTATTCAAGAATATCTTTATCTCTTGAAGCGCCTTTTCAATCTTCCTCTTTTGTTCATTTGGTACATTAGGGGATGATTGGTGATAAGCCATTTTAAATCTTTAAAGTTTTGTTTCATTAAACTATTTTCACTATACTAGGATTAGCGCTATTTGGCCTTTCTTATTACAAAATGCTTTTCATTCAGTACATTAGTTTGACTTTGTTTTAAGGGTGTATTGATTGAAAGATTTATTGATCAAAGGTTTATTGACTGAAAGCTACAGCATAGAAACACACTGACCAATGGTCACCCGTTCACAATAGTTCTACGTTATACCACGTTCTCACCCACTCCAAACACACTGTGGCAATGTAGAGGTCAATTAACCTCCAAACTCACACATCTTTGGGATGTGGGATGAAACCAGAGCACCCAGAACCCCTACGGTCACTAGGAGAAAGTGCAAACTCCACACAGACAGCACCGGAGGTCAGGATCAAACCCTGGTCTCTGGTGCTGTAAGGCAGCAGCACAACCCGCTGTGACACCGTGACACTTTTCTTCGTTGCATCTCAAGCATTTATTCCCTTTATCGAGTATCCGTACACTGCGTACGTCTCAAATGTAATCACTTATTGTCTTTCCACTAACTGGTTAGCATGCAACAAATGTTTTTCACTGTGCTTCGGTACATGTGACAATAAGCCAAACTCAAACGCAAATTCATTGTGGTTTATTGAGATCAAATGTAGTTTGTGCTAACCTCTCAAATCTAGCAAAGCAAGTTTATTTTTTGGTGGCACAGAACTTCTTCAGATTGTGCAATTTAGTTAGTTCCAAGTTGTGGAATTTTCTCTTCTCTATATATAGGTATGTTACAAAACTTACCTTCAGCGGCGCTGCAGTTCTGCCACTGGTCGTGTGCGCGACTTTGGTGCCTTTGGGGGGGGGGGGGGGGGGGGGGGTGAAAATGCGGTTTTCTCCTGCCTGTCCGAGATATATTTTCTCGAGGTGCTAGCTAATGCTGAAGAATTGCTCCCACTGCCGTTCTGTGAAGTTTTTTTTTAAACACCGGGACAATTTCAATGCTGTTCCATCGTACGGGACAGCTAAAGGAAAGCGGTTTATTTTACATATAAACGTGCTTCTTATGATTACCTTAATCCAAATTTTACGTTCCATAAAGGTGATTTAGGCCCCATACGAACCGGCAGTATTTTTCCTGCTGATATGGAGTTTAAATTCACTGCAACCGCAACATTCCAATCAATTGCGTTCCACAAAATCTCACTCGCAAGATTATTTAAATGGCCATTAATTTAGGGGAATTAAACACTAAATTCCTTCAATTTGGCCTATAAATTCATGACAATGAGATTTAAAAATCACGTTATATTGTGAATTATTGTGTGAATGTTATTTGGACCCTTAGGCTATTTAAAAATGTTAATCTTTTCCTAAGAAATGGATAGATGTTTAGATCTAGTAATTGAATTTTGTAATTAGCTACAATCAGGTAACTAACTAATTATATGCTTTAATTTCAGGTCATCCAAGTAAGATTGTTTTATATTTGTTTCGGAATGCTTCAATCTATAATAACTGAAAATGTATTTCAGTTCTTATAATTTTTAAGAAAGTTATTTCTTAATAACTTTTGACTGTCGATCACAGCTTTTGTGTTAGGTCAATGGAAAACGAATAGGGAACAAGATGCTATTTTCCGAGTATGAATATGGTCATAACTTTTTTAATACTGAAGATATGAAAGTGAATTAGGTGTCAAATTAACCTTCTTTTTATGCTTTATCTGATGGGATAAATTGCAGACTTGATTTATAAACAGATATACTAGACTAAGTGGGGCCCATTGGGTCCTTTGTTCACAGGGGAGGGCTGGTCCTCCCAACGCAACATTTCACCTCTCCACCAATTCCAATACTGGTGGCCAGTGGAGGGAGGGGGGGGGGGCTTTCTGGAGTGCTAGTACGTGTTTAGTTGGCCGATGGGACTGGTTTCCAGAAGGCTAGTATGGACATTGTGAGCCAAATGGATTCTTGGGCTGGCAGGTCAGTCACTCAGGCCTGGTGGGCTGGCAGCTCAGTCACTCAGGCCTGGTGGGCTGGCAGCTCAGTCACTCAGGCCTGGTGGGCTGGCAGCTCCAGTCACTCAGGCCTGGTGGGCTGGCAGCTCAGTCACTCAGGTCTGGTGGGCTGGCAGCTCAGTCACTCAGGCCTGGTGGGCTGGCAGCTCAGTCACTCAGGCCTGGTGGGCTGGCAGCTCCAGTCACTCAGGCCTGGTGGGCTGGCAGCTCAGTCACTCAGGTCTGGTGGGCTGGCAGCTCAGTCACTCAGGCCTGGTGGGCTGGCAGCTCAGAAACTGCCAGAAATTCTGCCCAAAACAGGTGAGAGACTCTGTGAGAGAGAATCAATTTTAGACATTTTTCATCTTTTTCAGCAATGAAGGAGGGAAGTCTATCCTGGCCTGGATCTCACAGGGAGCCAATGAAGGGAGGGAGAAAAATACTGGGGTGAGGTTTAATACTTTCAGGGGAATACTTACTGATGGGCTGAAGGGACTCCTCCTGGGTTAGTACAAGCCTGATAGGCAGAAGGGGCTCTTTTAAAAAAAAACGGAGTTAAATCTCAGTGAAAGGCACTTTTTCTGGACATTCCCTGGCCTGGCACAGGCATTTTGGGCCGAAATGCTCCCCCTGGGCTAATACGGGTATTTTGGGCAAAAGGGACAGGTTTCTCGGCTAATAGGGGTCTTGTGGGCCAAAATTAGTGGTTTCAGGCAGGCCAAACAACTCATTGAATTTTTATTTCATTTCCATTTCCATTGTAGTTTCAAGCACAGGGCAGGCCAAACAGCTCACTGCATTTTAATTTCATTTCCATTTTCATTGCAGTTTCAAGCACAGGGCAGGCCAAACAGCTCATTGCATTTTAATTTCATTTCCATTTCCATTGCAGTTTCAAGCACAGGGCAGGTCAAACAGCTCATTGCATTTTCATTTCATTTCCATTTCCATTGCAGTTTCAACCACAGGGCAGGCCAAACAACTCATTGCATTTTCATTTCCATTGCAGCTTCAAGCACAGGGCAGGCTAAACAACTCATTGCATTGTCATTAAGGGCTAACACATCATTAATTGCAAGTACATTGCAGACTTACAGTTCAGTTGATTCACAGCTTATAATCACAGTTGTGGGCTCTCCCTTGCGATCTTCCAGAGTGACTGACTCACGTCCAGGCAACCGGGGTTTTATAGTCCTGCCCGCCCCCCCCCCCCCCCCCGGAAGGAGCGTTACCTTCATCTTGGTGATTGACAGGCGAGAGGACCAATCAGCTGATCTCAAGATTTTTTAAACACTCATAACTTTTTATTTTTCATTGATCAAAAAAATCCTCGGGGCTGCCTCAGTAAGATGGCCAAAAATCATAGCGATATAGGGTATCGTTTTTTCTAAAATCCATATACTGCGCAGGCAGGGTCAAGATGAGTCTTTTAGTTGTATAGATGGATGTGCTGCTCAACACAGTTTTATCTTCAAGTTTATAGTTTGGAAATGTTCATGATCTGGATGGTAGTATGAATTTTATTCTGCTAATCACTTTCACATCAAGTTATGAAGATGTTTAATTACCCTACTTCATAAGTCATCAAATGCTGAAATCTCCCTTAAAGTGGATGTTCTGATTTCAATTATTTTATATTGGTCTTTTCAGATTTGCTCTGGCATTTTCCTTTTATCTTTATTTTTGATGTGCACTTTTTTTCCCAATTCTTACATTTACAACATAAGCTGCAATTTTGATCTGTATTCAGGACATCGTATGCTTTCTGTGAATTTGAGTAGTTATCCACAATTGCTGGATGACCTACTTTTAATCTTTCAATCTTTTGATTCAGTTGTGCACCTGGTCACTGTCCAACACTAATCTGAAAGTTGGCTGTTTGGACATAATTTGTGGGGTTTTTCATCTGCCTACTTCCAGCTTTCTCTGGTTGTATCTACAATTTATGCTCTATTAAATCCCACCTTACCAATTAAGGCTTTCTACTCATTGTGCCACAAATGAGTTGGCCTACTTATCTTTCAGCCATTTCCTTAATTTTATATTTATTGGCCCTACTAAGCAGGTTTAAATAAATTACTAACATTGCCTGAGGCTTTGAAATTCATATCTATAGATTTCATGATTCGATCTTAGCTGAACTTTTCAAAGATCTTATCAGGATCATTGCTCTTTGACTCACTTATTCCCCATTTGTTAAAAACATACAATATTTTCTCTTCTATCCACAAAGTACATTTTCTCCATCATTCATGCAGAAGACAACTAAATGTTCGGTTACATTTTCACTTAAAGTTTCCGATTACTTCGGCAAATTCTCTAGCCTCCTGATCCTTCATGGATTGGAACTTAGAAAATATTCATAAGATCATAAGTGATAGGAGCAGAATTAGGACATTCAGCCCATCGTCTACTCCGTCCATGAAATACATGAATAGAAAAGGTTTAGAGGGATATGTGCCAAACGTAGGTGAGTGGGACTAGCTCATATCGACATCTCGGAACAAGTTTGGCCAAAGGATCTGTTTCCATGCTCATGAGGTCATAAGGGATAGGAGTAGAATTACATCATTTGGCCCATCAAGTCTACTCCACCATTCATTCATGGCTAATCTATCTTTCCCTCCTAACCCCATTCTCCTGCCTCTGACACCCATACTATCAATAATCTATCTACGTATCTATCTATGCCCTAAATATATCCACTAACTTTGCCTCCACAGCCATCTGTGGCAAAGAATTCCACAGATTCACCACCCTCTGACTAAAGAAATTCCACCTCATCTCTGTCCTGAAAGAACGTTCTTTAATTCTGAGGCTCTGACCTCTAGTCCTAGGCTCTCCCACTAGTGGAAACATCCTCTCCACATCCACTCTACCCAAGCCTTTAACTATTCTGCACATTTCATCGAGGTCCCCCCTCATTCTTCAAAACTCCAGCGAATATAGGCCCAGAGCTGTCAAACGGCACTGTTATTATTACAACAACAATTGTCACAAACTAGATTTAATTTTATTTGGATTTCACAATCATGTAATATACATTTTTCCCCCATACTCACCTCATTGTTAATACCATGTTTTGCCTTGTTTACTGGAACACTGTTTTTTAATTAGCTTTCTAAACTAAAGTCTGTGTCTAGCCAACCTGCTCATTGTTTCAGCATCCGGCTATGTGCTGGCTGAGCGATATGATATATAGTGCACAGAATATACGAGGATTAATTAATGGTATATTTGCACCTAGCAATATCGTTCCTCACTCAGCTCACAGAAATATCACACTTGGAATAACACAACATTTACAGCAATGCAACACTATTCCACACCAATTGTGGTCATGTCGTAAGAAGCTTTAAACTGCAACATTCATATCCATTCATTTCTGAGCAACGTTTGGACATTAATGGAGATTTCTTCTTCTAAAAATATTTTTTATTCCAGATCTATGTGACACTGCCCAAGATTCATTGCCTATTCTCAATAACCCTGAATAAGGTAATGGAGAGTCAGCGTCTAAATATCAGTGGTTCAACTAGCCTCCAAAAATGTCAACAACATTGGTGGATCTGGAATCATCCAATGTCTAGACTGGGTAAGGATGGCAGACTCCCTCTGCTGAACAACATTTATTCTAAAAACCAGGTGGTCATGTGATTATCATTACCTTTATTTAAATTCTAATTTATTAGTGACATTTGAATTTGACAAGTGATTTGACTTGGGTATCTGGATTATAAATCCATGCCTCTGCCAGCATTTAATTGATCATTTTACCCCCACATCTACATGGCATGAAGCACATTAAAATACACTTACACACAACTTGAAACTTCCTTTCTGAGACATGATCGATGCACCTTGGTTTAGCAGATGCAGGAACTAAATTAATTTCTGGGCATGAAAAAAGTAGAACCTGTTCTGACTGGCACACTACCATAAGATTAAAAGCTAAAAAATGTATTAGCATGTTATGCCTAAGCAAAGTGAGGAATAGAGTAATCAAAAAGCAATAAAGAACAGAAGATCTGAAAAAATATTGGCATTTTTTCACAGACTAGTCAGTATCTCTGGAGAAAGTAATAAACAAAACACTGCAGACCAATGACAATTCATCACCAAATTTAAATTTCGATTCTCTTCCCCTTTTCACAAATGGTGTCTGCTGGGAATTTCCATTTTACATTGTGGAGGACAACAGTGTGGATCACAACAGTGTGGATCTTTTGCAGATTTCTGATATATAGGCGACCCATGACCATACAGCCTGTATGGTTGTGAGAGGTCTCCTATGGTCATGAGAGGTCACCAAAGAGTCGTAGCGTCTTTCTGGTCTTTCAACATGTTGAAAATTTCGGTTACCTATCACGGGTGCTGGAAGTCGCCTGTAAAGGTCGCGTAAGTGGGCCCTTTAGTCATAGGGTGGTGAATCTGTGGAATTCATTCCACAGATAGCTGTGGAGGCCAAGCCAATAGATATTTTTAACAAGGAGACTGACAGATTCTTGATTAAGAAGGGTGTCAGGGGTTATGGGGCGAAGGCAGGAGAATGGGGTAGAGAAGGAAAGGGAGATCAGCCATGATTGAATGGTGGAGTAGATTCGATGTGCAGAATGGCCTAATTCTGCACCTAGAACTTATGAATAACAACCACATCAGTTTGTTTGAAATACATTACATATAGTGCCCTCTGTAATGTTTAGGACTAAGACTCATCATTTATTTATTTGCCTCTGAACTCCACAATTTGAGATTTGCTATAGAAAAATCACATGTGGTTAAAGTGCACAGTCAAATTTTAATAAAGGCCATTTAAATACATTTTGGTTTCACCATGTAGAAATTACAGCAGTGTTTATACATAGTCCCCCCATTTCAGGGCAACATAATGTTTGGGGCACAGCAATGTAATGTCATGAAAGTAGTCATGTTTAGTATTTTGTTCCATTTGTGATTTTGTGATTTTTTTCTATTACAAATCTCAAATTGTGGAGTACAGAGGCAAATAAATAAATGATGGGTCTTTGTCCCAAACATTATGGAGGGCACTGTTTATGAACTAGTGTCATGGTTTGGTGAACTATTCAAATTTATGACATTATCATCACAGCACTCCCTTACAGTTCATGCCAAGTTCCAGGTTGAGATGTTTATTTGACTTACCCCACACTCTTTTGCAGGGATAAAACTGTGATAAATTTTGATTCACTTACGAATGTACTTATAATTAATAGCAGGGTTTAACTATTGTGTACCAGGAACCTCATATACATTTTGGCTCAAAAGCAACCCATATTTTCTTGTAGTACACAATGGCAATACAATATTCAGTATTAGTAGCTGCACTGTCATGAATTGGATTCACTTGGTTCAAATTGATTGGCTAACATGCCATCCTTATCCCACTGATTGTTCATGCAGTTTAAACTTTGGGTCGTGTACACATGCAAAGTCATCTTATGCCTGGGTATGGATTCCATTCAATTAAATATTGATCAACAATTAGACTTCCGCCATATTTTAGGTACATCTCCTGGGCGTGCATATTTCCGAAGATCTTTCCAGGACCCGGCACACTGATGCAATTATAAATAAAGCACATCACGCCTCTGCTTCCTGAGAAGATTACAGAGATTTGGTACGTCAGAGAGGATTCTCTTGAACTTCTACAGGTGTACAGTAGAGAGCATGTTGACTGGTTGCATCACGGCCTGGTTCGGCAATTTGAACGCCCAGAAGAGAAAAAGACTGCAAAAGGTTGTGAACGCTGTCCAGTCCATCACCGGCTCTGATCTCCCCACCATCGAAGGGATTTACTGGAGTCGCTCAAAAAGGCAACCAGCTCCATCAGAGAGCCACACCACCCTGGGCACACATTCATTTCACCCTTGCCATTGGGAAGAAGGTACAGGAGCCTGAAAACTGTAATGTCCAGGTTCAGGATCAGCTTCTTCCCTACAGCCATTAGGCTACTAAACACTACAACCTCATATAAGCTCTGAACTACGATAGTTTGTTTTTGTGTGTGTGCATGTATGTATGTGTGTACTTGTGAGTATGTGTATATATACACACTGAACTTTTTTTCTCTCTTGTTTATTATTATTCTTTTGTTTAATTGGCATCCATTGCTTAGAGGATCTATTTATGAATGAGGAAAGAAAAAAACAATGGTTAATAACGGAGGTGGAGATAGCGATTAATGACTATGCTATAGTTGGGATCACGGAGACATGGCTCCAGGGTGACCAAGGCTGGGAGCTGAACATCCAGGGATATTCAATATTCAGGAGTTGTAAACAATATTCAGGAGTTGTAAACAGACGAAAAGGAAAAGGAGGTGGGGTAGCGTTGCTGGTGAGAGAGGAGATTAATGCAATAGAAAGGAAGGACATTAGCGTGGAGGATGTGGAATCGATATGGGTAGAGCTGCGAAACTCTAAGGGGCAGAAAACGCTAGTGGGAGCTGTGCACAGGCCACCTAACAGTAGTATTGGAGTTGGGGATGGCATCAAACAGGAAATTAGAAATGCGTGCAACAAAGGTAACACGGTTATAATGGGTGACTTCAATCTGCATGTAGATTGGGTGAATCAAATTGGCAGGGGTGCTGAGGCAGAGGATTTCTTGGAATGTATGCGGGATAGTTTTCTAAACCAACATGTGGAGGAACCAACGAGACAGCAGGCTATTCTAGACTGGGTATTGAGTAATGAGGAAGGGTTAGTTAGCAGTCTTGTTGTGCGTGGCCCCTTGGGCAAGAGTGACCATAATATGGTTGAGTTCTTCATTAGGATGGAGAGTGACAAAATTAAGTCAGAAACAAGGGTTCTGAACTTGAACAAAGGTAACTTTGAAGGTATGAGATGTGAATTGGCCAAGATAGACTGGCAGGTGATTCTTAAAGTGTTGACAGTGGATGTGCAATGGAAGGTATTTAAAGACTGCATGGATGAAGTACAAAAATTGTTCATATCAGTTTGGCAAAAGAATAAATCGGGGAAGGTGGTGCATCCATGGATAACAAGGGAAATCAGGGATAGTATAAAAACAAAAGATGAGGCATACAAATTTGCCAGAAAAAGCAGCCTACCGGAAGACTGGGAGAAATTCAGAATCCAGCAGAGGAGGACAAAGGGCTTAATTAGGAAAGGGAAAATAGATTATGAAAGGAAACTGGCAGGGAACATAAAAACTGACTGCAAATGTTTTTATAGATATGTGAAGAGAAAGAGACAAGTTAAAACAAATGTTGGCCCCTTGCAGTCAGAAACAGGTGAATTGATCATGGGGAACAAGGACATGGCAGACCAATTGAATAACTACTTTGGTTCTGTCATCACTAAGGAAGACATAAATAATCTGCCGGAAATAGCAGTGGAACGGGGGTCAAATAAGATGGAGGAACTGAGTGAAATCCAGGTTAGCCGGGAGGTGGTGTTGGGTAAATTGAACGGATTGAAGGCCGATAAATCCCCAGGGCCAGACAGTCTGCATCCCAGAGTACTCAAGGAGGTAGCCACAGAAATAGTGGATGCATTAGTGATAATTTTTCAAAATTCCTTAGATTCTGGAGTAGTTCCTGAGGATTGGAGGGTAGCTAATGTAATCCCACTTTTTAAAAAAGGAGGGAGAGAGAAAGCGGGGAATTACAGACCAGTTTGTCTAACATCGGTAGTGGGGAAACTGCTAGAGTCAGTTATTAAAGATGGGATAGCAGCGCATTTGGAAAGTGGTGAAATCATTGGACAAAGGCAGCATGGATTTATGAAAGGTAAATCATGTCTGACAAATCTGATAGAATTTTTCGAGGATGTAACTAGTAGAGTGGATAAGGGAGAAACAGTGGATGTGTTATATCTAGACTTTCAGAAGACTTTTGACAAGGTTCCGCATAAGAGATTAGCATACAAACTTAAAGCACACGGTATTGGGGGTTCAGTATTGATGTGGATAGAGAACTGGCTAGCAGACAGGAGGCAAAGGGTAGGAATAAACGGGTCCTTTTCAGAATGGCAGGCAGTGAGTAGTGGGGTACCGCAAGGCTCAGTGCTGGGACCCCAGCTATTTACAATATATATTAATGATTTGGACGAGGGAATTCAATGCAACATCTCCAAATTTGCAGATGACACCAAGCTGGGGGGTATAGTTAGGTGTGAGGAGGATGCTTGGAGGCTGCAGGGTGATTTGGATAGGCTGAGTGAATGGGCAGATGCATGGCAGATGCAGTATAATGTGGATAAATGTGAGGTTATCCTTTTTGTTGGCAAAAAACATGAGGGTAGACTATTATCTGAATGGTGGCAGATTACGAAAAGGGAGATGCAACGAGACCTGGGTGTCATGGTACTCCAGTCATTGAAAGTAGGCATGCAGGTGCAGCAGGCAGTGAAGAAAGCAAATGGTATGTTAGCATTCATAGCGAAAGGATTTGAGTATAGGAGCAGGGAGGTTCTACTGCAGTTGTACAGGGTTTGGTGAGGCCACACCTGGAGTATTGCGTACAGTTTTGGTCTCCAAATCTGAGGAAAGACATCCTTGCCATAGAGGGGGTACAGAGAAGATTCACCAGACTGATTCCTGGGATGTCAGGACTTTCATATGAGGAAAGACTGGATAGACTCGGCTTCTACTCGCTGGAATTTAGAAGATTGAGGGGGGATCTTATAGAAACTTACAAAATTCTTAAGGGGTTGGACAAGCTAGATGCTGGAAGATTGTTCCCGATGTTGGGGGAGTCCAGAACAAGGGGTCACAGTCTAAGGATAAGGGGGAATTCCTTTAGGGCCGAGATGAGGAAAACATTCTTTACACAGAGTGGTGAGTCTCTGGAATTCTCTGCCACAGAAGGTAGTTGAGGCCAGTTCATTGGCTATATTTAAGAGGGCGTTAGATGTGGCACTTGTGGCTAAAGGGATCAGGGGGTATGGAGGGAAGGCAGGTACAGGATACTGAGTTGGATGATCAGCCATGATCATATTGAATGGCGGTGCAGGCTCGAAGGGCCGAATGGCCTACTCCTGCACCTATTTTTCTATGTTTCTATGACTTTTTTTTGCACACAAGTCTTTTAGAAGATCTTAAAAGCACATCGACCTTGAACATATAAAATAAAATTCAAAGATCAAGTAGTCTTGCTTCAAAAGATCAAACCATTCTACAGCCAGACCATGGTATGCGAAAACATGAGTCAAAGATTTACTCTTCTACCTCAAACAGCCACCAAAATGAGGAACGTACAGCATACAAATGAAATTTTGCAATGGAGAGAACCTGCAGAAAGGAATTGGGAATATAAAACAGTCATTAATATGAAAAATGAATAACATTTTAAACGCTGCTTTTCCAGGACAGTTATGCCAAAAGGCAGCAAAGGTAACAGAAAAAAAAGTCTTCTTTGTCATTCCCATGACAAAAACACTGATTCAACACATTTTATTACTATGTCTGTTGGAATACAAGGTGACTTTTTTCTGAAAGCTCACTGTGTTACATTACTGTGAAACATAAATGAATACATTGTCAACTTCTTCCCTTCACACCATTCGTATGGTTCACTTTGTCACCTGCTATTTGAAGCATAAATCTCTAGTGAAGCTGTTGCAAAGGTATGCCTGGTAAAGCTCGGGTAATTATGCACACTTCGCCTCTCAGGAATTACTTGGTCAACATAGGGTGATCAGTTTAGCCACTGCTATCACAGTTTCCCATACATTTCTACTTGTATCCCACAGGTAGGTGGGCAGATGCATGGCAGACACAGTTTAATGTGGATAAATGTGAGGTTATCCACTTCGGTGGCAAAACAGGAAGGCAGATTATTATCTAAATGGTGTCAATTTGGGGAAAGGGGAAGTACAACGGGATCTGGTGGTCCTTATCCACTAATTACTGAAAGTAAGCATGCAGGTAGAGCAGGCAATGAGGAAAGTGAATGACATGTTGGCCTTCATAACAAGAGGAGTTGAGTATAGGAGCAAAGAGGTCCTTCTGCAGTTGTACAGGGCCCTGGTGAGACCATAGCTGGAGTATTGTGTGCAGTGTTGGTCCCCTAATTTGAGGAAGGACATTCTTGCTATTGAGGGAGTGCAGCTTAGGTTCACAAGGATAATTCACGGGATGGCGGGACTGTCAAATGCTGATAGAATGGAGCAGCTGGGCTTGTATACTCTGGAATTTATAAGGATGAGAGGGGATCTTATTGAAACATATAAGATTATTCAGGGTTTGGACATGCTAGAGGCAGGAAACATGTTCCTGATGTTGTGGAAGTCCAGAACCAGGGGCCATAGTTTAAGAATAAGGGGTAAGCCATTTAGAACGGAAATGAGGACATACTTTTTCACTGAGAGAGTTGTGAGTCTGTTGAATTCTCTGCTTCAGAAGGCAGTGGAGGCCGGTTCTCTGGATGCTTTCAAGAGAGAGTTGGATAGAGCTCTTAAAGATAGCAGAGTCAAGGGATATGGGGAGAAGGCAGATACGGGTACTGATTGTGGATGATCAGCCATGATCACATTGAATGGCGGTGCTGGCTTGAAGGGCCGAATGGCCTACTCCTGCACATATTTTCTATTTTCTATTGTCTATTGGATAGGTAACGTATAGGATCGGGACTTTTCAGAGTTCAAATATATACTGAAAGAAACTAGTTTATTTTACTATATATTTTGTGATATCAGCAAGTTGAGAAACATTCTATACTTAGATTACTGACCTTTAAATACTGGATTCAATTTTTAGAGTTTGTGCCCCAAAGATCAAGTGCAATGAGGCATTGATAGGATGGGGCGGGATGGCCCTTCAACAGTGAACAAATCTCATTTTCAGAACATTGCCTCAAAATTAAAAAAAGGATTTCATCCTTGAAATAGTTCTTCAGCAAATCAATATTAATGAATAAATTGAATTATTTTCATGTATTATGAATGTGTTGTAATGTGTGGAATAAGAAAATCTGCATAATGTTGAATATAAACTTTTGCATTGTGCATTCAGATGGCAATATTACAGTTGGTAACCAACCTTAAGTTCCCAAATTCTTATATCATCATTATTCCCCCTATTACCATTCATAATAATTTTCCCAACCTTACCAAATCCCTGATTATCAAGTGAACTGTTCACTACTTTTTAAGGATGCTGACAAATTGAAGTAGCGGAACTTCTCCTGAACTTACATAATCATTCATGGTAATTAGTGCTCTATTGCTCTGAGAAAGATCATATTTGTTGTTGTTTTTCTACAAAGCCAATGTCACTATCCACACATGTCACAAAAGTCAGGGGGCTCCCGTAATCCTGCAGACATTTCTACTACAAACTACATAATTCCACCCTAGGAGTGCAATACCTACACAAAAATTGTTGTATTATCCTCATGAACATGCAACCCAAATTTGTTGCTAAAGACACAATCCAATACACGATAGACAATAGGTGCAGGAGTAGGCCATTCGGCCCTTTGTGCCAGCACCGCCATTCAATATGATCATGGCTGATCATCCACAATCAATACCCCATTGGAATATTGTGAGCAATTTTGGGCACCATATCTGAGGAAGGATGTGCTGACTCTGGAGAGGGTCCAGACGAGGTTTACAAGAATTATCCCAGGAATGATTGGGCGTTTGTCAGCACTGGGCCTGTACTCGCTGGAGTTTAGAAGAATGCGGAGGGACCTCATTGAAATATACCGAATAGTAAAAGGCTTGGTCTAGAGTAGATGTGGAGAGGATGTTTCCATTCGTTCCACTAGAACTAGAGGTCATAGCCTTAGAATTAAAGGATGTTCTTTTCGGAAGGAGATGAGGAGAAATGTCTTTAGTCAGAGAGTGATGAATATGTGGAATTCTTTGCCACAGAAGGCTGTAGAGGTCAGGTCAGTGGTTATTTTTAAGGCAGAGATATAGATTCTTGATTAGTGCAGGTGTCAGAGGTGATGGGGAGAAGGCAGCAGAATGGGGTTAGGAAGGAGAGATAGATCAGCCATGATTGAATGGCAGAGTAGACTTGATGGGACAAATGGCCTATTCTACTATTCCTTATGACCTTATGACATACCTTGCAGCACTCTTTCAAGATCAGTCAACACTGATGATGAAGTCAACAAAATGGCAAAAGCTCTGCTTTTGGAAGACAGTGAAGTAAAGTGATGGAAGGAAGAGGAATCACCCTAAAGACCAAGCTCAAGGTGTATCGTGCTGTTCTTATACCCTCCTTACTCTATGTTTGCAAGACAGTGTATCACAGACATGCCAGACTGCTTAACCACTTCCATAGTGCACATAACACTTCACATAAAGTGCCAAGACAAGATTCCAGACATGCCGATTCTGTCTTGGACAAACCGCCCCAGCAGAAAGGATTACAAATCAGGTGTGCAGGACATGTCAGAAGAATACCAGAGAAGCTACAGTTTGGAGAATTAACTGAGGGCAAATTATCATGAGGTGAATAGAAAGAGAGATTCAAAGACTCTCTTGGAATATCTCTGCAGAATTTTAACATTGACACATACCATTGGAACAACAAGCACTATATCATCTTGTTTGGTGTAACCGCAGTGGCATCAGAGATGATACCGGGTTTGGCAGTCACCACGCCAACATTCACAGCAGGGTGAACTCACATGATATGTTATAATTACAGTGATAAGAAAGTGCAGGACTGCATGGGGGCGCTGTCCCTTGTCGTTGGGTGCGCATGTGCGGTTTCCCTGGCGATTGCGGGGTGTTACAGCAGCTCAGTCCTTGTCTCAAAGGAGGAGGTGTTGCGATCTCAGACTTCTCCCTACAGTTCAACCTTGCCTTGAAAGGTGGCACCAGCAATCTCAGGCATATCCTGGAGGCTAAGCTTTGGGCTTGAAGAGGCAACGCTCGTGGTCTCTGGCTTATCCTGGCGGCTCCATCTTTGCCTCTGTGGAGGTGTAGCCCCTCGTTGTCTGTGGGCAGAAAGAGGCACTGGCGTCTCAGGCTTGCCCCGGCCACTCAGTCAGCCTCAGTGGAGGCCCTGGCTGTCTAGGGCAGCCCAGTCTTTACCATAGACTCAGATTTGTCTCCGTGGCTCAGTCTTCCACAAACCTCTGCCAGAGAAACACAGTTAGCAGGGAGTTTCATGTGGCCAACACAATGTCAGCTAATTTGACCCAGCCGTTTACCAGTTATTCTGGGGATTTGGCCTCTCCTGGCCTGTCAGCCAGTGATGTGGATCAGCGCAACGTCCAAAGGAGGGGGCACTGTCACAACGCATAAAAAGCAATCTTTGTTCATTTGAGGAAGCCAGAATGGAGACGCAAAGAGGACAAGAAAATCTAAAAAATTAAAGATCACCGATGCTACGGCATCCCTGCACCTTTATCTTCTATGTAGAAGGAACTTTGAAGCCCAAATCAATCTAATCAGTCATCTCATACACATGACAACAGTATAGACTGGATGTCATGGTCTAACTTGAAAATGGGTGATGAACAACAACAACTGTATCATAAATCTAAATCCATCAATATTCCCTATTTAGCTTTCAAATGATACATATAGCTATGCTATAATAAAGAACATCGTATCACTATTGATTCTCTCCAAACTATGCATCACCCATTGTAGACATTCTTGGACACTCTTGGGTTAATCTGTTGCTGATCTTCCCTGGTTCTCCTTTCCCCACAACACACGTGGTAATTAAATCACAAGAATGGGTAAAACTTGAACTGTGCCTGATTATAAACAAAAATGTGTGTGTGGGTGTGCGCATGCGTGTGTGTGCGTGTGTGTGCGTGTGTGTGTGTGTGTGCGTGTGCGTGTGCATGTGTGTGTGTGCGAGTGTGTGTTCATTATGAACTTACAGCAGAAGTTAAATTACCATAGCTCCTGAGCATTGTAGACGGAAGCAAAATCTAAGATAGACAGGTGAAATAATAAATAGTCAACAGGCACATTCAAAGAGATCATGAATTTCTCATAGCCTTCTTCGTCTTTCTCATATCTGATCTGCATTATTTTCAATGCAATACATTAATCAGTCCTTATCATTTTGCTTCCTTTATATTGTGTATTTAATGTTAGCTTTTCTATAATATTAAAAGGGTCTCCTGCATTCTCACTCGTGCATCAAATTAGAATCGACTCTCAGTTAGGAACTATGACACACTCTAAGTGACAGAATCAATTTTAGGCTATCCCAATCGTAAAAAAGCTGAATGTTAATTTACGCTAGTGAGCGGTTGAACTTAAATTAAGTACTTTGCAAGCAATAATACTGGGATCTAGGCATATATATTCAATTTTAAGAAAGTTATTATTCATATACATTGTCTTTCGTTATTCTTAACTAAATCAAATGCTCAGCTCTGCAAAAAAGAGTTGGTCCTGCAAAAAAAATGTTTAAAATGTTCTGAAATATACTTTGCCTTCTTAAATTCATTGTTTGGGAAGTAAAACCGAAGCATCCTCAAACATCTGTACAAAGTGCAGATTTCCTTGTGGTAATATAATAAATCCTATTAGTGTGTATGTGTGTGAGGGATGGCTGATCTATCTTTCCCTCTCAACCCCAATCTCCTTCCATCTCCCCATGTTCTCTGACAGCCGTACTTGTCAAGAATCCTTAAATCCTTGAATCCTCTGCCTTAAAAATATTCATTGACGGCCTCCACAGCTTTCTGCGGCAATGAATTCCATATTCACCACCGTGTGCATACCCGCGTGCGTGCACACGCACACACACATGTGTGTGCTCATGTTCAGTTCATGAGTGTGTGCAGACACATGTTCATACACAAGGACAAGTATTGAGATTTATATTTATATTTGCCTCAAATAGAATCGGATAGACTATAAACATTACAAGCAATATAAGAATGATTGCATATCAAAAGATTATAAAGAATGTTGAGACATACTAAGGCTATGATAAACAGAACATAAATGCTTACTTTATATTTTCATTCCAATTTATAAGATGTCGAGAAAGGAGGTATCCATCAAATGCAAATGTACTAACTAAATCAAAACAATATATTAAGAACTCTTTCATAAATAAAACCAAGATGTTCTATTCATCGAAAAGCATGGGGAACTGATATATACTCTATATTTATTCTAACCACAAACGGAAATGGATTTTAAATAATAAATAGATTGGGAAATAGAAATTAAATTCAGCATGAAAAAATGGATATTAAGATGATGTAAAGATGAAACTTGTTAAAATAGCCAAAGGCATAAGGCAGTCTTAAGTTAGAAAAAGCCCACCCCAAGATATTGTATTAGAGAAATATATCTTTTCAGGTGTTTATGTTCCAAACAAGCCTTCTGCCACCTAACATCAACATCAAATTCCTTTCATTGACATTGATATTGGCCAACAAAGACCAATATAGAGAGATTTTTACTTGGCTCTGTATGGACTAGGCTAGAAAGAAACAAAATAATGCAATTTAATATTGAGTAGTCTCAAGGACAAAGAAACCTTCAGGCAGCATTTTAACACATTCACAAAACTGTTCAATTTTTTTAAATTCTAAATCACGCAGTCAGATAAAACTGTTCACCCCTCTCCAGGCCTGAGGCCACGAGGTGCCACATTCTATCACCAGTCAGTCAGCAATAACTGCAGATTATAATTTTAAGAATTTAGGAACATGTGAAAGAGAATGTCCTGTCAGTTGTCTGGAGTGACTGCCAACATGTATTTCATTTCGGAGTCACGTGAGGGGGGAGTGCGCTCCTCCACCAGCCCTTCAAATAGGACCGCTTAGGTAAGAGGAACTAACCTTGAGTTGGTTAGTTCCTGTGAATCGAAAATTTTGTTCACAGGGACGATGGATAGTTCAAGAAATACATCCAGCCGCAGGACTTCCGACAGGAGTCAGCGGCTGCATTCCCTGGATCTGCCCACTACAACGACAGCACCCGCTCGTCGGGCCGGGAAAAGGACGCGGAAGTCGGGGAGCCCTACTCAACCAGGACCCGACTCTCCACCACGGCTATCCATGGAGCCGCACAGTGGTAGGAGCACCGCGCGGGAGCAAGGTAGGCAAGACCCTGACTCCCTACCACTGTCATCTAAGCATAGGGACAGTGGGAAAAAGGTTGTAAACGTGTTACCCGCTCTGCGGCACGTTCTGTCTCCCCCACTATACAGGTCACCAGAGGGCGGCCCAGGGGAAGGACCGCACGAAAGTCGGAGAGCCCCGTTGCAGCGGCCAGCGTCGACTTGCCACCGGAGCAGTCCGCCAGATCGCGGACCGGTGAGGGATCGAGGCCTGAGTCTGGAAGCCCCGCAGGTGCGGCCGGCGCAGACTCACCACCGGGGGAGCCTGCCAGATCGCGGGCCGGTGGTATATCATCTCGGTCACCGCACCCCGCGTTAGCGGCTGGACGTGACCGAACGTCGCCTTTGACCCAGGGGAGGACAGGCGGCAAGCCCGCGCGGACGTCGGTGCACCCCGCTTTGGCGGCTGGAACCAACTCCTCACCGCTCATGTCTTTCCAGACAGGCGGGCCGCCACCATCCGGAAGACTGCGGACCAGCGGCATGTCCGTGCGGGAGTCGCTAAGCCCCACTGGAGCGGCAGGCAGCGACATCCTGCCTATGCACCCTAGTCATCACCTCGACGAGGTGCGGGCCGAGGGCAGAAGCCTCAGTGGTTCAGGAGAACCTGAGGAAGTCGACCTGTTGTCCGCAGATAGCGGCGGCGGTCGCATGGCATGTATGGAGCGCATGATGGAGCGACTCCTAGAGCCGAATCTCCAGCAACAGGACCCGGATGTCCTCCAGCTCCAGGAGATATGCTACTGGGCCACCTAGCATGTCCCCGTCATCGGTGGGGAGGGCCAGGGGTCAGCAACTGGCTGACGTGGAAGAAGGTTTGGCGGAGGGACCTGCAGCACAAGAGGAACTGCTGAATGTGGTCTCCAAATTCGCCCAGCCCAAGTCCTCGGGACAGCCATTGCAGCCCAAGCTAGCGGCTAGTATTGACTTCCTTACTACACACCAGCTGCAGGATCAGGTCCTAACCGAGGCTATGAACAAGTACAAGGCCCCGAACAACTGTATATCATTGAATGTACCAACAGTCAACACACCCATCTGGGGCAACATCAGTCCAGGAATAAGGGCACAGAAACTTAAATTACAGAAGATCCTGAAACTACTAACATCAGAGATTACTACCTTTGCCAGATCCGTTGACGGTGTGGAGATGACGGTGGAGCAGGAAGATGCTCTGGCGTTATTGTGTAACACACAATACGAAATCAACGCTTTCCAGAATATCGCCATCAAGCCGACTCTTAACCCCAAATTTGCGGGGTTGTGCAGGGCATCTGCGACGCCACCATCAAGACAGTTGTTCAGTGAAGATCTGCCTAAACGGGTCAAGGACCTGGACAAGGAGGAAAAGGCAGTCGGTTTGATGAAACCACCTCCCTCCAGCAGTCCGGCAGTGCGCAGACAAGCGCCATATGTAAGACCTCGGGGGCCATCTGAAAGACCAGCAAGGACCTACAAGCCGGCCGCACCCCAACAACAAAAGCCTTTTTTAGGGCAGGGCCAACCGCGACCGGCGTGGAAGATGCGCCAACCCCACAATCCAGCAACACAACGGAACACCAAAGCCCAGAACGTCAGGCCCCGCCGGTAACCATGGAGGTAAGGGGGCCTGGTTCTCATGCAAGTGCTGCATGTTTAACCTCACAAGTTGATCTATTCTGGAATGCATGGAGCTCTATGACTTCAGATTTGTTTATTTTACAAAGTATTCAGGGGTATGAAATTGAATTCATAAATTATCAACTTCCCCCACCTCAACATGTACCAGACCAGAAATTTGCACTTTCCCATAAGGAAATAGCGGAAGGACATGAGGAAATTTTGAGGCTACAAGCAAAAGGGGTGATAGAGAAAACGATCCACGAACCTCTTGAGTTCGTATCCAACATCTTTACCGAAACTAAAAAAGATGGTGGATGTCGGATTATTATTGATTTAACCCATTTGAATACTTTTGCAAAATATTCCCATTTTAAAATGAGCACGTTTGAAACGGCTAAATCACTGATTTCCAAAGGGTGCTTTATGGCATGCATCGATTTAAAAGATGCGTACTATTCAGTATCCATACGGAAACATCACCGAAAGTTCTTGAAGTTTGTTTGGATGGATCAGCTATGGCAGTATAGTGCCCTACCTAATGGGCTTACTACAGCCCCTAGGTTATTTACAAAACTTTTGAAACCAGTATTGGCATCCCTGAGGAAACAAAACCATATTGCCATGGCATATTTAGACGACATCTTGATTGTAGGAAAGACCATGGAATCAACAAGTTTAGCAGTAACAGCTACTAAGACATTGTTTCAAAAATTAGGGTTTGTCATCCATCTAGCCAAATCTAAGTTCTACCCTTCACAGGTCATGGACTATCTGGGGTTCACAATTAACACCAATCAAATGATTGTTACCATCCCAGATAACAAGGTAATAGATGTTATTGAAGCATGTAACAGCCTTGTTTGCGCTAGGAAACCAACAATCAGACATGCTGCTAAGGTAATTGGGAAATTAGTAGCTACATTTCCTGCTGCACAATGTGGCCCTCTGCACTATCAAAATTTGCAAAGAACAAAAATTGCAGCATTAAAAACAAATGCTGGACATTTTGACAGGCTTATGCAGCTGCCAATCAAGGCAAAAGTTGAGCTACAATGGTGTATTGATAATATTCGACACTCATTCAATCCCATTATTGTACCGAACCCGTCAGTCGCGGTACAAACCGACGCAAGCGCCCACGGTTGGGGAGCTACCGACACTACTTCCAGTTATGGCAGTTGATGGGATTTACACAAATCTACCCTTCTATTATCACAAGGGATAAACTATTTGGAGATGCTAAGAGCATTTCACGGACTACGAGCCTATTGCATGAATTTACGTCATACGCATGTCCGTCTTCAAATAGATAACACCACTGTGGTGGCATACTTAAATCATATGGGTGCTATCAAGTCAATATCTTGTGATGAATTGGCAAATTCAATCTGGCTCTGGTGCATAGAAAGAAATATTTGGTTATCAGCTACCTACCTTCCAGATAAGTTCAATACAGTGGCGGACACCAGGTCACGAGTGTTCAACAATAACATTGAGTGGATGTTGAATCCCCAAATATTTGCTAAAATTATCGCCAAATTTGGGACACCAGATATCGACCTTTTTGCGTCCAGAATGAACCATCAGATACCAACATATGTATCTTGGGAACCAGATCCTGGGGCAGTAGCGATGGACGCTTTCTCGCTGCACTGGGGGAAATGGTTTTTCTATGCATTTCCTCCATTTTGCCTCATCAGTCGGGTGTTGCAGAAAATAAAATCAGATTCTGCAACAGGCATTTTAATAATACCTGACTGGCCTACACAACCATGGTATCCAGTGGTCCTTGCGATGATCAAAGAACCATGGGCACATATTAACAGGTGCCTGGATTTGGTGACTAACCCCACTACAGGGGCATCCCATTCGTGCCATGGTCATCTGCACCTGTTGGCCTGCAGGTTCTGAAGAGGCCACTCCTGCAATATGGACTAACACCTAGGACCACCATTGCAGCATCGTGCAGAGTATCCACTATGCGACAGTACCTCACCCAAATAAGGAAATGGGAGGCCTATTGCAGCCGGATTAAGATCACGTATGACTCTGCCACGATTCCCCATGTGCTGGAATTCCTCACTGGGCTGCACCATGATGAGGGCCTCAGCTACAGCGTCATCAACAGTGCCAGGAGCGCACTATCATCCTACCTTTGCATAGGAGTAGGATCTCACAAGCTTGTGTCCAAACTGTTGAGGGGTATCTTCAATTCAAACCCTCCCTGACCACGATACAACATCACCTGGGACACAGGGGTAGTATTGACCCTACTCAGGAGTTGGTCGCCAATGATTGGACTACTGTTGGATAAACTCACCCTGAAGATGGTGATGTTAATGGCGCTAACATCGGCTCAGCGGGTTCAGACATTGCATAAGATAAAATTGGATAACATGGTCTCAACCCCTAAGAGAGTAACCTTCTTTATTGATGAGTTACTCAAGCAGCACAGACCTGGGACTACAGAGCTGCAAATAATTTTTCCAGCATACCCGTTGATGTGAGGCTCTGCATAGCCACCTACACTTGTCACTATATAAAAGTGACACATACCATCAGGAAAATGGAGAAAGGACTGCTGATCAGCCATAAGAAACCCCATCACAGGGTGACGGTGCAGACGATCTCCAGGTGGCTCAGGGTGGTATTGGATGCAGCAGGTATTGATACTAATATCTTTAAATCCCATTCTACCAGGGCTGCATCCACATCAGCGGCGAGGACCATGGAGGTTCCCATGGACCATATCCTCGCAACAGCGGGCTGGGCCAACGAAGCTACATTCCAGCAGCTTTATAATAAACCTGTTGCCGCTCCTGCTACGTTTGCGGAGACAGTGTTACGTACTGGTCACCCAGCAACGTTTATCCCTGAGTGAGGGGTTGTGATTTGTGTTAATAAATATTACTTTATTTTTTCAGCTTGTCAAGTCTGAAATACGTTAACATACTCCTTCCATCAGAATTGCGGCAGTGTGTGAGCATGGACGTGATCCAGGGCATGTAATCACAGAGCTTTGAAATCTTCATGAAATCACTCACGTGACTCCGAAATGAAATAGTAAGATTAAACGAGAACTTACCAGTTTGAAGTTTGATCTTTATTTTATGAGGAGTTGCGATGAGGGATTTCGTGCCCTCCGCTCCCAACCCTCTACTATAAGGTCAACTGGTAATTAGAGTCTCTTCAATCTTACTATATTAGTCATTGTTGTTTAATTCTGTGATTCCACACTGCTGCTTTGAAGAATGTCGCGCATGCGTGCTGGCGGGGTCTTCACGAAATCCCTCATCGCAACTCCTCATTAAATAAAGATCAAACTTCAAACTAGTAAGTTCTCGTTTAAGGGTACACAAAAGGCTGGAGAAACTCAGCGGGTGCAGCAGCATCTAAGGAGCGAAGGAGATAGGAGATGTTTCGGGCCGAAACCATTCTTCAGACCTGGGACTACAGGGCTGCAAATAATTTTTCCAGCATACCCCGTTGATGTGAGGCTCTGCACAGCCACCTACATTCGTCACTATATAAAAGTTCTCGTTTAATCTTACTATTCTACCGCATGTGTAGGAAGGAACTGCAGATGCTGGTTTAAACCAAAAAATAGACACAAAATGCAAACATACTCATCACCATATTCACTACATATTACATATACAACCTTATTTGTTAGGTTAATAAACTAATGTCCCAATTTGGATAACCATTTGCAGGTTGCACATACTTTCTGTTCTGTAGATCTATTTCTGAATAATTTAATTCATTTCAATTGCTTTTTCGCTTACTTCTATAAAATTAATTCAGATGTTGTACTGAAAATGCCATTAAAAGGTAGCAGAATCCAAAATGCTATCAGAAGTTTTGTGCATTTAGTTGCAATTGTTGGTTTGAAGAGCCTACTACAAATATTAAGCAGTTTAGAATGTCAGTCAATCCCAAAGACATTGAGCATCAATAAGAAGCTGTCAGCACATTCAACAAAAACAGATGGAAATCCAAAGTGGGAGCAAGGATGAAAATATCTCCAAGGTACCTTTTCACAGGATTCTTGGTGCATCTTTGCCAATAACAAGTTACATGCGAGAATGACAGAAATTTTACAGGAACTATTAAAATAGTGTCTATGGATATAAGAAAATCTTCATAGTGTTAAAATATTAGAGATTGCATCTTAACTATAATTATGTGTAGGTACAGTAAACATGCGTTTAAAATACATTAATTTGCAATGTCGTACATGAAGGATATATTAGTTTTTCAGAGGATTTGTTACGAAGGTGTGTTAAATATTGATTAAGGTGATCCTTGAGTCCAAGTAAATTCATTCACCTTCACCAAATGACCACACAAACAGTTACATCGATAAATAACTCAAAATTAAAAATCAGGCCTTATGTGGTGCATTTGAATAAATAGTAAATGACACTACTGAGAACCAGGTATCTTAAGGTCATAAGTGATAGGAGCAGAATTAGGCCATACGGTCCATCCGAGGACATTGCTGGAAACTGGGGAGGAAATTGCGGGAGCCCTTTCGTGATATTGTGTTCAATTCTCGGGAAATTGCGGGAGTTGAAATTTACGAGTCATCCTTAAATACAGGAGAGGAGTCGGAAGACTGGAGAGTGGCAAATGTTGTGCCTTTTTTCAAGAAGGGCTGCAGGGAAAATGCTGGGAACTATAGGCCGGTGTGCTTAATATCAGAAGTTGGAACATTAACAGAGAGTTTTCTGAGGGATAGGTTATACAGGCATTTGGATGGGCAAGGGCTGATTAAGGATAGTCAGCATGGTTTTGTACGTGGGAGGTCGTGTCTAACAAATCTGATTAATTTTTTGAAGACGTGACCAAAAAGGTTGATGAGGGCAGAGCTGTAGATGTTGTGTACATAGACTTCAGTAAGGCATTCGACAAGATTCCGAATGGTAGGTTAGATCGCATGGGATCCAAGGAGAGATAGCTGAATGGATAGCAAATTGGCTCCATAAAAGGAAGCAGAGGGTGATGGTGGAAGGTTGCTTCTCGGACAGGAGGCCTGTGATGAGTGGTGTACCTCATTGCTCATTGCTGAGCAGGGTTCATTGCTGTTTGTCATCCACATCAATGATTTGGATGAGAACATACAGGGCAAGATTAGCAAGTTTGCTGATGATACAAAAGTGAGTGGTTTTGCATATAGTGAAGATAGTTGTGAAAGATTGCAGCAGGATCTGGATCGATTGCCCAGATGGGCGGAGGAATGGTTGATGGAATTCAATACAGAAAAGTGTGAGGTGTTGCATTTTGGGACATCAAACAAGGGCAGGACCTACATAGTAAATGGTAGACCTCTGTTATAGAGCAGAGGGATCTAGGAGTACAGGTGCTTGGTTTCTTGAAGGTCGAGTTGCACGTAGATAAGGTGGTCAAAAAGGCTTTTGGCACTTTGGCCTTCATCAGTCAATTGAGTATAGAAGCTGAGAGGTCATGTTGCAGTTGTATAAGACTTTGGTGAGACCGCATTTGGGATATTGTTCTCGGCACCATGTTATAGGGACACTTGAAATGGTTCAGAAAAGCTTTACGAGGATGTTGCCAGGACTAAAGGGTGTGAACTTCTGAAGGGAAGAGGCTGGGTTTCTATTCCATGGAGCACAGGAGGATGAGGGGAGATCTTACAGTGGTATACAAAATCATGAGAGGAATGAATTGGGTAGATACACAGTCTTTTGCCCAGAGTAGAGGTGAAGGTGAAAAGATTTAATAAGAATCCGAGAGGTACCATTTTCACACAAAGAGTGGTGGGTGTATGAAACAAGCTGCCAGAGGAGGTAGTTGAGGCTGGGACTATCCCATCGTTTAAGAAATTAGTTAGACAGGTACATGGATACAACAGGTTTGGAGGGATATGAACAAAGCACAGGCAAGTGGGCCAAGTGTAGATGGGACATTGTTGGCCAATGTGGGCGAGTGGGGCGGAAGTGCCTATTTCCACACTGCATCATTCTATAACTCTATGACTAAGTGTATTCCGTCATTCAATCATGGCTGATCTAGCTCTCCCTCCTAACTCCATTCTCCTGCCGTCTCCTGATTATCCCCGACATGATAAGATACAACTTTACTCATCCCCAGTGGGAAATTGGTCTGCCGACAGTCATAACACACATAAGGTACACGAGAAACATGAAATTAAAAGTGAAAACAAAAAGAAAAAGACAAGCGACTGTTGTCTGGCTGCCGTGAGCACACGCCTTCACCGGAACAAATATACAAACAAACACAGACTATCCCCTGGGCAGAGGATTCTAACCTAGTGCCCCCCCCCCCCCCCCACACCGGGTCCCCCTTTGTTCTCCCACCATCGCTCACAGCGTTCCCCCCACGCCGGGTCCCCATTGGTCTTCACAGACGCCCTCATGGTCTTCTCCTCCCCCCTCATGCTCATCAACTGCGAGGCCCCACAGTCACCGAGGCTCCCGTTGCCGCTGAGGCCCCACTACAGCCGAGGCACCCGCTGCCTCCGCCAAGTTTCATCTTAGTGATGGTCAACTCGGCTCAACTTTCTCCCCATTCCCATACTAATTATACTAAGTACACCCATACTAATCAAGAATTTACCTATCTCTGCCTTAAAAATATCCACTGACTTGGCCTCCACAGCCTTTCAGAATCTCATAATCTATCGTGCCCAATTAAAAAAATATCATTAATTGACATTGTTTGAGGCCCTGAATAAAATTGTTAAACTATAGTTATTGTCCACTTACTTCATTTTCTCAGTATAAAATAGAAAAGAACAGATTGCAGGTATATCGAGAATTAATAGTACTCCAAATTAAAGAAGATCCTCCCAGAAGCATCAAAATAATCCTCAATAATACATTTTATATCAAATACAAGGGAAATAGTTGGCACACATATTTAATATTTGACAGCTTGACAAATATGGGAAAAGTAGAGATATTGCTGTGACATAACTGCCATTTAAAATTGGTTGTTTCACTGTGTTCCTCCATGAATGAAATTCCAACATCAATGTCATAATTAGGTGAAAATATACTTTCTGAAATACTGTACAGTAACATTTCAATATTTAGGCTTAGTGTTGAATTCAAATCTGAGTTCATGTCACCTTTGTTTATTGAGAAACTTGAACTGTTAAAGTTTGCAAATGCTTCCCGAAAGTGACTTTAGTGGGTATAACACTAACATTTAAGACATTTTTAATTTATCGGAATAACAAATGCTTTTTTTTCCAAATTGCAGAATTCAGAAGATTTTTATAATTACAAAGAATTAAACAAAAACCTTTGTATTGTGCTTAGAGTAAGATGCCTTTGGATACATCCATACATGGCAAGAGATTATAACTCACTGGATTAAAATAAGGAATTGTACTCTGGGCAGCAACTGAAAGAAAACATTTGAGACACAAAGAACTGCTGTTGCTGGTTTACAAAATGAGACAGAAAGTGCAAGAGTAACTCAGTGGCTCAGGCAGCATCTCTGGAGGACATGGTAGGTCACATTTCGGGTCGGGACCTTCTCCAGATTGATTGTAGAAGGGGAAAGAAAGCTAGAGAAGCTTTAGGGATGGGGCGGAACAAAGGGGAATTTGAATGGCAGACAATGATTGGTGGCCAAAAGCCAGAGATGAAAATAAGAGAAACGGCTGTGAAATATTGAGAGAAGAATGGAATGTGAAGCGTGAGCAAGGGTTGTAAGGCACACTCCAACCTTCCCAGAGGCACTAATCTTAAGCATTCTCCAACAAGATGCCCCAAAGATTGACCACAAAACTCTCAGGCTTAATTGCTCCCGGCCAAACCTATTGAGCCTTTATTGGACCACATGACCATTGCACTCTCTCCACCCAATCCCACAAATCCTTTTACTTGCCATAAACTCAGAATGTACAGGAAATTGCAACAGTTTGTTTCCTTAAAACTGCATCAACTGCTACTGCCTTGGAAAATATCTGGAAACAAAATAGCTAAAACATAGCAATTAATTCACAAGTGCTTCAGGGCTGGGGTATTATAAAATAATGCACGTGGGCATCCAGGAGATATGGGGATGGATATGTTTCCAAGCCAGAATCTCAGTTAATGGTCTGCCGTAGTACAGATTCCCCCATATCTGGATAACTGAGTGTTAATTAAAAGTTGCGATATTTCTGTGAAACACAGATCTGAGAAATTCTGATCAGGGATGGACGAAGCATTGCACAATATTTGACATCTCCTGTCTGTCTAACCTTGAGGGTAAAATGCGAATAAACTTTGATTCTGTTATCTCCTGATCAATTCTGCACATGGTGTGTTGGGTTTAATTCAATGAACTCACTGGGAATAGGTTTGGTGTCACCTTAAATCTCTATTTAACTATGGCCAGAGTCTAAAAATGGAAGAGAAAGATACATGGGAAACAAAGTTTGTCACACTTGTATTCAGTTTGTTGAAACTATCCCAAAATGAAGCAATAAATTGTAACAGTTACTTTACAAACCTTGTACATCACCTACTTGTAGGCTCACGCAACAGGGAAACAGGATTTATAAGCTCATCCATACTGCCCTAGTGCTGACTTTCATTACAGTCTTGCCTGTTTTCAAAATGATACACTTTTCTCTGTAAGTCTTCCAAACACAAAAGAGCAGTGTTTCTGCTGTTTCCAACAAAACCAGTCACAATATAATCTATTGAACAAGACAGCTTTGTGGATGATTCGTAGTTTTGTTATAGCTGCTGATACCCTCTGACCTCACAGTGTTCAGTTTATCATGGACTATGCCTTAAACATTTATGAGAAACGTCCTATTATTATACAAGGTCATGAGAGCATGCAGTGTCTATCAAGTAGCTATCACATATTACTTATTTATTTTGCTTTCATTGGCTGTAAATTTTGTTTCAGCCTGGATTGCAGTTTTGCCAACAGAAGAATGAAATGGTTTTATTTACTGAAAAGTATAATCATATTAATTGGTCAGTCAGAACCTGGGGGGCATAGCTTTAAGGTCAGAGAGGAAAGTTTAAAAGAGATGTGTGCAACATGTTTTTTTTGTACACTCAGACTGGTAGGTGCCTGGAATACACTGCCAAGGATGGTGGTGGAAGCAGATATGATAGTTGTGTTAAAGAGGCTTTCAGACAGACCCATGAATACGCAGGGAATGGATGGATAAGGAGCACATGTGGGCAAATGGGATCAGTTTAAGTAGGCATCATATTCAGTATAGACATCCTGGGCCAAAGTGCCTGTTCCTGTGCTATGTTCTATGTTTTCAAAGCATAATTAGGGATGTGCATTAAATGCTGTTATTGTCAGACATTCTATATATCCCGAAATTGAATGAAGTGCATGTTTACAATTTAAAAATAAGCTGATATCCTGCAACATAACTATGCTATGCCACGGAAAATTACATTTTACTGAAGAAATGTTCCCTTCCATTATGCTAAATGTTTTAAAACTATAGTAAGGCAAATGGCAAATTCCTCTTCTGTGTTCCTGTCTAAAATAAATTAGCGTTGTATCAATGGGCAACAATGCTTACAGAGGCTATATATATATATATGAATTTCTTTATTTAAAAGGATTAATATAAAGATGATCTAATAACTGTAAAACGTAATCCATGAACATCAAAAAAAGAAGTGTAACCTGATGGAACACAGTCCTGATCTCACTGATGGATGCCATAAATTTGGCAACCTATTTTCAGCAGCAGTTACCTACAAAGTCACAAGTTTAAAAATAATGCAGCAACATAACTGACATTCTATTTTTCTCTTGTTCTCAAGTGCTTGCATGCTACACATAATGCTGACAATCTCCATATGTTTCCCCCTTCAGTTATCTTCCTGCCATGTGCAAAGTACTTTGTATCTCAGTTGCATTTGAACAAAACAAATAAACATTGGGAAATTGCAAATCACATCTTGTCGGAGCTTCCATCACTCGCACCAGGCAACTGTTCATGACAACTTAACTATTGCATACCGTCTCCAAGCATTCCATGCAAAGGAAACAAAGGATTCTTTTTCCTATCGGCATACTTTCTTACATGCATCATTTTGGCATGAACTAAAGATTAATACAGGAACACAGGTTTAAAAAAACCCACATAAATAAATAGAGTGGGTCAAAGTTCTAAAAGTTGTCTTTTTTTTACTACTTCACCTGGTGCAAGATCTCACCTATTTCATGCCATGAATTCCATTTTGTCAAAACATGTCATTAATTACTTGCAGAAAGAAAGCAACTGATCTAATTGAATAAGAACATTCATTGCTGTTTGATGTGATGATTATGTAGCTTGCTTCAATCGATGTTGGCATTTTGTATCAGCAGGTTTCGAGTAAGTCATGGATATGAATAAATTGCATGTTCTGATTTTAGTTGTCTTACATTTCTGAGACCTAGAAAGCTTTACATAAAAGATTAATGTTGCCAACATTGTGCATGCCAAAACTGTCAAATGCATTGCAACAAAATGTTGAATTTATCGGGCAAATTATATTCAGCATACCTCCAGTTTCCCCAATCTTGTGAAAATATATCTGTTTTTGTTGGCTACTGGCACAATTCCAAATCAATATAATTACCATTATGTGTGTCAGCTAATTGAATCACTTGCTGGCTTTTTAGAAAGCACTAAAAATTAAGCTACTTTTGGCATCAGGGCACTAATGTACACAGTTTTAAAGTATCTTGATCTTATTTCTGTTGCATTTTCCCAGGAAAATGACTATTTCACACAAATTGCCTTCAAATTTGATTACCACTCGCAAATTTATCAAATATTTTTTTAAGCATATTGCTAATAAAAATTACATTCTGAAGTGCTGGCCAATTGAACTGGTGTACTTTCACTAGACTGTTGCTGGGATGGTCCTTTGACAGACTCCACTCTCCAGACCTCATCAAAACACACATACTTGTGGGGCTTAAAAGGGTTGAGAGCAGGATGATGTTTCTGCTCATTGTGGTGTTTTATACTGTGGTTTAACAGCCTGAAAACAACTAGTTTGCCATCTAGCACTGCAAGAAGGAGAAATGTCTTCACCCACAGGGGGTGAATCTTTGAAGCCTACTGTCTAAAAAGGGCAGTGAAAGCTCAGTTTTTTAGTATATTAAAGATGAAGTTGATCATTTTCTTAGGTATTAGAAGAGATCTAACGGTAAGGGGCTGGTACAGGAAAGTATCTTTAAGGTGCCTCTATTGAATAACAGGCACGTGGGAGTAGCAAAATGTATTCCTTTTTTTCGTTATGCGCTCAAGACAACTTTATATTTGGTGGTAATACAAATAAGCTTTTTTCCTGAACAGAAATTTAGGAAAAATGTTCTCAAAACTAGCACAAAATGAGGAACGACAAACCATGCCCATGTTTAGAATGAATGCTAACAATGAACAATTTTAGTTGGGCCCACTGACATTTATATTATAAGCACAATGCGTCATGTAGAGAGTATATGCAGTTGCATTGAGTGAAACCGTGCATTATTGAACAGGAATATTATCTATCGTGTGACATGATTGATATTTGTAACTCTTCTCTTCAGTGGACTTTCATTGGACATTAGACATTCATTATGTCGAGGGCATCTTCAAATGTCCTTGACTGAATCAACTATCCACTGGAAAAGATGCCATCTCCAAAGAGGATTGAAACACTCATGGGGAATTTGAACATAAATAGGTTGCATAGATGTGATAAGAACTTATATTTGGGACTTTTTTTTTGCCTTTTCCAACACTGAAATCTGTGTATGAAGAACCTTGTGCTGAGGTACATATTAATGTGCTACCAATATAAACAATTCCCAAATCTTTATGATTTGATTTTAAACAATATTTCATTTGAATTTTTTAAAGAAAATACTTAGCATGGGTTTTGGATAAAGCTGTCCTACAGCACACACACAGATAACAGATTTTTAAACATTGAGACACCAATGAATATTGTTTTCACTCTACTCTATAAACATTGTGGTAACTTTGACGTATCTCTGATTTAAATGCTATAATTATATGTCTTTGTAGATCTCAAAGGATTAAGGAGGAAATATATTCCAACAGCGAATGCCGGTAGGGCTTCTGATCTTCTTTTGATGCACAAGCTTGTGGGCAAATACAATTTGCTGTATTCTCAAGGCCTAAACACATAGTTTATAATCCAATGATCAAGTCAAAGTTATAAAAAAATGTCAATCAATCTGTGGCAGTGACTTTCAAAGGATTTCTCTCAATGCAAATTCTTTAGTTGAGAACAATAATTCAACTCAATTTCGTAATGTCAATGACCCTTGAATCTTTCATTATCACTCTTCCTCCAATGTAGTTCTCTGTGGATCATTACATGCCTCACACCTCTGCAATCAAAAGGACAGGATTGTTCCTTGATCAGTACCAAAACTGTTGAATATAAACAATCGGGCATTTTTTTTCATATGATGGTTGTTGTGCAGTATTACCAAGTAATAAAAGATATGCATCATTGTGATTGCCCCTTTTTTCTCTTTAAGAGGCTTGGAATTATTCTTATATAGCTATAAATTCAGGGAAATGTTCTGCAAACGTAATGTATTCATTTCAGATGTTTGCATTTCTACCTTTTCTTACCGTGATAAAGGAACAACCAAATTAATCTGCAAAGCTACAAAATAAAACACAAAGTAGTTTGGCTTGATTCTATTCTCCTCTCAAAATAAATAAATTAAATCAATTCAGTTTGCCTGACCTTCATCCCTCTTATCCATACACCGTACATTAAACCTGATTTTGTACTTTCTCTGAGTTATAACCTGAGTTATTCTTGGAAAAATTAGAGAAAATACAAAATGTCCCCCTGGCTGATTTGACTCACATAATGTGTTGTGTTGTATCCCCTGTACTTGGTGTACTTCACCATCAAATCGTTGTCCACTAATATAGTTCTGTTTCCTTAGCTGGGAACAGCAAGGGGTTGACAGGGCTTATAGTCACTGGAATTTAGAAGGATGAGAGGGGATCTTATAGAAACATATACATTTCTTAAGGGATTGGACATGCTAGATGCAGGAAAAATGTTCCCCATGATTGGAGAGTCCAGAACTAGGGGGTCACAGTTCAAGAATAAGGGGTAGTCCATTTAGGACTGAGATGAGGAAATATTTTTTCAGCCAGAGAGTTGTGAATCTGTAGAATTCTCTGCCACAGAAGGCAGTGGAGGCCAATTCACTGGGTGCATTCAAGAGAGAGTTAGATATAGCTCTTATGGCTAACGGAATCAAAGGATATGGGGAGAAAGCAGGAACGGGGTACTGATTCTGGATGATTAGCATGATCATATTGAATGGCGGAGCTGGCTCGAAGGGCCGAATGGCCTACTCCTGCACCTATTTTCTATGTATCTATGTTCTTCTTCAGCACTCATGCAGTAGGCACCAGTTCATCAAATGTTACAACAGTGAGAAGACCATAGCCTGACAATTAAAATTGTGGAAAGGAGGAAAAATTAGTATAACAGCAACGCTAAATGGAAGAAAATAAACAATTAGAGTGAAAATAAACACATCTTCTGATAATCAAAAGGAATAAGAGATGAACGTGGAAACTTATAACAAATGCCAACAAATAAAGTGGATGAGCTTGAGGTTCAATTAGAAATTGGTGAGTATGATGCAGTGGGAATTACAAAGACATGGCTGCGAGGATCAGAGCTGGGAACTGAATATTCAGGGGTATACGTCCTTTCAACAGGGATGGCTCTGTTGGTAAGGAATGAATTTCAGTCCCTTGCGAGGGATGACATAGTCAGAAGATGTAGAGCATTGTGGATAGAAATTGTATGGGTAAAAGTATCTTAATGTGAGTTAGCTACAGGCTCCCAAATAGTAAGTAGCCTGGAGATAGGGTGTAAGTTGTGTCAGGAGTTAAAATGAGCATGTAACAAAGGTAATGCTACGGTGGTTATGGGAGGTTTCAACATGCAGGTGAACAGGGAAAATCAGGTTGATACTGGACCCCTAGAAAGGGAGTTTGTAGAGTGCCTCCGAGATGGATTCAGAGCAGCTTGTACTGGAGCCTACCAGGGAGCAGGCAATTCTGGATTCAGTGTTATGTAATGAACCAAATTTGATAAAGGAACTCAAGGTAAAGGAACCATATTACCAAGGAGGTAGTGACCATATATGATAAGTTTTAATCTGCAATTTGAGTGGGAGAATGTAAAATTGGAAGTGTCAGTATTACAGTTGAACAAAGGGGACCATGTTGGGGGTGGAAGATTGCAACCTTCACGTGTGCCGCCCTTTATTGACTAATGCAATCAATTCGACGTGCACAAACGGAATATCAAATAGAACAAATCCAACAACTTTAGGCTGTGCACGCCACACGAAAGAAGAAGAAGACTATGTTGGCATGAGGGAGTAGCTGACCAAAATTGACTGGAAAGGGACCCTAGCAGGGATGGCGCTGAAACAGCAATGGCATGTATTTCTGGGAATAATCCAGAAGATGCAGGATCATTTCATTCCAAAGAGAAAGAAAAACTCTAAGGGTAGTAAGAGGTGACCGTGGCTTACAAGGGAAGTCAAGGACAGTATAAAAATCAAAGAGAAGATGTATAACATAGCAAAGATGAGCGGGAAGCCAAAGGATTGGGTAACTTTTAAAGAACAACAGAAGGTAACTAAAAAGGGGAGAAAAGATGAAGTACGAAGGTGGGCTAGCCAAGCATATAAAGAATATAACAGCATATTTAGGTTTTGGAAGAGGAAAATAATAGTTAAGACAAATGTGGGTCCCTTGAAGTCAGAAACAGGTGAATTTATTATGGGGAACAAGGAAATAGCAAACGAGTTGAACAGATACTTTGGTTCTGTCTTCACTAAGGAAGACACAAACAATCTCCCAGATGTACTAGGGTGACGGAGGAACTGAAGGAAATTCACTTTAGTCAGGAAATGGTGTTGGGTAGACTGATGGGACTGAAGGCTGATAAATTCCCAGGGCCTGATGGTCCACATCTGAAGGTACTCAAGAAGGTGGCTCTAGAAATTGTGGATGCATTGGTGATCATTTTCCAATGTTCTATAGATTCTGGATCAGTTCCTGTGGATTGGAGGGTAGCTAATGTTATTCCACTTTTGAAGAATGGAGGGAGAGAGAAAGCAGGGAATTATAGACCAGTTAGCCTGACAACAGTGGTGGGAAAGATGCTGGAGTCGATTATCAAAGATGTAATAGTGGTGCATTTGGATATCAGTAACAAGATGGATTTACGAAAGGGAAATCATGCTTGACAAATCTTCTGGAAATTTTTGAGGATGTGACAAGTAAAATGCACAAGGGACACCTTGTGTACCTGGACGTTCAGAAAGCCTTCAATAAGGTCCCACACAGGAGATAAGTGGGCAAAATTAGAGCACACAGTACTGGGGGTAGGGTATTGACATGGATAAAAAATTGGTTGGCAGAGAAAACAAAGAGTATGGATTAACGGGTCCCTTTCAGAATGGCAGGCAGTGACTAGTGGGGTGCCACAAGGCTCGGTGCTCGGACCGCAGCTATTTACAATATATTAATGATTTAGATGAAGGAATTAAAATAACTTCGCAAATTTGCAGATGATACAAAGCTGGGTGATGATGTGAACTGTGAAGAGGATGCTATGAGGATGCAGGGTGATTTGGACAATAGACAATAGACAATAGGTGCAGGAGAAGGTCATTCAGTCCTTCGAACCAGCTATTCACTGTGATCATGGCTGATCATCCACAATCAGTACCCCGTTCCTGCCTTCTTCCCATATCCCCTGACTCCGCTATCTTTAAGAGCTCTATCTAAGTGGGCAAATGCATGGCAGATGCAGGATAATGTGGATGAATGTGAGGTTATCCACTTTGGAGGCAAGATGGGGAAGGCAGATTATTATCTGAATGATATCAGGTTAGGAAAAGCGCAAGTACAACGAGACCTGGGTGTCCTTTCTCCTCCCTACTATCAGTCAAACATAGAAACATAGAAAACAGGTGCAGGAGGAGGCCATTTGGCTCTTCGAGCCAGAACCGCCATTCATTGTGATCATGGCTGATCGTCCCCTATCAATAACCCGTGCCTGCCTTCTCCCCATATCCATTGACTTCACTAGCCCCTAGAGCTCTATCTAACTCTCTCTTAAATCCATCCAGTGACTTGGCCTCCACTGCCCTCTGTGGCAGGGAATTTGAAAAAATCACAACTCTCCGGGTGAAAACATTTTTTCTCACCTCAGTCTTAAATTACCTCCCCGTTATTCTAAGACTGTGGCCCCTGGTTCTGGACTTGCCCAACATTGGGAACATTTTTCCTGCATCTTGCTTGTCCAGTCCTTTTATAATTTTATATGTTTCTATAAGATCCTCCCTCATTCTTCTACTGCCAGTGAATACAAGCCTAGTCTTTTCAATCTTTCCTCATATGATAGCCCCGCCATCCCAGGGATCAATCTCGTGAACCTACGCTGCACTGCCTCAAACACAAAGATGTCCTTCCTCAAATTAGGAGACCAAAACTGTACACAATACTCCAGAACTGTACACAATACTCCAAAGAAGGGTCCCGACCCGAAACATCCATCTATCCATCCCTACCTAAGATGTTATCCAACCCGCTAGGCTCTTCCAGCACTTCCCTTTTTGCACAAGAGTGAGCATGTTGGACAACCACCTGTGGTTCATCTGTTGAAACAGATAAGCATAAATCCAGCTACAGTTAAGAACAGCATATCCCATGTTCCTGTCGTAATCTTAGTTTATTGAATTGCATTAATTTTGTATGGTTACAATAATACCATACAATATAGTATTGTTATAGTTTTTATTATATGGCTAGTAATTATATTATTATTATATTATTATTATATGATTTTGGTTAGTCAGTCACTCCCCCCATTATTTTAGTTCCTACCTGCAATTATTGCATCAGGGACGTATTTTGTGCAGTGCAAACCAGTGGACACGTGGAGACTTCATATTGAGTTTCCTGCTACTGTGATTGCAATAGACAATAGATAACAGGTGCAGGAGTAGGCCATTCGGCCCTTCGAGCCTCTGATTAAAGGACATTAAAGAACCCACTATATCCCGATTGTTCCCCACAGACCAGAACAATTGAAGAATTCAACAGCAAAAACATAGGGTTACATTGCCTTTACTGGTAAATCATTGTTGCAATGTCACTCACCTGAATGAATTGCCCTCTAATTATCACACACAGGACATAAGTATGTTTATTAAATTCAGAGGAATAGAATTCAAGCAGAAGACATTCCTTGAATATCCCAAAACAATTCTGGGTCAGGAATTCCATTCACTTCTGCTGTTCTTCAGCGAGACTATAGTCTAATCTTAGAGGTTTGGAACTGTGCAGGAATTTGGGAGTGAATCAGATCACTTTCTCAATATTGTGCAAGTGAAAGACCAATATTTTGAGACCAGGAAACCCATTGGTTCACTTTGCCATTTAAAAATCAAGTCAGTGTTGAACTGGAGGACAGGTGATGGTAGACTCAAGGCATGAGTCAACTTCGAGGAAGCAGTTTACGAGTAACCTTATGCTGAAATATACTACACAGAACAGTTCTAACCCATTTCTCCACAGTGAAATAAAAAGGAAATTCATCCTCATAACATATTAAAATTAATTAAATTATTGTGACATTGCAAATATCTGTGCAACCAGCACTGTCAGCACACTGTTCTACACAGCTCACCTATTGCAATGGTTCACAGCATTAATGTCAATTTGTTGTGCATAATTACACTTGCAAACTTAGAATTTTAGCAAAGGCTGCAGAAGACATTATCACTTTCATGATCTACCTTCTCCTGTCAGAATCACAGGTTGGTGCCAAAAGTACAGACTTCCACCGCACAGGAGTCATATTTGTCCACGTGCTGTCTCAATTACTTTTTACAATAACGTCTTTCTGCAGAAGAATTTACGCCGCCTGTGACCACAACTACTGACAAAGATAAACTGCTGCCATGTCAAAATATGGTGTAAAACAGAAGAATTCAATCCAGGCCAACGATTTATTTTGTTCTGTTGTTGGAGGTAATATCAAAACAAGACTAAGTTATTCACCAGAACCCACAAATACTAAAATGCAGTTGTTTAAAATTAAAGATTAAACTGCAATGTTGATTTCACTCGCTGGAACAACGAGTTTATTTAAATATGCAAAAACGACAAAGTGCTGGAGTAACTCAGCAACATCGCTAGCGAACGTGGGTAGGTGACATTTCGGGTTGAGAGTGAAGAAGGATCTCGTAATCTATCCATGTTCTCCAGAGATGCTACCTGACCCACTGAGTTACTCCAGCACTTTGTGCCCTTTTGTGTATTAACCAGCATTGGCAGTGCCTTGTTTTGATAATCTTTATTTTAATATGTCTTCACTCCCCTGTTTCCAAATGCTGTGTGAGGAGGGGTCTTGACCCAAAGCGACGCCTGTCTGCGTTCTCCAGTAATGTTGCCTGAGCTACAAAGTTCCTCCAGCACTGTGGTTTTATTTGTCATGTGGGATGTGAATCTTTGTCATGAGATAAAACCAACTTAATTAGAAACTGCTCAGGGACTGTGTAGTACATTACTCTCAAAAGATACAAATGATTAAGCCTGCATTTAATTTTTATCTTGCATTTGTACGACTTAATTTTCTGCCACTCAAAATTTTTGATGAGATGATTTATATATTTGCTTCCATTTATATCATTTTCTCTTAACCAATTATTTTGTGGCTTGTGGGCTCTGCACCTTATTTTTCATCGAATACTTTGCTGCAAATGCTGACTACATGCCTTGTGTGTTCATGCATTCCAACTTAGTATGAGATTAATAACCTTTTCTCTTTCGTATCCATGGCCAATTTTTCTTACTTCTCCAAAAGGCACTGACTTATGCAAGGGTATAATTCCATTGCTACCAGAACCACACTCGTGAACATGTTTGGTGTGAGGCTCACAAGCTTCAGTGCTCCAGAATGATGAGGGGCCATACCTACTCCTCCTGACAGCAACCCCCAAGCACATACAGCAATCTGATTTTATTCCTCCTAACAACGGAGGATGAACAATGTTCACCACGCCACTTGTCTAACAGAAATTTGTAACTCAGAACTGGCTCAAAAATATAAGAGGACAATTATCAATGTTACATGCAAGTAGAATTTAAATTAATTTGAAGAAAATTACTACTACTGCAAGATTTAATTCAACTCTATAATTCTGATACGCAACGAGCTAGCCAATTGACCTTCAGTATCTGAAACGTAGCTAATCATGGGAGCGGCAGATGCATCTTCTTGCTTTGGTTGATCTTGCAAAGCCTTTTAAAGTGGTCTTAAACATTTCTCTGTTTCAGTATAAATGTGCCATAATGCCAAATAAATCTGTCAAAAATGTGTTTGTTATTTAGGACGTAGGCCATGGCAATTAATCTTACATTTATTCAGAAGTAAATAATCGGAAACATTTTGTAATCCCAAAGTGCTTAATTAAAGTATAAAAATGATAGCTTATGAAGTGTGAGCAGAATGATGATCAAATATCCTGATTTTCAGGAGAGATATGTCTGATTTTATGATAGTCAAGAAGTAATTGATGAAACAGGTGAAGATGGCTGAAATGATCAACCATCTGAGTTGTTCTGGGTACAGCTCATGAACTCTGCTGTAATGGCCTAAAATGGGATTACTAATCTTGAACAACCACAATTACATATCTTTGTATGATGCCGGGATTTGGCTAACAATGAAATATCTCCATGATTCGCACTGAGTTCAGTTTTACCAAGGACATCAATATTACATCCTGTTAAATGCTCTTTACATCAAGGGCAGATTATCTCACTTCATCCTTGGATTTCAGCTCATTTGCCAATGTTTGAAAAAGCTCTCGAGCTGAGCACTCCTGGCAAAAATGAAACAGAGCTTCAATTAACATGTTTTTTAATGAGCAAGTGCCATTTGATAAGAGAAGAGAGAGGGAGAGAAAAACTGTTGACAGCACTTTCCCCCACTTTATTGGTTGTCAAGAGTAGACCAACAATTGTCAACAAGCACGGTTGGATTTCTCCTGGCTTTTGTGGAGGAGACATACCTCAGAATGTTTCCAATTTGCCATGTAGATGTTGGTGTGGTGACTGACCTGATATAATCTAAATGGTTAGCAAGGGTAAGAAAATATTTTGAAAAGATGTGTATTTTGGACACTCTTTGAAGAAAAGGAGGCATAGATTGGTTTGGGAGAGAAACTTACATTCTGAGGTCCAAGTGGGTGATTGAAGTTGAGTAGCCGATGAGTACGATGATGAAGGCAGAGTACCAAACATGCTGTATTTAAAGACTCAACTTCTGATCCAACTTGATGTCTGACTGCTGATGTCTGATCGCCGCCTCCTTGGCCATCTGCTGACCGGGACTTCCGACGCATCGCCCACTGACCCGGACCCCACTCCCCGCTGGTCTCCACCAGTGACTCTACTGACCCTCGCCACTCCACCGCCCACCAGCAGGCCGCAGCCTTATCTGAGTCCCAGGCTCAGCACCGGGCCTGAAGTCTCCACGCTGCAGACTCTCACAACACGTGGTCTGACTGTGCTGGGTCCTAATGCTCTCCTCCCCCCCCCCCCCCCCCACATACACAGGGAACCTCAGTGGGGGTTCCACCGTGTCTCTCTCTTCCCCCTTGTACCTTACTCCCTGAACACCCACCAACCCCCTATCAGACATCACCTCGACCTCTGTCTCCTCACCTGCCTTCCTCCGGCCCTAGCCCCCATCCTTGCCATGTGTTCACCATCCCCCCTGACCTCCCCCTCTCTGATACCAAATGGTCTGTCCACAGCAGAGGCCTCACCTTTGTTCCCCTCCATCCCCACCTCAATCAGTTCTGTGTCCGCCACGATGTTGAGCTCTTTTTCCGTCGCCTCCACATCCAAGCGTTTTTCCATGGGAAGAAGTCCTCACCCCCTTGTGATGACCCTTCTCCCGTCTCCAACGGACCCCCTCCTCTTGGACTCCCCCTCATGGCCATCTACCTGCTTTGACCTATTCATTTTAAACTGCCGGTGGTACATCAACCGCCTCAACTTTTCCACTCCCCTTACTCACTCTAACCTCTCCCTCCCTGAACGTACAGCCCTCCACTCACTCTGCAACAACCCCGACTGGGTGATCAAACTTGCAGACAATGGGGGTGCCATGGTAGTCTGGCGCGCTGACCCCTACCTGCCTACCGCCCTACCTTCCAGAAGTGGCGGCGCTGCGTGGCAGCTGCGGCTCACCTGCAGTCCGTCTTTTTTTTTCTTCTTTTTTTTGTCTTCTTGTGTCTGTTTTAGTTAGAATTTTGGTTTATTAGGTTGTGTTTGTGTGTGGGGGGGAGGGTGGGAGAAACAAGGTTTTAGTCTCTCCCTTAGGGGGGATGCGACCTTTTCTTGTCGTCTCCGTCTGTGCTGAGGCCTAATGGCGGAGGCCTAATGGCGGAGCTGACGGCCTCGGAGCTGTGGCGAGCGTTCAGAGCTCCAGCGGTGCTCCAGCGGTGGCCCGGCTTCAGAGCTCCGGTGCTCTAGCGGCGTTCCAGCGGTGGCCCGGCTTCAGAGTTCCAGTGCTCCAGCGGTTGCTCCAGCGGCGTTCCAGCAGTGCTCCAGCGGTGGCCCGGCTTCAGAGCTCCGGTGCTCCAGCGGCGTTCCAGCGGTGGCCCGGCTTCAGAGCTCCGGTGCTCCAGCGGTTCCTCCAGCGGCGTTCCAGCGGTGCTCTAGCGGCAGCCTGGCTTCAGAGCTCCGGTGCTCCAGCGTTCCAGCAGTGGACCCTGATTCAGAGCTCCGGTGCTCCAGCGGTGCTCCAGCGGCGGCCCAGCTTCAGAGCTCCAGTGCTCCAGCGGTTGCTCCAGCGGCGTTCCAGCGGTGCTCCAGCGGCGGCCCAGCTTCAGAGCTCCGGTGCTCCAGCGTTCCAGCAGTGGACCTGTTAGTTCAGAGCTGTGGCGGTTTTCCAGCATTCCGGCGATGGCGGTGGTGGCAGCCCGGCTTCGGAGGCTCGGCCGCGGGCCTAGTGGATGATAACGTCGGAGGCCTAGATCGCCTCAGCGCAGAGGGAGAACAAGTAGGGAAGAAGACAAACACTTTAAGACTTTTGCCTTCCACCACAGTGAGGAGGTGCCTGGAGAACTCACTGTGGTGGATGTTAAATATGTGTTTATTATGTGTTATTTATTTATTTATTATATGTTTTGACTGCAAGGTAACAAAAATTTCGTTCAGACCGAAAGGTCTGAATGACAATAAAGGAATCTAATCTAATCTGAGGCCAGGCGCCAACTCTCAGACACCTCCTCCTATTTATCCTTGGACCATGACCCCACAGACGATCACAAGGCCATTATCTGAAACACCATCACTGGCTTCATCGCCTCCGGCTTCCTGCCCTCCCAAGTCTCCAACTTCATCGATCCCCCAGCCCCGACGGTCCGATTTTATCTTCTCCCCAAAATCCACAAACCTGACTGTCCTGGCAGACCCATTATTTCTACTTGTTCATGTCTCACAGAACTTACCTTGACTCTATCCTATCCCCCCCTGGTCAAATCCATCCCCACCCATGTCCAAGACACCTCACACTCTCTTCGTCCCCTTCATGACTTACGTTTTCCAGGCCCCTACTCCCTCATCTTCACCATGGATGTCCAGTCACTCTACACCTCCACCCCTCACCAGGAGGGTGTTGAATCCCTCCGTTTCTTCCTCGACCACAGAACCATCCAATCCACGTCTACTAATACTCACCTCCACCTAGCAGAGCTGGTCCTTACCCTCAACAACTTTTCCTTTGACTCCTCCCATTTCCTCCGCATTTGGGCCCCAGCTATGCCTACCTCTTTGTAGGGTACATGGAACAATCCTTGGTCGAGGTGTACCCTGGCCCTATCCCCGAACTCTACCTCCGCTACATTGACGACTGCATTGGTGCTACCTCCTGCACCCATACAGAACTCACTGACCTAATCCATTTCACCACTAATTACCATCCGGCACTCAAATTCACCTGGACCATTTCCGACATCCCCCTATCATTTCCAGACTTCACCATCTTCATCGCAGGTAACAGACTACTGACCGACACAAACCCACTGACTCCCATGGCCACCTGGACTACACTTCTTCCCACCCTGCTTCCTGAAAGGACTCTATCCCCTATTCCCAATTCCTCCGTTAACGCCGCAGCTGCACCTAGGATGAGGTGTTCCAGCCTTCCAGAGAAATCATCATTCTTTAGGGAACGGGGGTTCCCCTCTTCTATTATACATGAGGCTCACACCAGGATCTCCTTTATATCACAGCTCCGCTCTCACTACCCATCCCCCTACTCATAACAAGGACAGAGTCCCCCCTTGTCCTCACCTTCCACTCTATCAGCCATCGCATACAACATATAATCCTCTGACACTTTCGCCACCTTCAACCGGATCCCACCACTGGCCACATCTTCCCATCTCCTCCCCTTTCGGCTTTCCGCAGAGACCGTTCCCTCCGTAACTCCCTGGTCAATTTGTCCCTTCTCACCCAAACCACCCTCTCCCTGGATACTTTCCCTTGCAACCGCAGGAAATGCTGCACTTGTCGCTTTACCTCCCGCTCGACTCCATCGAAGAACCCAAGCAGTCTTTCCAGGTGAGGCAGAGGTTCACCTGCACCTCCTCCAACCACATCTATTGCATCTGCTGTTTCAGGTGTCAACTTCTCGACATCAGCGAGACCAAGAGCAGGCTTGACGATTGCTTTGCCCAACACCTCCGCTCATTTCGCACTAACCAACCTGATCTCCCAGTGGCTCAGCACTTCAACTCCCCCTCCCATTGGAATCCGACCTTTCTGTCCTGGGCTTCCTCCATTGCCAGCGTGAGGCCCAGTGCAAATTTGAGGAACAGCACCTCATATTTTGCCTGGGTAGTTTACACCCCAGCGGTATGAACATTGACTTCTCCAATTTCAGATAGTCCTTGCTTTCTCCCTCCGTCCCCTCCCCCTTCCCACCTCTCCCATGAGCCCACTGTCTCCGCCTCTTCCTTTGTTTTTCCTGCCCCCCACCCGCCAACAGTCTGAAGAAGGGTCTCGACCCGAAATGTCGCCTATTCCCTTTCTCCATAGATGCTGCCTCACCCGCTGAGTTTCTCCAGCACTTTTGTCTACCATCGATTTTTCCAGCATCTGCAGTCCTTTCTTAAACAATCCTCTCTGTTCTGTCATTCCCCTGAAATTGATTTTGGTCTGCAATCTAAATGATAATTTCTGCAATTTCCATGGAGGTCCTAGTCCATAGCCGCCTGAAGGTGTCATCACAAGAAGATAGAGGGCTAAAGAAGGCACATGGTATGCTGGCCTTCATTGTTTGGGGTGTTGAGTAGTAGTGTTAGGAAATCATAATGTAACTCCATAAGACATTAGTTAAGCCGCAGGCTGGAGAGACCAAGTGGCCTACTCCTGCTTTTTTTTAATTATGTTATTGCGAATAGGTCATCTGGTTACAACTAATTACAACTGGATATTTCAAAGACCCCAGCGTCAACATCTGGAGTATGCTAACATAATACGACTGAGTCTATCTCAGACCTATGGATAGAATCAAAGAATTGCAGATTCCAAAGCTAAAATAAAAATGCAAAATACTAGAAACACTCAGCAGCTCAGGCAATGTCTGTGGAAAGAGAAACGGAGCTAAGGTAGGCACAAAAACTGGAGTAACTCAGTGGGACAGACAGCATCCCTGGAGACAAGGAATGGGTGACGTTTCGGGTCGAAACGCTTCTTCAGACTGGTTAGGGAATAAGGGAAACGAGAGATATAGACGATAATGTGGAGAAATAAAGAACAATGAATGAAAGATATGCAAAAAAGTAACGATGATAAAGGAAACAGGTCATTGTGAGCTGTTTGTAGGGTGAAAATGTGAAGCTAGTGCGACTTGGGTGGGGGAAGGATAGAGAGAAAGGGAATGCCGGGGCTACCTGAAGTGAGAGAAATCAATATTCATACCACTGGGCTGCAAGCTGCCCAAGCAAAATATGAGATGCTGTTCCTGCAATTTGCATTTAGCCTCACTCTGACAATGGAGGAGACCGAGGACAGAAAGGTCTGCGTAGGAATGGGAAGGGGACTTAAAGTGTCCAGCAACCGGGAGATAAGGTTGGTTCAGGCGGGCTGAGCGAAGGTGTTCCGCGAAACGATCGCCCAGTCTGCGTTTGGTCTCGCTGATGTATAAGAGTCCACATCTTGAACAATGGATACAGTAGATGTGGTTGGAGGAGGTGCAAGTGAACCTCTGCCGTACCTGAAAGGACTGTCGGGGTCCCTGGACAGAGTCGAGGGAGGTGGTATAGCGACAGGTGTTGCATCTTCTGTGGTTGCAGAGGAAGGTATCGGGGGAGGGGGTGGTTTGGGTGGGAAGGGGGAAAGAACCAGGGAATTGCGGAGGGAACGGAGCTAATGCTTCAGGTTTTACCCCTTTGGTGTGATGAAAAATCTTCAACCTGTAATGTCTATTTCTCTTTCCACAGATGCTGCCTAACCTGCTGTATTAAGAGAATATTCTGAAATATGGATATTTTCTGTAGTCAATATCCAAATCTTTATTGATGACAATAATTTAAAATAGATGACTTCCAAAACAATTCACAAGTCAGAAATAGGCTTGGGAAATCCTACAGAACGCCAATTCTAATGTCACAATGACTTTGGCTCCTCAAAGCTAGTGAGTGGTGAAGCAATCTGATAAGAAATCAAATGTGGCATTCACAATGATGCATTCACAGCTTGTGCATTAATAAAATAGTGTCTATCCTTTTGAATGCATTAGCAACGCAGCGATATTCCAGTTGGATATTATAACAGATAAACTAAAGGCAATCTATAATATAAAAATCAGCAATGACCATTGGCTCTATACAGAGTTGACAGTGGGAACCACAATAATTAAATCACATGTCATATCGTGAAACACCAGTTAGTTTAAAGGTAATCTATTTTAGTCTAAAATAAATCAACGCAGTTACCCTAAAACACACTTCTAAAACTATTTAATATACTATTGCACTAATCAAGTATGCAATTTAAAGTGCAGTTTATAACTACATTACAATTATTTAATTATTTCATAAGCAGTATGTTTGTTGTTTTTAAGCAAATAGACTATTAAGGTGAACAGAAATTATGCCCAAATAGTAAATTTTCATCAGTTACTGGACCTCGGTCGTGGCAATCTATCTGGCAAAGCAAGAGATTTTCATTTGAAATCACTTCCCTTGGGAACCATCAATTTCGTCCAGCAACAAATTTACTGTTTTCATTTGCAATGCATCTCAGCAACTTCAAGAGCAGCTTGTTTTTTTAAATTATTTCTACATCATTTCCCCTTGCTTTTAAAAATGTACCCAATTAGCATTACAACACTCCATGCTGTATAGTTTTGTTACCACGGCTATCTTCATTCATTTTTATTGCAAATCCATTAATGATGAAGCACATTAAAGGCTGTGAAGCAGTCATGGTCATCAGATAGGTTTGTAACATGAAGCAGTATTTAGGGTGCACAAACCATTTCATCTCCTCTGCAGAACTGTTGCTAGACTGAAGTTCTTAATCTTCTCAGTGCACAGGGTCATACAATCCAGCCATAAAACTTATAAAAGGTTTTGATCAGCCTAAAGATTATCATCACAACTTGCAACTGTCCCAGTATTTACTGATGGAAGTCTAATCCCACAACCTATGATCTAGTGGTCCACCAAATGATATAAACTGTGAATTCACAATGTTGCCATGATTACACAGTAACAGCTCAATTCCCATACATCACATTCTTTGTTGTAAATAGATTTAGTCAGCACATTTGCATGTAAGTTATTAATACGTTTCCATAAATATAATTGCAAAAGTCAAACCAAATATTGTGCAAAACAGACTTTATTTGCAAACAAATCACTTATCTGTGCCTACACCAGAAAAACGCAATTATCATGCAATCCTTTCATGCAGAAAGCTTTGAGCGCAAGGCAAGGGGTGGGAGTCACGAGGATTTGTGAAGCAGGGAGGAGATGTTCTAGTAATGGGTGAGCTGAATAAACAGTATATTTTTATTTTACTGAAAATTAACCGAGCTTACTTTCTTTGGAAAAGTACAAAGCAGCAGCACTCAATGTAAGTACATAGTGTGTAAGTAGTACCCATAGTATTGTGGTTAGAAAACAATAGCGTAGTGGTAACCTGTCAGTTTCAAAAGTCGTATTCACAAAGGGACAGTGCTTTAAGCATACGGCTTTGAGAGGTTTGGGCGAACTGATCACTAAACTGATCAACTAAATAGTAATGATATGAATCTGGTTCAAAATAGTTTTAACAAAAGGACACTAACAAATATGTTATTACGTTAAGCTTTGAAGAAGTAACCATGATCAGTGGCCATTAAACATGAACGCAGCTGAGAGACACCAATAAAAGAGAGATCCTTCTATCACATCGTTGTCAATATATTAAAAAACTGAACATTTGCTCTTAGAAGAGTCAGAAAAGAAGGAATAACAGGTAACAGTTCAAGTTATGACATAATTGGGTTTAATATATTAACAACTCTTTCATTAATCAAGTGTAAAGGAATTAAATCAAAATCATACAAGCACAAGTGCTAACTCCCTTCCTCCCCCCCCCCCCCCCCCACCACCTCTCTTTCCCGCACACCCGCATTATCCTGGTGAACAGACATTTCTCCTACCAACTCATACTCTCCCAGTCACTCTACTCCTTTCCCCTCTTCCGTATACTATCTCCCATTCCCAAGTCCCCTTTTCCCTTTTATCCCCCCCCCTCCCCCGTCCATTACAACCATATCCCTCCCCTTGTCTTTCCATTTCACTCAAGATAGACGCAAAATGCTGCAGCATCTCAGCGGGTCAGGCAGCATCTCTGGAGAAAAATGATGGATGATGTTTCGTGTGGGGACCCTTTTTCAGACTGGAATTCACACATTTTTCTCCTTTCCTGACTCACTTTTGTCTCCTTTCCACCTCTCGCTTTTGTCACTTACTTCACCCATCTGTGACCCAATTTCCCCCGTTCCCTCACCTGTATCCAACTCTCACTTAGCTGTGTTTGTCTTGCCCCCATCACTTAGATGAGATCTCTTAGAGAGAGTTAGATTTAGTTCTTAGGGATAAGAGATTATGGGGAGAATACAGGAACGGGCTACTGATTTTGAATGATCATCCATGATCACATTGAATGGCAGTGCTGGCTCAAAGGGCCGAATGGCCAACTCCTGCATCTATTTTCTATGTTTCTTTGTTTCTCTCTTTTCCAGCTTTCTCTCCCCCACTCCAATCAATTTAAAGGGTCCCAACCCGAAAAGGCATCCATTCCTTTCCCGGATGCTGCCTGACCTGCTGAGTTCCTCCAGCACTTGTGCTTTGCTCAAGATTCCAGCATTTCCAGTTTCTTGTGTCGACAAATCCAATTCCCCTTCTGGTCTCCTGACAGCTCGTTCAGTCCAAAACATTTCTACCATTTTTTAAATACCTCTGATGATTAACACAAATTAAATATAAAATAAATTTATCCAAAGCCATGGTTCAAAGTGTCAAATTAATTGAAGCATTTAATAGTAATTATAAATGAAAAATACACTCTTGTCATTTAGCTTAATTTAGTGATACAGCGTGGAAACAGACCCTTCGGCCCACCATGTCCATGCCAACCATTGATCACCTGTTCACACTAGTCCTTTGTGATCCCAGTTTTGCTTCAATTCGCTACACAACTGGGGCAATGTCACAGAAGCCAATTAACCTACAACCCCACAAGTCTTTGGGTTGTGGGAACAAACCCATACAATCAAAGGGAGAATGTGCAAACTCCACATGGACAGCACCAGAGGTCAGGATGGAACCCGGGTCTCTGGTACTGTGAAACAGCACTTCTACCAGCTGTGCCACTGTGCTGCGCCGGTGAAGCTAGGCTGACAGCCCTATTTAAATGAATGGGCCATGCTGGCTGTACCAGCAGAGATCAACAAACTAAGGAGCCAAATGTTAAAAAAATAATATATCTTTCCATCAGCTGAATACATTATTGTGTAGCTGCTGAACTAGTGCTGAATCCAGTGACAGAGTTGGAGGTTAGATGCGCCATTTTCCATATTTCCATATTTCCTGTGCTGCAGTTTGCAGGTACAGAAATCCACTAACACAAGCACTGCAGCAGGTCATGCAGTTGAGGTTTCGCTGTGGACACACAAGTAAGTTACTAACACCTTGTCCCCCATTAAAATTTAATATATGTGATTTATAAATAGGAACTAATGAAGTTAATAAAAAATAAAGCTGATTAACAACAAATTAATCTGAAATCAATACTAAATGTAATGCCGATTTCAAAGAACTATTTCATTATATCTTTTGTCATTAATAATAACTAAGCTGAAATATTTGTATGGGCAGAGCATGTTATGGGTAGCAAGTGTCAGGAGAGTAAAGGACCTGTCCCACTTTCCCAAGTCCTCTGCCGAGTTGAAAGGTTCTTAAAAATAAAATCAAGCTTTTTGTGATTTACGAACTCCTACTCCCGACTATCTTTTTACTCGTGGACTTTTTTGTCATGCTGGAAAAAACGTCCTGACTTACCTGATGCCCCGAGTACCTACGGCTGGCATAACGAACCACTATGATATATCTACGGACTCCTACGGCCTCCTACGGACTCGCTACGGACATTCTCCGAGTTTGAATCAAGGGGAAAACTCGGGAGAATTCGTGAGTAACTCGGGAAAGTGGGACAGGCCCTTCAAGAGTGTTTTATTGTCATATGTACCAAGGCGGAACAAAGACATTCTCACTTGCAGCAACATGGTAACAAACATAAAAGTAAGAATGATTAGTTGACCAGTGTCATAAATTGCAACATTTATAAAGAATGAGTGATTGAAATATTAATTCAAAATCTTAAGTAGTATGGAGTTTGAGACTTAATCGTACATAGAGAGGAAAAGGAATTTCTGTATAATTTTCGCAACAGTGCAGGGGAAGCACAGTTTTGGGAGGTGGAAGATATGGCTGCTTGTAGGTATAGTTTGGAGAACCAAGAGGAAACAAAGGAAATTCTTCAGCGGACACTAGGCGTAAATGTTTGAACGTTACAAGGAAAGTGAGTCGAGTGCTAATGGTGGCATTGCGGAGGAGGTGGCAATCCTGGACTTTAATGCAGGAGTAACATATTTCCAGTTAGAGGAATAAATAGCAGTATAAAATAAGATTGTGACTAAAGACCAGCAGCTTGTGTTGCCAACATAATGCATACATCAGAAAGCAACTGGAGAGGAACATGTAAAGGAAGGAAGAAGATCCAGCTGTCACATTTATGTTGTAACTTATGATAAAGGGAAAGGAACATCATATGTTGAAAGCAATTTAAGAAATGGGGTGTATTCCCTGGTTAGCAAAGGATTACTACCAGACACACATGGTAATTAGCATTGGGCTGGCGAGATCAGGAGAGTGAATACTGAATCAATGTTGTTTTCTTCTTCTTGCGTATGGCGTGCACAGCCTAAAGTTGTAGGACAACTTGTCTATTTGATCTTATTTGATTGTGCACGCCGGGTTGATTGCATTCGTCGAAACAGGGCGGACCACGTGAAGGTTGCAATCTTCCACCCAATCAGTGTTGTGAGGAGGCGGTATCTAATTTCATGAAAGACAGGCACCGCCAATAGGAAAGAGTTATGCTCCCAAAATTCATCACCCCATATTGGGCTGGAATGACATCCATCTGCCATTTTTTAACCCATTTAAAAAACATCAATATCTCTCTGCCGCCTAAGATTTCCTTCAGCACTATCAACAACTCCACCAATCTTCGTATCATTCACAAACTTCCTCAGCATGTATCCCACATACAAATAATTCACGTATATTTAAAACAACAAGTCGCAGCACCAAATGTTGTGGGACATCACTAGTTACAGGCATACTATTGCAAATATAGTCTTCCACCATTCCCCTCCGTCTCCTTTACCAAGCCAAGTTTGGATCCAGTTGCCAACTTGCCCTAGATCCCCTGAGCCAATGTAACCATGAACCTTTGAATCGCATGACCCTTTTAAGCCAACATCCCACGAGGGACCTTGTTGAATGCCTTATTAAAAGCCATCTAAATCACATCACAACGGCTACCTTTAAAACAAATTCAATCAAATTAGTCAGACAAGATTTGCCCCTGACAAAGCTATGTTGGAAATCTCCAATTAATCCCTCTCTTTCCAAGTGATTATTAATCATCTCCCTCAGATTTTTTTCCAGTATTTTCCCAACCATCTATTTCAGGCTCACAGGTCCATGATTACATGACTTTACCTTGGGGTCTTTCTTGAAATGTTTACTGTCCTCCCATTTCATCTTATTTGCGTCCAACAAAGTTTTAAAAAATCTCAGTTGCGGAGAAAGCTTCTGGTTGTCTTGTGTACTACTGCAAACCAATGAGCAATTGCAATCATTTATTTAGCCATCAGTATGGGAGGACATGGAGGAAGATTGCAATGGGTTTTACAGTAACTTAACTGAGTGTCATATATTGCAAACTGTCTTTACTTGGTAGCCAAGTTGACATATGTGAATAACAAATAGAAACTAATGAAGTTAATAAAAAATAAAACTAAATAACAACAAATTCATCCAAAATCAATACTAAATGTAATCCAGAATTCAAAGAACTACTAGACTAATTGGGTCCCAGTCACACAGGAGGCTTGGTCTCCCAACGCAATATTCCACCACTCATCCATAGCCCCCAACTACACAGGCGCAGCTAATTTCCCATCAACCCTACCACTCTCTCCCTCTCCTCTTCTTTCCCCTCTCCTTCTCCCCTCCCCCAATCCCTCCCTCACCTATCTCCCCCTCTCCTTTCCCCTATCCTCAGTCACTCCCTCCCTCTGTCCATAACTCCTCTACCCTCCCTACCCCACTCCTATCCCTCTATCCCCCACGGGGCCGCCGTCCAGTTGGATATGGCTGCCCTGCCTGCAGCTGTCCGTCTTTTCGCTTCTTTTTTTTATTTTTAGTATGTTAAATAGTGTTTTGTTTTGGAGGACTAGTCTTTTTATGCGGGGGGTGGGGAGGGGGAAACTGCTTTTCCTAGTCCCTACCTGGTCGGCGAGGCTGCTTTCCTCCGAGCAGCATCTTCGACCCGTCCTCGCGACCTACCAACGGGTCTGGAGCGGCTTTTCCTGAAGGGGACCGGCCAGAACCACGGCTTCGGCAGCGGCACAGCGCTGGAGCGCTATCACGGTGCGGAGCGGGCGATGCCTTGCCTGGGTCGCCGCGCTGGAGCTTCAGTGTGATGGGTCTGTCGATGTTCCATCGCGGAGCTGCAGGACTGTAGAGCAGCCAGCGACCTTAAACATCGCGGAACCTGGGATCTTTTGCCGAGATCGCCTGTGGTGGAGCTCCATCCAGCTTCGGAAGCCGCGGTCTCCAGTAAGGCAGCAGCCGTTCCAGGTATCCCAAGCCTCTGAGAGGGTTCTCCATGCGCCGGAGCACCCATCACCATCACCCGACGAGAAGGGCCTGCAACTTCGGCGACTGCGGAGGCCTCAATAGGCCCGACTATGGGTGGACAAGGGGATGGGGACTGGACTTTGTGCCTTTCCTCACAATGGGAACCATTGTGGGGGGATGTTTTTATGTTTGATGTTCAATTTCTTTATAATGTTATGTTGTATTCTTATTAATGTGCTGCAATGGCAACTCGAATTTCACTACACCAATTGGTGTATGTGACAATACATGAACCTTTGAACTTCCCCACTCCCCACCTCCCCCTAGGGGGGATGGAGGGGGGAGAGTTCGGAGAAAAGACGGGGGAAGAGCCATTGGGGAGAGGGGGGTATCACGGAGGATGTGCAGGAGCCAACGAGGGGGACCAGAGGGGAAGAGGCTGGAGCCGAAGGGGCGTTGCGATGGCGGTGCGTTTGTGACTCACAGCGGGCGTTGGACATTCTCCTCCGCCAGGATCAGATTCACCGCTTTCCGTTTGCCGACATCGCCGGGCCGAGCCGCACCGCTTCTGGTCCCTCCGAAAATTGGGTCCGGTTGGAGACCTCCGCCGGCCTCCCTCAGCTCCAGTAAAGATGCGATGGCGCAGGAAGGGGCAGATTGTCCCAGGGAGTGACAGAAGAGACTAATCCGCACGGCGCTGACTGGCAGGAGAGATCGATCTGCGCACGCGTGGTTTTTACGATTTTTAAACCTCACTAACTTTTACAATATACCACCAATCGGAACGGAACTTATTGCACTCACAGCATAGGAGAACGGCGAGTGAACTGGCAAAAAATCATAGCGCTATCGCGTACCGTTTTTGCGCAAATAGAAAAAACGCACAAACCAGAAGTGCACAAGATCAGAGCTTTAGTTTTGTATAGATTTCTTTAGAATCAATAATTATTTTATTAATAATGTTAATAACAAAATAAATCGCTAAATAAATTATGACTATTTAGTTATAAGCTATGACTTTGCCTTATTTGTTAAAAAAAGATGCAAAGATCTCCGGATTAGCAATATCTTTCTAGTGACAGAATTGTACAAACATTCACCCCAGGATTCTTTAAGTGTTTACATAAGAGAGAAAATATTTTCTCATCAACAGAATAATGAATTACCCTTCAACTGTAGCCTTGCATGAAGCTCCTTAATTAAAGTTAATAGATGTACGTGGAACAAATTATTCACAAAATGAAAAAATATAAATTAGAAACCTTCGCTAACTGTTTTTACTGTATTTTTAAGAGGATACTGGACCAAGTGGGACCCGTTGGGTTCCTGTCACACAAGAAGCCTGCCCCCCCCCCAACGCAACGCGTTCCCCAATGCAATATTCAACCACTCACCCATAGCCCCTAACTGCGCAGGCGCAGCTCATTTCCCCTCATCCTCTTCTTTCCCCTCATCTCTCCCTCACCTCTTCCTCCCTCGCCTTTTTCCTACCCTCAGTCCCTCCCTCCCTCCCTCCATAACTCCTCTCCCCTCCCTACCCCCCTCGTATCCCTCTATCCCCATCTACCCCACTCCTCACCTCCCCCTATCCCCCCCACTATCCCTCTATCTCCCCCACTGCCCTCCTTTCCTTCTATTCTCCACTCCCTACCTCCCTCACTCCCCCCTCCTCTCTGTCTATTACCCCTCTTCCCCCCACTTTTCCCCATCGCCCACAAGGTGCTTCAAATACGTTTTCATTCAAGAGTTTACCCCTGGGAAATTCTGTAATGCAATAAATCAAAGGCATTCTGTACTATTGTGCATTTAAGACAATTGATTCAACATGTCTTTTAATGCAATTACTTTAATTTAAAAATAAATGTTGTCTTTCAGTTTCTATCTGAATCATGTGTGGGCATTCCAACCTTTATTTATGCTCCATGCTTTTTTATTTAAATATTTGCTAAAAACTATTTCCCTCCTGGTTTGCTGTGTGTTAAAATTCTTTAACTTGAGAGGCTGGATGGCCATTTTGTTACAGGCCCTGGCACCTGAGATCCTTGAATTAACATCTAACTGCAGCTGATATTAGACAAGAGCAGAATATTTTTACAGACTCAATAGATATTTCATGGCAACTTTCTTCAAGGTTAAAGGAAACCTCCTCATCTCTCATCATCCTATCAATCAGATGTCTTCATCTGCTGCTTAACTATGAGGCAATCTTGTCCTCATTTATTCTTAATCATTCCTTCCCATCCTCAGTAAATTAAAACTATTTCTTTCTTTCCCAATTCTGACAAGGGGCCTATTTTCTGTCTAAAAGACAGAAAAACAGCCCCCAATAGTTAATGAATATGTTTAAATCATAATCACAATAATACTTTATTAGCCAAGTATGTTTTGCAACATACGAGGAATTTCATTTGCCAAGTCAGTCATACAAATAAAAAGCAACGGAACACACAAAACACATTTTAACATAAACATCCATCCCAGTGACTACTCCACATTGCTCACCGTGATGGAAGACGAAAAAAAGTTCAATCTCTTCCCTTTGATCTCTCGCGGTTGGGGGCCTCGAACCCTCCGTTGACGCGATGATCTTGACTCCCGTAGCCGGTGGCGAGCCCTCCGCGTCGAGGCAGTCTGCTCCTGCATCGTGGGGATGTCAGCTCCCTCGCACCGGACGATTGAACCTCGCGTCGGGGCTGGTCGAACCTTCCGCGACATTGGAGCTCCAGACATCCACAGCCTCTCCCGAAACTGCGAGCTCCCGATGTAAAGACCGCACGCTCAGGTTGGAGCGATCCCAGGCAAGGGATCGACTCCAATGTAAGTCCACGCCCCCCCCGGTGGAGCCCAAGGTCAGTCCGAGGAGGCCTCCAGCTCCATTGATGGTAGGCTGCAGAGCGACCGGAGAATGCAATCCGAAAATTAATCGCATCTCCGGCAAGGTAGGAAACTGAAAAAAAAAATTCCCCCTCCCCCACCCCCTCCCCCCACATAAAACAAGCCGGAGAACATTTACACCAGCTTATAACACACGCTAAAACATTTTTAAAAGACAAAAAAACAAATAGACTGTTGGCGGGGCTGCCAATCGTTCAGCATCCGTGGTTAAACTGATAGATGTGAACAACAGTATTCTTTGCAGATCAGTGTCCAGGGTCATTGTTATCCAACATAATTTAGGGATGTTATAAAACAATTGCAGCATCGCAAAATGGTACAAAACTAACAGGTGACATTTGAAACTGTAAACAACTTCAGGTGGATGCAATCCGATTCGCAGTCAGCATCTGGTGACTTCAGATATTTTACATGATAAGGAGTAAAATTTATGAGGGGATGGAGGCATCAATTTATGACAATATATTATAAAGTACATTACAGCAGAAGTGCACTGGGGATTTGCAAACAAAATAAGGTGGAATAAGCTAGAGATTGTAAAACACATGAATTAAGCACGAGCATGAAAAGATTATCTAGGTCAATGGATGTGCTGCAGATAGATTATTCTGCCCAGATTGAGTGCTTCCTCTTTGGAAGAATAACTGGAGGGAGTGAAATGACTTCACTGTAGTAACAAGGATGAAAAATAAACAAAACCTTATTTCTGTCGTTAGAAAAAGAAACTGAGGTTCAGAACATGTGTTCCAAAAGGATATGTACAGCAAAGTCTTTACATTGAGGATGATGAATGCCTCGAACATGCTGCCAGGGATGGTAGGGGCAGATACAATAGTGGCATTTAAGAGACTATTAGATAGGCACATGGATATGCTGAGAATGGAGGGGTATAGATCATGTGTAGGCAGATGAGAATAATTTATCTTGACATCATGTTCAGCACAGATACTGAATGCCAAAGGGCGTGTGTTGTACTTTTCTATGTTCTATGATAACTCCTAATTGACAATTGAAATTATGAGAGGGCACAATTTTTTTAATGGTCCATGACTGGATGTTATGCCTTTGAAATTACTATCAACTGTTTCAGGGCAAGGTAACAGACTTCAAAAAAGTGCCGGAGTAACAGCGGGTCAGGCAGCACTTCTGGAGAACATTGGTTGGTGATGTTTCAGGTTGGGACACTTCTTCAGATTGATTGTTGTTGGGGAGGGGGGGGGGGGGGGGGAAGAACAAGGAGGGGCGGGTGATGTGTAGATACAGGTGAGGGGGGTCTTTGATAAGCAGACGGTTGGACAAAGGCAGGAGATGAACAGACACAAGGCGGGAGACAAGGATAGAAGTGTAAATTGTGAAGCCAGATAACTTTAGAGTAGCAAAATGGCTGAACTGATTCCTTTGTGTAATCAAATTCTATGTTTCAACTTTTGTAACTGTAATTACACCACTACTTTGCACCAATACAAAGAGTATTTAAAAAATCTAGAATCCACGTATAATATTTCAGGCTTCTACTCAAAAGTCTTTCAAATATCACAAACATTGTATGAAGTCAAGTGTATTGTTGCTTTAGACCAATGGATCCTCATATTGCTTTGACACATTCAGACAACAGTGCGCAAATATTAGCAACTGTTAATATATAGCAGATGCGCATTTACATTTTCATTTTAATGTTAATCTTTTATTACTTTAATAAATGCCAACTTTCCATCAGAGTTGCTTTGCCATGATATATTGGTACATCTTCAGGAAAAGACAAGAACAAATCCATGTGCAACTCCCTCCGCTGGGCCTTACAACAGCATTACCATCATCAAATTCCTGCCATTGACATCCTGGTTGCAGTGGGGAGTAATCAATAATTAATTAAAGTTAGGGCACCGGTTGACAGTGTGTAGGTACTTGCTAAACACCAGTAATTTCAAGGCTAAATAAGGAGATGAAAAGTCAATGTACCTCTAGAGAGTGGTGAATCTGCAACATATTCACTGAACTCACCAAAACAAATGACAGAACAGCACCATCATTAATGGCCCTTATATCCAAGCCCACTACCATGGTCAATGTTGTTTATTTACTTTATACGAGATATACAAGATCATACCTGCTAGATGTGCATCACTGAGGAATATAAGAGCAACAAATCATGGCAATAGCATAATTTTCAAGCTTTTTTCCGTTAAACACAAACATGGATATGTAATGCCATTCCTTTATTACTGCGTGGTTAAAATCCTGCAACCAGTCCCAAAGGTAAACTTACATCTGCTTTCAGGGCAATTATGAAATGTGCAATAAATCCAAGTTGTCAGTAACACCTACTTCCCAAGATCACAAACATAAAACCTGTTTAAAAATGAGAAGAAAATTTCATGGTCACTTCTCGTCACAGGCACGAATTAATCATGCAGCTAAAGTGTTTCTCGCCATGAATTTACTGGGAACCTGCAAATTAAATGGTGACATAGTAGCTCTTGCTCTGGTCTGAAAATTATTGGTGCTATCATTATTTATAATTCCAAATGTTATAATGTAATGCTAAATGCATTTCTGAATTAAATGTAGTACGTTTAAATGTCATTTCTTAATCTCAAAAAACCCTTCAGTTTTAATCTCGAGCACAATTTGCAAATATAAGTAAAATAATAATTAATCAATGACTCTGCTATTATTGGAAAATGTTCAGAAAAATATGGCTACTTTTTCTTGTCTTTACATTGGCTTCAAAGTTATCATGCCTAACATTTTGCAACACAATTACACTCACCTAGAAAAGTTCCTGATACTGTCACCCTCGATTGCCTGAAGGACATCCTGAAGGATTTTGCTGTCATCAGGTGCAGCAGCTGAGGATGCAGGTGGTGTTGGTGTTGTTACATTATTTTCCAATACATCTTTTGAGGTGCCTTTCCGCCCATAGTAACCTATTAGAAGACCACAAATAAATATAATAATCCCTGCAGCAAAGAGTTTTGCCTTTGTTGGAAAGTTGCTCTGCTGATTTTTTGGTGCTGCTCTTGCTTGTGCCACATAATCACACTCTTCTTCCAGACGTTCAAATCTTCCCCGTGGTGATGCTGAAGGCTGTACAAATTCCATATCAAGATCAGTATTTCCAGTCGAGTTTCCCAAATGGTGTTGCCTAGAATCATCTGGCTCAAAGCCTTCAAATTCATTTTCTTCCAACTCCTTTTCCATGTCCCATTCTAATTCCAGTGAAGTGACTGGAAGTCCTTCAGTATCCAGATCCTGACTATGTACTGGAAATCTCTGATCTACTTTCCGATAAGCCATTTCTCCACCTGCATTCAAAAGATTCAAATTGAAATTATTATGACATTTTTTAAACAACATCAAATGAAGCTTTAGACATTAATTATAGTGTGACTACACAGCATGTGGCAAATATGTGTGGCTAGGTCTGGTTTATCATCTATTTGAGATACACATCTGTACTTAGAATATATAAATATAATTAATTCCAACAAAATAGCATGTTAGCAAAGTAGCATCAAATATTCTCTCACTAAAACTTGCAAATAAGGTTGGCATGACTCAGACTTTAATAATATTTTCCCACAATTCAGTCAAAATTATACTTCCAGGTTTCAAACTAAAACATGTTATAGAGCCCATTATAAAGAACAGTTTCACAATTACTCTTTTTTTGATCCACATCGAGCTCTCAGATGACTTCCAGTTCTGAGAAATAGAATCCGCCAATGTCTGAATTCCTTTTTAGGTGGGATGATCAATGTGCATTAGTAACTATGCAGATTTGACAAAGGGAGGACTTAATCTACTGGTTCAGTTCCTTGACCGCCCATCTCTTACAGCATCCCCCTCCCAATTTCCTCCCTCTTTCCAAACCTCTGCAAACATCCTCCAAACACAAGGCGTAGCTATGGGCACACGCATGGGCCCTAGCTACGCTTGCCTCTTTGTCGGGCACGTCGAACAATCTTTGTTCTCGGCATACCAGGGCCCCACCCCCGACCTTTACCTCCATTACCTTGACGACTGCTTTGGTGTCACCTCCTGCACCCACACACTACTGACTGACTTCATCCATTTCACCACCAACTTCTATCCGGCACTCAAATACACTTGGACCATTTCCAACATTTCCCTACCATTCCTTGACCTCACCGTCTCTATTGCTGGTGATAAACTCCTGCCCTACATCCACTACAAACCCACTGACTCCCACAGCTACCTGGACTACTCTTCCTCCCACCCTGCTTCCTGTAAGGACTCCATCCCCTATTCACAATTCCTCCGTCTACGCCGCATCTGCTCCCAGGATGAGGTGTTCCACACCAGGTCATCACAAATGTCCTCGTTCTTCCGAGAACGGGGATTCCCCTCCCCCACCATAGATGTGGCTCGCACCAGGGTCTCCTCCATACCCCGCAACACTGCCCTCTCTCCCCATTCCCCTACTCACAACAAGGGCAGAGTCCCCCTGGTCCTCACCTTTCACCCCACCAGCCGGCACATAAAACAGATAGTCCTCCGCCAGTTTCGCCACCTCCAACATGACCCCTCCACTCGCCACATCTTCCCATCTCCCCCCCTGTCTGCCTTCCGCAAAGACCGCTCCCTCCGCAACTCCCTTGTCAATTCTTCCCTTCCCTCCCGCTCCACCCCTTCCCCGGGCACTTTCCCTTGCAACCGCAAGAAATGCTACACTTGTCCCTTCACCTCCCCATCCACTCCTTTCAGGGACCCAAGCAGTCCTTCCAAGTCCGACAGAGGTTCACCTGCACCTCCTCCAACCTCATCTACTGCATCCGTTGCTCCAGATGCCAGCTGATCTACATCGGTGAGACCAAGCGGAGGCTGGGCGATCATTTCGCCGAACACCTCCGCTCGGTCCGCAATAACCAACCCAACCTCCCGGTGGCTCAGCACTTCAACTCCCTCTCCCATTCCGCATCCGACCTCTCGGTCCTGGGCCTCCTCCACGGCCAGAGTGAGCAACACCGCAAGTTGGAGGAACAGCACCTCATATTCAGCTTGGGGAGTCTGCATCCTCTGGGCTTGAACATTAAATTTTCTCAATTCTGTTAACCCTGGCTGCCTCCTCCCCTTCCCACCTCTCCCTCAGCACTCGGGCCCTGGCATTCCTTCTCTCTCTATCTCTCCCCCACCCAAGTCGCACTAGCTTCTCATTTTCACACTACAAACAGCTTACAATGGCCTGTTTCCTTTATCATCGATACTTTTTTGCATATCTTTCATTCATTGTTCTTTATCTCTCCACATCACCGTCTATATTTCTCGTTTCCCTGATCCCTGACCAGTCTGAAGAAGGGTCTCGACCCGAAACGTCGCCTATCTACTTCGCTCCTTAGATGCTGCTGCACCCGCTGAGTTTCTCCAGCTTTTTGTGTAACCCACTAACCAACTCCTTCAGTCTCCCTACTTCCTTTGTGCCAAATCCTCCTCAGAATCCACTCCCATTCCCTCCCACCATCCACACTCTCCTTGAATCCTTCGTCTTCACTTAATCCCCTCCTGACCCTCTCAATTTACCTGCTTCACCCTCACCACTGTTCCCTCTCCTTGCCTCTCCCACACATTAGATGCCAACTGCTTGCTCTCACCAAGAGAGAGACATTCATTCACCAAAATGTTTTGGCCCATTTCAGGCTATTTCATCTACATGGATCCCTCTTGGCTTGATACTCCTCAACTAATTCTACCCTCAATTTTCTCTGTTCTAAAAGAATCAAAATCTGCTTATCTAATCGTTCTCATAGTTACACATTTCCAGTCTTGGTAACTTCCTTTGAAATGTCTCTGCATCTTCACCTGAACAGTACACAGAATCCAAGCAGTGGACCATCTACAAGTTTCAGCATAAATTCTCTGCTTTTATAATTTATGCCTCAGCTTAGAGAGGAAACCATATCAAACTCCATCTTAACAACATGATTCATCTGTTCTGCTCTCCTTCATGATTTGTTGGACCAAATTGAAATAGAATGTCCAGAAATCAACCACAACTATGAACAAGATGCAATAAGCACAATGTGCAATTTAAGACTATGGTCATTTGAAAATTTGAGACAACAATTTGAAATCAAAATACTGTTCAGTGGCATCATGCCAGCCAGGCAGAAGATTACATGTTAAAAAGTAAAATATCAAAATAGTTCATAATCTTCGTACACCTTTTTGTATTTCTAGTTCAACTTATAGGTTAGGGCCATAAAGCTTTAAAAAGACCTTCCTATGAAGCCATGAAGTATCATCTCCAATGTTGCAGTTGAACACTCTTGATAGCTTTTTCAAAACAAAAACAACCAAGAAGAACATTCACGTTCTGCTGCTTCTGCAACACTCTGTAACAAACATTTCTTGTTTTCTTATGATCAGAAAAAGTCTTGCACAAATCCTTTTTGGTGCACTAGATTTCAGCTTTACTTGGTGTTATAATCAGTTAGCCAGTCCAAGCAAATCAAAAGCTGTCATAGTGTAGTTATTAATTAGTTCATCTGGATGTCACTGGCAAGTGCAGCATTTATAGCCTGTTGAGAAGAAGATGGTAACCATTCCAAAGGAAATTTGAAATGTCAACCACAATGCTATCACATGACAGGCCAGACCAAGATGGGATGACAGGCTTCCTTTCCTGAATGGCATTATTGAAACGAGTAGTCTACGTAGCCCAAAAACAGACCTTTGACCCACCGGGTTTGCAATGACCGCCAAGTGCCTACTTACACTACTCTAATTTTATTCTCCCATCACGTAACTTACATAGGCCAATTAATTTTCCAACCTGCATGTCTTTAGAATATGGGAGGAAACCAGAACACACAGAGGGAACCCAGATGGGCATGGGGAGAATGTGTGCACTCCACACAGACTGTGCCAGAGATCAGGATTGAGGCCAGATTTCTCCAACTATGAGGTAACAACTCCATTAGCTGCATTACTATGTTCTGGGCACATTGGAGTGAACTGCGCTATGGGAGCTGGGAAAGAGATCTGAAGTAATGAAATACCACTGGGTTAAGAAGTTAACATCAGCAATCCACTGCGACAGATTATTGCAAAATCTATTTGAATCTCTAATACTATTCTTACCTGTCCCTTCTGAAATCTGACTCAAGATCCTCAGCAATATGATTTATTTATAATTTGCCTCTAAATAGCCAATCAAGTTCAGCAGTAATGAGGGTTTGGGGAGCTTGAGTCCATTCTGAGCTGGACCAGAAGGTTTACCCTTTCTTTGTTGCCGTGACTTCTCTATATTTATTTACTTCTCCATCCTAACGCACCTAAACATAAGCTTACTCTGACATCAATGCTTGTACATCTCAGTGGGCTTTTTTTGTCCTGGCTTTTCATCCTTATGTTCCTTAATTACTTTTGATTTCTTTTCACGTCTCTTCACTTGGGATCATCTTTCTCCCAGATCTGTAAGATTCACCTATTCTCCATACAAAAATCATGCAGTTCTGGAAGTTTCTCCTATTCTCCATACAGCAAGCATGCAGGTACAACAGGCAGTGAAGAAAGCTAATGGCATGTGGTCTTCATAATGAGAGGAGTTGAGTATAGGATAAAATAGGTCCTTCTGCACTTGTACAGGGCCCTGGTGAGACCACACCTGGAGTATTGTGTGCAGTTTTGGTCTCCTAATTTGAGGAAGGATATTTTTGCTATTGAGGGAGTGCAGCGTAGGTTCACGAGGTTAATTCCCGGGATGGCGGGACTATCATATGATGAAAGAATAGAGCCACAGGGCTTGTATTCACAAGAATTTAGAAGGATTATAGAAACATATAAAATTATTAAGGGATTGGATACGCTAGATGCAGGAAACATGTTCCCTATATTGGGGAAGTCCAGAACCAGGGGCCACAGTTTAAGAATAAGGGGTAGGCCATTTAGAACTGAGATGAGGAAAAACATTTTCATACAGTTGTGAATTTGTGGAATTGTCTGCCTCAGAAGGCAGTGGAGGCCGATTTACCTGATGCATTCAAGAAAGAGTTAGATAGAGCTCTTGGGGCTAGCTGAATCAAGGGGTATGGGAAGAAGGCAGGAATGGGGTACTGATTGTGGATGATCAGCCATGATCACATTGAATGGCTAACACATGCACCTATTGTCTATGTATCTATGTTCCCTGCCATTCCTATCGGTTCTCCTAAGAACAAGCACCAGATGGTGCTTACTTCAAATTTAATGTGGCCATATTTCCCAGGACTGAAGACTTGGGATAACAGGCCAGGTTTTTATTCAAATTTGGGTTCAGCAAAGTTCCCTGAGGAACTGAAATTAAAAAAAGAAAAAACACAAAAATGCACCATGGGATGAAAAATAAAAGAGAGTTAATAATAAAAGACGGTCAAGAGATAAATAGGAAAGATGACAAGATATTTTATTTATATTTTGAATATGGATTACATTATTTTATGGTTATAGAATGTTATAAAATCACCAAGTTATTGGTTCAAGAACCGGATAATTGTGGGAATGTAGCTGATGCTGAATCTGGTGGTGTGTGACTTTAGGTTCTGGACCTTCAGCCCATGGTAGCAGCAAGACGAGGGCATGGAATCATGATGATAGATGCCAACTTCTTGAGGCAACGTGGGCTCGATCCATCACTCTCTGTTGCCTCCTACACTCCTGTGTGTGGAATTATCATTTTGCAACCTCTCAGAATATTTTCCGTATTGCACCTGTAGAGGTTTGTTAAAGTATTCGGAAACATGCTAAATCTCTAGAAACTGCCAAGAAAGTAGAGGTGCTGGCATTGCTTCTTTGTGATTACGTCTATGTGCTGAGCACTGGACAGGCAATCTAAAATGATAACACCCAGAAATATGAGGATACTATCTCTCTCCACCACCAACCCACCAATGAAAATTGGCACTTGGTCTACTGATCTTCCCTTTCTGAAGTCAACAATCCGTTCCTTAGGTTTGTCGACATCAAACAAGACGTTGTTGTGGCTACACTCAACTAGGTGTCCTTTCTCTCTCTTATTCACTGACTCATCGCCGCCCATGATTTGGCCGACAACGGTGCTGACATCAGCGAATTTAAAGATGGCATTGGAGCTGTGTACACAGTCGTGGGTGTAGAAACATAGAAACATAGAAAATAGGTGCAGGAGTAGGCCATTCGGCCCTTCGAGCCTGCACCGCCATTCAATATAATCATGGCTGATCATCCAACTCAGTATCCTGTACCTGCCTTCTCTCCATACCCCCTGATCCCTTTAGCCACAAGGGCCACATCTAACTCCCTCTTAAATATAGCCAATGAACTGGCCTCAACTACCTTCTGTGGCAGAGAATTCCAGAGATTCACCACTCTCTGTGTGAAAAATGTTTTTCTCATCTCGGTCTTAAAAGATTTCCCCCTTATGCTTAAACTGTGACCCCTTGTTCTGGACATCCCCAACATCGGGAACAATCTTCCTGCATCTAGCCTGTCCAACCCCTTAAGAATTTTGTAAGTTTCTATAAGATCCCCCCTCAATCTTCTAAATTCTAGCGAGTACAAGCCGAGTCTATCCAGTCTTTCTCCATATGAAAGTCCTGACATCCCAGTGTAAAGAGAGTAGAGCACGTGGTATTGAGGTGCACTTGTGTAGATGGTCAGTGAGTTAAAGTACTGATTGAGGTCTACCGATGGGGAAGTCAAGGATACATTTGTAAAGGGAGATAAAGAAGCTCAGGTCTTGGAGATCAGTGAGGATTTTAGACAGGATGATAGTATTGAATGGTATACAGCAGCCTGACATATCTATTTTATTATCCAGATTAAACAGAGCAGATTGGAGAGCAAGTGAGATAGCATCTGCTCTTGACCGCTTGGGGAGTCTGCATCCTCTTGGCTTGAATAGCACCTCATATTTCGCTTGGGGAGTCTGCATCCTCTTGGCTTGAACATTGAATTTTCTCAATTCTGTTAATCCTTGCTGTCTCCTCCCCTTCCCACCTCTCCCTCAGCCGTTGGGCTCCTCCTCCTTTTTCCTTTCTTCTCCCCGCCCCCCCCCACCACCTCCCATCAGTCTGAAGAAGGATTTTGGCCCGAAACGTTGCCTCTCTCCTTCGCTCCTTAGATGCTGCTGCACCCGCTAAGTTTCTCCAGCTTTTTGTGTACCCTCTGCTCTTGACCTGTTGTGGTGAGAGGCAAATTAAAGTAGATCTAGGTCATTTCTTAGGCAGGAGTTGTAAAGTGCTAATGCTTGTAGTACCGCAATTCTTGACCTTTCCCAGTGCAAGCTGTGTAGTAGTTTGCTGAGTGTTCATGATTGGAGTGAATCAATTATCTAATCTCCTGTGACTGATCACTTGCTCATTCAAGGCCACACGCTGAAAATGTATTCAGTACATGTTCAAAAATGATGGACAGTTTACATTCCAGACCAAATTGACACAGCCTATATCTTTTGTAATTCTCATGGAAAAACCTGTCATGGAGCATCACTTGCAAATGCTTTCCAACTATGTTTGCTACATGTCATGTCAACCAATTCTCTGCAAATTCCAAACAAATTGTTCTTCTTAAATTCCATTTGTATGCAGCATGCACTAAATCGTAAGACTAAGGAAGACTAGAACATATAATATCAACATTCATTTTACTGGCTTGACTGTGCTATTTCAGTTTTGCAATATTTGATCTTGGTGTCATTTAGAGGAATTCCTTCTCTCCGTAGATGCTGCCTCACCCGCTGAGTTACTCCAACATTTTGTGTCTACCTTCGATTTTACCAGCATCTGCAGTTCTTTCCTAAACAATTGTTTCCAATCTGTTTTGTTTACTTCTTCATGTGATGCAAACCAATTTCTCCAGTGCAAGGGTGCAGGCCACTAATCTTTAGTCCAATGGTTTCATATTGCTACCATGTCATTTAGAGACTTTAGAAATGTTCATATAGGAAAGGCTCTTAGCCTGCCAGCTTTTATATTGGAAAATAGTGTGTGCACATGCTACGATGGCTTTCATCAATTGGCATCATAATGCATCAACAGAAAAATAGCAGTAGAAGAACCTTTGAGAATGCTTCACCACGATGCACTATACCATATTCAAATTCTCTCCCCATAACCTTCGATGCCTTTTACATTTATAAATCCCATTCCTTCTCAAACGTAATCAATAACCTAACATGTGCAGCCTTCTGTGGCAGGAAATTCAGCAGGTCCTCCAGACTGGGAGTGAAGAAATGTCTTCCTATCTCAGCCTCGAATGTTATGAGACTAACCACTTTTTCAAGACACAGCTAGGGGAAGCCCTGCTAGTTTTTTAAAATTTTTATTTAACCTTTATTTAACCAAGAGAAGTCTCATTGAGTTTAAAAATCTCTTTTACAAGAGAGTCCTGGACAAGACAGGCAGCAGCACAGTTCCCCAGTTACAGACAATAATTTAAAAACAACAGAGAACATATAAATAGAGTCACAGTCATAACATCATCAAACAAAGCATGTACAGACAGAAGAGCCCGCTTCAACATAATTAAGAAGAGATTTAAATCTGTTTATAGAAACCAGCTCCTTAAGTTTCAGTTCATTCTGCAGCTGGTTCCATGCGAAGTGAGCAGCATAACTAAATGCCCTTTTCCCCAGCTCAGTACGGACATTAGGTACAGTTAGTAAGAACAAGTCCTCAGAGCGGAGCTGATAAGTTCCTGTGCTTTTTCGAATTACATACTTCTGCAGGTATGAAGGAAGAACACCGAGGATAGTCTTATAAATAAGGATATGCCAATGATGGAGTCTGCGGGTGGACAGGGCAAACCATCCAACTTGAGCATACAAAGAGCAGTGGTGCGTGAGGGTTTTAAAATTAGTAACAAATCTCAGTGCTCCGTGGTAGACTGTGTCCAAAGACTGTAGACATTTTGAAGATGCATTCATATATAAAACATCACCATAGTCCAACACAGACATAAATGTTGCAGCAACAAGTCTTTTTTTGGCTTCAAAAGAAAAACAAGATTTATGTGTTTTGTCGAAGGCAGGTATATATATTTTTCGTAAGGACACAAATCTGCACATGGTACCCTGGATGTGGTCTCACCAGGCACTCTGTATTTTCAATGAAACATCCTTGTCCCCGTTCTCAAAACCTCTTGTAATTTACCATTTACCTTGTTAGCTGTTAACTGTACCTGCACATTTGCTTTCAGTGACAGATACGCAAAGATGCTGAGATCTCGTTATACATCAACAATTCTCAATCTATCATAACTTAAATAATGGCGACAGAAAGATGTGCAGTTTTGTTGGTTAATTAGCATGTATAAATTATCTCTAATGTGTGGGATAGGGCTAATGTACGAATGATCGCTGGTTGGCAAGGACTCAGTGGGCCAAAGGCCCTGTTTCCATGCTGTATTTCTAAACTAAACTAATCTCAAGGAACTGCGGATACTGGAATTTTGTGTAAAACACAAAGTGCTGGAGGAACTCAGGGGTTTAGGCAGCATCTATGGAGGTAATGGACAGACCACAAGAAACTGCAGATGGTGGAATTTAAATAATACGCAGCCTTTCAATGTAATTTCTTACAATACAGTTGTGACGTATTTGGAAAAAGATAAAATAGAACTCTTTGGAATTTGAGGGCTGGGAATTTAATTTTTTTATTGACATTCCATTGCCACATGGAATGGAAGGAACAATGGTATCAACCTCTTAAATAGTTATACAAAAATACAATGAAAACAAAAAAAATCCATAGTGTTTCAAGGTAAACCTGGCCTTTCCTTAAGGAAAGAAAAGCAACCCCACACCAAATCTCCTTTGTATGCGCCATTTTGTTGCACAGAATGTGTGCTGTCTTCCTAAAAGATAAAACGGAATCCTGCATTCCTGAACACAAACACCGCATGAATATCATCACAAGAGCTTGCCTTGTTTGTTTAAATATTCATCTCTTGGCATTCAATTTATATGCAAAAGATAAACAGAACATATCTAAACACTACTCCATAGCTTTCAGGATAATCATTTATAATTCAAGAATAGATCCTTCCAACATTTCCTCTCCTCCCACAAATGCTCCAGACAACTGGCATATTCGCCCCAGGAAACTGCACATGGTTAATTCAGTGACTAAGAATCAATATTAACCCTTCTGGATTCATGTTACCCACACAACATGACAAGTAAATAATGCAAAACTCGATACTTCCACTGAAATTCTATTCAAATCCACGGCATGTTGAGATAGGTATCTAATCTATTAACGATACAGTTACACATTACATTTTGAACATGTGAAACGTTTAGATTGCGTACCAAAACAGAATACCAACTGCATAACCAAGCTGATCTAATGTGTAGGAAGGAACTGAAGATTTGTAGTTTGCAGTGGATTGTAGTTTGTTGTGTGTTTGTGGTAGATGTCAAATCAGTAGTCTGTTGCCTGCGATGGAGATGGTGAGATCTAGAAACGATAGGGAGATGTCGGAAATGGTCCAGGTGAATTTGAGTGGCAGATGGAAATTAGTGGTGAAGACTACTGACCGACATCTACTACAAACCCACTGACTCCCATAGCTATCTGGATTGCACTTCTTCCCACCCTGCTTCCTGCAAGGACTCTCGTCCCTTTTCCTAATTCCTCCATCTACGCCGCATCTGCAGGTGTTCCAGGCCAGGGCATCGGAGATGTCCTCATTCTTTAGGGAACGGGGGTTCTCATCATCTATTATAGATGAGGCTCTCACCAGGGTCTCTTCTATATCCCGCAGCTCCGCTCTTACTTCCCATCCCCTACTCGTAACACGGGCAGAGTCCCCCCTGTCCTCACCTTCCACCCCATCAGCCGCTGCATACAACAGATAATCCACCAACATTTTCGCCACCTCCAACGGGATCCCACCACTGGCCACATCTTCCCATCTCCTCCCCTTTCTGCTTTCCGCAGAGACCGTTCCCTCCGTAACTCCCTGGTCAATTAGTCCCTTCCCACCCAAACCACCCCCTCCCCGGGTACTTTCCCTTGCAACCGCAGAAAATGCTACACTTGTCGCTTTACCTCCTCCCTTGACTCCATCCAGGGGCCACAGTTTAAGAATAAGGGGTAGGCCATTTAGAACGGAGATGAGGAAACACTTTTTCACACAGAGAGTTGTGAGTCTGTGGAATTATCTGCCTCGGAGGGCGGTGGAGGCCGATACCCTGAATAAAGAGAGAGCTATATAGGACTTAAAGATAGCGGAGTCCGGGGATATGGGGAGAAGGTAGGAACGGGGTACTGATGGGGATGATCAGACATGATCACATTGAATGGCAGTGCAGGTTCGAAGGGCCGAATGGCCTACTCCTGCACCCATTGTCAATTGTCTATTGACCCAAGCAGTCTATCCAAGTGAGGCAGAGGTTCACCTGCACCTCCTCCAACCTTATCCACTGCATCGGCTGTTCCATGTGTCAACGTCTCTACATCGGTGAGACTAAGTGTAGGCTCGGCGATCGCTTCGCCTCTCGGTTCGCATTAACCAACCTGATCTCCCGGTGGCTCAGCACTTCAACTCCCCCTCCCATTCCGAATCTGACCTTTCTGTCCTAGGCCTCCTCCATTGCCAGAGTGAGGCCCAGCGCAAATTGGAAGAACAGCACCTCATATTACACCCCAGCGATAGGGGCTAAAAAATCGTCCCATCAAGTCTACTCCGCCATTCACTCATTGCTGATCTATCTCTCCCTCCTAACCCCATTCTCCTGCCTTCTCCCCATAACCTCTGACCAGTACTAATCAAGAATCTGGCTATCTCTGCCTTAAATATATCCACTGACGGCCTCCACAGCCTTCTGTGACAAAGAATTCCACAGATTCACCACCCTCTGACAAGAGATTCCTCCGGGTGGTGAGTTTAAAAATCGAGCGCTGAGCTTTTTTTTAACAGAGGCCCAGGAGACGTTGGAGCAAGAGGAGGAACCCAAACCTGTAATGTTCCACACAAGTGTTCTCGTGGAAGCCGCTGATTGGTGGAAGCAGCTGATTGGATGCAACCCCTGGTTTGCATTAAAGGTAAAGTGAGTTAAAGGTAAAGTGAGCTAAAGGGTTCAGTGAGTTAAAGGTAAAGTGAGTTAAAGGTACAGTGAGCTAAAGGGTTCAATGAGCTAAAGGGTACAGTGCTTTTTAGTAAAGGTTAGTTTAAAGGATTAAGATTTTTATAGTGTGAGTTGATTTAATTTGGGGGCAAGCCATGTCATTTGAGATCGACCCCATGGTTTTCTCATTCTGCAACATGTGGGAGATCAGGGATATTGTCGGTGTCCCTGGTGACTACATTTGCAGGAAGTGTGTGCAGCTGCAGCTCCTGGCAGACCGCATTGAACGATTGGAGCTGCGGTTGGATTCATACTGGAGCATCCACAATGCTGAGAAGTTCATGAATAGCACGTACAGTGAGTTAGTCACACCGCAGGTTAAGCAGCCAGAAAGGGAAAGGGTGGCCATTAGCCAGCATAGCAGTAGGCAGGTGGTGCAGGAGTCCCCTGCGGTCATCTCCCTCCAAAACAGATATACCATTTTGGATACTGTTGGGGGGAGATGGCTTATCAGGGGAAGGCAGCAGCAGCCAAGTTCATGGCACCATTGGTAGCTCTGCGGCACAGGAGGAGAGAAAGAAAAGTGGAAGGGCTATTGTAATAGGGGATTCAATAGTAAGGGGAATAGATAGGCGTTTCTGCGGCCGCAAACGAGACTCCAGGATGGTATGTTGCCTCCCTGGTGCAAGGGTCAGGGATGTCACTGAACGGCTGCAGAACATTCTGGAGAGGGAGGGTAAACAACCAGCTGTCGTGGTGCACATTGGCACCAACGATATAGGTAAAAAACGGGATGAGGTCCTACAAGGCGAATTTAGGCAGCTAGGAGATAAACTTAAAAGTAGGACCTCAAAGGTAATAATCTCTGGACTCCTACCGGTGCCACGTGCTAGTCAGAGTAGAAATAGGAGGATATTGCAGATGAATACGTGGCTTGAAAAATGGTGCAAGGTGGAGGGATTCAAATTTCTCGGGCATTGGAACCAGTTCTGGGGGAGGTGGGACCAGTACAAACAGGACGGTCTGCACCTGGGCTTGAAGGGAACCAATGTCCTTGGGGGAGTGTTTGCTAGTGCTGTCAGGGAGGATTTGAACTAATGTGGCAGGGGGATGGGAGCGTGAGCAGAGAGGCAGAGGGATGTAAGATGAGGGTAGAAGCAATAGGTAGCAAGGTGAAAAGTAAAAGTGGCAGGCAGAAAAATCCAGGGCATTATTTGAAGAGTTACAAGATATTTTTGGATTACCTTCACAACACCATTTTAGGTATTTACAAATTAGAGATTTTATTAAATGTAACACACAAGACTATAAAAAAAAAAGAACCAGGCTTATTAGATGAGCTGTTTAATTTACATCCAAATACGGATAAGCTTATAGCTTATATATACAATATTATTTTAGATAAAGAGAACCCAACAACTGAAACATATCGTCAAGCATGGGAAAATGAAATCGGATTACCTATAACAAAAGAAACTTGGGAAGAATGCTTACAAAGAATACATTGGTGTTCTTTGAATGCCAGACATACACTGATACAATTTAAAGTTATATATAGATTACACTACTCGAAAACCAAATTAAAAAGTATTTTTCCTAGTCTCTCCTCTATTTGTGATAAATGTAAGAATCTTGAAGCAAATTTAATACATAGTTTGGTAACGTGTCCACGGTTGAATTATTATTGGATTGAAATTTTTAAAGTTATTTCGGAAGTTCTTAAGGTTGAACTCGACCCAGACCCAAAATTAATAATATTCGGAATCCCGGAGCCAAATTTGGTACTCACGGTTAGTCAAAGAAATTTTTTTGATTACTGTTTAATAATAGGGAAAAAAATGATACTTAAATTTTGGAAGGGAACATTATCTCCAACAATTAAAATGTGGAAAGCAGAGATGTTGGAGACGTTGAATTTGGAAGGAATTAGATTTGTCCTTTTGGACAGGTATAATTCTTTTGAATCGATATGGTCTCCATATATACAGTATTTAGAAAAGTAGCTATTCTTGGAATCACGGCTCGATGGACACCCTATGGATCCGATGCGAATAACTTACTTATAATTGATATTATTGTGCATTTATTAGAGATATTTCTGAATGAAATAGTATTTCGTATAATGACTTTAGTTTTTGTTTATATATATGTAATATTTTTGTTTTTCAAATTTTCCCTTTTTATTTTTTCTTTTTATTTACGATTGAAGTATGTGGGAAGAATTTTTTATTCTTTTTTATTTACTCTTTTTTCTTTTCTCTTTTATATATCTTTTTCTTTATTTCCAAAAAATAGAAGATATTAAGTATTGATATGTTATTTGTAGTAATATTGAATTAAGGTGTTAGTTTATAAAGTAAGCTTTACATTGTAAACGGTTTACTTCAAATAAAAAAATATTACAACGAGAAAAATCCAGGGCAAAAATCAAAAAGGGCCACTTTTCAACATAATTGTATAAGGGTAAGAGTGTTGTAAAAACAAGCCTGAAGGCTTTGTGTCTCAATGCAAGGAGCATTCGTAATAAGGTGGATGAGTTGAATGTGCAGATAGTTATTAATGAATATGATATAGTTGGGATCACGGAGACATGGCTCCAGGGTGACCAAGGCTGGGAGCTGAACATCCAGGGATATTCAATATTCAGGAGGGATAGACAGAAAGGAAAAGGAGGTGGAGTAGCGTTGCTGGTTAGAGAGGAGATTAACGCAATAGAAAGGAAGGACATTAGCTTGGAGGATGTGGAATCGATATGGGTAGAGCTGCGAAACAACTAAGGGGCAGAAAACACTAGTGGGAGTTGTGTACAGGCCATCTAACAGTCGTAGTGGAGTTGGGGATGGCATCAAACATGAAATTAGAAATGCATGCAACAGGGGTAAAACAGTTATAATGGGTGACTTCAATCTACATAGAGATTGGGTGAATCAAATTGGCAGGGGTGCTGAGGAAGAGGATTTCTTGGAATGTATGCGGGATAGTTTTCTAAACCAACATGTAGAGGAACCAACGAGAGAGCAGGCTATTCTAGACTGGGTACTGAGTAATGAGGAAGGGTTAGTTAGTAGTCTTGTTGTGCGTGGCCCCTTGGGCAAGAGTGACCATAATATGGTTGAGTTTTTCATTAGGATGGAGAGTGACATTGTTAATTCAGAAGCAAGGGTTCTGAACTTAAAGAAAGGTAACTTTGAGGGTATGAGACGTGAATTGTCTAAGATAGACTGGCAAGTGATTCTTAAAGGGTTGACGGTGGATATGCAATGGAAGGCATTTAAGGACTGCATGGATGAACTACAACAATTGTTCATCCCAGTTTGACAAAAGAATAAATCAGGGAAGGTAGTGCATCCGTGGATAACAAGGGAAATCAGGGATAGTATCAAAACTAAAGATGAAGCATACAAATTAGCCAGAAAAAGCAGCCTACCAGAGGACTGGGAGAAATTCAGAGTCCAGCAGAGGAGGACAAAGTGCTTAATTAGGAAAGTGAAAATATATTATGAAAGAAAACTGGCACGGAACATAAAAACGGACTGCAAAAGTTTTTATAGATATGTGAAGAGAAAAAGGTTAGTTAAAACAAATGTAGGTCCCTTGCAGTCAGAAACTGGTGAATTGATCATGGGGAACAAGGACATGGCAGACCAATTGAATAACTACTTTGGTTCTGTCTTCACCAAGGAAGATATAAATAATCTGCCGGAAATAGCAGGGGACCGGGGGTCAAATGAGATGGAGGAACTGAGTGAAATCCAGGTTAGCCGGGAAGTGGTGTTAGGTAAATTGAATGGATTAAAGACCGATAAATCCCCAGGGCCAGATAGGCTGCATCCCAGAGTACTTAAGGAAGTAGCCCCAGAAATAGTGGATGCATTAGTGATAATTTTTCAAAACTCTTTAGATTCTGGAGTAGTTCCTGAGGATTGGAGGGTAGCTCATGTAACCCCACTTTTTAAAAAGGGAGGGAGAGAGAAAACGGGGAATTACAGAACAATTAGTCTAACATCGGTAGTGGGGAAAATCCTAGAGTCAGTTATTAAAGATGGAATAGCAGCACATTTGGAAAGCGGTGAAATCATTGGACAAAGTCAGCATGGATTTATGAAAGGTAAATCATGTCTGACGAATCTTATAGAATTTTTTGAGGATGTAACTAGTAGAGTGGATAAGGGAGAACCTGTGGATGTGTTATATCTGGACTTTCAGAAGGCTTTCGACAAGGTTCCACATAAGAGATTAGCATACAAACTTAAAGCACACGGTATTGGAGGTTCAGTATTGATGTGGATAGAGAACTGGCTGACAGACAGGAAGCAAAGCGTAGGAGTAAACGGGTCATTTTCACAATGGCAGGCAGTGACTAGTGGGGTACCGCAAGACTGAGTGCTGGGACGCCAGCTATTTACAATATATATTAATGATCTGGATGAGGGAATTGAATGCAACATCTCCAAGTTTGCGGATGATACGAAGCTGGGGGGCAATGTTAGCTGTGAGGAGGATGCTAGGAGGCTGCAAGGTGACTTGGATAGGTTGGAGGAGTGGGCAAATGCATGGCAGATGCAGTATAATGTGGATAAATGTGAGGTTATCCACTTTGGTGGCAAAAACAGGAGGGTAGACTATTATCTGAACGGTGGCCGATTAGGAAAGGGGGAGATGCAACAAGACCTGGGTGTCATGGTACACCAGTCATTGAAAGTAGGTATGCAGGTGCAGCAGGCTGTGAAGAAAGCAATTGGTATGTTGGCATTCATAGCAAAAGGATTTGAGTACAAGAGCAGGGAGGTTCTACTGCAGTTGTACAGGGTCTTGGTGAGGCCACACCTGGAGTATTGAGTACAGTTTTGGTCTCCTAATCTGAGGAAAGACATTCTTGCCATAGAGGGAGTACAGAGAAGGTTCACCAAAGATGTTCACTGTACCTCCCTGTCTATCCATTCCCACCTCAGATGTTGCCTGGCCCACTGAGTTTTTCCGGTACTGTGTGTTTTGCTCAAGGTTCAAGGGTACACGTATCAACAATGAACCTAAACCTGAACCTAAAAGGATGATTGTAATCTGGTCCTAAAATATCACAAAATTGAATACTTGATTTTGGCTTGATTGTATTAGTACAGTAATATCTGATTTGATTAGTTAGCATGAAAACAACATTTTTCTCTGCATACTTGTTAATAATAAACCTAAACCTAAGATATATAGGTACATTAGTTTGCTTTAGTTCAGAGATACAGTGCGGAAACAGGTCCATCGGCTCACGGAGTCCATGCTGACCAGCGATCACCCCATACACAAGCACTACTCCATGCACTAGAGGCAATTTACAATATTTTACTGAAGCCAATTAACCTACAAAGCTGCACGTCTTTGGAGTGTGAGAGGAAACCGGAGCACCCGGATAAAACCCACGTGGTCACAGCGAGAACGTACTTGAGTATGGTCAAAGTCAAAAGTCAAAAGAGTTTATTGTCATGTGTTCCTGACAGGACAATGAAATTCTTTCTTTGCTTAGCACAACAGAACATAGTAGGCATTGACTACAAAACAGATCAGTGTGTCCATATACCATTATATATGTAAATACACATGAATAAATTAAGTGAAAATAACAGATAAAGGGGTATTAATGTTCAGAGTTTTGTCCGAGCCAAGTTTAATAGCCTGATGGCTGTGGGGAAGTAGCTATTCCTGAACCTGGTCGTTGCAGTCCTCAGGCTCCTGTACCTTCTACCTGAAGGTAGCAGGGAGATTGTATGGTATGATTGTATTTATGCGCAATGATGTCTAATTTGATTAGATCAATGCAGACAACACTTTTCGCTGTTCCTTGGTAGACAAGTCAAGAGAGTTTATTGTCATGTGTCCCAGATAGGACAATTAAATTCTTGCATTGCTGCAGCACAACAGAATATTGTAGTCATAGATACAGATCAGATCAGTGTGTCCATATACCACAGAATATATATATATACACACATCAATAAACCGATAAAGTGCAATAGTCTGTTATAGTTCAGAGTTTGTTTGAAGTTGTGTTTAATAGTCTGATAGCTGTGGGGAAGCAGCTGTTCCTGAATGTTGTAGATTTCAGGCTCCTGTGTCTTCTACCTGATGGCAGCGGAGAGATGAGTGCGTGGCCAGAATGGTGTGGGTCCTGATGATGCTGGCAACCTTTTGAGGCAGCGACTGCGAAAGATCCCCTTGATGGTAGGGAGGTCAGAGCTGATGATGGACTGGGCAGTGATTACAACTTTTTGCAGCCTTTTCTACTGCTGAACTTTCAGGTTGCCGTACCAAGCCACGATGCAACCGGTCAGCATGCTCTCTACTGTGCACCTGTAGAAGTTCGAGAGAGTCCTCCTTGACACACAGACTCTCTGTAATCTTCTCAGGACGTAGAGGCACTGATGTGCTTTCTTTATGATAGCATCAGTGTTCTGGGACCAGGAAAGATCTTCGGAAATATGCACACCCAGAAATTTGAAGTTGTTGACCCTTTCCACCATCGATCCATGATATAAACAGGACCATGGGTCCCCATCCTGCCCCTTCCGAAGTCCACAATCAGTTCCTTGGTTTTGCTGGTGTTGAGAGCCAGGTTATTGTGCTGGCACCATTTTGTCAATCGGTCGATCTCACTTCTATACTATGATTCGTCCCCATCAGTGATACATCCCACAACAGTGATGTTGTCGGTGAACTTGATGATGGAGTTCTGCCCGGCTACGCAGTCATGAGTATAGAGTGAGTACAGCAGGAGCCTGAGCACGCAGCCTTGAAGTGCTCCCGTGCTGATTGTTATCGAGGATGACACATTTCCACCAATACTGTGATCTGTGAAAGAGGAAGTCGAGGATTCAATTGCAGAGGGATGCGCAGAGACCCAGATCTGAGATCTTGATAACTACTTTGGAGGGAATGATGGTATTAAATGCCGAGCTGTAGTCAATGAATGACATATGAGTTTTTGTTGTGCAAGTGGTCCAGAGCCGAGTGGAGAGCCAGTGAGATCGCATCCACCGTTGATCTGTTGCGGCGGTAAGCGAACTGCAGTGGGTCCAGGTTTTTGTCGAGGTATGAGTTGATTTGCGCCATGATTAGCCTCTCAAAGAACTTCAAAATGTGACAATAATAAACCTAAACCTAAGATATATAGGTCTCAAATTTCTGAAATCAAATCCGATCTTGGTCAAAGGAGAAATGCAATTCTTATTTTCTCACTTTAAGGAACTTTATGTCATGAGTGTGTGAGGAAACGACCAGCACCAATTTCATGCGGGATACTATGTCAGCAAGGTCACCATGTCAGATGGTGTTGTTAATCTTTGGCTATTGCAGATTGATGTTATATTCATATCCAGGATAGGACACAAAGTGCTGAAGTAACTCAGCGGGTCAGGCAGCATCTCTGGAGCATGGGTAGGTGATAATTCAGGTAGAGACACTTTTTCAGACTGAAGGAGGGAGTCAACCCAAAATGTCATCAATTCACTTATCTCCAGAGATGCTGCCTGACCCAGTGTTACATCAGCACTTGTGTCCTTTTGTGTATCAACCAGCATCTGCAGTTCTTTGTTTCCATATTCTTATTCAATGTACTGTAGATTAAACTGACTAAATCACACATTTACCTTGATTTTACTGAGATAGTTTCTCTTGGAAACTTGAGTTAGTTTGGGAATATTGTGCACTGATACAAAAACATACAAGCCCCAAACTTCATTAAAACATCATCATCAATGATTTCCTGTTACTGCTTTGACCTTGAGAATTCATGGAGTCTAGTAGCGTGTTATACTATAAAATAGTAAGATTAAACGAGAACTTACCAGTTCGAAGGTTGATCTTTATTTTATGAGGAGTTGCGATGAGGGATTTCGTGAAGACCCCGCCAACACGCATGCGCGGCATCCTTCAAAGCAGCGGTGTGGAATCACAGACTCGACGAAAAGTAAGGATATTAAGATTAAACTGCGAACTAACCAGCTGAACATAATGATCGAGGGTTGGGAGCGGAGGGCACGAAATCCCTCATCGCAACTCCTCATAAAATAAAGATCAACCTTCGAACTGGTAAGTTCTCGTTTAATCTTACTATTTTACTTCGGAGTCACGTGAGTGACTTCGTGAAGACTTCAAAGCTCTGTGATTACACGCCCTGGACAACGTCCATGCTACCACACTGCCGCAATCCTGATGGAGGAAGTTTGTTAAAGCAATCCAGACTGGACAATCTGAAAATAATGAACATTTATTAAACACAAATCATAAACAAACCCCCTGACTGGGGACAAATGATATTAGGGAGCAGCCCTGAGTACTGCATCCGCATATGTTGCAGGTCCGGCCAATGGCTTATGGTAGAACCGTTGAAAGGTTGACTCACTGGCCCATCCTGCCGTAGCGAGGACGTGATCCATGGGCACCTCCATGGCCCTCGCTGTTGATGTGGATGCAGCCCTGGTGGAATGAGATTTAAACAAGTTAGTGTCAATACCCGCTGCATCCAACACTTCCCTGAGCCACCTGGAGATCGTCTGCACTGTCACCCGGCGATGTGGTTTTTTGTGGCTTATAAGCAGTCCTTGTTCCGAATTCCTGATCGACCGGGTCAACTCAATGTAGCAACGGAGATGGGTGACTGTGCAGAGTGTGGCATCAGAGGGGTACGCCTGGAATTCCAACTGCAGCCCCAAAGATCCGGGTCGATGCTGCTTCAGCAGGTCTGCAACGTAAAACGTTATTTTCCCAGGGGTAGAGAGCATATTGTCAATGCGCAACTTTTGAAGCGCCTGTACCCGCTGAGCAGACGTGAGCGCCATCAACATGACCACCTTCAGGGTGAGCTGGTGAAGAGGTAACCCCGCCATGGGGGACCATGATCTTAACAGGGACAGGACCACTCCTGCATCCCAGACAACGTTATATCTGGGCCGTGGAGGGTTTGTGTTAAATACACCCCTCATAAACTTCGACACCAGATTGTTGGTCCCCACTCCTACCGGAAGGTACGAGGACAGCGCACTCCTGGCGCTATTGATGGTACTATAGCTGAGCCCTTCATCATAGTGGAGGCCCGCCAGGAATTCCAGGACGTCAGGTATTGTGGCAGAATCATAGGTAACACTCTTCCTTAAACAGAATAGTTCCCATTTCCTGATCTGGGTCAGGTACTGCCGCCTTGTAGATGCTCTGCATGATGCAGCGATTAAATCCATGGCCCTCGGTGAGATCCCCGTGTTCAGCAAAGGCCTTTTCAGAACCTGCAGACCAACAGGTTTAAATAGGCGTGGCACGGATGCGGCTCGCCAGTGACGGGATTAGTAACCAATTGTGGGTTGTTTCCTATTCGCACCCACGGGCGCTTCAGCATCTGAGAGACCACCGGGTACCACGGTTGTGTCGGCCAGTCGGGTATTACCAGAATGCCTGATGCAGAGTCTAATTTAATCTTCTGTAATACCCGACTGATGAGGCAGAATGGGGGAAAAGCGTAGCAACACCATTTCCCCCAGTGGAGCGAAAAAGCATCCAAAGCCACTGCCCCAGGATCTGGTTCCCACGATACATATGTTGGTATCTGATGGTTCAGTCTAGACGCAAATAGGTCAATATCTGGCATACCAAATTTTGTCACAATTTCAGCAAACACAAGGGGATTCAGCATCCACTCAATGTTATCATTAAAAACTCGTGACCTGGTGTCCGCCACCGTATTGAGTATCCCCGGAAGGTACGTTGCTGATATCCAAATACCCCTTTTGATGCACCAGAGCCAAATTGTATTTGCCAAATCATTACAAGATACTGACCTGATACCACCCATATGATTTATATAGGCTACCACCGTGGTGTTATCGATTTGAAGGCGGACATGTGCATGACGCAAATTACTGCAATATGCCCGCAGTCCATGAAAGACCCCCAGCATTTCCAAATAATTAATGCCTTGCACTTGGAGAAGCGTGAACTCATGAGCGTCCCATCTGCCACCACAGCTGGTTACAGTGTCAGTTGCCCCCCAGCCTTGTGCACTCGCATCAGTTTGCAACAGAACCGTGGGATTCGGGAGAATGATGGGTTTGGAACTTACTCCAATATTATGAACCCACCATTCCAGCTCAGTTTGCTCCCCTATGCCTAAGCGCATAGGTCTGTCAAAATGTCCGGTATTCAATTTTAACGCCAGAATTTTACTTTTTTGTAAGTTTTGGTAATGCAACGGACCATAGTTTACGGCCGGGAATGTGGCAACCAGCTTGCCAATTACCTTAGCAACCTGCCGAATGGTTGGCCTGTTGTTGTCAAGTAAACTGATGCATGCTTGTTGAACGTCCACCACTTTGTCAACTGGGACCGTGATTTCCATCTGGTTAGTGTCTATAGTGAACCCCAAATAGTCCATGACCTGCGAAGGGTTGAGCTTGGATTTGTCTGGATGGATTACAAACCCCATTCTTTGAAACAAAGATATAGCGGCCGAGACTGCCAACTGGGCGTGCTCTAGGGTTTTCCCTGCTATGAAAATGTCATCTAAATATGCCATTATAATATGGTTTTGTTTCCTGAGATGTGCCAATAAAGGTTTGACAATTTTAGTAAATAGTCTCGGCGCTGTTGTAATCCCATTAGGCAAAGCCATATATTGCCATAATTGACCTTCCCAGACAAATTTCAAGAACCTTCGATGTTGTTTAGCAATAGGGACTGTATAGTACGCATCCTTCAGGTCAATGCAAGCCATAAAGTACCCATGACTAACCAACTGCTTGGCCGTCTCAAATGTCTCCATCTTAAAATGGGTATATTGTACGAAAGCATTCAACTGGGTTAAGTCGATGATAATCCGACAGCCTCCATCCTTCTTAACCCTAGTAAAGATGTTGGAAACAAACTCCAATGGCTCGTGCATCGTTTTTTGTATCACCCCTTTCTTTTCTAATCGTAGTATTTCAACATGAGCCCGCTCCTTCTCTGACTGAGAGAGTGCAAATCTGCGACTAGGCTCATGTTGCGAAGGGGGATCTCTGCCATTAATAAACTCTATCTCATAACCCTGAATGCTTTGTAAAATAAAAGGATCCGTAGTTAGGGTATCCCAAGCAGACCGGAAACCCCGAAGCCGTCCCCCCACCGGTGAGGTTACTAAAGCTACGTTGTGGACGGACCCAAGCCCCCTTACCTCCAAGGTTAGCGCCGGGGTCTGGACTGTGGTGTCTTCGCTCCTCGTGTGGCGCGGCCCTGTTGCCGCATCTTCCAAGCTGGCTTGGGCTGGCCTTGGAATAAAAAAGGCCTCTGCTGTTGGGCCCCCGCCGAGGAATATGTTTGGGAATATGTTCTGGGGCCTTGGTCCACCGATGTGTGGGGCCTGAACGAGGAACGTGGCTGCTGCCTGGTGTAACCGGGAGTTTTGGATGAATAAGACTGTCTCATCATCCCCACAGTCTTGGCTTCCTCGTCCAGTTCCTTTACGCGTTTAGGCAGGTCTTCCCCAAACAACTGCCTTGGTGGTGGTGGTGCGGTGGAGGTGCTGCATAATCCCGCAAATTTGGGATTCAAATTTGGCCGGATGGAGCTCTTCCTGAAACAGTTTATCTCAAACTGGGTGGTGCACAGAAGTGCTAGCGCATCCTGCTGCTCCTCGGACACATTCGTGGCATCCAGCGACCGAGCAAAAGCCGTGATACCTGCTGTCAGCAGCTTTAAGATTTTCTGGAGCTTGCCCTCCTTGACCCTTGTGTTCGCCGACATATTCCCCCATATTGCTGCATTCACTTTCGGTACGTTGAGGGAGTTACAGTTTGCTGGTGCCTTATACTTCCCCACTGTTTCCGAGAGCACGGTATCCTGGAGCTGGTGCGTAGTCAGGAAATCGATTGACGCCGCTATTTTGGGATGTAGTGGTCCTCCTGCCGCCGCAGGTGACCCAAATTTCGATACCGCCTCCAACATTTCCTGTGGGTTCTGGACCTCTTCTCCCTCCTCAGGCTCACCCATACTTCCTTGCTGGCTCTCAAGCGACGGGGAGATAGAAGGTGGCGGCTGCATGTAGCTCCCAGACCTCTGGGATTCCCGTTCCTGACGCTCCAGGTCCCGCTGATATAGCACCTCCACCATATGCTCCAACCGGCCGATACGACCGTCACCGCTGTACGCGGGCCACTGGTCGTCTTCCCCAGCCTCTCCAGAGGAACCGGGGCTTCCAGCAGTTGTCAACACCCCCACGGAATGTACTGCCGGGAAGTCGCCAGCTCCCACTCCAGCGGGGCTGTGCGACTCCCACACGGACACACCGCTGGTCCGCCGTCGTTTGGACAGCAGCGGCCCCTCTGTCTGATGGGAGGGAAGAGGGCTAGAGTCAGTACTTGCACCAGAAACTGGACTCTCTGATGTCCGTGCGGGCTTACCACCACAGCGTTCCACATATAAACGGGACTGTGGCGGCGCATGGTCTGCTTTACCCGCCTCAGCAGGGGCGCTGGACCGTACTTTGCTGCCACCGGCCCGCACTACGGCAGCCTGTTCCGGTGGTGTGCCGGTACATCCTGCCCCCACAGGGATCCTCGGCACGCCAGCATTGCCACTGGTCTGCTTCCTTGCAGGTTTCCCCAGTGGCTTGTCCCTGCCTGCCGCACCGACAAGGCTGGACTTTAGCGAGGCTTCCCCCCTGTTCTGCCCGCGAGGGACCTTTAAAGGGGGGGATGCACTCGCGGACACGCTTGCTCCAAGAGCCCCACGTGCCTTACCTCCAGCCCTGGTCTTGGGCACTGGAGTTCTAGAGTCAGGGTCTCCCAGCCCCTGCTCCTGCGCGGACACCCTCTTCTTTGCCAGAGGGGCTGTGTCGGGTTTGGTCAGCTGCTCAGAGCTCCCCGACTGCCGCGACTTCTTCCTCGGTGGTGTCTCAGCTGCTCCCGATGTAGCGGGCAGCTCCGAGGACTTCACTCGCTGAACGCGACTCCCACTCCTTCCTCCTTCCATGGCTCTGTAAACACAACACAGACCACACAAAAACGACAAACCAGCTTAAGGTAACTTACCTGCAGCTGCTTACCTTTTTGAAGGAGCCGGTTGAGGGAGCGCACTCCCCCCCCCAGCTGCCGTGAGCAAATGCGCGCGACGATATGCCGCGCATGCGTGTTGGCGGGGTCTTCACGAAGTCACTCACGTGACTCCGAAGTAAAATTATACTGTGAAATGTGGCCACTAATCTATATTATGTGAGACCAAGTGCAGATACAGTGACTACATTCATTTCAATATAAAGAAATGGCTGTGTGGTGGAGCGGCAATTTTCAGAAAGTGTATATCTCTTTGAATTAAATTTAGGTGTTTTACTTCAAATATTTTGTTAGCTCTGCATTATTTTCAATAATTTTTGTCTTCATTTTAGTAACAGTTAATCATTCATAGGTTTTGAATTTTTGTTAAGATGTGTAACGCAAACGTTTAGACTATGTAACAATAACTGAAAATACTGGAATTTTTCAGCAATTATCCAAGCTTTCTGTGCAGAATGTTTTGAATTTGCATTATTAATTTAAATGTAATAGTCAATGGTAATTTGTATTAACTTAAGGTAATATAACTTTAAATTTACTTAAATTAATTTAAAGTAAAATAATAGCGATATTCGACTTTGTCGTATTCAACGATTTTATTTCATCTTTCTTCTTGTGCCTCAGGACTTCCTCAGAATTCTCAACAAGATATCTTTCCTGCAGAACATTTCAGACCACATTTTCATATTTCTACATGTAACAATGAACATCAATGTACATATTTTGCTCAGTTGTGCATGGTAAGAAAGTGGGAGATTATCACAAAATAAGATCACTTTCTTCTAAATTAGATGACTATTGGTGAAGTATCTTAAAAATATGCTTTTGTTATACCTTGAAGGGCTAAAAACTCCTATGTTTTTTAATGTTTTTATATCTTAAACAGCCAGAAGCTATCTTCCACATTAGTACAAACAACAAGAATATAAAAGGATTCTACCCGAACCATCACCTATTCATGTCCTCCAGAGATGCTACCTGACCTGGTGAGTTACTCCAGCACTTTGTGTTCTACAAAGGATATAAAAGGGTTGACGTCCTGCAGACAGATATGGAAGATTTAGCAAGGACATTAAGGATTAAGGTCTCAAAGGTTTTCATTTTTGATTTACTTCTGCTGCCATGTGCCAGTGGGTACAGAAACAGAACAGTGCAGATCCATGCATTGGCTGGAGAGCTGGCAGATGAAACTTGGTCCTTGAGGCATTTTGAACCATACTGGGAAAGCATGGACTCTGCAGACTAAATAAATTGGAAGTCAACAAGGCTGCAAACAATATCCTCACAGATATGCTACTGTTGAAAAGGTGTTAAAGTAGCATGGCATGAGGATGCAAAACCGTATAAACATCTATATGGGAGAGAAAGCAGGACTAGAAATGGAAGGCAGAAATGTAATTAAAACAGAGCAGAGAAATTGGGCAAATTATAAAGTTATGTCATAAGGTCACAACTAGCTAGTCAAAGAGGCAAAAATTGCGGCGACTCAAAGGAAACATGAGGGAGTTATATACCATCACAAGGAAATTGTCCAGGACATATTGGCATAGTAATAAACCAATTACAGACAAGAACGGTCAACTGCTTTCAACCCAGGAGGTGCAGCTCGACAGGTGGGTAGAACATTTCGAAGTCCTAAACAGGCCACCACCGGCTGTACAGACACACATTCCAAAAGCCAAGATACCACTAAAATTAAGTGTGACAGACTAACAAAATCAGAAATAAAGGCTGCAATCAAGCAGCAGAAAACTGGCAAGGTTGCTGGCCCTGACAATATTCCACCTGAAGCCCTGAAAATAGATATAGACTTATCGACAGACATGTTCTTTGGGAGAATTTGGGAAGAGGAAAAGACACCCACAGAATGGGCAGAGGGATACATCGTGAAACTGCCAAAAAAAGGTGACCTAAGAAAATGTGACAACTACCGAGGGATCACCCTACTTTCTGTACCCAGTAAAATTCTCAACCATCTTCAGGAAGCTGTAAACAAGTGGCTACGGGACCAGCAAGCAGGATTCAGGAAGGATCGCTCATGCACAGACCACATAGCAACATTACACATCATCATTGAGCTGTCTATTGAATGGAACACGTCCCTGTACATCAACTTCATCGACTTTGAGAAAGCATTTGACAAATTAGACAGGACAACACTATGGCGCCTAATGGACCACTATGGAGTTCCCACCAAGATCATAAACTTAATCAAGAACTCGTATAATGGAACATCATGCAAATTTATGCACACAGGCCAGCTCTCTCAGAGCTTTAGTGTCAGGATGGGCGTCAAGCAGGGATGTCTATCCTCACCATACCTGGTCCTCCTGGCAATTGACTTGATCATGATGGAAACAACGGAAGGGAAAATAAATGGAATTCAGTGGACAATGTGGGAGCAGCTCGATGATCTTGACTTTGCAGACGACATAGCTCTCCTTTCACACACACAGATACAAATGCAGGTGAAGACGGACAGACTCTCACAAGCTGCAACAAATCCCACTACAGCAAAGACACAGGTGATGAGGATCCACTCTAAAACCAACAACCCTATCCTTATGCACAGCACTGCTCTGGAGGAGGTAGAAACATTCACATACCTAGGCAGTGTTGTGGACATCACCGGAGGGGCAGAGGCAGACATAAAATGTTAAAAAAATGTAAAACAAGTAGAATGAATAAGGCTAGGGTGGTGTTTAACATGCTCAGGAAGATCTGGAGCTCAAAACACATGTCAATCAACACCAAAATATGCATCTTTAACTCAAATGTGAAACAGGTGATGCTGTATGGATCAGAGACATGGAAAACAACAGAACACACTACAAACAGACTGCAAAGATTCATTAACACCTGCCCTAGGAGAATACTTAACATCTGGTGGAGAGACAAAGTAAGCAATGTGGACCTGTGGGAAAGAACAAGCCAGGAGCCCATTGACTTACAAATTCAAAGGAGAAAGTGGAGTTGGGTTGGACGCACCCTCAGGAAATCTGCCACAAACATCACCTGGCAAGCCCTGAAATGGAACCCCCAAGGAGAAAGGAAAAGAGGGCGCTCCAGGAACAGCTGGAGAATAGGTCTCCAGACGGAAATGTCTGAGAGTGGGCTCAACTGGGGAGATCTCGAAAGAACTGCCAACAACCGAGTGAGGTGGAGGACATTTGTCAATGGCTTATGCTCCCTAGAGGAGCAAAGGGCTTATGAAGAAGAAGAAGATAAGGTCATGTGATAGTAGAATTAGGCCATTCGGCCCATCAAGTCTACTCCACCATTCAATCATGGCTGATCTATCTCTCCCCACTTTCCTGCCTTCTCCCCATACCTCTGACACCTGTACTAATCAGTACAGGTGGAGACTGGGGCTCAGACTGTACTGTCTGAGCTTAATGGTATCTTTCTTAATCCAAGGAGTATAGTGAATAATGCAGATCAGCTGAAGGTGCTGATAAACACACGGAATGTTACTGACACACAGCTATAAGAAGGGGTAGTAGTGGCAACTTACTGTTCAGGGTTTTCATATATGAAGGAGGTGGCAATATATTGGTTGAAGAAACAATTACAGCTGTGAAAAGGGATGATGTCTTTGGAGGATAAACAAACGAGGCTGCTAGGGATTGAACTAAAGAACAAAAAAGGAATGATCACATAGCTCAGAGTGTACTAGAGGCCTGCAAGCAATTGGAATGAGAAGTGAAAAAAAAGAGCTGTAACAGTGCAAGATTTCAACTGTCCCAATATTAACTAATCAATACAAAGGACAGAAAATTGTTAAAAACAAAATTACATTCAAGGGAATGCTTTTTAGCCAGTATGCTGCAAGCCCAACGAGAGAGATGCAATTCTGTATTTAATTTTAAAGAATAAAAGCACATAGAGGGAAGGTGCTTTTGAGATAATGATGATGGTTCAGTCAGATTCAGCATAAATGTTGTGATTGACAAAGTAATGAAAAAAGTTGAAATTTAAAAACTTACTCAGCTGGTCATGTAGAGTAAAATACAGTGATAACATTTTTAGTTCATGACCTCTCATAGAAATTGGGTGAGAATGTTATTAACTGCACCTCATTCTTTTGTTTCTATAATAAACACAGTTCCACCTGGTGAAGAGGTGCTGAGGATGCAAAAATATATATCATCCAAAGACAATGATATCTACGGAGAAGATGGTGAGAATACAGAATAAGTAATAGGACAGAGTTTAATGAATTCAGCGTTTCTAATAGAAGTTTCAGCTCGAGACCCCTTAAGAAAGGTCTTGATCCGAAACGTCACCCATTCCTTCTATCCAGAAATGCTGCCTGCCCTGCTGAGTTACTCCAGCATTTTGTGTCTATCTTCAGTTTAAACCAGCATCTGCAGTCCTTTCCTACACATCAATGTTTCTAATGTTTAGATAGAGATTGTCAGTTGACTAAGAGTAGAAAGAGTTGGATAACAAAACTGTCTCTTCATGCTATGGTTTGTTAGATCATGTCAAAGACTCCATGTGGTTCATGGTCATATGCATAATAAATGCTACTGATGATTTTAGTTAAGACCATTATGGTGCTGTGTCATCATTCTGATTGGAGGAAATCAGTTAGAATAATGGTGACGATTCACGGGATGGCCCTGGATTGGTCGTATAACAATGCATTCAAGGACTTGAGGGGGTAAAAACGAACAGTAAAATCTTGGGTGTTTGAGGAATGGGATGAGGTTAGAATGATGACTTTTAAAAAGATGGGGACAGCGAAACAAGAGAACAAAGTTGGCAAGTGTGGGACTGGAAAAGCAGTTTAGTGAGAATGGATTAAACAGAAGCTAAATCTCATGGGCAAAAGGAGTGTTCAGGGAACCTGGAGAAAATCAAGTTATGAATGTATCAAGAATCATTTGAGCTTTCCTTTAATGATTTAATCGTCCTGGACAACAATGTACTGAAGCATTAAAAAAAACAATTTTGCAGTGTAAATACTATAGATAGATTGAACTGTATTCTGATACCAAATTAAAAATGAAATATTTCAAATGGTTAACCACAGTTCTGTGAATGGAGTTCCTTCACTGCAATATGATGATGTTATTGAGGCAGGTGTTCATTTTCAGATACTAAATCTATCTTCTATTACAGCTCTCCACATTGATCAAATAACACACCTAAGTATACACAACAAATGTCAAAATTCATCCAGATTTCAATCTTTTTCCCACTCAACAGAATCACTCAATCTAAAAATGCCCCCATCTTGCACACAATAATCTAGGGTTTCATTACTCTGTCAAGAGATGCATTGGACATGCTCAGAATGAGTAAAACTGCACTTATCTGCCAATCGGCAGATCCAACAGAATGCAAGCAGCTGAATCTCAAAGGTCAACAGCACAAATATGAGTAACTGTTGTTTAATCGTGTCATATTCCACGCAAATCTCAACAAATTGCTTGTGTACTAGTTTTTGGCTAGTCTGAGGTTAACGCAAAACAAATTCGGTCAAATGCAGAAAAATCAACTGCGCAGCAACAGCTGTTTTGACATATCAGATAACTAGGACCTATTTGCATTTTTCTCATGTTCAGCATTACAATTCTTCAAACAATGAGTTAACCAAGAGCCGAAATTCTACCATACAGCAAGAAATCATCTGGCAGCTCGATTTCAAATCACGAACTCCATTTGAAATCACCTATCACCCGACCCGATTGAGGAACCCAGATACTGTACCTCGGAACCCCGGGGTGACCTCCAGAGCAACGGACTGGATCTCCCAGGAACAATGAAGCTGGAGCTGCGGCTGCCAACTTTGAAGGAGATGGAGCTGCCGTCTGTGAAGGAATCCCCGTTCCAGCGCAGGTCCGCAGAAACCGCGGGTACAGTAAACTCAGTACCTGGAAACAAAGGGAATGCCTCCATTGTGTCTGGAAACGTGGCCGGCGGGCAGGACTTCAGGTCAGACTGAAGCGCTGGGAACTTTGACCCCCTCTCCCTACTATCCTACTGGCCAATGTACAGTCCCTTGAAAATAAAGTGGAGGACTTAAGGGCAAGACTGCTTTATCAAAGGGAGCTGAGGGAATGCTCTGTGTTCTGTTTCACAGAGACATGGCTCACCCCCAGCTCCCAGACTCAGCAGTCCAGCCTGAAGGGTTCTCCATCCACCGTATGGACCGTATACTGGCATCTGGGAAAGGGAGAGGAGGGGGCATCTGCCTCATGGTCAACTCTGCGTGGTGCTCAGATGTGGCAGTCCTGTCCAACTCCTGCTCTCCACACCTGGAACATCTGGCGGTGAAGTGCCGCCCCTTCTACCTTCCGAGGGAATTCACCTCCATCATCCTGACCGCGGTCTACATCCCACCCCAGGCAGACGTCCATCTGGCACTGGAGGAGCTGCACACTGTGGTCAACAACACCCAACGTCTTACCCCGAGGCATTTACCACCATTGCTGGGGACTTCAATAAAGCAAACTTAAAGAAATCACTCCCCAACTTCCACCAACATGTCTCCTGCTGCACCAGAGGACCAAACACCCTCGACCACTGCTGCACCACCATCAAGAATGCCTATCGTTCTAGCCCTAGCCCTCACTTCGGTAAATCCGACCAAAACCGCGGTGCTGCTTCTTCCTGCCTACGGGCAGCAATTAAAGAGCGCACCCCCAGAGGTGAGGACAGTACAGAGCTGGTCGGGGGACAGTACAGAGCTGTCCACTATGGGCGCTGCACTGACAGCAGCCTCTGCCTGCAGCCCGTTTGTTTTTCCATCTTTTTTTTATTTTTAGTCAGTTTAAAGTTTGTGTTTGGGGGAATATTTAACTTTTATATGTGGGGGAGGGGGGCAGGGTAACGGGGAAACTGTTTTCCAGTCGCTTCCTGGCGGGGACACGACTATTTCTCCGAGTCGCGTCCTCGCCCCCCACCTCGCGGCCTACCTCCTGGATCGGAGCGGCCTTTCCTGCTGGGGACCTTTCCTGACTTTGGTGCCTTCCCTCACGGTGGGAAATTTTGATTCTGCAGTGCGGGGATGTTTTATGTTGAATTTCTATCTACTCTATGTTGTGTTCTTTATTTCTTTCCTGTATGGCTGTATGGTGACTTCATTTCACTGTGCCAATTGGCACACGTGACAAATAAAATGTATCTGTATCTGTATCTGGGGGTAGAGGAACAACTACAGGACTGTTTGGAGTCTGTCGACTGGGCAACGTTCAAGGACTCGGCAACGGACTTGAACGAATATGCCACAGTCGTTGCAGACTTCATTAAGAAATGTGTGGAGGACTCCAACCCCACAAAAACCTTCCGAGTGTTTCCCAATCAGAAACCTTGGATGAACTTTGAGATCCGCACTCTTCTGAAGACCAGACACCAGGGCTAGAGATACAGAGGTCCACAAGAAGTCCAGATACGACCTTGGTAAGGCCATCAAAAAGGCCAAAAGGGAGTTCTGCTCCAAGCTGGAGGACGAGACAGATGCTAGGCAGCTGTGGTGGGGCCTGAATGCAATCACCTCCTACAAGACGAAATCAGGAGGCAGCTCGAATGTCAGCGAAACAACACTCCCTGATGAGCTCAATCCGATTTACGCACGCTTTGTTAGGGAGAACACTGATGTGCCTTCCCGAGCCCCCGTTCGCTGTGATGGTATTTCAGTCTCAGTCACAGAGGCCGACGTCAGGAAATCCTTCAGAGGGGTGAACCCTCGAAAAGTGCCTGGACCTGATGGTATACCTGGTCGTATTCTGAAAACCTGTGCGGACCAACTGGCTGGAGTTTTTACGGACATTTTCAACCTCTCACTTCTGAGGTCTGAGGTTCCCACCTGCTTCAAAAGGGCATCAATTATACCAGTGCCCAAGAGCAAGGTGACATGCATCAATGACTATCGACCTGTGGCACTAACACCTGTGGTGATGAAGTGCTTCGAGAGGTTGATCATCGAGAGGCAAATCAACTCCAACGTCAAAAAAAACCTGGACCCACTGCAGTTCGCTTACCGCCACAACAGATCAACGGTGGATGCGATCTCACTGGCTCTCCACTCCGCTCTGGACAATTTGGCAGCAAAAACTCATATGTCAGGCTGTTATTCATCAATTACAGCTCGGCATTTAATACTATCATCCCCTCCAAGCTGGTTACCAAACTCGCAGAACTGGGTCTCTGCGCATCCCTCTGCAATTGGATCCTTGACTTCCTGATTCACAGACCAAAGTCTGTTCGTATTGGTGTAAATGTGTCAGACTCGATAACAATCAGCACGGGAGCACCTCAAGGCTGCGTGCTCAGCCCCCTGCTGTACTCACTCTATACTCATGACTGCGTAGCCGGTCATAGTGCGAACTTCATCATCAAGTTCGCTGACGACACCACTGTTGTGGGACGTATCACTGATGGGGACGAGTCAGAGTATAGAAGAGAGGTCGAGCGACTGTCCATATGGTGCCAGCACAATTACCTGGCCCTCAACACCAGCAAAACCAAGGGGACCCACAGTCCCGCTTATATCAACGGGTCGATGGTTGAAAGGGTCAAGAGCTTCCAATTCCTGGGCGTGCACATCTCTGAAGATCTTTCCTGGTCCGAGAACCTGATGCAATTATCAAGAAAGCACATCAGCACCTCTACTTCCTGAGAAGATTACGGAGGGTCGGTTTGTCAAGGAGGACTCTCTCTAACTTCTACAGGTGCACAGTAGAGAGCTTGCTGACCGGTTGCATCGTGGCTTGGTTCGGCAACTTAAGCGCCCTGGAGAGGAAAAGACTACAAAAAGTAGTAAACACTGCCCAGTCCATCATCGGCTCTGACCTTCCTTCTATCGAGGGGATTTATTGTAGTCGCTGCCTCAAAAAGGCTGGCAGCATCATCAAGGACCCACACCATCCTGGCCACACACTCATCTCCCTGCTGCCTTCAGGTAGAAGGTACAGGAGCCTGAAGACTGCAACGACCAGGTTCAGGAATAGCTGCTTCCCCACAGCCATCAGGTTATTAAACCTGGCCTGGACAAAACTCTGATCATTAATAACCCATTATCTGTTATTTGCACTTTATTAGTTTATTTATCCATGTGTGTATATATCTATATAATGATATATGGATACACTGATCTGTTTGGTAGTCAATGTCTACTATGTTCTGTTGTGCTGAAGCAAAGCAAGAATTTTATTGTCCTTTCAGGGACACATGACAATAAACTCACTTGAACTTGAACTTGAACAAAGCCATTTTTTCTTTAAAGAATGGATGTTACAATTACTTGGATGTGGAGTCACGGAGTCCTAGAGAGATACATCATAGAAGTAGGCCGTTTGGTCCATTGAATCGAAACTGAACTATCAAGTACCCAGTAATATTAATCCCATTTTGCTCTCCCCAAATTCCCATTAACCCCAGCAGTATCACAGTGCTAAACTATTTTACTTTGTAACAGTCTCTTTGTCCTACTCACACTGTACTGACTGTCAATCAGCCATTTGCATGAATCCTACACCATTTTGATTGTATCCCCCATATTCCCACCAACTTTCCCAAACTGTATGAGTCTCCTACACACCGAGGGGAATTTAAAGTGAAGATATATACAAATTGCTGGAATAACTCAGTGGGTCAGGCAGCATCTGTGGAGAAAAAGGAAATTTACAGAGATCAATTAAACTTCCAGGTCTCAAAATATCTACAAGAAGTTGGAATTGCGTCCAACCCAGCTGGCCTATGTTTACTGAGCCAATTACCATTAATTATTCATTTGGTGCAGATTTTAATAAAAAATAAAAGACTAGGACATGGATTGGAAAGGTTTAGAGGGATATAGACCAAACGCAGGCAGGTTGGACTAGTGTAGATGGGGCATCTTGGCTGACATGGATAAGTTGGGCCAAAGGGCCTATTTTCATGTTGTATGCCTCCATGACTAGAATTTCTTACACTACGATAAAATACATTAATTGGAAGGTGAGCGATTACAGCAATCTTAATGTTCCAGCCACCACCATGAACTCTTATGCTTTTGTTGCTACCCCCTCTGCCTTGTCAACTGTGCTCCTAATATGCATGATCATCCAAGAATCAATCCTCTGACATTCCAATGAGGTACAGCTTCTGGTATATCCTCCGACCCCACCAGCAGTACCCACACAGTTGTGAGATCTTACTTTTAAGGTCGGTCATTAAAAGCTGAAATTGTAACTTCCACTTTGATCTAACACTAAGTTTTTCGCTTCCTCATCCCATTCTGACCTGAAGAAATACATCTTCATCTCTCCTCCCCTCCTCCTACCTGGTTTGTATCTGCTCTTTGATATAATTTTAATATATTACTAGACTAAGTAGACACGTTGAGACCCAGTCGCACGGGAGGCCTGCCCCCCCCCCCCCCCCCCACGCATCAAAATCATCAAAATCAAAACGTTTCAGGTCTGAAGAAGGGTCTCAACCCGAAACATCCTATCTTCTCCTTCTATTCCTTCTCTCCATAGATGCTGCCTCACCCACTGAGTTTCTCCAGCATTTTTGTCTACCTTCGATTTTTACAGCATCTGCAGTTCCTTCTTAAACAGAGTAATCATCTGGTCAGGAAGCAACTTTGGGAAACATGGATAAGGGAGGTTTCGGGCTGGGACCCTGCAATCAGTATGAAGAAGGGTCCCAACCCAAAAATATCACCTATTCATGTTCTCCAGAGATGCTGCCTGATCTACTGTGTTACTCCAGCACTTTGTGCCTTTTTGAATAAAAAAAGTCCTTCAGGCTGAAAAAAATGGGTTTCAATTGCAGCCTGTTTGCTTCACCGGATCACACTTTCTGAAGGCTTTACTTTTCAACAAAATAGCCTCTGGCTATGAAACCCCCCCCCCACTATTGAGAGTATTGTGAATATACTACGCAACAAATGAAAAATAAACGGATTCAGAGAAGAAAGGAGATAGTTAAATGTCATCAAATACACATTGCTCAACCTACCCCTCTGCGCTCTTCTCACTACTTGTACATTTACAGGGTCTATGTTCTATCATGGAATGCAGTATTCACACTTTTTAGGTAATTTCTGGATTTCTTGAGCACATCTTTCATACAAAAATCTAGTCCTATTTGGTGCACATAGCTACTCTTCCTGAGAAGTGACTTCCTATGAGTAGCTAATCCATCACCTAAGATTAACATGTATTATATTTACCATATCTCTCACCACCAGTGCCTACAATGCAATGGAGCACAGGTAAAAAGGAAAATAAATTAAGGCACTTTTCTCGTGTGAGAGCAGGATAAGGGAAACGGAAAATAATGATTACTTGTAATGTTATCTTGGTGCTATTGGCTTTAAAATCAAATGAGTCTCTTAAAATGTGTAAATTGCAATATATTGCACTATTTCATAAATGTATTGTTACTCTTGGTATGTTGTCAATTTTATGAAAATGAGGTGCAGAGTACATATTTCCAATTGTGTTAATGATCAGTTGATACAACTGGTTAGGCTTGAAACATATACATAAATTAGTTGCTTTGGGCAATAAACTCAAACTGTAATGTGGTATTGAACTTATCATTCACTGAAATCTCAAGGATCTTTCCAAGGTCAAACTAATTACTTATACACAACAGAGGATAGTTGCTGGAGAATGGAAGAGAAATGACTCCATTTTGTACCTCAAAACCTCCAAAAGAAAACAAAAGCAATGATTTGGCATCACGTCTTCAATTGAATGCAGCGATGTTAATAAACTAATAATGATCTGGAAGCAAGAGATCAAATCCCATGATTGCAGTTGTGGAAATGAACTTTTTAATGAAATAATCTGCAACAAAGCCCATGCCTGCAACAGGGCCACATATCAAATGGTTTGCCATACAAAAATAATTTGCTCCTGCCCATTAGGAGAGGTAATCTCTTTCCTTTAGGAAGGAAATCTGTTGTCCTTTATTAGTCTGCCCGAAGTGTGACATCAGCAGCACAACAGTGTGGTTAAATCTTAATTAACCTCTGGCACAGCCTAGGAGGTCTTAAGACCAAGACATTGGCCTAAATTGCACTGCTAAATGTCAATAGTTCCACATGGAAATGCAAACAAGATGAGTACTTCAGTACATTCCTAAATTAAGGCAGAAATTCTGAATTTATTAACAGATGAATTTATTGTAAATGATAAATCTGTCAGTACAATCCAACGCTACACTGCACACTTCAGTAATAGACTCCACTTGGAGACTGCTGGTGGGCTATTGCAGGTGATACACTCCTGACTGACATCCACTACAAACCAACTGACTCCCACAGCTACCTGGACTACTCTTCCTCCCACCCTGCTTCCTGTAAGGACTCCATCCCCTATTCCCAATTCCTCCGTCTACGCCGCATCTGCTCCCAGGATGACGTGTTCCACACCAGGTCATCGCAAATGTCCTCGTTCTTCAGAGAACTGGGTTTCCCCTCCCCCACTATAGATGAGGCTCGCACCAGGGTCTCCTCCATACCCCGCAACACTGCCCTCTCTCCCCATTCCCCCACTCACAACAAGGGCCGAGTCCCCCTGGTCCTCACCTTTCACCCCACATGCCAGCGCATACAACAGATAGTCCTCCGCCAGTTTCGCCACCTCCAACGTGACCCCTCCACTCGCCACATCTTCCCATCTCCCCCCCCTGTCTGCCTTCCGCAAATACCGCTCTCTCCGCAACTCCCTCGTCAATTCTTCCCTTCCCTCCCGCTCCACTCCTTCCCCGGGCACTTTCCCTTGCAACCGCAAGAGATGCTACACTTGTCCCTTCACCTCACCCATCCACTCCTTTCAGGGACCCAAGCAGTCATTCCAAGTCCGACAGAGGTTCACCTGCACCTCCTCCAACCTCATCTACTGCATCCGTTGCTCCAGATGCCAGCTGATCTACATCGGTGAGACCAAGCGGAGGCTGGGCGATCGTTTCGCCGAACACCTCCGCTCGGTTCGCAATAACCAACCCGACCTCCCGGTGGCTCAGCACTTCAACTCCCCCTCCCACTCCGTATCCGGCCTCTCGGTCCTGGGCCTCCTCCACGTCCAGAGTGAGCAACACCGCAAGTTGGAGGAACAGCACCTCATATTCCGCTTGGGGAGTCTGCATCCTCTGGGCTTAAACATTGAATTTTCTCAATTCTGTTAACCCAGACTGCCTCCTCCCCACCTCTCCCTCAGCCCTCGGGCCCTGACATTCCTTCTCCATCTCTCCCCCCCCCCCCCCAGTCGCACTAGCTTCTCATTTTCACACCACAAACAGCTTACAATGGCCTGTTTCCTTTATCACCAATACTTTTTTGCATATCTTTCATTCATTGTTCTTTATCTCTCCACATCACTGTTTATATCTCTCGTTTCCCTGATCCCTGACCAGTCTGAAGAAGGGTCTCGACCCGAAACGTCGCCTATCTCCTTCGCTCCTTAGATGCTGCTGCACCCGCTGAGTTTCTCCAGCTTTTTGTGTAACCCTTGCTATGATTCTCCACAACTTAACACTATTCTCAAATCTTGCATCAGATCTAATATAGCGCAGGATCCCAGAAGCCAATTTTTTTCTACAAAGATTTAATTACTGCAGGGAAGAAGGAGATAAGGTGAGCAGAATTGTCATTAATTATTTGTGTGAGGAGTATTTTTAGAAAGAATTGTGTTTGAATTTGAAAAGGAACACAGAAGATTGCAAAAAGTAGTGAATACTGCCCAGTCCATCACAAGGACTGAGCTCTCCACCATCTTTTAAGGGAGCTGCAGGAGTCGCTGCCTCACGGACCTACACCACCCTGGCCATGCACACATTTCACTCCTGTCATTGGAAAGAAGGTATAGGAACTTGAAAACCGAATGTCCAGCTTCAGTACCAGCTTCTTCCCAACACCTATCAGGCTTTTAAACACAACCACCTCCATTAAGCTCCAAACTGCATAGACTTGGGGGGCATTACCTTTATTGTTTTTGGCTTTGCACTATCATTATTTGTTTGGTTTTTATCTACTGAACTTTTTTGTTGTTTATTACGGCATTTTCTGAGTACTTTGAGTTTTGCTGCTGCAAGAATTTCATTGTTTTGTTTTGGTACATACGACCATAAAACACTCTTTTAAAACTTGATATTTTTAGCAGAGACCAAAGATTGCAATGTGACTTTGCCTTCCGTTAACTATATTCTCAGTGGACAAGATTTTGTTTTGAACAAGTCATCTGACTTGATCAGCTCACTCAACGCCTGACATGTGAAAAGTCTCGCTGATCAGTTTCAGAATGCTTTCAAACAGCAGGTTCAAGTTGCTGGTAACTGCAGAACCATTGGGGATATGAATGCCAAATGCGTTTTGCAATTCAGCAAGTTCCTGGCCAATATATTTAAAATTAGTAGAGTAGGATGGAACTGCAGATGCTGGTTTACACCGAAGATAGACACAAAATGCTGAAGAAGGGACTCGACCCGAAGCGTCACCCATTCTGTCTCTCCAGAGATGCTGCGTGTCCCGCTGAGTTACTCCAGCATTTTGTGTCTAGCTTCTGTTTAAAATTAGACTGACAACCCAGTATCAACTTGGGCTTGGATTTTGACACACCAAATGTATTGACATCAAACATAATTCCAATTAATGATATGGAATTTACCCCAGGTTGGGAACCCTTGCTCCCAGTGTTCCAAATATTATTAGCAAGGACTGCAACTCTTACAGGCAGCAAGCTCTTACTGAAAAAAAGTGCATAATTCAGATTGCAACAATTCCAATTACTGTCCAGTATAGTGTCTGCCTAAAATAGTGTTTCAGCGAGTGAGCGTACAGTGTGAATAGCCACCAGCCCCATGAGGGAGTAGAACAGCCTGTGATTGATAGATCGTAGAATATATAACAGTACAGCACAGGAACCTTGGCCAATGATGTCTGTGCCGACCATGATGCCAATCGATAGTAATTCCATCTGCCTGCACATGGTCTAAATCCCTCGATTACCTGCCTGTTCATGTACTGCTGCCCCTTTGTCTGACTGTAGTGCTTTGTTAGCAAATTCTTGCACATTGTCAAGGTCACATATGGCTATTAGATTCCATTCCTCGAGGAACCCGCCCCATGACAGATTATTGGTTTACTCACAGAAAGCAAATGAACTAAATTGGACTTTTCCTTTCCTCCATTTCTCAAAAAGAGCCCATTCCCTGGCGCAGAGAGTTACTCCCGTTGGCAGTAAATGCGATCAAAAAGGTATATTTTTCTAATTAAAGATCCCGGACCTGAAACATAAACTGTTTCTTTCAAACGCAACATTGCAGTCTCAGTGAATCAATTCTCCAATGGTTACCTTTATTAATAATTTACCTTTTATAGAACACTTTAAAATAGATCTTCACATTACTCTGCATAATCCAATCCAGGTTTTTCATTTTATACCTGGACACCATCTCAAAACCATATTAATTCAACAGAGTCTCTCTGAAGTAGGTTATTGCACAAAATGTAAAGGCAATAGATTAACAGCTCAGTTACAATTGGGCAATGTTTCCAGTGAAACGTACAGGGAGGTTGTTGCATCTGTACTGACACAAATGCTCTCAAGAAAATAATCTTCCAGGCTTAAGGGAGAGGCTGGCCCTTACATTCCACTCAAATGTATTTGATGAGCCAAACAGCCCCCTATTTCCCCCTACACTATGAGCATTCGCAAATCTGTATTATTTAAGTAGGCCAAAAGAGGTTAGTTTGCAGGCACTAGGATAGTGCTCATGCCAATAGAGAAACTTACAATAAATATATTCTATTTCAGTTCTAAATGCTGCTACAATTTTAGGCCCACCTTACTCACTATTCTCCCACGGTGTGCAGTAGCAAGTTTCATTCAGATTGATGTTATATTTTGCAAGTTATTGACATTTAAACTTAAATTAACTTTATACAACGCCTCCACTTGCCGTCCGCGCCTGTGCAGTTGGGGGAGGCATCACAATTGAAAATGGCGCTGGTGACACAGTAGTGACGCAAAATAACACCGTCTTCCTGTGCGTGCGCAGTGGGCCCGGTATCCGCTAATGCGATTCGCCTTTGCCGATTTTCAGATCGCCTTTTGTTTTACGTGTACTTGTCTGGTATCACAACGGGGGCCCAACGGCTCCACAGGCAAGTTTCCTTCTATTTTACAAACGGCTCCACTTTATTAACTTTAACTTAATTTATGCCTTCAAAGGCACAACTTTGAATGCGGCAGTCGTGCCTGCGCAGTACATGCCCGTCAGCCACACATGCACAGACTGGTGGAATATTGCATTGGGGGAACAGCACCCAACGGGTCCGCGCTTAGTCTAGTATACATTAAAAGTGAAAATGCATTAAGCCTCTGTCCCACTGTACGAGGTAACTCACGAGTTCTTCCGAGTTTTCCCCTGATTCGAACTCGGAAAATGTCCGTAGCGGGTCCGCAGGAGTTCGTGGATGTCTCGTAGTGGCTCGTAATGCTAACGGTAGGTATAAAAAGTAACAATTTTTTTCATCACAAGTATTTTTTTACTTGTGGAGATTTTTGCAGGGATGAAAAACGTCACGAGTTACTGGATGTCCCGAGTAACTACCGTTCGCATTACGAGCCGCTACGAGACATTCTCCGACTTCGATTAAGGGGGAAAACTCGGGAGAACTCGTGAATTATCTCGTACAGTGGGACATGGGCGTTAGCATGAATGAATGGAATGAATTATCTCTTTACATTTGTTCTTCCTGTACTCCTGCTGAAATGCATGGACAGAGAAAATTCTAGGCAGACAAATGTACATTTGTTTTAATAGTCTAATTAATTAGTCCTCAGCTTGGCCTAGAATTTCCTCAGTGCAATTAAATCACTGTTTGAGCTTTGGGGAAAATATCTGCACCAAGAAAGCTGAACGTAGGTTTCTTGCTTAATTGCATTTCCACCAATGCAAACATTGGGGACAAAATTGTTTAAAACACCCGCAGGTATCAGAACTGTTGAAAATATCTGCAGAATTTTCAACCTGCAGGTCTTGGCAACATCTAAGAGGATACACAATTAAAATGCAAATAGTCCATGATTTTTTTCACTTCACTTAAGAGTCAACATTTATTATATACCGAGACGAACACTAACTACAAATTCCTCAAGATGCAGGCAACTATGGAATAAAATTGATGTTTCCCCTGTCTAGGGTGTATATGACTAGAAATTACATCTTCAAAATAAGATTCAGCCATTCAAAACAATGTTTATATTTCATATTATATCCACACACATTATTAATTCAAGTCCTCCTGGAACAAGAAGGCCCGCTGAGTTACTCCAGCATTTTGTGTCTAGCTTCTGTTTAAAATTAGACTGACAACCCAGTATCAACTTGGGCTTGGATTTTGACACACCAAATGTATTGACATAAAACATAATTCCAATTAATGATATGGAATTTACCCCAGGTTGGGAACCCTTAAGGGCCTGTCCCACTTTCACGACCTAATTCACAACCTTTTTTACTCGTGGACATTTTTCATCATGCTAAAAAAACGCCCCGACCTACTTGATGCCACGAGTACCCACGACTAGCATCAAGGCCTGCTACGGCCTACCTACGACCTCGTGACGACCATGCTGCGAGTATGAGTCCAGGGCAAACTCGGCAGAGGTCGTGAATTAGGTCTTGAAAGTAGGACAGGCCCTTCACTACCAAACCATTAACCAGGGCAAGAATTTCAAATTGACAAAAATAAAATGATATAGGATATTAGAAATCTGAAACTACAGGTTAAAACTGTAGCATTAAGAGAGTGAGACAGATTAAAGCGATTTAAGCGAAAGACAAGCAGAGTTACCGTTTCCTTCAAATTAGTTTTCTGTTTTTTTTTGAGAATTTCAGTTTTGTCATTCAAGGCCGCCATCCACCTTTGCTGGCTATCAATGCTATGGATTTTAAATGTTTCTAAATGTCTTTGACATGTAGTTTAAAATGAAATATTTAAATGAAACATTTTTTAAACTATCAATCTAACGTAAAGAAAACTTACATAATTGAACAAATAAAATACGACCCAAAAATTTTAAATAGGAACTTTTAACTTTCTTCCCCAGCTCTACTATCTTCAATAAAATCAATGGGATCGTGATTGCTGAGCCAAGGTTAACCTGACACAAGATCTAAGCAATAATTCCCCAGTATAAATGCAAAAGAAACTCAGTAAGATACAGCCCCATTGCTGGACCATATGGGGAGTTCAATGATAAGAGCTCATACATTCTGAGCCAATCATTCCCATCTATGTTGGAAAGACATGGAATTTCTGCATATGCTGGCATTTACCAGCAAAATCCAGGGCTATTATTTATGAAGAAACAAGAAACTGCAAATGTTTGCAAAAAAAGACACAATATGCCTGGATACTGCCTGATCTGCTGAATTAGTCCAGCGTTGTGTTTTTTCAAGGTAGTTATGATATTGCCAACAACTCAAAATTTGAAATTTTATCTTGGTTTTGCCATTTTGAAAATATAACTAGTGCTGTTTTCATGTTCCCTGAAGTACTATAAAAGGCCTGTCCCACTTGGACGACCTAATCAACGAATTTAGAAGACCCTGGACGAGTTGAAAAAAATGTCAAGATTGTGTTGACTCGCTGAAGTAAAAGACCTCCTACGATTATGTCCACAACCTCCTACGACTATGTCGTAAGGATAAGGATAAGGGGGAAATCCTTTAGGACCGAGATGAGAAGGACTAAGGGGATCAGAGGGTATGGAGAGAAGGCAGGTACGGGATACTGAGTTGGATGATCAGGCATGATCATATTGAATGGCGGTGCAGGCTCGAAGGGCCGAATGGCCTACTCCTGCAACTAATTTCTATGTTTCTATGTCTACAACCTCCTACGACTATGTCTACGACCTCCTACGACCCCCCTCGACCTCAATCTTCCACACCTAAGACCAATTACGACTAGCTACGAGTGGAAAATTATCACATGATGAAATGATGTCATGTTTGAAATTATTTTCTCGGGCCAGTTACCGACCTACGACTACCATCACGACCTACTATGACCTACCTAAGACCTACCTACGAGTAAAAAATATCAATTTTTTTCCATGCGTACCTTTTTTTTAACGTGGACATTTTTTATCAGGCTGGAAAAAACGCTGCAACCTACTTGAGGCCACGTGTTCGCGGAGATCACTCACGAGCATGAGGAACAGTTATGAAGACCTCCTACAACCTCGTGGCGATCATGCTGCAAGTATGAGTCAAGGGCAAACTCGGCAGAGGTCGCCAATTAGGTCGTGAAAGTGGGAGAGGGGTTTAACCATACATTAGTTCAAACTGTTAATATATGTTTCTTTGAAGCTTTCATCTTTATTATTGGCCCACTAAATGGGGCAAATGATTGCTGCAAAACAACATGCTATTAATTTATGCACTGTGTTTGTAGGTAGATATGCTTCTTGGTATAATATTCTGCAGATTCTAGAAATGCATTCCCCACTAATCACAAAGATATTGGTTGCACCCATGGCTCTGCAGTTCAATGCACTCCAACATTACACAGCTCTTGCAGTAAATTAGATGATAATTGCAGAGGACTTTGTTTAACTACATGATAAATGGGACACAAATTGAGGAAAAGTAGAAATCAGGTGATATCAGAAATATAATGAAAGAAAAAGTAAAGAGACAGCAATACAAAAATCTAAACAAGAATGACTGACAAATCCTCCAATGAACATTCTACTGAATATATTCAATTTAATGTTGAAATAACAGTAAATGATGAAAAATGATATGGTGGATGATAGAGGTCAATACAACAGTCATAGTTAAATAGAATTCAAAATCAGTTTTAAGACTAATTATGATTTTCCGGTAATATACTGCAGGTTAAATGGATAGCTACCTCGAACAGAACACAGCTGTCACCATTTACCTACATCAGCAACCAATCTCCACATTAATCTCGGGGCAATGCAGAATGCCAATCATTTTTTCTGTAGCAGCAATCACTAAAGTGCTTTTATTCATACCATGCACCATTATTAAATGCAAAATTTAGTGTTGAATGAAACCATGAAATATCAGGACAATCCATTGTTTACCTACTAATGTTCAGGGAGTTGACTACTTTCAGCTGCAAAGGTTCAAATTGGCCCAATGATTTTACTGAACAATTATTAAAGATTGATTTCCAAATTTAAACGTTAGATTGGTGAAGACTGTCAAAAAAAGTAAACGATCGCTATGTCCAAGAAAGAAAACTAACAGGGAGACACAAGTCCACTGTATCCACTTGACAGATGGTACATTTAGAAGGAAGCTGATGGTACCAGCAGAAGTTATCTCTCTCAATGGAGGCAAATGCTGGGCCAAAAATAATGCCAAGATAATCACTTGTCTAACTGCACATAGCCAAATGCCTCAGTTCCCTGCATATCCAAATACCTATCCAAAAGTCTTTTAAATGCCACACAACCACCACTCCCAGCAAGTTCCAGGCACTCGTCAACCTCTGTGTAACAAACACTTGTCCCGCACATCTCCTTTAAACTTTGCCCCTCTCACCTTAAAGCTATGCCCTCTAGTATTTGATTTTTTCCAGCCTGGAAAAAGTTGTTATTGTCTACCCTATCTATGCCTTTCATAATGTTAAATACTTCTATATGTCTTCCTGCAAACTCCAGCATTCCTGAGAAAACAATGCAAGTCTGTCCAACCTCTCCCTGTAACTAATCCAGGTATCATTTTGGTAATCTTCCATCGCACCCTCTCCAAAGCCCCCACATCCTTCATGTAATGGGGTAATCAAAAATGCACACCATACTCTAAATGTAGCCTAACCCAAGTCCTATAGAGCTGCATCATGACTTCCTGACTATTATACTCAATGTTGAGACATATGAAAAGACCTACTTGTGTTGCCACTTTCAGGGAGTTATGGACTTGTTAAGGGGGTCAAGCCATTAATGGTCATAGAATCAATCCATCCTTTGTCCGACCATCTGCCAATCAAATACACCCCCCCTCACCTGTATCCACCTATCACTTGCCAGGCTTTGTCCTTTCCCCACCTCTCGTTCATCTTTCTCTCTTCTACTACAATCAGTCTGAAGATGGTTTCTGACTGGAAATGTCACCTATCCATGTCTATACAAGGCACACTAAGTTACTCCAGCATAGAAACATAGAAAATAGGTGCAGGAGTAAACCATTCAGCCCTTCAAGCCAGCTTCAAGATCATGGTTGATCATCCAAAATCAGTACCTCGTTCCTGCTTCTCCTCGTATCCCTTGGTTCTGTTAGCCCTAAGAGCTAAATCTAACTCTCTCTTGAATACATCCAAGAGAATTCCACAGATTCACAACTCTCTGGATGAAAAAGTTTTTCCTCATCTTAGTCCTAAATGGCCTACCCCTTATTCTTAAACTGTGATCCCTGGTTCTGGACTCCCCCAACATCGGGAACATTTTTCCTGCATCTAGCCTGTCCAATGCCTTAAGAGTTTTATGTTTCTATAAGATCCCCTCTCATCCTTCTAAATTCCAGAAGAAATACCAGACCCAGTCGACCCATTCTTTCATCATATGTCAGTCCCGCCATCGCGGGAATTAAACTGGTGAACATACACTGCACTCCCTCAATAGCAAGAATGGCCTTCTCAAATCAGGAGACCAAAACTGCACACAATACTCCAGGTGCTGTCTTCAATGCACTCCAATCCACAGTGCACTTCAGCACTGTGTCTGTTTTGAGAGTGAGAACTTTCGCATAAAGATAAACCAAAATATCTGGAAGATTTCTTTCAGATAGGTTTCTTGTACAAAAAGTTAATTTTGAAATTTTGATATTATCCACATGTGGCTGCATTTGCATTGAAAGTATTTGGAGTAAAAGGCAGGGAAATTTTTATTTACAAAGTCTTTATGTTTTGGCCGACATGTTACTCCAGACCCACTTCGTGCTTGTGATGTTTAAGTGATGCTTAAATGTGGTTTATTCATGTCGACTAGGCATGGGCTATAAATGAGGGAGAATTAAAGTCAGGTGATTTTGCTTTGTTGGTGAAGCCCTGATCGAAAAAAATTCAAATATCCTTCTTTCCAAATTTTGGTCAGTGTTTTACCGCATGCCAGGTGAAATGCCAGCACGAAATCCAAGGTATGGCAAGCAGGGAAGTAATGCTACAACTCTAGATCAATTTGCTTATAGCTTGACAACTGTGTATTGCTGTGGTTAACATAATACAGGAAAAATGTGACTGGATGAGAGGAATCAGAGGTTTATGAGGATGTTGCAGTGAATCGTTCGATCAGCTGAGAAGGTTATTGGCTGCAACCTTCCCTCCATTGACGAACTGTACACTGCAAGGGCCAGGAAGCGAGCGGGTAAGATCATCTCTGACCACTCTAACCCTGGCCACAAACTCTTTGAAGCACTTCGGACTGTCAACCTCTTTGACGCACTTTGAAGGCAACTCCGGACTGTCAAAGCCGCCACAGCCAGACATAAAAACAGCTTTTTTCCACGTGCAGCAGCTCTACTCAATAACCAAAGGTCTGTAGTCTCCTTTTGCTCTGGTATTTTATTTCATTCACATGCTAAAACTATTATATTTTATTCTTACTGTTTTATGTTTTATTCTTAATTGTTTACTGTATGTCTTGTTGTTACTTGCGAGCGGAGCACCAAGGCAAATTCCTTGCATGTGTAGATACTTGACTAATAAACTTACTTATTCATTCAATTGACATTTTTGATATGATTAAATACTGCATAGCCTAGGGGAGACTCAAACGGAATGCTTACAATTAGGAGAGGCTTTGATAGAATAACTCAGAAGAACCTATTTTCCAAGAAGAGGTAAAACAAAATGAGAATGGATTTAATCTATTGGACAGAAGGAGTAATGGGGAGATATGGAAAAAAAAAATTGTCTGTAAGTATCTGTCTGAAAGGCTAACAAGACAGAAACTCTCATCACGTATCACAAGTACTTGAACGTACCACAAGAGCTGTGACCTGCAAGCTACTGTCCGGGTGGGGAAGATGGAATTAGACTGGGAAGCTCTTAAGTAAACTAAACCAAAGTAAAACCCTTTTTATGGCTTCTGTCTTCAAACCCACTGACAGTTAAAAAACTCTCCATTCAAAAATGTATGCAAACACACATTTCCCAATCTCCAGATTCATTTTCAAAGTGGAAATCATAAAATGTGTGAGCAATTCATCAATTGGAAATGTCAGACTTCCTCACAGTTGATCATTGTTAAATAGGGAAAATGGCCTGGAAAATGTGGTGTATGTTTAACAATTTTATTCATTTCAATGGTAGACAAATATGCTGGAGAAACTCAGCGGGTGAGGCGGATGGAGCGAAGGAATAGGTGACGTTTTGGGCCGAGACCCTTCTTCAGACTTTAATAAATTATTCATTTCAATGGTCAGGCAGAACTGGAGGAGGTGGGCAAGTTTCAGACGATATGTATTTTTACAATTTAATTTAGTTATTTTAAATGATTCAACTGTTTATTCATATTTACGTTTTAGTTTCATAAATCTATTAATAATCTAAAGTTATACTTCCAATACTTTCTAAATATTTGTAAATGTTTAATAGAGTTAGCAGCAGGTTCAATAGAGGACAATAGTTTAATTCAACGTCAAAGCTTCTCTGTGGAAATTTCTGCACAGCAAGTTAGAGTTAATTTTGTGTAAGAAGAAACTGCAGATGCTGCTTTAAACCAAAGATAGACAAACAAAGCTGGAGTAACTCAGCGGGACATGCAGCATCTCCGGAGAGAAGGAATGGGTGACGTTTCGGGTCGAGACTTCTTCAGACGTCACCCATTCCTTCTCTCCAGAGATGCTGCATGTCCCGTTGAGTTACTCCAGCTTTTTGTGTGGATGTGTTCATTTTTGTTCTTTCAGGGGGGTTCTATTCAACTAGGTGTGAGCTACTCATTGTTCTAGGGAAATTCAGGTCTTTATGTTTCCAAGATTTATACTGCATTTCACAATAACTTCCATTTAAAGTAAAGTAAAGTAAGTAAGTTTATTGGCCAAGTATTCACATATAAGGAATTTGCCTTGGTGCTCCACCCACAAGTAACAACATGACATACAGTGACAGTTACGTTTACAGTTTAACCCATCAGGTTGATGGACTGAACTTTTTGAGGAATCTCTTCTAATCTTCACAGGTTTTGATATCCATTATTTTTAAATCATCATATTTTGGAATTATTCCTTGTTCCTTGTTGCTGGAGGAACTCAGTGTGTCAGGCAGCATCGGTGCTGGGAAATGGACAGATTTGGATAATCATTGCGAGACACAAAATAAATCCATCTATGCAGGCACCATAGGTTTCGAGTCCAAGCAGAGACCAAGTTCAAGACAATCTGGCCTGATGCTTTAACATCCCATGTAGAATGCTTAAACAGTAAAAAAAATATTTTCGAAATGAAAATAAAACGGCACAAATTGTTACTGGACCAGATTGGCACACCCACACTTGCCTAATGTGGATGTGAATGTGGAGGGTCAACTGAATTGACCCTCCATGTCGACGACTCCCCAAGTAAAAAGAATACTTCATGAGTGGCAACTAGATAGACCCTACTCCCAAAAGGCCCGAATGACTGTTTGACAGCTTGTCAAAGGCATGGAATTGTTATAAAATATCTCAGATAAACAGCTAAAAACTGTTCAATAATTTTTGTAATGTTTTTTAATAGCCTTAATTCAACACATCTCCCATGAATTAAAATGAATTAAAATCATTTACTTTTTATCACGATCTGCGACCACATTGATTCTGCTACCTTCACCAGGTAGCTAGCCTGTATGACAGTTTGGAAATTAACTCAGGGGCCAAGTGAGAGTTCAATACGCTGCCATTTGACTTCCAACGCATCCCTGACTTTTGTATTTCAATGCACAAATGCAAAAGTCAGACCTGCATGGTCCAAAGAGCAGGATACAGTTGGTAGTTGTTGTGGATCTGTAACCAGAAGTAACATGGACCAATGTCTTTCAAAACAGCTTTTGAAAGACATTTAATATAGATTTATTCTATTTCTACAGCAATTTCAGATCAAATTCACAAATTTCCAATTTGGTAAAAACATACAATAATGTCTCAACTTTACAATGCCAGTAGTATTTAACATACTCCTGAAAAGTAATTGGTTAACTTGGGTTTGCATAATTACTTTCAAAAAGTGAGATTAAATTCTAATTCTGGCATTTATCACCCATCTTTAATATGATTTTACAGTTCAACATATTTGCCTTCATTTGCCTTTTTTAAAAAATCATGGGAACATTATCTCAGCCACATTGTAGGCAGAAATCATAAAAACTGTCAGAAATTGTTGTGATTACAGATCATCCTGCATTACTGATTTGTCCTGTAGGCTCCCAATGCAATTGTATCATAGAACTACTTTGAGGTTCGGTCAAGCACAAGGCAGTTATCCAACCTGAATGTGAAAGAGACACCCTAAACCCTGTCCCAATCACATTATTTATGAAGAATATTACGACTGAAAACATTACCATTGCCTGATTCTGTTTGAGCACGTCTTTCCACATTCAGGAAAACATATACATTGGAAGATATAAAATTGAACACAAAGACTAGTTGACTATTTATAACTTGTTAGGCCAAATTTTACTGAATTTTGTCAACAGAAACCTGCTAATGTTGGAAAATATTTAGTTATAGGTATATAAAATTCTCAAATTGAATATTAAATGACACACGCTGATTGCCTTCAAAGTACAGTTTTGATGATTTCGTGGACATAATCAATTCCTTCTTGAGACCAGGATCTGAATTTTAATTTGTGTCTTCAGCAACAAATAAAAATAAATTGCTCAGAACTGCCTTATTCCATTAGCTACTAAATTAAGGAATTACAGTTTTCATAAATAATGCTTCCATCAGCCCAAACTACATATAGTCCCATCTATGTTATTGTTATGATTTTACTTCTGACAAAGATAGATTTTATTTCTATTATGTAGCTATTTAATCATCATAGATTCATTTTTTTCTGGGGGGAGTGTGAAAACTCTGAACACCTCAGTATTTAAGAAATCAAATCATGATTTACTGGATATTTTAACCTTATTGCCAAGTAGCAGTTTAGTTTAGTTTGGAGATACAGCATTGAAACTGGCCCTTTGGCCCTCCGAGCCCACGCCGACCACCAATCACCTGTTCACACTCGTTCTCTGTTATCCCACTCTCTCATCCACTCCCTACAAACTAGAGTCAATTTACAGAGGCCAATTAACCTAAAAACCCACATTTCTTTGGGACATGGGAGGAAACCAGAGCATCCGGAGGAAACCCACGCGGTCACCAGGAGAAAGTGCAAATTTCATGCAGACTAAGTGAAGTCAAGTCAAGTTTATGCGTCACATACACATATGAGATGTGCAGTGAAATGAAAAGTGGCAATGCTTGCAGATTGTGCAAAATAAAACTACAAAACAGAATGGAACAGAAATACATATTCACATATTACATATTTGTGGGAGGAAAAAAAGAAAAAAACAGTTATTTTAAAAAGACACCACACAACAGTGAAAAGGTACAGTAATATTAGTCCCTGGAGAGATAGGAGTTTACAGTCCTAATGGCCTCTGGGAAGAATCTCCTTCTCATCCTCTCCGTTTTCACAGCGTGGCAACGGAGACGTTTGCCTAACCGAAGCAGCTGGAACAGTCCGTTTCTGGGGTGGAAGGGGTCTCCCATGATCTTGTTGGTTCTGGAGTTGCACCTTCTGATGTATAGTTCCTGCAGGGGAGCGAGTGTTGTTCCCATAGTGCGTTCGGCCGAACGCATTACTCTCTGCAGAGCCTTCTTGTCCTGGGCAGAGCAATTCCCAAACCAAATCGTGATATTTCCGGACAAGATGCTTTCTACAGCCGCTGAGTAGAAGCACTGGAGGATCCTCAGAGACACTCTGAATTTACTCAATTGCCTGAGGTGGTAAAGGCGCTGCCTTGCCTTACTCACCAGTGTTGCAGTGTGTGATGTCCATGTCAGATCCTCAGGTGGAAAAAAAAGTCAAAAGTCAGTTTTGACTCCCTGACAGGACAATAAGATTATTTATTTGCATAGCACAACAGAACATAGTAGGCATTGACTACAATTATATACGTAAACACACACATGAATGAATAAATTGATAAAGTGCAAATAACAGATGGAGGGGTATTAATGTTCAGAGTTTTGTCCTAGCCAAGTTTAATAGCCTGATGTCTGTGGGGAAGTAGCTGTTCCTGAACCGGGTCGTTGCAGTCCTCAGGCTCCTGTACCTTCTACCCGAAGGTAGCAGGGAGATGAGTGTGTGGCCAGGATGGTGTGGGTCCTTGATGATGCTGCCAGCCTTTTTGAGGCAGCGACTGTGATAGATCCCCTCGATGGAAGGAAGATCAGAGCCGATGATGGACTGGGCAGTGTTTACTACTTTTTGTAGTCTTCTCTCCAGGGCGCTCAAGTTGCCGAACCAAGCGACGATGCAACCGGTCAGCAAGCTCTCTACTGTGCACCTGTAGAAGAGAGAGTCCTCCTCGACAGACGTCTGGTGTTTGTTGACCACGCCGTGCAGATCCTCCAGTGCCAGACGGACATCTGCCTGGGGAGCGATGTAGACCGCTGTCAGGATGATGGAGGTGAATTCCCTCGGAAGGTAGAAGGGATGGCACTTCACCAGATGTTCGAGGTGTGGAGAGCAGGAGTTGGACAGGACTGTCACGTCTGAGCACCACGCAGAGTTGACCATGAGGCAGACGCCCCCTCCTCTCCCTTTCCCCGATGCCAGTGTACATACGGTGGATGGAGAACCCTTCAGGCTGGACCGCTGAGTCTGGGGAGCTGGGCCATGTCTCTGTGAAACAGAACACAGAGCATTCCCTCAGCTCCCTTTGATAAAGCAGCCTTGCCCTTAAGTCCTCCACTTTGTTTTCAAGGGACTGTACATTGGACAGTAGGATAGTAGGGAGAGGGGGTCAAAGTCCCCTGCGCTTCAGTCTGACCTGAAGTCCTGCCTGCCGGCCACGTTTCCGGACACAATGGAGGCTTCCCCTTTGTTTTCAAGTACTGGGTTGACTGTACCTGCTGTTTCTGCAGAACTGTGCTGGAACAGGAATTCCCTCACAGACGGCAGCTCCAGCTCCGTAACAAACGGGGGTTCCCTCAGAGTCAGCAGCTCCAGCTTCATTTGTTCTGGGATATCCAGCCCGTCGGCTCTGGAGGTCATCCCGGGGTTTCCAGGTGCCGTACCTGGGTTCCTCAGTCGGGTCGGGAGTTTCACAGCCAGCGTAGGAAAGTTTAAAGTCCAGGGCTCCCGCAGCTGCGGGAGATCGCAAAATCGCCAGCGCTTTCAGCTGCCCAAGCAACCTGTCTGAAACGGCACCGATTACTGCCGTTTCCCCGATGCAGGTAAGTTGTTGAGAGTTGTAGTTGAGCCTTTTATGTTCAGGAGCTCCGCAAAAGTCGCCGCAGGCAGGCGCCATCTTAAGGAACCTGTTTCTTAAGGAACCTGCTTGGTGTCAGGATCAAACTCAGTTCTCTGGCACTGTGAGGCAGCAGCTCTACCAGTTGTGCTACTGTGCCATGCCTACCAAACGTGGGTAACAGAAAGTGATCATAATTTTTTTTTTTTTTTAATTTGTTCAGATCAGTTCCAGAATACTTTATTAGCCACATATGTTTTGCAACATACGAGGAATTTCATTTGCCAGGTCTGTCATACAAATAAAAAGCAACTGAACACACAAAACACATTTTAACATAAACATCCACCAAAGTGACTCCTCCACATTCCTCACTGTGATGGAAGGCGAAAAAAAGTTCAATCTCTTACTTTTGCTCTCCTGTGGCTGGGTGTTTCGAGCCTTCCATTGACCGTATAATCTTGATTCCCGTAGCCGGTGGCGGGCGCTTGGTGTCGAGGCGATCAGTTTCTGCATCGGGAGAATGTCAGCTCCCCCGCGCCGGACGATCAAACCCCACGTGGGGGCTGGTCAAACCTTCTGTGACGTTGGCGCTCCCGACATCCACGGCCTCTCCCGAGACAGCGAGCTCCCGATGTAAAGTCCACAGGCCGCGGTTGGAGCGATCCCAGGCAAGGGATAGACTCCGATGGTGGGGCCCAAGGTCAGTCCGAGAGGCCTCCAGCTCCATCGATGGTAGGCTGCAGAGCGACCGGAGAACGCAATCCGAAAATTAATCGCATCTCCGGCGAGGTAAGAAACTGAAGAAAAAAAATCCCCTTCCCCCTCCCCCCCAATAAAACAAACCAGAGAACATTTGCATAAACTTTTAAAACACACTAAAAAAAATTTAAAAGATGAAAAAACAGACTGATGGCAGGGCTGCCAATCGTGCGGTGCCCCTGCTGGACCTCTATACCTTGTTCACCTATATCCCGCTCCGCTGGATGGTCAACAACGCTCGGGCAGACCAAAGAGCATCTTTCACCGAGTTGATGACCTTCTCTCTGAAGGCAGAATGGCGAAACGTGGCAGGCATGCTTGATGATGCTTCCAGCCTTATTGATACAACACAACTTTAAGATGGACTGTGTGGAAGGAAGTGATGAGCCTGTGATGGACTGGGCTGTGTTCAGTTGGTCAAGAGATGAGACGTTTCCATAACAGGTTAAGATGCAACCCATCGGTATTTATGCTAATGTGCATCCGTGGAATCCTCGTGGACACGCTGAATCTTCTCTGACGCCTAAGAAAGTAAATACGCTAAGGTTAAGTTGCTGGTAATATGGATGCCCAGCAACCTGAAACTGTCAACCATATCTATCGCAGCTTTGATCATGAGGGAAGTGTTCCGGTCATATCTCCGCTTCTTTAGGTCAACAACCAATTTGTCTTGCTAGATTTAAAAGATATTTTTCTGACACCGTGACTCAGGATTCATGATACCTTGCCTCTACTCCGCCTCATCATTGTTGTTGATTTGGCTGAAGTGTTGAAGTGGCATTATCAGCGAACCTAAAGATTGAGTTGTCACTCTACTTGGCCATGCAATCATAGATATACATTGAGAAGAGCAAGGGACTGAGCACACAACCCTGATTAGCAACAGTGTTGAGGAGTAGTGTGGATAAAATGTTGAGACCAATTCGAATTGATATGCCGATCAAGAAGTACAGAAGCCAGTTGAAGATGGAGTTGCCAAGGTCCAGGAGTTTATAGATGAGCTTATTTGGTATTAGGGGCCTATCCCACCAGCATGCGACTGTATGTGGCGAGCACGACCTAACGTGGTCGCTTGAGCCGTACGGCCTCGTGGGACCGGTCCCACTTCGATCGTCGGAGCCGTATGGAATTGTGTGGAGCTGGTCCCAACATCGGCTCCGAAAAACTGACACTGTTCAAAATCCCGCGTGGCAACGGCCAGCAGGCCCGCAGCCGCATTGAGGCCGTACGCAATGTCTCGGCATCGTACGCAGCATCATGACGTCGTACGCAGCGTCTTGATGGCGTACGCCTAGCACGTGGCGTTGCGCGATGACGTCACCGCCCAGCGTGCCGTTGTGTGATGACGTCACCGCCCGACTCCGTGCGACGCCCAAATTCAGTCAGCCTGCCACCTGCCCAGCAGATTGGTGAGTATGATGTCGGGACCCAACCCCGCACAACTCTTGACGCCTCCGCGGTTCGAACTGGAACCGGCCCCACGAGGCCGTACGGCTCAAGCCACCACATTTGGTCGCGCTCGCCACATGCAGTCGCATGCTGGTGGGACAGGCCCTTTATGATGTTGAAGGTTAAGTTGTAGTCAATGAATAGCACTAAGGCTTAGGTGGTTTTATTGTTAAGGTAATCCAGCACAGAATGGAGTTTGAAGGGGGATGGTATCCTCCATAGACCTATTTTTCCTGAATGCAAGTTGCTAATTGTTGATCTTGAGAATGCAAAAGTATTATCTGATATTACTATTTCTGTATTTTTAGAATGACCATTATAATGTAGTTGATATAATGATACGACAGTTATGACTACCTCGAGAGTCTACTGACTCAAGTTTCCATTGATTGAAATGGGAAAATGCAGCAATAAACACCAGAGGGAAAACACAGCAATTCTGCACTGAAAGGCAGCATAGACCTGAAGATATGACAACAACACAGGCACAGTTGTATTAATTCCTCACTTACAGCTTTTTAAGCTTATCTCATCTCTGGAAATTGGTCATATTTTCATTGTCATTTCAATCTCATCACTTTTTTCCAATCCATTTTTGTGAACCTTAGGAATGCTGGATTGTGTACATTTTCTACTTTTGGTTGCCATTGTTTACAGCATGCACATTATGGTCAGCTAAAAGAATTAATGAATATTCCATTCAAATGATGCTGTGTTACTAAAAACCATTCCTCATGAAAATAGCCAACCTCTTAGCACTGATTTGTTATCGTGTTCTCACTCAAATGCTGGAATACAAAAAAAGATACAAAGTGCTGGAGTAATTCAGCAAGTCCGGCAGCATTTCTGGAGAACATTGATAGGGAATGTTTCGTGTCAATAGACAATAGGTGCAGGAGTAGACCATTCGACCCTTCAAGCCAGCACCACTATTCAATGTCATCATGGCTGATCATCCCCAATCAGTACCCATTCCTGCCTTCTCCCCATATCCCCTGACTCCACTATTTTTAAGAGCCCTATCTAGCTCTCTCTTGAAAGCATCCAGAGAACCGGCCTCCGCCTCTCTCTGAGGCAGAGAATTCCACAGACTCACCACTCTCTTTGAGAAAAAGTGTTTCCTCGTCTCCGTGTCGGGAACTTTTTTTGTTTAGCACAACAATATATAAAACGATGTATAAAAATGTCATCACATTTTTCAAACTGAAATACCATCAGTTTAAATAAGCCTGGTCATGTTACAATCAACTGATAAATATATGCTAAGACCGTCCTTTTGTCATCTATGGCAAGAATGGAGCCCTGCAGAGATCCATTTGTCAAAAGCAGGCTTAGCTGTAAACATCTCATTAACAAGGAAAGAAACAAAAGTCTCCAGGGCAGATTAATTATCTCGCAGTCAAAAACAGAAAGGAAATCCGCCTGCCAGTTCGAAACCAGTTGACTGGCAAAACCAACATACTCAGATATCCCAAGGGCTTCCCGTTACAGTACTGTCAAATATTTGGTGATAGTTGAATATATAAATGAGCCTCCTGAATTACATTCAGTGCCATTTTTTTAAAATAATACATGAATTGCTAATTTCTGCCTTGTATTCAAGGTTAGACTAATTAATTGCTGGATTTTGTTTTGGATATTTGCGGGCAGTGTGGTTGTGAATAACCACAGTCCGTAATAAATACAGAATACCAGGAAGGATCTTTGATGCCTTCATGGTAAAAATAGTGAGAGCATAAATTACACAAAACAATTGCACGATAACTGGATTAACAATATTTTTTATGGCCTTGATGTGGAAATTGTTTAAGTGTTCTGCCAGTCTCTTTCCTCAACTAGGTGAGCTATCTGCCATTTTTAGCATCCTCAATTTGTCTTGATCTTTGTTTAGAAGCAAAATATCTTCAGTCTCAGGGAGTGATGAGCAAGTTCCCACAATTTCAGCATTCTCACTTCAATGCCTAAGTCAAGGTCTAGTGCATCAATGGAGATGGGTATTCCCAACAGGCAAGACTAACTACTTGACAATTAGGGCCTGTTGTAGTATGTTCCAGCCCAGAGAATTTGCTGGAATCTGAAGATACATTTATTTTCAAAGTGCTCTAATTGGCAAGATGCCTTGTTCTGAAGGCCAATAGGAGTGTGGAGTCTAAGAGGGCATCCACTTCTGAACAGCGGATTGGCATCAAAGTTTAAGGATGTATGTGTATACACACGTGTATGTTCACGTGTGTGTGTGTGGTTCAAGTGGGTGGGCAAAAAGTGGCATGAAATAACAAAGGACCTTGATGCTGCTTGCTCCCAGGTATTCCATGTTAATTTGATGTGTAGTCATTGATCTCACTACCTCCAGTTTGTTATCACGAGACAGCATTTCAGAGCACGACAGAATAAATGTAATAGCCTAACAAGGGCATTTTGTGATTTTAACTATGACCATTTGTTATATTATTTGATGATTTACCTACTTTATTGATAATTAAAAGCATTTTTTTTAATTTGGGATTTTAAATTGTATCTGATAATGGAATTACTTGGAAACCAAATGTCTGAAGAAGGGTCTCGATCCGAAACGTCACCTATTCCTTCGCTCTATAGATGCTGCCTCACCCACTGAGTTTTTCCAGCATTTTTGTCTACTGTAGAATAACATAATTAATTTCATTGAAGATACCATTTATACTAGCTTATTTATTATTTCCAAGAAATGATATGAGGAATATACTCTCCCAACTTACTCTCCCAAGTTTAATAAATAAACCTCTTCAACAAGCTGAATTGGGCTTTTTAAAATGCCACTTGGCATAAATGACATAAATCGCAGAGTACTGGAGAATTCAGGGAGGAGAATTGTGAGCGAGTCAATGCAAAAAGGGGCAGGTACCAATTGATTCTAAACAGGATAATCTGTGTCAACACTCAACGTGACTGGCAAATACAGACATATGTTACTGCCGTTCCTTTCTTCATTCCTCTATTTCACATTGCATTCAGCCTGTCTGATTAATTGCTTCAAAATACCTTGTTTTGAACAAGAAACAATACAAAATGTGCTGTGGTTAAGGACAGAATTATGCATTATGGTTTTTAAAGAGCTCATTTTAAAGTTTTGCTTGGTGACCTCATCAAATATCTCAGACAGATTCGTGAGGCACAGTTTCTTATTTCACAAAGCAATGCTGATTATTCCCAACCAGTACATACTTATTGAAATATTGATAGATCCTGTCCCACACAATCCCCTCCACTGCTATCAGGCTCACCAGCCTGCATTACTCTGGCTTGTCTTGGCTACCCTCCTGAAACAATGATACCACATTCAGCAACCTCCCGTCTTCCAGATCATCATCTGCGGCAAGAGCGTCTGCAATTTCTTCCCAAGCTTTCCACAAGGATCAAAGATGCCCTTGTTCCGCATAGAAACATAAAAACATAGAAAATAGGTGCAGGAGGAGGCCATTCGGCACTTCTAGCCAGAACCGCCATTCATTGAGATCATGGGGGATCGTCCCCAATCAATAACCCGTGCCTGCCTTCTCCCCATATCCCTTGATTCGACTAGCCCCTAGAGCTCTATCTAACTCTCTCTTAACTCCATCCAGTGATTTGGCCTCCACTGCCCTCTGTGGCAGGGAATTCCACAAATTCACAACTCTCTGGGTGAAAAAGTTTTTTCTCACTTCAGTCTTAAATGGCCTCCCCTTTATTCTAAGAATGTGACCCCTGGTTCTGGACTCGCCCAACATTGGGAACATTTTTCCTGCATCTAGCTTGTCCAGTCCTTTTATAATTTTATATGTTTCTATAAGATTCCCCCTCATTCTTCTAAACTCCAGTGAATACAAGCCTAGTCTTTTCAATCTTTCCTCATATGACAGTCCCGCCATCCCAGGGATCAATCTCGTGAACCTGCGCTTCACTGCCTCAATCACAAGGATGTTCTTACACAAATTAGGAGACCAAAACTGTACGCAATACTCCAGATGTGGTCTTACCAGAGCCCCATACAACTGCAGAAGAACCTCTCTACTTCTATACTGAAATCCTCTTGTTATGAATTGTTAGGCCTGGGTTCTTATCCACCTTAATGGGTTTTAAGACCGCAAACACCACCTTTTTTTAAACTAGCCTGAATTGCTCAGCTTCCATGACATTCGCCATAGTAAGATCAGACAAAATCATTCAAATATTCATTTAAAATCTCATCCATCCCTGCGGCACCATCCATAGATACCCATGCTAATGGAACCTATTATTTTCCTAGCCAGCATTTTACGTAATGATATAGAACCGCATAGGAATAGGCCCCTCGACCCAGGATGTCTGTGTCGAAAATAGTGCCAAATGAAATGAATCATCTCTGCACATAATCCATATTCCTCCATTCCCTGTATGTTCACGTGTCTATTTAAAAGTCTCTTAAAAGCCATTAGGGGTTGTAGACAAGGTTGCCCGTTATCACCGTTACTATTTGCACTCGCTATAGAATTATTAGCCGAAAGGATTAGAGTAGAACCAGAAATTTATGGATATAATACTAAAACTACAATTAATAAAATATCTTTATATGCAGATGATGTTTTATTGTATATAACAAAACCAGAGGTTAGCATCCCTAAAGTACTTGAAGTGATAACTGAATTTAGTGAGTTCTCAGGATATAGAATTAACTGGAACAAAAGTGAAATTATGCCTATAACAGGAATTAAATTGAATAAATTACAAACATTTCCATTTAAAATAGCTAATAATATAATAGCTATATTTAAGAGGGCGTTAGATGTGGCACTTGTGGCTAAAGGGATCAGGGGGTATGGAGAGAAGGCAGGTACGGGATACTGAGTTGGATGATCAGCCATGATCACATTGAATGGCGGTGCAGGCTCGAAGGGCCGAATGGCCTACTCCTGCACCTATTTTCTATGTTTCTATGTTTCTATAATCAAATTAAATATCTTGGAATTAATGTATCAAAATCATATAATTCTTTATTTAAATTGAATTTTCCTCAATTATTAAATAAATTAAAAACAAATATTTTACATTGGAAAACATTACCGATATCAATGATCGGTAGAATAAATGCCATTAAAATGATTTTTCTGCCTCAATTACTATATTTATTTCAAGCCATTCCGTTATATCTTCCTAAAAAATTTTTTTTTTAAATTGATTCTATAGTTAATAGCTTCATTTGGGATTACAAAAATCATAGAATAAGTAAAACACACTTATGTAAATCTAAGATAAATGGTGGATTAGCTTTACCTAATTTTTTATATTATTTTTGGGCGGTTCAGATTAAGAACTTTAATTATTGGTTGATACGGATGGAACAAGACCCAGCTTGGTTAAGAATTGAAAAGGAAGATTGTTTCCCTTTCGACATAAGCACAATACTCCTTGCCCCTGGGGTGGTACAAAAAAAATTATATAAGGAAAACCCTATAATTTTAAATAATATACGTACCTGGAAACAAATCATTAAGACTTTACATTTAGAAACTATACCACTCTGTTTACCAATTATGAATAATCCTATGTTTAAACCTTCGACATTCGAAGGGTTCGTGGGGTTTAGACATTGGAAAAACTTAGGAATAATAAGGATAGAACATCTTTACGGGAATGGGAAATTCCTCTCATTCCAGGAGTTGAAAGAGATTTATGGACTGCAAGCAAATAATCTATTTAGATATTTACAAATTAGGGATTATATCAAATTAAATACGCTAAATTACAGAAATAGAGAGCCAGGTATACTGGATGAAGTACTTAACTAGCACCCAACAACAGAAAAATTAATAGCATATATATATTTTTTTTTGGACAGGGAAATGCCAAAAACGGAACTATTCCGACAAAAATGGGAAAATGAAATTGGTTTACCTATAACAAAAGATTTATGGGAAGAAAGCTTACAATGAATTCATCGCTGTTCGTTAAATGCCAGACATACTTTGATACAATTCAAAGTAATACATAGATTACACTACTCAAAAAAGAAATTAAATAGAATTTTTCCTACTATATCACCATTATGTGATAAATGTCAGCACATAGAAGCCGATTTAAATCATAGTTTTGTAATATGTACAAAACTTAAAAGTTATTGGACTGACATTTTTAAAATTAATTCCACAGTTTTAAAGATCACATTAAGCCCTGACTCAAAATTAATTATATTTGGGGTTTTAGATTCAAATCAAATTTTAACAGTAAATCAAAGAAATTTTCTGGATTACTGTTTAATAATTGGAAAAAAATTAATATTACAATTTTGGAAGGGACCATTATCCCCGACAATTAAAATGTGGACAGTGGAAATGTTTGAGACATTACAATTGGAGAGAATTAGATTTATCCTAATGGATAAACCTGAGATTTGTGAACAAATATGGTCTCCATTCACTGATTATATGAAGGGGTAGCTGGGCTCAGCATCGAAACTCAATGAGTACCCGGTGGAAAGATCAAACAAAAATGTTTAAGATCAGATTTATATACTTGTCTCTATATATTATAATTAGAAATTGGTCCACTCATTGATAAGTTGTATACCGTTTTCTTTTCCACAAGTATTTTTTTTTAATTTGTTTTGTTTTTTGTTTCGGTTTATTTTATTTTATTTATTTATTTATTTATTTATTCTTCTCTCTCTTCTTTATATTAATCAACTATAATCATACTCTTATAATTATTCACTATTCTTTCTTTATACTTTTTTCACTCTATAAAAAAAAGTGAGGCCAATATATATATTTTGTTAACATTTATATAATTTTGGAAAGATGTATCAACTATATTTGGAAACAAATGCTATATTATTTGTTATATGTATGGCCTCTAATAAAAATATATTCCAAAAAAAAAATCCATTAACATAATTGATTCCACCACCATCCCTGGCAGCGCCTTCCAGGCACCCAGCACCCCCTATGTAAAAATACCTTGCCCCGCACATCTTCTTTATACCCTCTGGTCTATCACATTTCCACCTCAGGGTGAAATCTTTTGACTGTCTACCCACTCCTGTTTCGTAAACGCTCACAGTGTGCATGTGGTGCCTGTAAATCGGGCATTCGTAATCCAGGGCAGACACGTATTTCAACCGCTGAATGCTTCCAGCATTTTCTGACGGCGGTTCCTTGTGGTGTAATGCAGCCAGACACCTTGGAATCATTTAAAAAACAATTAGATGTTACAATGGTGGGATATTAGAATCTCTCCAAATGGGTGAACTGTGAGCCAGATGGTGCATCTCATTGGTAATTATCTTGTTATTACCATGGTCTAGACCACTGAGTTTATTGTGTGCAGGTGCTGCACCTGGTTCAATTGTGTAAGTTTGTGGACTATTTCTAATATGTTTTTACATTTGCTTTTTACCAAGTGGCAACAAAAGAAAAAAATCTATCTACAATAATTAACATCCACCGTTGAATATAAGGAATGGAATAAAAATTCATAATAGATCTCACTTCTAAAGTCATTTGTCGTGTTCATTCCTTACGCTGCCTCTCTTTGTTCCTTGAAATTATACTTTCAGGCATTTTAAGATATTATTTTGCAAATCCTTTATAATGATTGCATTGTCAATCTGACAGTTTTATAAGAGCAACATAGATTAGAAATTACTGGTTGATAATAGCAATCAAAACAGCAAATTTGCAGATTTTTTTCTTTTTTGAGGTGCATGTATGAGAGAGAGATTCACAAAGCAGAGGCATCATTTCTTTGAGCACCTTTGAATGAAAGCCAGTCAGCAGCCTGATTTGTTATTCCAGCCAGGAATTTAATCAGATCCAATTTGACAGTTTCAACTTTAGCAAAAACCCCATGAGGTTTGTCATTCCTCCTCATCATCTATAGAGGAATCTGGCACAATTTAGCCATTTCAAATGTCTTCCACATTCTTAAATCTACAGGAAGGTACTTGAAGAAATCTTTTCATTCCACAACGGAATTTTCTGATGAAAGAGCAGATAGAATTGATAAAGATAACGTGATCAACCTGTCGACTTTCAGAAGGCTTTGCATAAGTCTAACAGACCTACCAGTAACATTGAAACGTGTGGTGCAAACAAGGCAATAACATGGATACTAACTAGGCAAAGCAGCAGACAGTACCAGAGGGTACTGGTGAATAATTTTTCATACCGGAGGAATGTGAATCATGGCGTTCCCCAAGGAACAATGGTAGGCACATTGCTTTTTTCAATCGATATTAACAATCTAGACTTGGGATTGCAAGGCACAATTTCTAAGTTTGCAGATGACATTAAGCATGGCAGTCTTGTCTTCTGCAAAGAGGATAATGATAGATTGGAGCAAATATAAATAGTTTGTTGCAATGGGCTGATGCGTGGCAAATGAAACTTAATGCGGAGAAATGTCAGGTGACAGACTTGCATAAGATCATAAGAGATAGGAGTAGAAGTAGGCCATTCGGCCCATCAAGTCTACTCTGCCATTCTCCACCAAAGACAGTGAATAATACAAACTACAACAAAAACCCAATTATACATAGTACAATTAGAATTTGGAAACAAATAAAATACAATTTAAAATTAAGAAACTTATCTCTACTATCTCCTATTGCTAAAAAAACCCTGTTTAAACCCTCAATTATAGACAAAGCATTTATACAATGGGAAAGAGCAGGAATTAAAACTTTGGGAGATCTGTATGATATGGGAAAATTATTATCATTTGAACAATTACAACTAAAATACAATCTGGGTAACAATCAGTATTTTAAATATTTCCAAATATGTGATTATTTGAAAAAACATGCACATGAATTTCACAAAATGCCATTAGACTTACTAGATGAAGTAATGAATACAAAGGCGGAATCAGCAAATTTAATTTCACATATATATATATTATACTAAATGCAGTAATACCAACAACGGAAGGTATTAGAGGTGAATGGGAAAATGAACTAAGCATTAAAATTTCCAATGAAAGGTGGAAAGAATACATTAAATGTGCACAAATGCTCAATTAACGCAAGACACACTTTAATACAATTTAAAATAATACAGATTATACTACTCAAAAACTAAATTAAATAAATTTTTCCCTAACGTTTCACCAATTTGTGATAAATGCCAGTGTCAAGAAGCTACTATAGCGCACTCATTCATCTTTTTTTCACAAATTCAAAGGTTTTGAATTGAAATCTTTGAAATTTTCACAAAACTGTTTAAAATAAAAATGACACCAAAGCCAGAATGGATTATTTTCGGAATGACAGAAGGTAGTTCGGAATTAAATGTGGATCAAAAGAATTTATTTGATTACGGCTTAATAATAGGAAAAAAACGAATCTTAAAATTTTGGAAAAATGCTCCTATACCAACATTAAATATGTGAATTTCAACTATGTTTGAAACACTACATCTGGAAGATATGAGACTCCGCCTGGAAGGAAAATCAGAACGCTTCTATCAAACGTGGTCTGCATTTATAGAATTACTACAAAGATAGGGTGCAGGAGTACCTTGGGCCTTGAGTAGGGGGGGATGAAAAACTATCGAGTTGGTGGATTCCTTTTGCGTGATATATATAACATAATAACTGGCTTTTTTTCTTTTTTTTTTCTTTTTCCTTTTCTTTTTTTAGGGTCTATCTTTTAACCCCCTTTTCTAATTCTTTGACCAAGGGTTTCTTCTCCCCTTTGGCACGCTCTTTCACTATCACAACTCTTTTCACATTTCACTCTTTCTTTCTATTCTTTTTCTTTAAAAGCCATAAAATTATGGGGTACAATGATTGTAACAGTATATATGTGTACATTGATGTATTTACCTCTAATAAATACTTTTTTTTTAAATTAAAAAAAAAGTCTACTCTGCCACTCAATCCTGGATGATCTATAATCTTCCCCCTAATCCCATTCTCCTGTCTTCTCCCCATAACTGACTTTGGTAGGAAGAATGCAGTGAGCCAAATAGAACAAAGGAGCAGTGGGAACCTTGGATAGACACTAAATGCTGGAGTAACTCAGCAGGACAGGCAGCATCTCTGGAGACTAGGAATGGGTGACATTTCCAGTCAAGACCGTTCTTCAGACCTTGGGCTAAGCATGCACAAATCACTGAAAGTGGTGGGGCAGGTTGAGAAACCAGCAACCACAATCCTGGCTTTATTGACCGAGGCGCAGAGTATAAAGGCAGAGATGTCATGCTGATGCTTCATAAAACACTTGGCTGGCTTCACGCGGAATACTGTGCACAATATTGTTGCATTACTTTGTAGTAAGAATTCAAAGGTGTTAGAAAAGGTCCAGAAAAGATTTATGAGAATGCTTCCTGAAATGAGTGTAAATAAATTACAAAGGGGATGGCAGAGATTTCCAAGAAAAAGCCAAGATGAGATTTCAAATGCATAAACAAAATAAAGAAGGGAATGGACAGATTGGACAATTGGAAACCGTCCCTTTGGGATCAAGGACCAGAAGTCACAGCAATTAATTAAAAAAAAGAACATTAAGAGTGAGATTTTTTTCATAGAGCTTTTGGTTAAAATCTGAAATAACTGTTTGCAGATACAGGGGAGAATAAAAAGGCCAAAGTAGGATATGATGACAGAAAAAATGCAAAACATTGGGGATGGAATTCAAGAGTTGAGTTGGTAGTGAAGTGAGCAGATAAGATGGGCTGAAAAGCTTCTTTCTCTGATATAACCATTCTCTGTTTCCATGGAACACGTTATCATCTGCTCCAAAGTTCTAATTTTAATGTTAATTTTTCTTCTTGCAGCAGTATGCTCGTTTTTCTCAATGTTGTTATCAATAAGTTTGTTACAATATGATCAGCCATGATCGCAATGAATGGCGGTGCTGCCTCGAAGGGCCGAATGGCCTCCTCCGGCACCAATTTCCTATATTTTCTATGTATCTAATAACTCTATTTAGGTATAATTTGAGTAGGATCTGTTTGCACACAAACCTTTTTGAAATTTGGTCTCTAACTTTAGAAATAACTTATCAACAAAAAATATTCCATCTATATTCATGATAATTGGGTACATTACTCCTGTTTGGGCTGTAAAATCTGGATTCAAATTTGTGTTCCGGCCAATGGCATTTGAGATGGCAAAACAAAATCAGGAAATAGTTAAGCGATTTGTAATGAAAGCCACTTAGTGGCCAGGTTGTGTAATTACAGAGTAATTAATTTAAGTAATTTTATTATAACTATGATGATTTGAATTAATCAAAATCTACATGAACAGAAGTGTGCCCAAAGAATAGCAATAACAATCAAGAACTTTCACATGGTTTATGCATGAAAACCTCAGACTTTGACACATGAGTCTATAAATTGCAGGGTATATATCCAGAATTGAGAGCACGGGTCACCTGCAAATAAGAGCCAAAGGAGACAGCAGATACTGGAATCTTGAGTAAAACCCCAAATGCTGGAGTAACTCAGCAGGTCAGGCAGAAACCATAGAGGAAATGGAGGGCACACTTCCTCTACTGCCTTCATAACAAGAGGATTTCAATGTAGGAGTAAAGGGGTTCTTCTGCAGTTGCATAGGGCTCTGGTGAGACCACATCTGGAGTATTTTGTCCAGTTTTGGTCTCCAAATTTGAGGAAGGACATCCTTGCGATTGAGGCAGTGCAGTGTAGGTTCACGAGATTGATCCCTAGGATAGCGGGACTGTCATATGAGGAAAGATTGAAGAAACTAGGCTTGTATTCACTGGAGTTTAGAAGGATGAGGGGTGATCTTATAGAAACATATAAAATTATAAAAGGACTGGACAAACTAGTTGCAGTAAAAATGTTCCCAAGGTTGGGCGAGTCCAGAATCAAGGGCCAGTCTTAGAATAAAGGGGAAGCCATTTAAGACTGAGATGAGAAAAAAACGTTTTCACCCAGAGAGTTGTGAATTTGTGGAATTCCCTGCCACAGAGGGCAGTGGAGGCCAAGTCACTGGATGGATTTAAGAGAGAGTTAGATAGAGCTCTAGGGGCTAGTGGAATCAAGGGATATGGGGAGAAGGCAGGCACGGGCTATTGATTGGGGATGATCAGCCATGAACACAATGAATGGCGGTGCTCGCTGGAAGGGCCGAATGACCTCCTCCTGCACCTATTTTTGATGTTTCTATGTACAGATGCTGCCTGACCTACTGAGTTATTCCAACCCTTTGTGTTTTGTAATTAAAAGGTATTTTGCGAAATAAAGGAAAAAAAATCTTAACTGAAAACTGAATATTGGCCCTCTGCTAAAGGTCCTCATATTATCCAGATCTGAAGTTCAGAATATTGGGAAAATTATATACATGGACACTTCTTTCAGCAAGAGATTTACATTATATCACATTTCATTTGACAGCACTGGACCTTTACTCACTGAAGTTCAGAAGAATGAGGGGGGACATCATTGAAACGTAGCGAATAGTGAAAGGCTTGGATGTGGAGAGGATGTTTCCACTAGTGGGAAGAGTCTAGGACTAGAGATAATAGCCTCAGAATTAAAGGATGTTCCTTTCGGATGGAGATAAGGAGGAATTTCTTTAGTCAGAGGGTGGTGAATCTGTGGAATTCTTTGCACAGAAGGCTGTGAAGGCCAAGTCAATGGATATTTTTTAAGGCAGAGATAGATAGATTCTTGATTAGTACGGGTGTCAGAGGTTATGGGGAGAAAATGGGAGATAGACAGAAAAAGCTAGAGTGACAGGAATGGGTGACATTTTGGGTCAAGATATTTCTTCAGGAAATGGGGTGACGTGGGAGAGATAGATCAGACATGATTGACTAGCAGGGTAGACTTGATGGGCCGAAAGGTCTAATTTTGCTCCTATCACTTATGATCTTATGACCTTCATGAGCGATACTAGATTTGTATTAGTTAATGTGATTGGAAACTGCCAAATTGATTTTTGAAATATGTGCCTTTTTTAACGCCTCTTTTAATAGATTATTTACAAAAATTATCAAATCTCAAAATCTGATTACATTATATACAGTACGTTTCAATTCAACCAATGCATCAAACCCAAATATTTTGTTGGCTACCCAGGTGGAATAAAATGTGCTGTTCTTCCTAGGTAGACAAAAATGCTGGAGAAACCCACTCCCGCGAGTGAGGCAGCATCTATGGAGAGAAGAAATAGGCAACATTTCGGGTCGAGACCGTTCTTCAGACTGATGTCCATGGCGAGAAAAAGAAAGGAAGAGGTGGAGACAGTAGGCTTGTGGGAGAGCTGGGGAGGGTAAGGAGGGAGAAAGTAAGGACTATCTGAAATTGGAGAAGTCAATGTTCATACCACTGGGGTGTAAACTACCCAAGCGAAATATGAAGTGCTGTCCCTCCAATTTGTGCTGGACCTCACTCTGGCCGTGGAGGAGGCCCAGGACAGAAAGGTTGGATTCAGAATGGGAGGGGGAGTTAAGTGCTGAGCCACCGGGAGATCAGGTTGGTTATTGCGAACTGAGGGGAGGTGCTGGGCAAAGCGATCGGCAAGCCTGCGCTTGGTCTCACCGATATAGAGAAGATTTCCACATGACCGCACCCACATGCTTTCATTTACCAATCATCCCTCCCTCTTGTTCTACATTTCACTCCTCCCTTCCTTTCTTATCAGATTCCTACAGCCCTTTGTCTTCTCCACATCACCTCAAGCCTTTGACAACCTCTACCCAATCTTCCACCACCTGACTCATCTGCCAACAAGCCCTTTCTTACCTCGATCCACCTATCATTTACCTGCTTTTGTTGCACCTCTTCCCTTAATCTCATTCTAACAGCTATCCCTTTATTCCAGTCTTGATGAATGAAGAAGGATCCCAACCCAAAATGTCATCTGCCTATTTTCCCTCCACAGATGCTGCTTGGCCCACTGAGTTCCTCCATCAGTTTGTACTTTGTTTAAGATTCCAGTATTTGGAGTCTCTTGTGTCAACAACCAGATCTTTGTATGCTTGTGAACTTCTAAATCAATGTCCTCTGCAGTGCCAAAAGGAAAGCTTGACCAGATTATGCAGGCAAAGATGTTATAATCTGCTGTTGGACCCACTTAGTTCCAAGCTTTTGATCTCCAACAGCAAGCATCTCTTTTAAGCTCTTTATTATACCACAGTAGTCTCCTTTCTGCAATGTTATAGCCTCAGGGAAGCACAATTTCTACAGGCGCCATGGTAGGAATTGTTGTAAGCCAGAAAGAAATACTGTTTGAAATCGTTTTATGCAGAGAATGATCCTACAACAAGTAGTAATGTTTTAATAAGAGGTATATTATCAATAGTGATATTTGGAAATTGCTATTGATTGTAGTTCCCATATAATAGACGCAACTATGAAAGTAGTGAAGCATGGCTTATTCAACTCAAGTGATTTTCAATGAGTTGCCCACAAAAATGCCAGCTGCTTGCACTGTGGCACTTGCAATTAGGCCATCCATAGTCTTCAAGATCCTTTCTTTACCTTTACTAGTCATGTCATGTGTACATGTACCAAAACAAATTAAAGGACCTGTCCCACTTTGGCAATTTTTTAGGCAACTACGGGCGACTAGGCTGTCGCCACATGGTTGCCGGGGTGTCGCCTGTATGGTCGTGAGTAGTCTCCTCAGTCGCTCAAAGAGTCATAGCGTCTTTCTGGTCGCCACTGGATTTTCAACATGTGATTTTCAATTTTCAGAGACAGTCGGCGACAGTGGGTTTTACACCAATGAGCGTAGCTTGATTTCTCCTGACGTAGCTGCTGTCGTAGTTCGTTTTTTGTTGTTGTTAAAGTAAGGATTCTATTTCAAATTTTATGTAGGGGGGGGTCCAGCCGTCGTTTTTATTGGCCACCTGCTACGACTATGACAGTCGCCGGCAGTCGTCTACAAATAGCCTAAGTGGGACAGGCCCTTAATGGAGCATACAGCACACCACTTTCTCCATTGTTTTGCAGAAAACCATTCTCGATACAGCAATCTTTTTCTGAAAAATTCCAATATTTTGTTCAATTACAAGTCCGGTTCCCAAGCCATGTAAGCAATAGACTATGTCTCAAAATAATTCAGTCCTCGATTTGCAACATTGGGTCAATTGATGCAACATTAAAATCAGCTCGGTACACACCAAATGCCCATTGCTAGAATGGTAATGATTGCAAGTTATGGAGATTATCACCTTGAGGCAAGCCTCTCATAGACATTAAAGAGCAGTCAATGATGCCTGACACTTTAAGAATTCCTGCAAACTATGTGAATGCCATAGTTCTATTCTTATTTCAAATGCTCAGTGGAAAATGACGGATGTGCCTACTCCAGCAAACAAGATACCAGTAAGCTGATGAACACATGTACAGTTAGCAGACTGACTGAGCTGAAGGCAAAATAATTCTGGAAAGCAGGAACATGAAGTGTATCAAGCAATGTGGTATAAACTATTGATACTAGAAGCAGAAAACACCATCGGGTGTGACAATCTTGCGATTGTTTCCCTTGGAGAATAAACATTTCCTGAACAATGTTTCTCTGATAATTGCCATTTTGTTGTTCTACAGCTCTAAACTCTGTAAGAAGGGTAAGCGTTTTTGAAAATACTAGAGTGTAGAACTTTGATTTTTCAGTGAAAATATCCACATTTTTGTGTGTGTGTGTGTGTGTGTGTGTGTGTGTGTGTAATAGAATATCATAAGATGATTACAAGTTCAAACTGTGGGACCCTAGAAATTCAACCATGCACTTTTTGTCATGAACTATTGATTGTAATGAAGATGGAATGGTTCATCTAATGGATAAGATCATCAATGCAGCAAAGTGATTTATAGGGGGCTGTCACTAAGCCAGTACTGGGAATATGACTCAAGTTGGTCCCATTCAATTTATTGACTTACTTGTTTCGTTTTAGGCAGCATCGGTGCCCACACCACAACAGATTCAGGGTTCATGCCTGATATCCTAATCTCAAAATGCCCCAGCCCTGAACTTTCTCTCCACAAACCCAGTTTTAATGGACAATCACAAATTGCTGACATTGCTTTGCAATATCCACTGTTTGACCCACTCCCCTTCACATTCACAATTCTAATCCCAGGTTAACTCAGCCTTTTTTCTCCATAACCCCATGACATTTACTGTTTTCCTTTAATGGCCTGCACTGATACCAAGAATGTTGAAAATGCGTCTGTGCATTAGGTTGAGCATGTTCTGTTAAATTTTAATGTGGGAGGTCCATGACCAAGTTAATCTTAAACTAATAAACCTGGCTCTATGAGTGCCAGTTAATGTTGAGGCATTTTTTTTGTCGTGTTCAAATACAGCTCTTCTTTCTCCATTAAAGAAGATGTGCTTAGAAGGAGTTTCTTTCCAAAATGAATACAATGCCCGAAGTGGTTCAACAAATCAGAATCTTCGACAGATAAACACTTTCCTAACCTAAAAGTGAGACCAATGCTAACTGTGCAGAAACTGTCCAAAACTCTGTTAACTTTACTGGAATTCAGCTCAAGGTCCTTTTAAATTGATGTTTTAAATTTCTGCCTAAAGACATGTCTTTCCAATGCTTGATGACCAGGGAACAGGAAGTAGCCTTTGACAGGGTGTGAGGTTATAAAATGGTTTGGAGCTTTTAATAACGTTATAAATGACCACGTTGAATATATTCATAAGATTTTATCTATTTCTAGCAGTGAATATAATGCCCCCATGAAAATCAAATCAGTTGCAACGTCCGTCAAAGCTTGGCAGTAAGAACAGACCTTGAACTCTTTGAGTAGATATCTGGCTGTATCATTTTCTTTAAAGTTGCTACAAATACTTGTAAGGTATTAATACTTATAAAGGGCCTGTCCCACTTAGGCGATTTTTTAGGCGACTGTCACAATCGTAGCAGGTCGCTGAAAACCCGGCACCTGAACCCCCCCCCACGACAATGTGTACGACAAGCTACAACAACCTACCACTTAGACGATGTCAAGCTACCGACAACCGGTGACCCATTGGGACGTCCACCTACGGCCACACCTACAACAACCTATGACCACACAGACAACCTACGACAACCTACGTTCACTCGCGACAAGCTACGACTCTGTCAGCAACAACTGAAGACAATTCAGTCGCCGGTACCAGTCGCTGGTTGAAGTAGGTAGTCGCCAATGAAATTCACCGAAATCAGCACCAGTGACAACCTACGTCACCTGGCGACAACCTACGACAGCACCTACTTCAGCAGAGTCAAGCTACACTCATTGGCGTCAAACCCACTGTCGCCAAACATTTATGAACATGTTGAAAATCCAGCGGCGACCAGAAAGACGCTACGATTCTTTGGGCGACTGAGGAGACTACACATGGCCATACAGGCGACCATGTGGCGACAGCCTAGTCGCTTGTAGTCGCTAAAAAATCGCCTGAAGAAGGGTTTTGGCCCAAATAGTTGCCTAGTTCCTTTGCTCCGTAGATGCTGCCGCACCCGTTGAATTTCCCCAGCAATTTTGTCTACCTTAAAAATCGCCTAAGTGGGACAGGCCCTTAAGAGCTTCACTGAAGACCTAGTATGATATTGAATTGAAAAGGTGAAATAAATAATCCCTGTGAAAAATGCCTTTGAACAAAGCTAATTGATTGTACAATTGATAAACTAAAAAGTGAAAATCATTGTACTTTTACTTCAGCCCACCCATCAAGGTTGTGCCCTCAAGACCATTCCTCAACTACTGCACTCAACTCCTGAAGCCAACTAATGATCTTTCTGTACTGATTAGACTGTCAGAAAAAAGCTGGAATACAGGGCAGTTACTGACTTAAAGAGCTGTCATTTCTGGAAAATGCCCCTTCGTAGCTGAAGGGAGGAGGGCTGTACTAATACATATGGTCCTCCGCTACCCTAATTAGAATGGAAACAGGAATGGAAGATAAATATATATTTTATAATTCCTCCATTCTTTATTTAATAACACGACGTATACTCAGTGCATGAATTTTAATCAGGAATTCTCAGTTTAAAAAATAAAAATGTCTTCCGTTTTTAAATGACTATTTTGAAAAGGCAAATAATTTTCCAATAAAAATGACAATGCTTATAAAAATGAACTTTAAGATTCTAGTTTAATTATTTTTAGATCAACCAGCTTATCAGCCAAGGAAAGCAGCTGTACATTCTTTGATGTTGGCAAACCTTCACTGATACTGTACTATGCCTCCAGAGTTAGTTTTAATTCCCCTTTCTTTCCCATCACAAACAAATCTCCATGGATCAATCCACTACTCATTGCTCAGGGAACTATCCTGCATTGCCATGGCAACCTGCACAATTTTGCACTTCATGGGTCCACAGCAATTACTGTCTATAGTTCCTATTTCCTTTCTTACGCTATGGTATATTACCTCTCCATCTTTAAATGTAGAAATAATGATACTGCTGTGCATTCTGCTCTTAGTTATGAATAAACATTTTAATACTATACATGTAAATAGAAACATCTTGTAGGAAAAATAATGCCACCTAAACTTGTTTCAGATGAAGCTGGAATACACAATGAATTTTGACATTGCCTCATGAGTTATCGCTCCTTATTGGAAAACTCTCATTCTATTAAATTACACAGGCATCCAGATCCTCAAATACTGCTGTTATTTTCCATCAATAAACGTCCATGGCCAATATCGTATGAGCCACATGACAGCAAAAAATTGTGTTCTTATATTAAAGCAATGTCAATATACTCCCAATATATATAATCATATATAATTAGGGTAGATACATGAATAGAATAGAGGGATATGGGCCAAACGTAGGTGAGTGGGACTAGCTCACATCAACATCTCGGTTGGCAGGAACAAGTTGGGCCAAAGGATCTGTTTCCATGCTCATAAGGTCATAAGGAATTGGAGTAGAATTAGGTCATTCGGCTCATCAAGTCTACTCCACCATTCAATCGTGGTTGATCTATCACTCCCTCCTAATCCCATTATCCTGCCTTCTCCCCACAACCTCTGACACCTGTACTAATTGCCTTACAAATATCCACTGACTTGGCCTCCGCATCCTTCTGTGGCATAGAATTCCACAGATTCACCACGCTCTGACTAAAGAAATGTCTCCTCATCTCCTTAAGGGGCTGTCCCACTTGGGCCACCTAATTGGCGAGTTTAGAAGAGTTTGAAAAAATGACATGTTGAAGACCTCCTTCGACTATGTAGAAGACCTCTTTCGACTATGTTGAAGACCAGCTTCGACTAGCTACGACTAACTTCGGGAAAATTGGACACCAAATAGTGGAGAGTGAAGACGACCTCCTTCGGTCTCCTTCGACCTCCCTTCGACTATGATGAAGACTATCTACGACTACCTTCAACTACCTACGACTAACATGCCGACCTACTACGACTAAACCTACAAGTAAAAAAAGTATCGATTTTTTCCATGGTGACCTTTTTTTATTCGTGCGCAATTTTTAACATATTGAAAAAAACACCGCGACCTAGCTGAGGCCTCGATACGCGGAGACCACTCTCGAGCATGATGGAGAGTTACGAAGATCTCCTACGATCTCATGCTGCGAGTATGAGTCGAGGGCAAACTCGCCAGAACTCGCAGATTAGGTCGCCCAAGTGGGACAGGCCCTTTACTAAAAGAACGTCCTTTAATTCTGAGGCGATGAGTTCTAGACTCTCCCACTGGATAATTCTATGTCTTTATGACTCCATGACATATGAACAGAAGAACATTTCAGTGGAAGTAAACATCAAGCGAAAAAAGGGTAAATCAAATATCATTGGGAATTATAATGTTTTGAGGAAGTTTTGGAATTAGGGAGAGGTGGCACGATGTGGAAATCTGCAGATAGGATTTTGGAGACAGATTGATGCTTTAATCTTGTCCTGGTATCAGGACCATGAAGAAAAGGTGGGTAAATAAAGAGATTCAATGCTCCAATTAAATGATCAGTTCCTGGCATTACACATTCTAGGTATGTTACAAAACTTACCTTGAGCGGCGCTGCAGTTCTGCCCCTCCCCGTGTGCGCACCTTTGGCGTCTTTCAGAGGGGGGCGGGTTTAAAATGCCGTTTTTCCCCAGACAGTCCAAATTGATCCATCTCAGGGGATTTCGTTGCTAAAGAGAAATCGCTCCGACATTTGTTATATGAAGCTATTTTTAAACTACACGGGATCATTTATTAGCTAGGGTAATTTAAAAATTATCCTCTAAAGCCATGAACACCCACAGCGGAATGGGCCTAACGTAGGCTATAAAAGAAGGTACACAGTTTATTTTTACATTAAAACATGCTTCTTAGGAAGTCTTTAATCAAAATTTTATCTTGCGAAAAGGGGACAAAAAATATATACGAACCAGCATAATTTTTCCAGCCGACTGTGGGTTAAATTCACCTCAAACCGCAACGTTCCAATCCACCGCGTTCCACAAAAAACCCACTCGCAAGTTGATTTAAATGGCCATTAATTTACAGTAATTAAACACTAAATTCCTTCAATTTGGCCTATAAATTCATGAAAATGAGATTTAAAAATCATGTTATATTGTGAATTATTGTGTGAATGTTATTTGGACATTTAGGCAATTTAAAAATATTTATCTTTTCTTAAGAAATGGATAGATGTTTAGATCTAGTAATTGAATTTTGTAATTAGCTACAATTAGATAACTAACTAATTATATGCTTTAATTTCAGGTCATCCAAGTAAGATTGTTTCATATTTGTTTCAGAATGCTTCAATCTATAATAACTGAAAATGTCATTGAGTTCTCTTAGTTTTTAAGAAAGTTATGGGCTTTTGACTGTCCTCGATCACAGCTTTTGAGTTACGTTAATGGAAAGGCAATGGGGAACAAGATGCTAATTTCCAAGTATGAAAATGGCCATAACTTCTTTAATACTGAAGATATGAAAGCGAATTAGGTGTCAAATTAAACTTATTTTTATGCTTTATCTGATGGGATAAATTGCAGACTTGAATTCTAAAATCTCAAAATTTTGTAACATTGCTACATGTTCCAAGCTAATTTATTAAATGATAAACGCTAGGTGAACCTAGCATTGACAAACTGTAGCTAAGGGCTCAACTATTCCTTCTCAGAAGGTCGGAAAAAAAGTAGGTCACACCTGCTACATTATTCTGAAATGTGAATGAAATATTAACTGTATTCAGAGACAGCAAGGTAGGCTGAGATACATATTTATAAAAAATGACTGGGCTTCAGAAATTTAAATGAGCAGTGAGAAAGCAAACATGTGTTAAAAAACCTATACAGTATACTTATATTTGAAGTGAAGTGTGATTCCATTCCCTTGGATTCTGTGCCTACTGTTTATCAAAACAATGTTAGCCACTTTCTTCAGCCATATCTGTCAAGCAGTTTCCACTCAATTTCATTTATTTCAGCGTAATTTGCTTGACATTGCAAAACATCACACAAACTTTGCAAGTGATTCCAAAAAATAATTTGGATCTTTTGGATGCATGATTTTGGCGGGCTCCTTTTGAAATGATACAAATATAGATGAATATAAAACTAAAATTTACTTTCATTCTGGAATTCTCTCAGCTGCTAGCTCAGCTCTCATCACAAGCTTGTCTGGCAGCAGAGTCTGGAACAAAGCCATCTCCTATGAGTCAGCAAGGTTTATACATAGTCCAGTGTCTAGTGCTCTAACTTGCAGTGCGACAGAAATGTTTTCATAGAGCTTTCTCTCTGTCAGCTCTCAATCCATACGAGTGTATCATTTCCTATTCCGTACACTCTCATCCGGTTCATCAATCTGTTTAGTGGGACATTATCAAAATTTGTAGCGCGGCACGGCGGCGCAGCAGGTGGGTTACTGCCTTACAGCGCTTGCAGCACCGGAGACCCGGGTTCGATCCCGACCACAGGTGCTCTCTGTACGGAGTTTGTACGTTATCCCCGTGACCGTGTGGGTTTCCTCCGACATCTTCGGTTTCCTCCCACACTCCAAAGACGTCCAGGTATGTAGGTAAATTGGCTTGGTATAAGTGTGAATTGTTCCTATTGTGTGTAGGATACTGTTAATGTGTGGGGATCGCTGGTTGGTGCGGACTCGGTAGGCCGAAGAGCCTGTTTTCGCATTGTATCTCTAAACTAAACTAAACTAAACTAAATATAAATACACTAAATCTACTGGTCTTCCCAGTCTACCCACTTGGTACATTCTGAAAGAACTCCAACAGAATGACCAAACAAGATTTGTGTTTGATGAATCCCTGTTCACCTTGCTCAGCCTATTATTATTTGCTAAATGTTTTTAATCATCTGATCTGCAGAAAACTTTCCAGAATCTAATTTTGAAATGTGTTAACCAGTGTATCCATTCATTATCTTTTTAACCACTTCTCAGATATAGATCATCATATTCTCAGACCTCATGATTTTTCAGACTTTAACTTATCTGGTAGTTTTTTAAAAACCTGATACAGTCTTATTTATTTTTACTTATTTGCAGTCTGAAGAAGGGTCCCGACCTTAAATGTCACCTATATTTTTCTCCAGAGTTGCTGCCTGACCCATGGAGTTACTCCAACACCTTGAGTCTATTTTTGGTATAAATCAGCATCTGCAGTTCTTTGTTTCTACTGATTTATTTCCTCGTTTCTCCTGGGGACCTTAGTTCTTCATTTTGGAGATCCAAAGTAACAATGATCACCTTTTCAATGCTCATTTACAATTCAGTACATGTAAATGTCTAAACCTATTAATAAAGTCATACAGCACAGAGAGGCACTTCAGTCCAACTGTTCCATGCTGACTAACCAAGCTTGTCCCACTTGTCACTTCATATCCATGTACCTATCTAACTGTCTTCTAAATGTCATAATTGTACCTACCTCTTCCGCTTCCTTTGGCAGCTTATTCCATATACCCACCATCCTCTTGTCAAACTGTTGCCCCACAGGTTATTTTTAAATCTTTGCCTCTCACCATAAACCTATGCCGTCTTGTTTTAGACTCCCTTAACCCTGGGAAAAGGACTGACCTTATCTCATGATTTTGTGAACTTCTGAGATCCCCCCTCATCTCCTACAATCCAAGGAATGAAGTAACATCCTTCCCGAACTCTCCTTGTAAATCAGTCCCTACGGTCCAGGCATTATCTTTGTAAATTATTTTTCACCCTTTCCAGTTTAATTACATCTTTCCTACGTCACGACGGCCAAAACTGCACACAGCACTCGAGGTGTGGCCCTACCAATGTCTTGGACAGCTGTAACATGAGCTCAATACCATGACCGATAAAGACAAGCATGTGTAACACTTCCATCAGCACCCGGACCTACCTGTGGTTCTATTATTCATGGAATGCCAGAGCTTCAAAAATTGTGCTCACACAAAGCATAGCTGTTTGGTTTGTCCTTTTGTTCTTTTTTTTAATGTTATTTAAAAACAAGACAAAAAAAGAGAATGAAACAAAGAAAAACAAAAACAAAAAAAATAAAATTTAGGAAAAAAGGCATCAAAGAAAAAAATAAAAATAACATAAGAGCCGCATGACATAACAGTTTGGTGCAATCCATATGGTGCTACACAGTCAGGTATTGCAAGAGCACAAGTAAAAAGCACAGGACTACATCACTGCTAATAATAGGAGCTTATGAAATTATTGGTCTTTGAGGTGGTTGACAAATGGTCCCCAAACACTTAAAAAGTTGTTGGGTATCTTGGAGTAAAAGCGTATCCTTTCCATCTGTATGATTGTTATCATTTAATTGAGCCATTTTTTGAAGCAGGGGGGTGTGGGAGATTTCCAGTCTGTTAAGATCATTTTCTTGGCTGCCACCTTACCAAGCATCAGTGCTTGTTGTTCTTCAAACGTGAAGTACAAAGCAGTCTCTGAGCATCCAAAAAGTGCCAGTTCTGGATCAGGGGGAATATCTTTTCCATAAACCCCAGAGAACCACGTAAATATTTCAGACCAGTATCTTTGTTTATGAGGACAGAGCCAGAAAATGTGTGTTAAAGAACCGTCTGCACCTTTGCATCTGTCACATAGTGGGGAAATAGCTGGGTAGATTCAATGTAATTTGGTCTTTGAGTAATGAAGTCTATGGATGATTTTAAACTGGATCAGTTTATACCTGGCATTGATCGAACAAGTTTGGATTCTGGTCAAATCTTCATTCCAAATGTCGTCAGACACCTTGAAATTCAGCTCAGTAGACCAGGCTTCGTTTAGATGGTTAGTGGATACAGAGGCGGTGAATAGACGCACAAAGCGAGATATTAGATTTTTGGAATCTGGGGGAAGCTGCAAGAGCTCGTAGAGTGGGCAACTGTCAGGCATGGTTTGAAAATTTGACGTAGTGCCTAATTTGGAGATAGCGAAAAAAATGAGAGTTGGAAAGGTTAAATTTTGATTTCAGCTGATTAAACGAAGCAAACTTTTTGTCTATATATAGATCTCTTAGGGTTGCAAGGCCCTTGTCCCTCCAGACAGCAAACACCCCATCTGGCTGTGATGGCAAAAAGGAGTGGTTGTGACATATGGGGGTGTAAATAGAGACGTTTGACAATGTACTGAAACTTCTTATCTGGTTTAAAATTCAAATAGAATTTCTTAACATAAAATTCTCACCAACCAACTTGTGTGGGGATTCTGTTTTGGAAAAGAGCAAAGTACAGAGGGAGGAATTTTTCACTGCTGTGCTTTCAATGTTTAGCCACAGAGGGTTATTATTGTTATTCAAAATTTCATCTGGGAATCCCCTTTGTCAGTAGATCAGGGCTCTAGCATTGGCTGCCCAATAGTAGTGCCCAAATACAGGAAGGCCCATGCCTCCCTCATTTTTTGGCTTTTGAAGATGTGCCTTTGATATACGGTGGGCTTTATAGCCCCAAATAAATGGAAGGATAATGGAGTCCAGTTTTTTAAAGAATGATGAAGTAAGAAAAATTGGAAGGTTTGAAATAAATATAAAAATCTAGGAAGAGACACCATCTTGATAGCGTTAATACACCCCACTATAGACAAGGGTAAAATCCTCCACTTCTCTATGTTCAGTTTTAACTGTGTAATCGTATCAGCATTGTTGAGTTTGAATATAAGTTTGGGGTTTAGGGGTATTTTGAGTCCTAGATATGTAAAATGGTCATATACTATCTTAAATGGTAGAGCCTCAAGGAAATCTGAATGTATACTGTCAGATAAAGGCATAAACTCGCTCTTACTCCAGTTGACTGTGTATCCGGAAAGCTTGCCAAATGATTTAATAAAATCTAACAAGGGAGGGACAGAGGCTTCTGGATAGGAGAGATATAATAATGTATCATCGGCGTAAAGTCCCACACAGCTTTCCACATTCCCCACCTTAATACCCCTGATATTAGGGTGACTCCTGATACCTATTGCTAGGGGTTCCAGAGCAATATCTAAGAGTAGGGGGGACAGAGGATCTCCCTGTCTAACCCCACATTGAAAGTCAAAAGGTTCAGATTAATCATTATTAGTGAGGATGGCTGATGTTGGACAAAGATACACCATTTTGACCCATGCAATAAAGGAATCCCCAAACCCAAATCTTTGAAGTGCTTCTAACATATAGGGCCACTCTGTCTGGTCGAACGCTTTTTCGGCATCTAAGGATAAGATGGCCGCTCTGGAATCCCCCCTCTTGGTGGAACTATATAGATTATTCAGGAGTCGACGCACATTACAAAATGAAAATCTACCTGGAATAAACCCTGTTTGGTCAGGGTGTATAATTAATGAAATATGCTTCCCCAGTTTATCAGCTAATATTTTTGTCCTTTTGTTCTTGACAATCATTACAATGGTTCTGAAGAGATATCCTTACAAGTGAAGGAAGATCGGTCTGTTAGGAAATTCTGGCAGTGGCATTATTTTTGAATAATTAAAATCCTGTGAAAGCAGGATAAAGGCATGCTGCTCAGTATTTATCAAGCTAGGATGTCACTACATATTAACTTGCTAGTTTGTAAGGACATCTCAAAGCAAGTGAAAAGAATCACAGCTTTCAAGAATTGGCAGGCCTCTCTCCCCATATTTCCATGCTACCCAAGCTGACTAATAATTGATAAGCAGCACACAGAAAAACATATTTGTAATGCTCAAACATTATTCATTACATTGACCAAGCCATGAGAATGATATGATCTTTAACCCCTCAAATGAAACCACCTCAAAGCAAAGGGATCTGGGAACAGGACACAAAGTGCTGGAGTAACGCAGCAGGTCAGGCAGCATCCCTGCAGAACATGGATAGGTGATGTTTCAGGTAGAGACCCTACTTCAAACAGTCTTAATGCAAAAAAATCACCTATCTAAGTTCTCCAGGGTTACAGCCTAACCTGCTGAGTTACTCCAGCACTTTGTGTCCTTTTGTGTATTCACCAGCATCTGCAATTCTTTATTTCTATGGATCTCAGTTCATCTCCTAAAAGAGAATAAATTATTATTGTTAACACGTTTACAGGTATCCATATTCATGCCTGCAATTTCATTCTTCCTATTATTTTTGAGTAATTTAAGAGATCATACATAAAGCTACTAGATTTTGATTCAAAGTTGATGATCTTACTAAAAGATAAAATCGATTTTCATGCCTCTGGACTTTCATTTAACTTGTACTCTCCAGTGCTCTTAGCTCAACTATAAAGGAAAGTTATCAAACTATTTTTTTCTTGTCTTGTTATGTCATTCTACTTCAGAGACACTTGACAGGGAATTAACTTGACAGTTCCCTCGAATATTTCATACAAGTTTGGGCAAATGAAGGTGAATCGTGAGACATGTTAAAAAAATTACTACCAACTTTGATTGCACAGCAATATTTTTGTCAGGATTTGAAAATCAATGTTTTCTGGTGTGATAGGAAAGATCATTTCTGGGTCGCTCCGTAAATTTAAATAGACAGAAGAGCACAAATGACCTATTTTCCTGAAAATTTCTACATCAGGGATGCTGGGAGGAAAAACATGCACTGTGCAGCATTTTTTTACTACAAGGGTAGTTGGGCTATGTCACCCATAAACAACCAATATTGGAGTAAGACCTCAACAGTGGAACAGGCGGAGGACCTTAGTGGAGCGTCACAACGGCTGGGAAGGCGGATGAAGGCTACAGCAGAAAAGGGTCTACGGTCGTCTTGGACTCCATGCCATCGGATCCTGACCCAGATCTGTCAAGGACCATGGGGTGGCTGTGTGTGCACCAGTCTCCCAACATTTAACAAAGTCATGCACAGGCATCCTCCATATAGGGAATCGCACCCTGGAGATACCCATGGTCAGACATGACCGAAGGGGGCCTAAATTGGAGCAAATAGACCTTCCCATGATATGCTGGACTGAGATTAGGCAAGTCCTTACTTACTTTAGCCTTTTTGGTACCACCCATTCCCTTCCCTTATATTGCATCAACAATCCTACTAGCTGCGCTTCCTCTCCGGATATGCTCACTGTCCTATCCTGCAACCCCCTACACTATTATCCCCAAACCCCAACTGATCAACCCATCGGCCCAAAGGCCTAATCCTTCAGTCTCCTGACTCTACGATCCCCAAGGTTTGGGCTCGCAATTATATCATTACCAATCTAACAGATTCTTGTCTCCTCTGATCCGAGGTATAAATCTCCATTCTCACTACTTTTCCCTGCCACAGAACAAAGATCTGATTCCTTTCCCTACTCTCAACCTCTTTGAAGTAATGCAAAAAACTCAAATCCCTATCAACTCTTCCACCCCCATCTGTGGATCAAGGTACAGTTCTGATCGTTCTCCCTCTCATATTCTGATCTACCATCATCAAAAGCACACTGGATAGCCACCAAGTGGTCACAGAAGTGGAAGGAAACCTCGTCCCCATTACACAGCTACATCTCTTCACCAGATAAAAGCTGTCCAGGGTCTGACCTCCCCAGAAGAGCGTGGGTGAAGCTCAACAGACTTCGTACTGAAGTTGGGGGTTTCAATGCCAGCATGTGGAGATGGGGTCTCCGCCAGAGCCCAGCCTGTGAAAGCGGAGCAGAACAACAGACAGCCAACCATGTCATCTCTGGGTGCCCGCTCTACCACCCACCAAATGGAGCTCATGGCCTGGCAACTACTCCTTTGGTTTATGTTTCATTCGCAAGAAGAAGATCTCAATAGATCACAACAAATATTTACTGACCTCTTCTGAGCACACAAGAAACTGTAATAATTCATACAGTAAAACAAAATCTGGTACGTGTAACATTGTTTAATTTTGGCAGGATAAGGATGAATATCAATTACTTCTGGCACGCACAAATTATTATTTTTTTTGTCTGTAAGAATTCTTTAACCTGATTGTCTGAGCATTGTATTCTAGAAAGCCTGCATTTCTCTGACAAACTAAAGGGCCTGTCTCACTTTCACAAGGTAATTCACGAATTCTCCCGAGTTTTCCCCTTGATTCAAACTCGCAGAATGTTCGTAACGAGTCCGTAGGAGGTCGTAGATATATCGTTGCGGCTCGTTATGCCAGCTATAGGTACTCGTGGCATCAGGTAAGTTGGGATGTTTTTTCCAGCCCGATAAAAAATGTCCACGAGTAAAAAAATGGTCAGGATGAAAGAAATTGCAACTTTTTACTCGTAAGGAGGGCATCTAAATAGTCGTGGGAATTCGTAGACATACTAGTAGGAGTTCGTAGGAGTTTGTGAACATAGTCGTGGAAGGTCGCAGGAGCTCGTAGATTACCACAATCATGATTTTTTTTTAGGTCCTTTAAACTCGGCAGAGGTTTTGAATTAAGTCGTGAAAGTGGGACAGGCCCTTTAAAGTACTTTCACTTGCTGCAGGTTTACCAAAAACTAGTTTGCACAGAAAAAAATGTTAACCTATTAAACAAAAAAAATCAAATGACCAGTACACCTTCAGGGAAAAGAACTATCTAACAGTCTGACTTCTAACGTAATAGTGAGTATGTCTCCCAACTTGTTAAACATTGTGCAACAGGGAGGTTTAATGTCACATCACCATATTCAAATTAGTGGCAGTTCCATGAACCAGCAACACATTGATGTAGTCAATGTTCACCAGAATCAGTGTTTTGTTTCAGTGATTTGGTTTTCTATGAAGGAGTTAAGCACAAATTGTGCCATGCCATGACACACGAGCAAACAGCAGCTGTTCACCTGAAGGATTAGGTACAGACACGTTGTTGGAATCAACAGGAACATACTAGTTTATGTAAAACACTGCCTTGAAATAGCTCACATTAACAGTATGAACTTACATAAGGGTTATTTGACAGAAGAATAGGCAAACTCTGTACACAGTGATGATTTATCACGTTAAATGTTGTTATAGGGAGGTTGCACGGCAGTCGAGGTCACGACCCGTACTGTTGCCATGGCAAGCTTTCTGGAGTACAAGCGGTGAACGTCAGGTAAGCACTTAATATGGCTGCCAGTGCAGCGAGCGAGTTTCCGGTCCCAGCATCCGGACTCCACGCAGACTGGTTCCACACTAGCGGACCCCGGGCCGTCTGTCCCCCCCCGTGTGGGGTCGGGGGGGGGTGAATCACCCCGTGTGGTGCTGTGGATCGCGGTCTGGTGCCGGTGCCGGTGCAACACGGTCAGTGACTCTGGGTGGGAGGAGGGACCAGACTGTCCACAACTCTGCTGCAGCTGACGGGGACGTTGCCGGGTTTATGGCCCTGTGCGTGTGGGCGCTGCCCGGAGCCGCGGCTCCGCTCCACCCGGCCCCGTGTGAGTGGGCGCTGCCCGGAGCCTCGACCCCGCTCCACCCAGCCCCGTGTGTGTGGGCGCTGCCCGGAGCCACGACCCCGCTCCACCCAGCCCCGTGTTTGTGGGCGCTGCCCGGAGCCGCGACCCCGCTCCATACGGCCCCGTGTGTGTGGGCGCTGCCGACCCACAGCCGTCAGCATTGGCCGGACAGCGCTGACCCCGGGGGAAGAGTGGGAGCTGTCCAGAGGGGTCCACTCCTTCGGCTGCTTACACCTTGGTGCTGCCTTGTACTCCAGAAGGCTTGAGCTACTCCCAGCGTCACGCCCACCTTACGACCTTACGTGCGACCCCCCTATTTAGCATTAAGGGCCTGTCCCACCAGCATGCAAATCTATGCGATGAGCGCGACCTAACGTGGTCGCTTGAGCCGTCCGGCGTCGCACGGCCGGTCCCACTTCGATCGCCGGAGCCATGCGGAATTGTGCGGAGTTCATCCCGACATCGCGCGGGGCTCCGAAAAACTGACTATGTTCAAAAATTCCGCACGGCAACAGCTTGTTGGCTCGCAGTCGCCTCGACGCATTACACACCGCCTCGACGTCGTGCCGCCGTGACCCTCTATGTGTGTGGCTCCGTGGCCCTCTGTGTGTGTGTGCCTCTGTGCCCCTCTCTGTGTGTCCCTCTCTGTCCTGTCTTTAGACTTCGCTCCAAGTTCGCCTCACTTTGCGCCGCGTTGCGCCACTCACCGGACCTCCGCGCGGCCCCTACTGCCGGTTTGGTCGCGCTTGCCGCATGCAGGCGCATGCTGGTGGGAACGGCCCTGTACAGGGATCGCGCGGCCCCCGCTTCTAGTTTGATCGCGCTCATCGCATGGAGTCGGATGCTGGTAGGACAGGCCCTTTAGTCATTATCCAAAAGGGAAAATAACACTGTAGTTTTTACATGTCTGCAATAAAATTTAAAAAATGCTGGTAATAATCAAGTGTTTAGAATTCATCAATGGAAAAATAAACAGTTAATGGACAGTTAACCTGTCCAAATGTTGTTTAAACATTGTTATTGTATCTGTCTCTACCACTTAGTTCTGCAATTTGCACCATATCCCTTAAGATACGTAAAATCTCTATGGATTCTTGATAATCATCTCTGTCAAAGCTATCACCTGCCCCATTTTTGCCCTCCAAGGAGGGTCAAACCAATATCAAAGATAGTTTTTAAAATGTGCCCGATTGGCTGAAAGTGGGGGGTGAGTAGGAAATCATTTTGAATATGGAATGAATCTGAAGGATATTATTTCACACCAGCATGATAGGTACGCATTAATGAATTTCTAGATCAATAGATCTTAAGAAGTAAGTATCCAAAAGTAAACTGTGTAACAAATGCAGCTCAGAAAAAATAAATATATATCTGCACAAGAATACTAAAACACATGAAAAAAGTCTTGCTCAATTGCTGCACCAATCCATTGTCACAAGTTTCTACTAAAGAAAAAGCCACAATTCTCAAGTGACATTAAAACAGAGATGTTTCTGAAAGTTCTATGATTGAGAGCTTTGCTTGATTTTTTTTATTTAAACATCATACTTTTGAAATTCAGCAAAGATATCTGTCAAAGATCAGAAAGATCTCTTTTCTGCTGACTGTACAATTTTAGATATGATTCTTCAAACCATTGGTAGATTTGCACTATGACCTCATATCACTTGGGAAGCATTATCAAAAGTTATATATGAAATATCCATTGGGTTCCACAAAAGAAAGATTACAAACATTTGAAACCTAAAATAATTTTAAAAGGATTTCCTACTCGCAATTTACATAGTATTATATAAAATCTATCGCACAAATCTTGATATGCCCTTATGGACATCGTTGATGATCACACACAAAATGAGCCTCCATCAACCATAATCTATCCTTCTCTCTTTCAATATTCTCTACATATTCACTGAAAAATTGCAGTGTGAAATTAGGTCATTCAGCCCATTGTGTCAATGCTTGATATGTTAAAAAAAATCCAGCTGGTCTCATTCCTTCAGCCTCTCCCCAGTGTCGTACATATTTTTTCCATTTCAAGTACATGTCCAGCTCACTCTTGAAAACCACATTTAATTTTTTTGCTCTGTTTGGCCGTGCATTCCAGATCCCTATCGCTTGCTCTGTTAAATGTTTATCCCAGTGTCATTGTTTTGGTTGATTACCTTCATTCAACATCCTCCGTGTCAGATACCCTCTCAACCTTATTCAATAAAGAAAAAGTGCAGTTCCTACATCCCATCCACCCAACTAATGTTTCGCATTGCTGGCATCATTCCAGAAAATGTATTTTGTACTAACACACAGACTTTTGTATCTTATCTCAAGTGTAGTGCCCAGTTCTCCGTGGATTGTCACCTTGTCGCGGTGGACAAGCTTGTGTGGTCCTGAGATCCTGAGAGCGATGCCGTCTGGAGCTAAGTTCCTGGTAGGGCTACCCATGGTGGTAAGATCGACGGGGAGGACTCTGACAAAGAGCAATCCAACCAAAACCTCAACGGTGGAACAGGCAGGGGATGATTGCTGACCTTAGTGGAGCGTCACAATGGCTGGGAAGGTTGTTGAAGGCTGCAGCAGAAAAGGGTCTCCGGTCGTCTTGGACTCCATGCCACTGGATCTTGACCCAGATCTGTCAGGAACCGTGTGGTGGCTGTCTGTGCACCAGTCTGCCCACGTTAAACAAAGTCACGCACTGGCGTCCTCCAACCCTGGAGACACCCATGGTCAGCCATGACCGAAGGGGGCCTAAGAAGAAGTGCCCAAAACAATGGCCAAACCAAAGTTTCATAAAGGTGCAGCATGATTCCCTTGCTCTCTCTATTTATTTCCTAGGCTTTCTCTAACATGCATGGATTATTTCTGCTTCGCCATTCCATGTGGCAACAAGCTTAACCCTAACTAATTCAACACAGGTAACCCCACCACCCCTACCCCACCCCATCACACCACATTAAGGGTGGAGTGTGGGGGTTTTGAATTCCTAGACAACAGTCTGTAGTGCGATTTGCCATAACGCAAAACTGCATAATTGGCACATGCGTCAAGAAACACAAGGTAAAAAAAAACATTTGGTGCTTATTTACTATCTTCACAGAGTGAATTTTTTTTCGTATCTAAAACTTTTGATCAGCAATCTGTGAATTCCATAAGCACGAATTTTTGTTACTAATCGACAGTAACGTTGGGGATACCTGCATTTGATTTGTTCATGATTATATTACATTGTTTCCCTCCCCCTGCCCAGCAAAACAATTATAAACAATTTCTCCTCAAACCCCTTATCAAACCTCCATGGTTTCCATGGTTTGTCTACTACAAACCATGATTCCCATGGCTATCTGGACTACACTCCTTCCCACCCTGCTTCTTGTAAGGACTCTATCCCCTACTGCCAATTCCTCCGTCTACGCCGCATCTGCACCCAGGAAGAGGGTATTCCAAACCAGGGCATCGGAGATGTCCTCATTCTTTAGGGAACGGGGTTCCCCTCTTCGAATATAGATGAGGCTCTCACCAGGGTCTCTTCTATATCCCGTAGCTCCCTCTCACCCCTCACACCCCCACTCGTAACAAGGGCAGAGTCCACGTTGCCCTCCTTCCACCCTACCAGTCATCATATACAACAGAAAATCCTCCGACATTTTTGCCACCTCCAACGGGATCCCACCACTGGCCACATCTTCCCATCTCCTCCCCTTTCGGCTTTCCGCAGCGACCGCTCCCTCCGTAACTCCCTGGTCAATTTATCCCTTCCCACCAAAACCACCCCCTCCCCTGGTACTTTCCCTTGCAACCGCAGGAAATGCTACAATTGGCAATTTACCTTCCCCCTTGACTCCATCCAAGGACCCAAGCAGTCTTTCCAGGTGCGGCAGAGATTCACCTGCACCTCCTCTAACCTTATCTATTGCTCTAGGTGTCAGCTGCTCTACATCAGGTAGACCAAGCGTAGGCTTAGAGATCGCTTCGCCAAACACCTCCGCTCAGTTCGCAATAACCAACCTGATCTCCCTGTGGTTCAGCACTTCAACTCCCCCTCCCATTCCGAATCCAACCTCTCTGTCCTGGGCCTCTTCCATGGCCAGAATGAGTCCCACTTCAAATTGGAGGAGCAGCACCTCATATTTAGCTTGGGTATTTTAAACCCCAGCAGTATGAACATTGACTTCTCCAATTTCAGGTAATCCTTGCTATCTCCGTCTTTCCCCTCCCTTTCCCAGCTCTCCCACAGCCCACTGTCTCCGCCTCTTCCTTTCTCCTTCCCGCCCCCCCCACCCCCGTCTGAAGAAGGGTCTCAACCCGAAGTGTCACCTATTCCTTCACTCCATAGATGCTGCCTCACCTGCTGAGTTTCTCCAGCAATTTTGTCTACCTTCCATGGTTTCCAAGATTTCGTTTATATCGTCTTTCTGTCTTTTATTTTCAGTGGAGAGTACCACTTGCTCAATGGTTGCAGAAAGCAGACTCCCTTTAATGTCAGGACAGATTATCCTTACTTTCTCCAAGGGCAGTACCATCGGAAATTATCTAAATTCTATGTACCTTTAAATTTATCTCCTGGCACTTGTATTCTATTTCACTACAGTTATATAGACAATAGACAATAGGTGCAGGAGTAGGCCATTTGGCTCGTCGAGCCAGCACCGCCATTCAATGTGATCAGGGCTGATCATCCCCAATTAGTACCCCGTTCCTGCCTTCTCCCTATATCCCCTGACTCCGCTATTTTTAAGAACCCTATCTAGCACTCTCTTGAAAGCATCCAGAGAACCTGCCTCCACCGCCCTCTGAGGCAGAGAATTCCACAGACTCACCACTCTCTGTGAGAAAAAGTGTTTCCTCGTCTCCGTTCTAAATGGCTTACTCCTTCTTCTTAAACTGTGGCGCCTGGTTCTGGACTCCCCCAACATCAGGAACATGTTTCCTGCCTCTAGCGTGTCCAACCCCTTGTTTTAACAATCTTGTTAAACCATGTTTCTTTCTTTACACTCCTTATGGCTATATCAATGTTTGTTCTTTCTATACATAAAAAAAAGATCATGTCCTTGTGTACATGTCCATATATACATTGCCATTAGAATATACACAAGATTCAAATTCAAGTATGATCATTCATGTTGAGGAAACATTCCAGCCCTGCATGCGCCCTTTGGTCCTAGAAAGCTCTCAAGAGAGTGAGTGGACACCACATGCTCTCTCTCCTGAGACACCAGGACAAGGACGTATCTTTGGACGGGTGGGATAAGGCAGCTGCCTTTGGTGGAACCCTTAAAGGCCTGCTGCCAGGAGCTGTGATTGCCCACCTTAGCTAGATCCAGGAGCAGATCAAGGACGAGGCCTCTGACTGGCTCACCCATCTCCTCACCGGGTCACAAGGGTCAGGAGAGTGGGGTTAAATTGCAGCCAGAACTGGAGAAGCTACCCCATCAGATACTCATATGGGATTGTAACCTCTCCCGTTCCATATATACAAGGAACACCGAACCCCCAAGGGTGTAGTAATGGCAGGGAGGCTGGGAGTCCATAGACCAATGTAAAAACCATTGGGGATGCCCGTCACTGCTTGATGGTAGGGACCGCTTGCTACGTTGAGCTATTTATGCATTTTCATGCTTTATTCTCTTAGAGCTTCCAGTCAAGCTAAATTTCTGTGTAGTTAGGTTGAACAATCACTTTTGAGAGCAATAGTGAAGCGAAACTGTATCTCTTTCATATTTGGTAGATTTAGTAGTTCTTATTTGTGCTATTGGATCACAAAGATGGTAGTGGCATTCAATAAATATCAACAAGCAGGCTGTATTCATACAGTGCCCTGCATAATGTTTGGGACAAAGCCTAATCATTTATTTATTTGCCTCTGTACTCCACAATTTGAGATTTATAATAGAAAAAAATCACATGTGGTTAAAGTGCACATTGTCAGATTTTATTAAAGGGTATTTTTATACATTTTGGCTTCACCATTTAGAAATTAAAGCTGTGTTTATACACAGTCTCCCCATTTCAGGGCACCATAATATTTGGGACACAGCTATGTCATGTAAATGAAAGTAGTCATGTTTAATATTTTGTTGCAAAACCTTGGCATGCAGACTGCTTAAAGTCTGCAATTCAAAAACATCAGCAGTTGTTGGGTGTCTTCTCTGGTGATGCTCTGCCAGGCCTGTATTGCAGCCATCTTTAGCTTATGCTTGTTTTGGGGGCTAGTCACCTTCAGTTGTTTTCTTCAGCATATAAAAGGCATGCTCAATTGGGTTCAGATCGAGTGATTGACTTGGCCACTCAAGAATTGACCATTTTTTAGCTTTGAAAAACTCCTTTGTAGCAGTATGTTTGGGATGATTGTTTTGCTGTAGAATGACCTGCCAGAGCTTTGAGGCATTTGATTGAACTTGAGCAGATAAGATGTGTCTATACATTTCAGAGTTAATTATGCTACTACCATCAGCAGTGGATATTATCAATGATGATACGTGAGCCAGTACCTTCAGCAGCCAAACTTACCCAGGCCATAACACCCCGACCACCGTATTTCGCAGATGAGGTGGTATGCTTTGGATCTTGGGCAGTTCCTTCTCTCCTCCATACTTTGCTCTTGCCATCACTCTGATATAAGTTAATCTTCGTCTTATCTGTCCACAAGACCTTTTTCCAGAACCTTGGTTGCTCTTTTAAGTGCTTCTTGGCAAACTGTAACCTGGCCATCCTATTTTTGTGGCTAACCAGTGGTTTGCATCTTGCAGTGTAGCCTCTGTATTTCCGTACATGAAGTCTTCTGCGCACAGTGGTCATTGACAAATCCACACCTGACTCCTGAAGAGTATTTCTGATCTGGCGGACAGGTGTTTGGGGATTTTTCTTTATTATAGAGAGAAGACTTGGTGCTCTCTTATACCTGCATTAAGGAGGCATTTAAACACACCTGAGCAATTACAAACACCGGTGAAGCCATGTGTCCCAAACATTATGGCGCCCTGAATGGGGGACTATATGTAAACACAGCTGTAATTTCTACATGGTGAAACCAAAATGTATAAAAATACCCTTTAATAAAATCTGACAATGTGCACTTTAACCACATGTGATTTTTTTTCTATTACAAATCTCAAATTGTGGAACACAGAGGCAAATAAATAAATGATGGGTCTTTGTCCCAAACATTATGGAGGGCACTGTACATATAAATGTTTCAAAGCTTGTCACTTTTCTTTCAATATGGCATTATAAAGAGACAAACAGAATAATGTAAACTAAATTTTGGAGTGTTGCTGTTCAGCTGACTTGGGCAGCTGCTGTCACTACTGGTGTTTGTAACCTCCCCAACACCAATTTGTGGATGAAAATTGAATGGATGATGCAATTGGCCATAACGATCATTTTTACATTCAAACGAGGAGTGCAAGCAAGTTTGACTGTCCTGTTAAGTCCCTGCTTTTTCAAATGCGACTAAATCTTGTCCAAATAATCTTCCTCAATAATTTCCTTACACTGGTGTAAGGCTCACTGGCCTACAATTTCCTGTGTTATGCCAATACCCTTCTTAAATAAAGTAGCAACATTGGTAATTCTACAACCACCAGGGGCGCCGCACGATTGGAAGCCCCGCCAACAATCTGTCTTTTTTTGTCTTTTTTAATTTTTTTTAATTTTTAGTGTGTGTTAAAAGTTTGTGTAAATTATCTCTGGTTTGTTTTATGTGGGGGGAGGGGGAGGGTGGTGGGGGAAGCTTTTTTTTCCAGTTTCTTACCTTGCCGGAGATGCGATTATTTTATGGGTCGCATCTCCGGTCGCTCTGCAGCCTACCATCGATGGAGCTGGATGCCTCCTCGGACTGACTTGAGCCCCACCTTGGGGCTTGGACAATGTCAAAGCTGATCCCTTGCCTGGGATTATTCCAACTGCGGCCTGCGGACTTACCATCAAGAGCTCGCAATTTCGGGAGAGGCTGAGTCGGGAGGCCCCAACAACGCAGAGGTTCGACCAGCCCCGACCTGGGGTCTTATCGCCGGCACGGGGGAGCTGCCCCCCCCCCCCCGATGCAGGAGCTGATCGCCCAGATGTGGAGGGCCCAAACGCCACCAGCTATGGGAGTCAAGATCATCCGGTCAGCGGAGGGCTCGAGGCCCCCGACCGCGGGAGAGCAATGAAGGGAAGATATTTTAATTTTTTTTTGCCTTCCATCACAGTGAGGAATGTGGAGGAGTCACTGTGGTGGATGTTTATGTTAAAATGTATTTTGCGTGTTCCGTTGCTTTTAATTTGTATGACTGACTTGGCAAATTAAATTCCTCGTATGTTGCAAAACATGATTGGCTAATAAAGTATTATTGTGATTGATTGTGATCTAATAGGACCGTGCCTGTGGCTAAAGAGGATTCAAATATCTCTGTTAAGGCACAAACAATATCATCCCTTAATTTACTTTGTACCCAAGGACAAATTCCATCAAATCCTCAGGATTTATCCATTTTAACGTTATCAAGATAACCAAATTAAAAATATATATCATGCAAGTTATTTAGTAAACATGTTGGAATGGATCATTTAACGTTTGCTTTACTAAATCAATTGAAGATTAGCTCTACCGAAAAAATATGTAAATAGGATTATTATGTTTATATAATGTAATCCCAAGAGACTCATCCAAGAGTAGGTCACAGCATTTCAAATATATCTGGCCTGTTTTCAATGTTATTATTGGAGGGAAATTCTTTTAATTCATCAGAATTTTCGGGGCTATCTCAGGCTATCAGACTAAACCAAAATTCCCACAAAGCGGCATATTATATGACAGTACATTATTTTTGCTCCCACTTAAATGAATAAAGATAAATAAGCTTACTTTGCAGCAGACTGGCAGGTGTTAATTGGAAAAGATTTCCAACCATATTTATCACGATATTGATTTAACCTTTGCAACTTTAAATCAATGCAAAATAAAATGTTGAAAAACATTCTCGGCATTGATTAGTTGAAATAACGCCAGGATCTCAATCCTATGCGTAAAGACCACACTGAATGATGGACATATGATAGTGTCCAGTATCACAAGCCCATGAAAGATGTTCTTTTTAAACTTCCTTTCGGTTGAATCAGAGGTTTTTAAAAGTCATGATTTCTATCAGGCTCATGAGGCTGTCTGTAAGCGACAAGGCATAAAAATTGTCTCCACTGCCTCTTGTGCTTCGTCAAACTCAATAAATTCTAGGTAGCACGAAGCCTGCTATATGTAACAAATATTTTATAAAGAACTGTTCCCTGCTGCCTCACGAATGCATTTAAATGATTCAAAAAGTACTGTTAAAAAGTGGTCTATTACTATATATCCAGACCCATTCTCAGTAAAAAAAAACTTCACATCAGATTACTTCCTGAACTTCCTATGCGATATACACCCACTGTTGTGACTTGAAAATAAATTATTTAAACCATTAGATTTTACTTCTCATTTTAGTTTAAAATGTCACTCAGTTGACTTATAACACAAAATAAAAACAGACTTAAGCCCAGTGAAAATGTCTTAAATTAAAAAGAAATAAATGGGAGATATTTATAGATAATACTATCAAAATCACTGTCAGTCTCGCAGCCCAAAATGTTTTTACTAGCTCCTAGCTCCTGCTCATAGATTAGAAATAGTTAAACCAAAAAAGAGAACACTACCAATTCGACAAAATCACTTTCATAATGAAGGGAACCAATTGCTGACCTCAATCGCCCATGTATTAACACACTGAACATCAAAATGAAATTGCAGTATCATCATCAAAGGCAATACAGAGAGTATATTCTATAACCATAAGGAACTATCACTCATCCTTGTTCACAATCTTGCAGCATATTCTGATATGGTCTACCATTTCTTCCTCTTACTCTCACCTTTCTTACAAGTAGTGACTGAATTCCAAAATACAAAACGTTGTAGCGTTCAATAGAATAGACACTGCGAGGATGTTTCTTCTGGCTAAGGAGTTTAAACTAGCCATCACAGATGCAAAATAATGGGTTGGCCATTTAGGACTGAAACTCAAAGGGCGGTGAATCTTTCAAATTCTCTTCACCCAGTGGGCGTGGAGGCCCAGTCATTGATGGTGTTCAAACCAGGGAATGATAGATTTCTGGATCATGGGGATAAGACATAAACATAGAAAATAGGTGCAGGAAGAAGCCATTTGGCCCTTCGAGCCTACACCGCCATTCAACCCTAATCAGTATACCGTGCCTGCCACATAAAGTGCTCTTTGAGGATGAAGATGGGAAACTGTGTTTGAGAGCCTGAGAGCCTATTTCTATTCCATTTCTTGTGGCTTTTTTTCTGTTCTTAAATCCCCATGCTCAAAAGGCACATATTGGATGATAAATGAATGTTTAAAAAAAGAGAGGAACAATATTATATTTCGGCCCCTGCTGCTTTCTGAGAGAGATAATGAAAGGATGAACTACTTATCCAGGGTTTTACTCTAAAATATCGTTCAGAGAATAACATTGGATGTTTTCCAAAGACTGATGGAAATTAACAGAAAAAATATGATTCAACATATTTAAGAAACCTGAAGATAATGATGCAGAAATGATGTAGAAATATAGCAACAGCCAGTTCCTCGCCTTAATCCGCCATGATCATCAGGTCTGATTAACCTGTTTGAATATCTTGAGGAAATTACTAATATGGTGGAAGGAGAAGTGACTATGGACGTTGCTATTTTTCAGGAGACAAGATTTGGCATGTGAGATTATTAGCACAAATAACAGCCTACAGAATTGTTACCACGGGATTACAAGATAGACAATGATTTATCATATTTCCTTACAATATAGATTGAGGCCATTTGGCATATCAAGTCAATGCTAGCTCTCAGAAACATTCCCCATAGTCTCATTCTCCCACCTGTTTCCCGACAAGTGATTCTCTCACACAGGCCCATTAACTCCTTCCAGTTAAGTTCCCCCTCATGTTATCCCTAAACTTCTGTCCCTTAATTCTCATGTCATGCCCTCTTGTTTGAATCTTCCCTACCCTCAATGGGAAAAGCTTATCCACGTCAACTCTGTCCATCCCTTTCATCATTTTAAAGACCTCAATCAAGTCCCCCCTTAACCCTCTGCGCTCCAAAGAATAAAGACCGAACTTGTTCAACCTTTCTCTGTAACTTAGTTGCTGGAACTCAGGCAACATTCTAGTAAATCTCCTCTGTACTCTCTCTATTTTGTTGACATCCTTCCTGCAATTAGGCAACCAAAATTGTACACCATAATCCAGAATTGGTCTCACCAATGCCTTGCACAATTTTAACATTACTTCCCTACTCCTATATTCAATGCTCTGATTTATAAAGGCCAGAACACCAAAAGCTTTCTTTACCACCCTATCTACATGCAATTCCACCTTCAGGGAACTATGCACAGTTATTCCTAGATCCCTCTGTTCCACAGCATTCCTCAATTCCCTACCATTTACTATGTAAGTCCTATTTTGATTTGTCCTGCCAAGATGTAGCACCTCACACTTATCAGCATTAAACTCCATCTGCCATCTTTCAGCCCACTCTTCCAAATGGCCCAAATCTCTCTGTAGACTTTGAAAATCTACTTCATTATCCACAGCACCACCTATCTTAGTATCATCTGCATACTTACTTATCCAATTTTCCACCCCATCATCTAGATCATTGATGTACATGACAAACAACAGTGGACCCAACACAGATCCCTGAGGCACCCCACTGGTCACCGGCTTCCAACCTGACAAACAGCCATCCACCATTACTCTCTGGCATCTCCCATTCAGCCACTGTTGAATCCATCTTGCTACTCTGCCATTAACACCCAAAGATTGAACCTTCTTAACCAACCTTCCATGGGGAACCTTGTCAAAGGCCTTACTGAAATCCATATAGACAACATCTACTGCTTTACCCTCATCAATTTCCCTAGTAATGGCTTACATCAAACCAATAATCTTCATCTTAATCGGGCCACAAGAAACTGTAGGTGATAACATTATGAGAAAAATACAAAATGCTGGAAGGGCTACTAGGATCCTTGGATGGAAGAAAGTGGAGGGACAGGTGTTAAATTTCCTGCAGTTGCAGGGGAAAGTATCCAGGGAGGGGACAAGCTGGGTGGGAAGGGATAAGAGAACCAAAGAGTTGCATCGTGAGTGGTCTGAATGCAAAGCAGAAAGGGGTGGGGACGGAAGATGGGACTGCTGGTGGGATCATGACAGTCTGAAGAAGGGTCTCGACCCGAAACATCGTCTATTTCCTTCGCTCCATAGATGCTGTCTCACCAGCTGTGTTTTTCCAGCATTTTTGTCTACCTTTAACATACTGACATCTTCTACAAACCCACTGATTTCCCAGTTAACTTGACTACACATCCTCCCATCCTGCCTCTTGCAAAGACATCAGCTCTGACTCTCAATTTTCCGTCTCCGCCACATCTGCTCCCAAGATTGGACTTTCTACTCGAGGACATTTGAGATGTCGTCATTCTTCAGATCGCTAATTCTCCTTCCACCCGTTGTTGTTGATAGAACCCTCACCTGTGTCTCCCTTGTATACTGCATGACTGCTCTCACTACCCTCCCTCCATAGACGGAACAAGGATAGAGTGCTCCTGGGGTCCTCAACATTCACCCCATTGAACATCTCATCCTCCAATATTTCCACCATTTTAAACATGACCCTCTACACCAGTCAATCTCCCCATCCCCACATTATTATGATAGAAATGAGGGAAACATCCAGACCAGACTTGGGCAGCATGATGGCTCAGCAGTAGATTTGCTGCCTTACAGCGCCAGAGACCCGGGTTCAATCCTGACTATGGGTGCTGTCTGGACAGTGTTTGTATGCTCTCCCCATGGCCTGCCTGGGTTTTCCCCGGGAGCTTCGGCTTCCTCCCACACTCCGGAAAAGTATAGATTTGTAAGTTAATTGGCCTGGTAAAAATTGTCCCTAGTGTTTGTAGGATAGCGTTAATGTGCGGGGATTGCTGGTCGGCGCAGACCCGGTGGGCCAAAGGGCCTGTTTTCGTGCTGTATCTCTAAACTAAACGCACCCGACACTTGGCACATCAAACATGGACATAAGCATATTGTTCTGTCTATCAACATTTTGGGTGTTTGTGTGCTCAAGAGAGTCAGCTTTCACCACACTTATTTGGGGTGTTTGGTTACAGAACCTGCCTCCAGAATCTTTTAGACCATCTATGTGAATTACTTTGTTCAGGTAGAGGTGGTTGAACATTCAGAGCTGTCTTGTCAGTTGCAGCGTGCTCACACTGTAAATGTGTAATTTAATGGAACCTTTTGTCTGACTCTAAATATCAAAGTAAATAATTTCATTGTAGCTATTGAAATCGCATGAAATCACCGTTGTTATCTTTAAACTTAAGAATATAAAAACTTTACGTATTTTGAGGTTTTGAAATGCTCCAAGAGTCTCCAAGACAATGCCTGCTTCTCCTGGTGAATTAAGGCTTTTATATCAACTGGCTTCAGCCTCCGATTGGCTTAGGTCACATGTCACAACAGGCAGATGGGGTTTTATTTGTGAAGTTATAAACTTCATATCTAAAAAAAAATGTTGCAAACAGCCAAGACTTGGAACTGTGGAGCAGTAAATGGATTTGGCTATCCATGCGCACAATGACTAAATGCGAATGCATTGGTGCAAGTGTAACCAGAATTCTGACAAAACGTTCTCTCTCTCTGATTTTTTGGTAAGTAGAATGTCTCTGTAATGGTGGTTGCGGAGCTTCGTGAAGTTGACACGAAGGAATTAAGTTAGCGACTTAGTTCGTACGACAGGTAAACAAGGGACAGTGTGTTGCCAAATTGAACATTGGTTCAGTTTCTTAGTTTTGATAACCCATTTATGGTTTTTTGATTTAAAAAAGTCGGAAAATATATCGTAAACGGTCGTTGCGTTTTTGACACCACGATGTTTATGATACATTAAATTGGAAAATAAGAAAAAATAATTAACTCACCCAAAGATCACTAGTACCATAGGATACCTTGTTGGTTGTTTGAAAAGCATTAGAGGTTTGGAGAGTTCGTGGTTGAACTTATGGACGCACTGACCTTGATAACGGCCGTCGTAACAATGGACACCAAGAACAACGACCGTTACGGGATCTTTACTGTACTGTATTACCTTTATGTTACTGTATTTTGCTCCTGGTATTGATGAAGATATTTCCTTAGATCATTATCAAAACATAGATGTATGAGGAGCCATATGAAATTTATTTATGAATTAAATATTCATGACTAAATGTGGCAGAGTTTTTAATGTCACACTTTTAATGTCCAAAATGGTGGGAAAACTATGAAAATTTGTGATGAAAATTTTTTTGACTTTCAGTCTTGAAGTCATTTATATCTGCTATTTATAAGGTTTCACACAATGGGTAGATTTTTGATAAGAACAGTGTATTGGTGTAAAAAAGTGAATATTAATCTTGTTCATCAAAAATTCTCCTGTATTGTAAAAAGCCACATATGCTGTTTTAGGCATAGCATCCAAAGAGAAATGCAGTGGCCTTATGGAGGATATTGCACAGACTTGCCAGAAAAAATACTGAATTTTAAAAAGATTAAATGAATAGGATACGTTGCATAATTTTGACATCCTCCCTTGAACAAATTCAGAAGGTAACTTCAGTGGGTGTGTTTGCCTGTCTGCCAATAGTCACCTTGTAAGAAACTGAGAAACATACTCTTGTCCATACATAAACTCATCAAAAGGGAAGAAATACTGGACAACAAAGACCCCATCATTTCCTAGAATGATCTCGTCTGAAATTGCATTGAGAGAATGTGGGAATGTCCAATAACAAAACACATAAACATTTTATTTTAATATTTAATGTTTAAACAGGTGACTTTATTGCTTCATTATTCACCAGCATTTGCTTTTCTTTCAAATATGACAAGTATGGATATCAAGTAGCAAAAAATTATAATCAATGTCTTCAAATATTATTTATTTTTCAAGTTAACATCGACCGTATGTATAATTGGAGGACTGTTGAGTTTTGAAGGTTTGAACATCGTTAATATGTCATTAGCAAAACCAATAATACCAAAGGTTGTATTTCAAATTTTCAACCTCATGTTCCTCTTTATTGTAATCATCTGGCAATATATCTCAAGGTAGACAGACTTACTGAATAATTTTCAAAACAGTACACCATAAATACACTGTGATTTGGTGAGCTACATTTTAAGAATGATCCAAACAGTATTAGATGCAGGCTCGTGCCATTTACATGAATTATATCCTTCAACTTTGAGTGACACCGGATTCTGCAGTTACTGGAAACGTTTAGGGGGAACTCAGTTGGTCAGACACAATTTGTGGACACGAAACCGTGACTATTCTCTGCTTTTATAAATGCTGCATGACCCACTGAGTTCCGCCAGCTGATTATTTTTTTAAAATTTAATTGGATAATGTGGCCACAGTCTAAGAGTATATACTGTTCCATGCATGGCATTATAATGAGAATAATACATAAAAATAAAACAAAATGAAGAGTCATTAGATTAATGACATTCCGGAAATAGCATAAACTGTCTGAAGAAGAGTCACGAGCCAAAACGTTCTCTCCAGGAATGCTGCCCGTCCCGCTGAGTTACTCCAGCTTTTTGTGTCTATCTTCAGTTTAAACAAGCATCTGCAGTTCCTTCCTATACATAAACTATGGTTTTATTGATTAATTGATTAAGCAATTGATTAAGCAATAAAGGTTGGGCATGAGAATTTTCCTGCTAACCTTTAGACTGTGCAATGGGATCAGGAATATTAAAACCACTGCATATCCCCACACAATGTAAATCAAGTCCACAATATGCCTTTAATTAATTGTACTCATCCTTGACCACACAATTATTTATCACTGGGTTTTCAGCTTGTTTATGAAGCCTAAATCGCAAGACAGTTTCTTCCAGTCAGTTAGCACCAGTTAGTCACAATCCAGCTTCAAATTGGAAGTTACAAAAGCAATTCTTATTCAGATTTTCACCAGCCGCTACTGGGGCAGACTGATAGCAGGTGAGAGAGATTTGGATGCAATTGAAAATTCATACAAAATGGAAAAAGGGACAGGCAGCTGATACAAGTTAACTACAGGTGAACATGTAGGTCCTGTATAAGTGTGAGAAGCCAAACACTTCCTCCTTGGAACTTGTGACTCTATGATGATGGCTGAAAGCGCAGCTCACAAATCCCTCATTTCCTTTGTTCAAAGTTGAAGGCGGCTACGGTGGCGCAGCTGTAGAGTTGCTGACTTACAACACTTGCAGCGTCGGTGACCCGACTACGCTGTGACGGAAATTGCTATCAAAATATGGGGGAGACAGGGCGGACACAATTGCTTGGCGGCCGTGCGAGCATGCGCACACTCACATGCGAGGTTTCTGTGGGCCCTGTGAACGGTAATTACAGCTCAACTCTGCCTGTCTCCGCCAGGTTAACCTACAGCCCTGCCTGGACTGATGGAATACCAATCCTGAGCCGTGGACCTAGCGCTGCTTCTCCATGCTGGCTGTAAGCCTGGGCCATATTTCCATTAAGTCCAGGCAGGGCTGTAGGTTAACCCGGCGGGAGAGGCAGAGTTGAGCTGGGTTTAGCGCTGCTTCTCTGCGCTGGCTGTGGACCTGGGGGCACCGCTCCCGTGTGACTCCCGACATCTCTGGCCACCCCCGGGCGTGGAGGGGGGGCACTCGGGTGGGGACAGGGATGGTTCAGTGGAGGTTTGGCAGCAATTGCAGCGCCGGAGACTTGGGATCAATCATGGCTGCAGATGAGACGCAGGTCTGTGTCAGGGCTGCCGTTGTGACCCTATGACCTGGGCATGCCTCCCCCCTCCAATCACCGCACTCTATCCTCAGTCCCACCCCCCTACTTTCGACTCTGACTGACACCTCCCTCCTCCAATCATCTCGCTGAATCATCATGTCCCGCCCCCATTGCCTGCTGACCGACGTTTCTCTTGTCCAATCGGCGCCCTCGATCAGCAGTCCCACCCCCACTGTCTCTCGGAAAGCGGAGATTTCACCGGGTTTTAAAATCCGGATTACAAAAAACTGAGGGGTGATCATTCCCCCAACTCTCAAAACAGAACTCTTAAAAACAGAGGACGTGTCCCCCTTGCCCCCCCCCCCCCCCCCCCGGCACAGCAACTACGGGTGCTGTCTGTACGGACTTTGTACATTCTCACCGTGCGTGTGGGTTTTCTCAGAGATCTTCGGTTTCCTCACACACTCCAATGATGTACAGGTATGTAGGTTAATTGGCTGGTGTGTGTGTAAATTGTCCTCAGTGTATAGGATAGTATTAATATTTGGGGATCGCTGGTCTGTGCTGATTCGGTGGGCCGAAGGGCATGTTTCCGCAATGTATCGCTAAACTAAACAAGTTGGAGATCACAGATATTTCAGGATGTTATAAGCAATCAATTACCCAAGTATACATTTTTATAGATCAGTCTCCTGGCAGCTATTTAACCTGGCCAATACTGTTCACAATTTTGCACAATATCATCGAAGTTAACATTTAATACCGTTTTCTAAACAAGATCAGATACACTATAGACAAATATATTCGTCAAACTCAAGCACATAGATGGAGCAAAGGTGAATATACAGAGTGCAGAATATAGTTCTCAACATTGTGACATGTCAGTTCCATAGACAATGTCCAAGTTCCGCAATGGGGTAGAGGCGAATTGGACAGTATCCTAGCATATGAAAGAAGCCTGAGAACAGAGGGGAAGAGGGGAAGAAGCTGTTCTGTCCAATTAGAGTGCATATAAATTGGAAGATAGGTTGCCATTTCCCCCGCCCCCCCCCCCCCCCCCCAAATTCAGTTAACACATTCAAAATATTAGCAATGTGAAAATGTAACCTTCTTTTGATGGAATTGGTGGGCTTGCTACTATTTAGATTACATTGTTTAAGTGTTCTATACTTGAGTAGAGAAATCCTATAAAATCTGTAATATGGCTTCTGACTACAGTGCAGCTCATGCAATGTTATATTACAATAGTGTGAGCAACTTTCAAAGATGATTATAAAGACCACTTTGCCTATGTGGCACCATTGTGAGTAGCGCAATTATCCAGCAAAACAATAATTCCCATCGTTTTTCACAGAGGCCAATCTTATGAAAATTATTTTTCACTATTTTTGGCAATAGGTAACTGCTTCAGTGCAAACGCTTTCAGAAAATCTGGATCACGGTAAATGATAGCATAATTAATTGAGTCCACAACTTATTTTATATGGTGAAGGGTCCAAAACCCAAAACATTGCCCGACCATTCCCTCTATAGATGCTGCCTGACCCACAGAGTTCTTCAGCACTTTGCACTTTGCTCAAGATTCCAACATCTGCAGTTCCTTCTATTCCATAATTTCCCTTACCTTGTCAGAAATGTAAAGGCCTTTTGGATATATCGTGATATGCTATATGTTCCAATAATATTTACTGTAACTAAAACTAAACTAAAATCAAAATTAAAAAAGATAATTAGTTTAGTTTAGAGATACAGCGCAGAAACAGGCCATTTGGCCCACCAAGTCCCCGCCGACCAGCGATTCCTGCACACTAAAACGGTCCTACACTGTAGGGACAATTTACAATTTTTGCCAAAGTCAATTAGCCTACAAACCTGTATGTCTTTGGCGTATGGGAGGAAACCGGAGATACCAGAGAATACCCCCACAGGTCACAGGGAGAACATACAAACTCCAGCCAGACAGCACCCGTAGTCAGGATCGAACCCGGGTCTCTGGCACTGTAAGACAGCAACTCTACCGCTGCTCCACCGATTACAATTTGGATTACAATTTGTCCTTTGAAGAGATATCGAATGTACATTTAGGCACACTAGTTCCCTAATTTGTACCAACTAACTGGTACTTCAGTATTACATTATCTGGTCACTATTTGCAATTATACATGTTTCCATTGAAACATGATTAGGTTAATTTGGCAACGTATGGTCAATGAAAAGTTAAACACAGAATGGGTGTGTGCACTGCCTTGATTAATTTGCAGTCCAATCAGCAATTCAAAAGTATGAAATTAAAGCTTTTCATTTACGTTGATTTTTTTTCCAAATAGCCAGAACTATCTGCCAATTCTCCCCCCCACCCTAGGCACTTTCCCCTGCAACCACAGGAAGTGCAGCACCTGTCCCTTTACCTCCCCCCTCGACTCCATCCAAGGTCCCCGACAGTCTTTTTCCGGTGAGGCAGAGGTTCACTTGCACCTCTTCCAACCTCTAATACTGTATCCGCTGTTCCAGTTGTCAACTTCTGTACATCGGCGAGACCAAAAGCAGGTTCGGCCATCGTTTCGCTGACCTCCGCTCAGTCCGCCTTAACCTACTTGATCTCCCAGTTGCTCAGCACTTCAACTCCCCCTCCCATTCCGAATCCGAGCTTTCGGTCCTGGGCCTCCTCCATGGCCAGAGTGGATCCCACCGCAAATTGGAGGAGCAGCACCTCATATTTTGCTTGGGTAGTATGAACATTGACTTCTCCAATTTCAGGAAGTCCTTGCTTTCTCCCTCCTTCCCCTCCCTTTCCCAGCCCTCCCACACCCTAGTCTCCGCCTCATCCTTTCTTCTTCCAGCTCCCCCCACCTCCACATCAGTCTGAAGAGGGATCTCGACCCGAAACATCACCTGTTCCTTTGCTCCATAGATGCTGCCTCACCCGCTGAGTTTCTCCAGCATCTTTGTCTACCTTCAATTTTTCCAGCATCTGCAGCTTTTTTGGGAACCCAGTTAAGCATGCCTTTTATATGCTGAAGACAAAACTGAAGGGACTAGCTCCGAAAACAAGAATAAGCTAAAGATGGCTGCAATACAGGCCTGGCAGAGCATCACCAGAGAAGATATCCAGCAACTGGTGATGTCCATGAATCGCAGACTTCGAGAAGTCATTGCACGCAAAACATATGCAACAAAATACTAAACATGACTACTTTCATTTACATGACATTGCTGTGTCCCAAAGATTATGGTGTCCTGAAATGGGGGGAACTATGTATAAACACTGCTGTAATTTTGAGATGGTGAAACTATAATGTATAAAAATGGCCTTTATTAAAATCTGACAATGTGCACTTTAACCACATGTGATTTGTTTCTATTACAAATCTCAAATTGAGGAGTACAGAGGCAAATAAATAAATGATGGGTCTTTGTCCCAAACATTCTGGAGGGCACTGTATATTCACACTGAAAATGTGTAATTATCCCCTGGCTAATTATCCAAACATTTTGATAAAACACTCTTGTCAGTGGCTCCAATAAGTTTGATAAACAGTATACATGCTTCTGTAGCCTAATTAGTTGTTAATAGGAACTCAGAATTTCAATCAGAACACTAATAGCTTAACTAATCTATAAATAATTTGTCAACGTGAAAATGTTTGCATGTTGCAGGACAGGAATACTGAATCATAAAGGGTATGAGTAAATTCATAATGCAAATATCCATGAAGGTATTTCAGGATTTAATGCATCTCGAGCTAAACTGCAGACCTTTAGTTCCACATTTACACATGTGAATGCTAGTATCATTTGCTAAAATGCCTACATAAAATACTTCCTTACCTTCCCGCTTGTCAATTCAGTTTCTACTATTAGAACAGTTGGAAAAGCAGGGCATAAAATGGGATTAACATTTATGACAAAAGGCCTCCAATAAGCTAACTACAGACGCATTGCTGCTTCTTTACCTTTATCTCCTTTCCCACAACTATTAGCTAGTTGCTGAGCTGCAATTCAGTGTTTTCCAACTGCTTGCACAAGTCCTTCATTTATGAACTCTGAGATCTCTTTTTGGAAACATCAGAGTACAATCTTAATTCTTTTTGCATCCAATGTTCACATCTGGATTTCTGGCGGGGTTTAATAAAAATGGTACAATCTATCTCTTTTCATTATCTGGGAAACCTAAGTTAACATTAGAGACACAAATAACTGCAAATGCTGGTTTACAAATAAAGATACAAAGAGCTGGTCTCTGGAAACATGCATATGTGACTTTTAAGGTTGGGACCCTTCACCAGTCTGGTTGCAGTGGAGAGTAGGGGGGGAGAAAGCTGGAAGCCTCCATTACCAGACTGAGCCCACATGCAAACTAGAGGAACAGCACCTCGAATTATGCTTGGGTAGCTTGGTATGAACATTGAATTCTTCAATTTTAAGTAACAAAACTACAAATAATGTCCCCGCCCCTCCTCTTCTTTTCCCAGTGTCCCACCTGGATTCACACCCATTTTTCCCACTTCTTTTCACAGTTTGCAGTTCGTCTATTCTTACTTCACTTTGCTTTTTCATCCCTGGCCTTTGTCCAACAATCTGTCAATCATCCACCACCCACCCCCCTCAACTGGATCCACCCATCACTTCAAAGGCTTTGTCCGCAATTCTCTCCCAGCTTTCTCCCCTCCTACCACAATCAGTCTGAAGAAGGGTCCTGACCCAAAACATCACCTATTCATGTTCTCCAGAGATACTGCCTGACAGGTGAGTTAATCCAGCACTTTGTGCATTCCTGGATACACTTTGCTGTACAGCTGGCGGATGTATTTACGAGGATCTTTAACCTATCTCTATCTCTGGCAACGGTCCCCACGTGCCTGAAGATAGCTACCATAGTGCCGGTGCCAACCTAAATGACTACTGCCCGGTTGCCCTAACTCCAATACCGATGAAGTGCTTTGAAAGGCTGGTCCTCTCCCACATCAAATCCAGCATCCCTGCATCATTGGATTCTCATCAATTGCATACAGGGCAAATAGATCCACAGAGGATGCCATCTCTGTGGCTCTTCACACTGTCCTGACCCACCTGGAAAGACTGGGCACCTACGTGATGATGTTCTTCATTGACTATAGTTCTGCCTTAGATACGATGATCCCCACCAAGCTCACCACCAAACTCCACCAGCTAGGCCTCAGCTCACTGATATGCAATTGGATCCTGAATTTTCTCACCCAGGCAGTAAGACTGGGTCCACTATCAACCTGAACACCAGCACAGCACAGGGCTGTGTACTGAGCCCCATGCTCTACTCCCTCTTCACTCACGACTGTGTTCCTGCACCAACACCATTGTCAAGTTTGCAGACGACACAACGGTGATCGGGCTGATCACCAACGGTGATGAAACAAACTACAGAGCGGAGGTGCCGAATCTGGTGGACATGTGTGGTATTGTTTACTTGTAATTGAACATTCAAGTTCTCCATTGTAGAACAATAAGCTTTTAATCCAAAAATACTCCCAAAAACTCCAAATAATTAATACCATATGTTTGGAGAATTAACAGTCCATCTACCACCACAACTGGTGTTATTATCCGTAGCGCCCCGCCCCCCCCCGAGAGCACTAACATCAGTTTGCAATACCACTGTAGGTTGCTGAATAACAGTGTTTTTAGTAGCTTGTGCAACATTCCCAATCCACCACTTCCCAATTTACCCAACCCTTCCGTTGGCAACTGCATGTGTCTGTCAAAATGACCTGCACGTTCTTTTAGTGCTTATGCTTTTGCCCTTTGAAGATTTTGACAATGCAAAGGACCACACTCAACAGCGGGAATGTTGCTACCATCTTACAAATAACCCTGGGTTACACAAAAAGCTGGAGAAACTCAGCGGGTGCAGCAGCATCTAAGGAGCGAAGGAGATAGGCGACGTTTCGGGTCGAGACCCTTCTTCAGACCTGAAGAAGGGTCTCGACCCGAAACGTCGCCTATCTCCTTCGCTCCTTAGATGCTGCTGCACCCGCTGAGTTTCTCCAGCTTTTTGTGTAACCCTCGATTCTCCAGCATCTGCAGTTCCTTCTTTACCAATAACCCTAGCTACTTCTCGGATGGAGGGATAAGGTTTGTCAGCAAGGCAACTATACACATTTATAATATCCACAACTTTATCTGTTGGTAAAGTTACTGACATAGCAACTGAATCAATGACAAATCCCAAGTACTCAATTGTTTGCAACGGCTGTGGCTTAGATTTCGTTGGATGGATCAGAAACCCTAGCCTTTCCAACAGGCTCATAGTTGCTGAAACTGAATCTTCAGCTGATTCCTGGGTGGCATTAACAATTGCAATATCACCACGATAAGCCATGACAATGTGATTTTGAGCCCTTAACAATGCAAGTGCTGGTTTCAATAATTTTGTGAACAGCCTGGGAGCTGAACTTAACCCATTAGTTAATGCTTTATATTGCCACAGCTGACCCATCCAATTAAACTTCAAGTACCTACAATAATGGTGATGAATTGGTACTGAATAATATGCATCTTTTAAGTCTATAGTAGCCATGTAACACCCTATGGACAACAACTCCTTTGCAGTGTTGAAGGTGTCTATTTTGAAATGTCTATACTGGACAAATGAATTCAATTTTGTGAGCTCCAGAATGACTCTACAACCCCCATCTTTCTTTGTCCTGGGGAAAAGATTTGACACAAATTGTTGCGGATGATTCACCGTATTTTCAATTACCCCTTTTTTAAATACATTTTTTACTTCTTCTTTTACCTGAGAATTTTCAGGTGCAGAAAACACCAAAACCCAATTAGGTTTATCCTGTACAGGTGGGTCAACTCCTTCCATAAATTCTAATACAGCACCTGACACAGTATCTAATATAAAGCGATCAGATGTTATACAGTACCATTCATCATAAAACAATTGCCATCTACCACCAACAGTGCCCTCTGTGATAGAATAAAGTTTTTATACCTCAGCGATTGATCGTGACGGTCTACTTCTCCCAATATATGGATTAGCATTGGGTTATGATGGGTGATAATACCTTATCACCATACCCCTGCCTCAACTTGTTCCTGCTCCTGAATCAACCGGCTTCTCATCCAGCCAGATTGTCTCCTTTCACCAAAAATAAAAAAAATGAGGCTGATAGTCTTTGCCTCCTCATCAATATCTTTAATTGTTTAGGCAGGTTTTCTCCGAATAAATAATCTGGAGTTTGAACATTGCTTGATTTACACAAACCAGCAAATCTTGGGTTCAGGATGGGCCAAATGGCGATTTATCTCATATAATTAATCTCAATTAAGAGTTACAAAACAATGCCAACATGTCTTTTTGGATTTTGGACATAGCATGCCCTTCCAATTGCCTCCCAAAGCAGTAATGCCAGCTACAATGAGCTTGAGGACCCTCCTGTCCTCGCATTGTTAAAGTCATGGGTGTCCAATAACACCCTTAGTGATGCACAATTAACAGGTGTTTAATAGAGGTCTGCTGTCTCAATCATGACAGTCTCCTGAAGCTGGTGAGAAACCAAATAATTCATGCTGGCTGCGTGGTTTTCTTCCATGACCTCACCGCTTCCCTCTGGTATAGCAAAGTATTGTGCTATATCTGATACACCTGTAGTTTGACTTTTGTGCTGCGGTGGGTATTCAAGACCAAAAACACCACCTTCAGGGTCAGTCTCTTGCCGCCCTGGTACTCCTGAGACTTGCTCAAAGGAGACTTCTTCCAGACCTAAACAAGGCTCTGGAGGTTCACATTCCCATGTAAAGGCACCGTATTCGTGATATGGAACCCCCTCAGAGGCTGCCTGGGAATATTCTGGGTCTTTTGGTTAATAATTGTTTGAAGCATTTTCTCCATTTGGTCCATCCTGAGCCATAGGGCTCATCTGCTGGCCCTGCCTCTTCTTCATCAGATTCATCTGATATTACAGGCTTAGCAGACTTCCTTTTATTTTTCCTTTCCACTGGAGTACCCTCCGTGGCCTGTGGCTGTGGAGCGTCTAATGGCTGAACTACGGCAGGGTCAACGGCTACCGGTATCGGAACCGGCTCCGTACTAACCTGTGGTCCCGATCTTAATTGTGTTTCCACCCGGGACACTCGCTTTCCCCGCACCGATTTTTTCACCGTCCATTTTAAAAACTTCACAAACTCCTCCTGGCTATTCCAGCCAGCGTCACGGAGTTTCTACCCAGGAAGTAATTTCAACCCACTTATCTGCGGGCTCGTTACTCACCGCTGGTGGAGCTGCAATCTGCAGTCCGTTCCTACCGACATGCGTCGACGTAATGCCGAGCATGCACCTGGCAGAGCTTCTTCACGCAGTCACTCCGAAGTAAAATAACAATGGATGAATCTGTTGCTTTATTAAAATATAAATTTCCCTTGTACAGGATTAAGAATGTAATATTCTTTATCAAAAAAGGATATGGTGGCAGTATTGATAAACGAAAAAGTAGAAAGAATGTAACACTTTCTCTCACGATTGTAATAAAGTTGTATGTAAGATATTAATGTAATCATCCATTGGAAGTCTTGAATGGCAAAGCCTTATTCACAAGTAAACAAACATTCTAGTCTGGAGTGGGAGAAGAACAGAAACTGATCCCCCTGATGAAACTGAGATATTACGAATGTGTATCATGAAAGGGATGGGAAGTTTATTTCGTTCAAAGGCTGGTTGGCAAATTAACAAGAAAGGATGATGGAGGAACTGACAAGGATGCTCATAAGAATGTAACAACAAGTACCACACTAGCTCTTCCAAAGTTTCATTTCATGGGGATTTAAGCTTAGAATGGCATGGCTATGTGCAATTTTTTTCCAAGCTTGCCAGGGTAATACAGACTTGATGTTTAACGCAGCTGGGGGTGTCTACAACCAGGGATCAGTCTCGTATCAAGGGCTCCTTCATGCGATGAAAGGAAGTGACTTCATCCAAAAAGTGGCAAATCTTTGCAATTTGTTACCCAAAATGGCAGCTCAGTCGCTGAGTACATTCAAGACAGAGATTGACAGACTTTTAGATCTTAGGGACATCAAGGGCAAGAGTTAGGTGCAGTGAAAGATCTTACCTATTGAAATTCAGAAGGAAGAATGGGAGCTGAGGGTAATTGGCATAGATGTAGGAAAAGAGAAATAATACATATGAACAGATACAGAGAAACGTTTTTATGAAGCAGAGACCATTACTGTGTAATAGACAATAGATGCAGGAGTAGGCCATTCGGCCCTTCGAGCCAGCACCGCCATTCAATGTGATCATGGCTGATCATCCCTAATCAGTACCCCGTTCCTGCCTTCTCCCCATATCCCCTGACTCTGCTATCTTTACGAGCCCTATCCAGCTCTCTCCTGAAAGCATCCAGAGAACCTGCCTCCACCGCCCTCTGAGGCAGAGAATTTCACAGACTCACAACTCTCTGTGAGAAAAAGTGTTTCCTCGTCTCCATTCTAAATGGCTTACCCGTTATTCTTAAACTGTGGCCCCTGGTTCTGGACTCCCCCAAACATGTTTCCTGCCTCCAGCATGTCCAAACCCTTAACAATCTTATGTTTCAATAAGATCCCCTCTCATCCTTCTAAACTTCAGAGTGTACAAGCCCAGCTGCTTCATTCTCTCAGCATATGACAGTCCCGCCATCCCAGGAATTAACCTTGTAAACCTACGCTGCACTCCCTCAATAGCAAGAATGTCCTTCCTCAATTTAGGGGACCAAAACTGCACACATAGTCTGCCCTGTATCGAATTCTTTCAAAAGCAATCCTCATGCAGGGTCTTGATCTGAAATATTTCATTTGATCTTGATCTGAAATGATTCCATTCCTCCCCACAGATGCTGCACGACCAGTTGATTGCCTTCAGCAGTTTGCGTTTAGTTCCAGGTCCCAGTCTCGTGTTTCTCTTTCAACATTTTTTGACAATTCAGTAATTCACCGTTGCACAAATGATGCAATAAGTGCATAGCAGTACAGCACCCAGAAATCCATCTCGCACTAAAGCATTCCACAAAGGAACACTCACAAATTAGGATAGATTGGCCTTTTTATTCAGGAATTTTCCACTGTCAGTTGAAAGGATGTACCATCAACCTGTAGTCTGTTCTGTGTAGATACATAGACAAAAGGTGCAGGAGGAGGCCATTCGGCCCTTTGAGCCAGCACCGCCATTCCATGTGATCATGGCTGATCATCCACAATCAGTACCCCGTTCCTGCCATCTCCCCATACCCCTTGATTGTACTAGCCCTAAGAGCTCTATCTAACTCTCTTTTGAATGTATCCAGTGAATCGGCCTCCACTGCCTTCTGAAGCAGAGAATTCCACAAATTCACAACTCTCTGTGTGAAAAGGTTTTTCCGCCATCTCAGTTCTAAATGGCCTGCTTATTCTTAAACTGGCCCCTGGTTCTGGACTCCCTCAACATCGGGAACATGTTTCCTGCATTTAGCATGTTCAATCCCTTAATAATTTTACATATTTCTATAAGATCCCCTCTCATCCTTTTAAATTCTAGTGAATACATGCCCAGTCGCTCCATTCTTTCATCATATGTCAGTCCCGCCATCCCAGGAATTAACCTTGTGAACCTTCACTGCACTCCCTCAATAGCAAGAATGTTCTTCCTCAACTTGGGAGACCAAAACTGCACACAATACTCCAGGTGTGGTCTCACCACTGCCCTGTACAACTGCAGAAGAAGCTCTTTGCTCCTATATTCAATTCCTCTCATTATGGCTAACATGCCATTAGCTTTCTTCACTGCCTGTTGTACCTGTATACTTACTTTCAGTGACTGATGTACTATGACACGTCTCGTTGTACTTCCCCTTTTCCTAATCTGACACCATTCAGATAATAGTCTGCCTTTTCATTCTTGCCTCCAAAGTGGATAACCTCACATGTGTCCACATTATACTGCATCTGCCATGCATCTGCCCACTCACCCAAACCGTCCAAGTCACTCTGCAATCTCATAGCATCCTCTTCACAGTTCACACTGCCACCCAGCTTTGTGTTAATTTGCTAATGATACTTTTAATTCCTTTTTCTAAATCATTCATATATATTGTAAATAGCTGCGGTCCCAGCACCGAGCCTTGCGGCACCCCAGTAGTCACTGCCTGCCATTCTGAAAGGAACCCATTAATCCCTACTCATTGGGTACACAAAATGCTGGAGAAACTCAGCGGGTGCAGCAGCATCTATGGAGCGAAGAAGATAGGCAACGTCTCGGGCCGAAACCCTTCTTCAGACTGATGGGGGGGTGGGGGAAGGCGGGTGGAACCCTTGTCCATTTTACTTGTTTAGTCCTCAAAAAATTCCAGAAGATTTGTCAAGCATGATCTCCACTTTTAAATCAATGCTGACTTGACCGATCCTGTTACTGCAATTGATAACTCTTTGATAATCGACTCCAGCATCTTCCCCACCCCCGATGTCAGGCTAACTGGTCTGTAATTCCCGTTTTCTCTCTTGCTCCTTTCTTGAAAAGTGGGATAACGTTAGCTACCTTCCAATCCACAGGAACTGATCCAGAATCTATAGAACATTGGAAAATGATCACCAATGCATCCATGATTTCTTGAGCCACCTCCTTGAGTACCCTGGGATGCAGACCATTAGGCCCTGGGAAATTATCAGCCTTCAATCCCATCAGTCCACCCAACAGCATTTCCTGACTCATGTGAATTTCCTTCAGTTCCTCCGTCACCCTTGGTCCTCTGTCCCCTAGTCCATCTGTGAGATTTGTTCTGTCTTCACGAAAGAAGACACAAACAAAGTACCTGTTCAACTCGTCTGCCGTTTCCTTGTTCCCCATAATAAATTCACCTGTTTCTGTCTTCTAGGGATCTACATTTGTCTAAACTATTTTTTTCCTCTTCACATACCTAAAGAAGCGTTTAATATCCTCATTTATATTCTTGGCTAGCTTACCTTCATACTTCATCTTTTCTCCCTATATTGCCTTTTTAGTTGCCTTCTGTTCATTTTTAAAAGTTACCCAATCCTCTGGCTACCCGCTCATCTTTGCTACGTTATACATCTTCTCTTTTATTTTTATATTGTCCTTGACATCCCTTGTCAGCCACAGTCGCATCTTACTCCCCTTAACATCTTTGGAATGAAATGACCCTGCATTTTCTGGATTATTGCCAGAAACACCTGTCATAGCTGTTCCACCGTCATCCCTGCTCGGGTCCCTTTCCAGTCAACTTTGTTCAGCTCCTCGCTCATGCCAACATAGTCCCCTTTGTTCAACTGTAATACTGACACTTCCGATTTTACATTCTCCAACTCAAATTGCAGATTAAAACCTATCATGTTATGCTCCCTACCTCCTAATGGTTCCTTTACCTTAAGTTCCCTTATCAAATCCGGTTCATTACATAACACTAAATCCAGAATTGCCTTCTCCCTGGTAGGCTTCAGTACAAGCTGCTCTGAATCCATCTCGGAGGCACTCTACAAACTCCCTTTCTTGGGGTCCAGTCCCAACCTGATTTTCCCAGTCCACCTGCATGTTGAAACCTCCCATAACCACCGTAGCATTACCTTTGTTACATGCTCATTTTAACTCCTGACGCAACTTGCACCCTATTTCCAGGCTACTGCTTGGGAGCCTGTAAATAACTCCCATTAGGGTAATTTTACACTTACAATTTCTCAGTCCTATCCACAATGATTCTACATCTTCTGATTCTATGTCACCCCTCGCAAGGGACTGAATTTCATTCCTTACCAACAGAGCCACCCCACCCACTTTGCCCACCTGTCTGTCTTTTCCATAGGACGTATATCCATGAATATTCAGTTTCCAGCTCCAATCCTCTTGCAGCCATGTCTCTGTAATTCCAACAACATCAAACTTACCAATTTCTAACTGAGTCTCAAGCTCATCCACTTTATTTCTTATACTTCGCGCATTCATATATAACACTTTTAATTCGGTATTCACCTCCCCTCTCACACCGGTTCCTATTACACCTGACCTTACTCTCTTAGCCATTCCTTAACTTTCTGTCCCATTAATTCAGGTGTCCTTCATAACTTCCCCTTTAACTCCATCGCTATACTCCTAATTTGTCAACTCCCCCCCCTCCCCCCCGCTATTTAGTTTAAACCCATATGTGTAGCACTAGCAAGCCTGCCTGCCAGAATGTTGGTCCCCCTCCAGTTAAGGTGTGACCCGTCCCTTTTGTACAGGTCACCCCTACCCCAGAAGAGATCCCAGTGGTCTATAAATCTAAATCCTTGCTCCCTGCACCAGCCCCTCAACCACACATTCAGATCCCCTATCTCCCTGTTCCTGCCCTCACCAGCATGCGGTACTGGAGGCAATCCTGAGATAATCACCCTAGGAGTCCTGCTTTTCAGCCTTCGTCCTAACTCTATAAACTCACATTGCAGAACTTCCTTCCACTTCTTCCCGACATCGTTTGTGCCCACATGCACAACCATTGGAGGATGTTCTGAAGTCGGTCCGAGACATATTGAACCCTGGCACCAGGGATGCAACAGACCATCCTCGAGTCTCGTCTTCCACCACAAATCTCCTGTTCGCACCTCAGACAATGGAGTCACCCACCACTATGGCTCTGCCCAACGTCGGTAGTATGAAACTGCAGATGCTGGTTTAAACCGAAGAAAGACACAAAAAGCTGGAGCAACTCAGCGGGATAGGCAGCATCTCTGGAGAGAAGGAATGGGTGACGTTTCGGGTCGAGACCCTTCTTCAGACTAGTTAGGGAAATGGGAGATATAGACAATGATGTAGAGAGATAAAGAACGGTGAATGAAAGATATGCAAAAAAGTAACGATGATAAAGGAAACGGGCCATTGTTAGCTGTTTGTTGGATGAAAACGAGAAGCTGGTGCGACATGGGTGGGGGAGGGATAGAGAGAGAGGGAATGCCGAGGTTACGTGCAGTTAGACAAATCAACATTCATACCACTGGGCTGCAAACCGCCCAAGCGAAATATGAGATGCATTTGCTTCCTTCAATTTGCATTTGGGATCACTCTGACAATGGAGGAGACATCGGACAGAAAGGTCAGTGTGGGAATGGGAAGGTGAATTAAAGTGAGCCTCACTGTTCAGTTAAGAGTAAAGGCACTGATCTTTGTTACTTTATGGGTTGTTTATTGGATAAATACTTGATAAACATTGCAAAGATATTTTGGAATGCAGAAGCACAACATACATGTTTCCCCAAACTAATTTGATTTTTTTCTAGAATAGTTATTTTGTGCCAGTGGAACTAGTTGAAACTGCAGACAGAGAAATGGCCCAGAATTTCTTGGTGGCAACTAAGTTCCTCCATTATCCTACTATTTATGTCCATAATTGCACAGATCCCTTTGGGAGAACTTCTTAACAGAGGCAGGTCAAATCCTCACTAATTAAATCCTCTCAGACATAATGCCCATCATGTAATCAGAGCAGAATTGTTTTTAATCCACTTAGCCATTCTATCAACATTTCGGGTTGTCTCTGGCATTGAGAGCAATTAAAAAAAATCTAAAACTATTTCAAAAAGTAACCAAATCACTAAATAAATTTAAAATTATTAGCTTCTTTAAAAAAATTGATTAAATACTCAGGTTTTCCCACCATATTGCATTTTGACTTCATCCAGGTTATCATTTTTGCTCATCTACACTGATCCCATTTGCCCATATATGGATTGTATCCTTCCATGCCTTGCCAATTTAAGAGTCAGTCTAAATGCCTCTTATATGTAGTCATTGCATCTTATTCTACCACCTCCTCACACAGTACATTCCAGATATCAATCACTCCTTCTGCAAAAAACATATCCCTCGGGTCCCTCCCTCTCACCTTGCCCTCTTGTTTTGTAATATTTTTTTTTATTTGAAGTAAATAGTTTACAATATATAGCTTACTTTATAAACTAACACCTTAATTCAGTATTACTACAAATAGCATATCAATACATAATATCTTCTATTTTTATGGAAATAAAGAAAAAGATATATAAAAGAATAAAGAAAAAAGGAAAAATAAAAGGGAATAAAATTTTTTTTTTTTCGCACATATATCAATTAAAAATTAAAAAGATAATTTGAAAAACAATAATATTACATATATATATATATATATAAACAAAAACTAAAGACATTGTACGAGATACTATTTCATTCAGAAATATCTCTAATAAATACACAATATTATCAATTATAGGTAAGTTATTCGCATCGGATCCATAGGGTGCCCGTCGAAGCCGTGATTCCAAGAATAGCTACTTCTCTAAATACTGTATATATGGAGACCATATCAATTCAAAAGAATTATACTTGTCCAAAAGGACAAATCTAATTCTTTCCAAATTCAACGTCTCCAACATCTCTGCTTTCCACATTTTAATTGTTGGGGATAATGTTCCCTTCCAAAATTTAAGTATCATTTTTTTCCCAATTATTAAACAATAATCAAAAAAATTTCTTTGATTAATTGTGAGTACCAAATTTGGCTCCGGGATTCCAAATATTATTAATTTTGGGTCTGGGTCAAGTTTAACCTTAAGGACTTCCGAAATAACTTTAAAAATTTCAATCCAATAAAAATTCAACCGTGGACATGTTACAAAACTATGTATTAAATTTGCTTCAAAATTCTTACATTTATCACAAATAGAGGAAAGGTTAGGAAAAATACTTTTTAATTTGGTTTTCGAGTAGTGTAATCTATATATAACTTTAAATTGTATCAATGTATGTCTGGCATTCAAAGAACACCAATGTATTCTTTGTAAGCTTTCTTCCCAAGTTTCTTTCGTTATAGGTAATCCAATTTCATTTTCCCATGCTTGACGATATGTTTCAGTTGTTGGGTTCTCTTTATCTAAAATAATATTGTAGATATAAGCTATAAGCTTATCCGTATTTGGATGTAAATTAAACACTTCATCTAATAAGCCTGGTCCTTTATTTTTATAGTCGTATGTGTTACATTTAATAAAATCTCTAATTTGTAAATACCTAAAATGATGTTGTGAAGGTAATCCAAAAATATCTTGTAACTCTTCAAATAATAATAATTTTCCATTTCTATAAAGGTGTTCTATTCTTTTAATTCCTAAATCCTCCCACAGTCTAAACCCCGCATCTAAGATTGAGGGTTTAAACAGTGGATTATTCCTAATTGATAACCTAAAAGAAAGATTATCCAGATGTAGGGTCTTAACTATCTGTTTCCAAATACGCCTAATATTATGAATGATAATGTTGTCCCTATAAGTCTTTTTTTGTACTTCCTTTGGTGCGAAAATAATCGACTCTATAGTGAAGGGTAAACAGTCTTCCTTTTCCATTTTTAGCCACATTGGTTCAACATCCATATTTACCCACCAAAAATTCATATTCTTAATCTGGACTGCCCAATAGTAATATAAAAAATTTGGAAGTGCCAGCCCTCCATTTATCTTCGACTTACATAAGTGTTTTTTACCTATTCTATGACTTTTGTAATCCCAGACAAAATTATTAACTATGGTATCAATTTTTTTTAGAAAACTTTTTGGAAGAAAAAAAGGAATTGCCTGAAATAAATATAACAATTGTGGTAAAAAAATCATCTTTATAGCATTAATTCTACCGATCATAGATATAGGAAGTGTTTTCCAATATAAAATGTTTTTTTTAAAGTTTCTCTAATAATTGATAATAATTAGCTTTAATTAATAATTTATAGGATTTAGACACATTAATTCCTAAATATTTAAATTTATCTGTAACTATTTTTAATGGGTATTTTTGTAATATATTTACATTTATACCAGTTATAGGCATTATGTCACTTTTACTCCAATTAATCCTATATCCTGAAAATACACTAAATTCATTTATAACATTGAATAGCTTTGGAATACTACGTTCCGGCTTAGTAATATAAATCAGAATATCATCTGCATATAAAGATATCTTATTATTTGTTATGTCAGTGTTGTACCCATATATTTCGGGTTCTGATCTGATTCTTTCAGCCAGAGGTTCTATCACCAAGGCAAATAATAAAGGGGATAACGGACATCCCTGTCTGCATCCCCTAAAGAGATTAAATTTAGGTGATAATATTTGATTGGTTAAAATTCTTGCAGTAGGGTTAGAATATAATATTCTTACCCATTTACAAAATCCGTCCCCCAGTTGATATTTTTCCATTATATTAAATAAATATGACCATTCCACCTGGTCGAATGCTTTTTCAGCATCCAACGATATAACTGCTAATTCTATATCTCTCCTTCTTCTCGAGTAAATAATGTTAAACAAGCGTCTAAGATTATGTGATGAGTAACGTTTTGGAATAAAACCTGTTTGATCATAATGTATTATTTTGGAAATCACTAAACTTAGCCTCCGAGAGAGTACTTTAGTTAGTATTTTTTGATCAGTATTTAAAAGGGCAATCGCTCGGTATGATCCAGGGTCTTCCAGGTCCTTATCTAATTTAGGAATTAATGTAATTGTAGATTCATTTAAAGAGTCTGGTAATTTTCCTAACTCATAGGTGTGTCTGTACACTGTAATCTAGGTGAAAGTAGATCGTGAAATTTTTTATAAAATTCTGCATTCAGGCCATCGGGGCCCGCTGTTTTACCATTTTTTAACGATCCAATTGATTCTTCGATATCTATTACAGATATTTCAGCATTTAATAATTGCCTACTCTCAAAATTTAACTTATTAAAATGACATTTTTCTAGAAATGTTTCCATTTCATCTGTTTGCCCTGTTAATTTAGATGAATAAAGATTTTGATAATATTGTAAAAATGTATCATTAATGTCTTTTGGTATAGTCAACGTATTTCCCTGCGCCGATCTAATACTATGTATAGTTTTTTCATCGTCTAATCTTCTGAGTTGTCGTGCTAATAATTTTTGAGGTTTATCACCGAATTCAAAATGAACTTGTTTAGTTTGTTGGTATAATTTTATCACTTGGTCAGCATAAATTTTATTTAATCTATATTTTAATATTGCAATTTTATTACTCAACTCTTTTGAAGGGTGTATTATATTTTCACTATCTAATTGGTTTATCTCTTTTTCTAACTTTTGCTCCATCTTTCGATTTTCTTTATTAAAATGAGCTTGTGCTGATATTATTGCACCACGCATAAATGCTTTAAATGTGTCCCATAATAGTAATGAGGAAGTCTCAGGTTTATCGTTAGTTTCAAAAAATAATTTAATCTGTTTCTCCACATAGTTACAGCAGTCTTTATCCTTTAATATCTGTGTATTGAATCTCCAAATATTAGTTTTATTAACCATATCTTTTAATTTTATCTTAAATGTTAAAGGGGCATGATCTGAGATAATAATATTATGATACTTTGCATCATATGTAAAGGGGAGTAGTTTTGAGTCTACTAAGAAATAATCAATCCTCGAATATGTTCCAAATACCGGCGAGAAAAATGAATATTCCCGTCCGGTAGGATTATCCAATCTCCAAATATCTTTAACATTCAATGTCTTACTAAAGGAATTTATAAGCTTGCTTGATTTAGAGAGAGCCTTAATTTTTGTAGAAGATCTATCCAGATAATTATCTAAAGTACAATTAAAATCACCTCCAATTATTAAATTATATTGGGTGGATATAGGAATACTATTAAATATTTTCTTAAAAAATAGTGGATTATCAAAATTAGGTGCATATATATTCATAAGAATTACTTTTTTTGAATGTAGTTCCCCTGTAATTATTAAATATCTACCCTCCTTATCCTCTATTAATGAATTAAGTTTAAAAGGTATACCTTTACGAATAATTATTGCAACTCCTCTAGATTTGTGTATAAACGAAGAGTGATATACTTTTGAAATCCATTTCGCGGTTAATCTATATTGAGCATCTTTTTTAAGATGTGTCTCTTGAAGAAACATAACTCCAGATTTCAATCTATTCAACTGAGCTAGTACCTTTCCCCTTTTAATTGGTTCATTGATTCCTTTAACATTCCAGCTACAGAAGGTGATTCCATCATCTCCATTCCTTACATTCATATCCTGCATTTTATTGTTAGGGTGGCTTTTTTTGGAGTAGCCTTCTTGGCTCCTCCAGCCCGACACTACACCCCAACTTCAGTCCGATGCGAATTTCCAATTCCGTTAAACCATATTCATTTAATCTGATTATATAAAATAGATAAAAGTCATAATTATATAATATATAATATAATATCAAGTATGTGTTATGCAAAAAATAACAAAAATAATAACAAATGTGAATATAAAAAAAGTAAAGGGTGAAAAAAAGGTGATCAGAAAAAAAAGAAACTACACTTATATAATGTGTAGTGAGTGCAAGTGAAAGCCACACTAACATGGCTACTAATCTAACGACTTCCGTATTAAAAAAAAAGATGTTAAATATTCCAGCTCTTATTTGAAATACTGTGTATATTGGGGTGGGGGTGCTAACTTTATTTTCTTAATAAATTTTTCTATTATTCATATTACTAATTTTTAGTTGTTAATCTCAGCTATAATTATTACCATAATTAGTAATACTATATGAGGGGAGTAAGGGAAATCAAACTAATTAGTAATTAATAATTAATAATTAAAAATTACAAATTAGTATTTATTAATTAATTAGTAAACATTATAAAACTACAAATCGATGTCCATTATTCCGCCTTTTTCTCAGTAAATGATTCACAGCCACAGGTCCATAAAGTTCATTCATCCACTACCCAGTTGGGTCTACTCCTTCTTCCACAGCGTCTCCTTCTTCTCCTTCTTCTCTTTCTTCTGCCTCCTTCAGTATTTTCCGAGCAAATTCCAGTGCCGCTGTATGTTTGGTGAAACGAAGATCCTTATTCTCGTAGGTAACTCTAAGTATTGCCGGGTACACCAAACCATATCTGATCTCCTTTATTCCTTTTATGTCTCTCAAGATGCGTCTTGTTTCTGTAAATAGAGCTCTTCTTTTAGCCACTTCGGCCGGGTAGTCTCTGAAGATACTGATGTTATCTCCTTCGTATTTCAGATTTCTTTTTCTTATGATTATCTTCATCATATCCTCAAAGACACTGTCATAAACCACCTTTACAATTACTTGTCTTGGTGGCGCACCCCTCCTAGGGACCGGTCTTAAAGCCCTGTGGGCACGGCCCAACAGGGGTTCTTCATCCAAATCCAAAATGTCCTTTAGGAGTTTTGCAAAGAATTTACGTGGGTCATAGTTTCCTTCGCGTCCCTCAGACAGACCTACTATGCGCAAATTCTTACGTCTTTGGCGCCCCTCCAAATCAATACATTTCTCATTAATTTTACGTAATAATTCAGAGAGGCGTTTGTTCTCTTCGTTTATCTTCTCATTCTCTCTCGCAGTTGTTAGAGCAGCATCAGTTAATTCTTTAATCGTATCATTTTGTTGATCCAGTACAGTTGACATAGGGCTTAACCTCGCCTCTATTTTCGCATCCATCATCTCTTCCATCAATCGCTCCATCCCAGCAATCTTATCAGTTGCCTCGATCAGTTGATTGTGTATGTCCTCCTCAATTTCTGTTTTCCAATCCGACATCATGGTTTTTACCATTTCTTTAACTTCTCTTGTTAATTCATCTTTGATATTTCGAATATCCATTTTTAAGGCCTTCATTTCATCCTTAGTTTCTTTATAATCTTTCTTCATTTCTGTTTGTGTTTCCTTCAGCATTTTCTTCATATCTGCCAGTAAAGACTTTTTAAAATCTTCCATTTCAGCTTTTCTTTGTGAAATCTCTTCTTGGGAGGCAGCCTGTCCCGAGCCTGAAGCTTTGGTGGGGCCTGCCTCCCTTCTGGAACTTTTCTTCGGCTGTGTGGGGGAGGAGGGATTCATTTTAAATTTCTTACCGGAGTCGCTAAAGTCGCGCGCCTGATGACGTCACGCAGCTTACAATCGCACCCGGAGCCGTTTAAAATCGATCTCCTGCGGTAAGTAGTGTTAGCAACCTCCTCTAACCCCGTTTTTTTTCCAGATTTTTTAAGAGCTGATCTGACGCTGTTCTCTCCTAGAACATGGCGCCACCGGAAGTCTCTTGTTTGTTGTCCTCTTGTTTTGAACACCAGAGGCTTCTTCAGCACTACTAAGGCCTTCTATGGTCCAAGCTACCGTGGCTTAACCTCCTTGCGCTCAAAAGACAGACAAGAACTGCTGAAGGACAATGAGTTCATTAACGGCCGATGGAAAGTGCACTTCCAGGAACTCCTTAACCGTGACAGCACAACTGCATCAGACATTACTCACTGTATCCCTCAGAGTTCCATCAGAGAAGACATGGAAGAACCTCCCACTATGACAGAGGTTCAAGATGCCATCAAGAGCCTTAAGAACAACAATGCCACCGGTCCAGATTGGATCCCAGCTGAGATCTTAAAGGAAGGTGGACCGGAACTCCTGTACCACATCCAAGCCCTACTCCTCAAGATCTGGAAAAAAGAACTTCCCTCAGAATTCAGGGATGCTCTAATAGTGACCATTTTTAAGAAGGGGAACATGGCTGAATGTGGAAGATACAGGGGCATCTCGCTCCTGTCAACAACAGGCAAAGACCTTGCTTGTGTCCTCACAAACCAACTTCTACCACTGTCTGCGGAGGTACTCGCAGAATCACAGTGTGGCTTCCGCCCATCCAGAGGTACAGCAGACATGATATTCACAGCACGCCAACTCCAGGAAAAATGCCGTGAACAAAGGCAGCCTTTGTACATGGCCTTCATACACCTGACAAAAGCTTTTGATTCGGTAGAGCGCCAGGCTCTTTGGAGCATACTATCAAGGTATGGTTGTCACAACAAGCACATCAGAATATTGAGGCTTCTACATGATGGCATGTAGGTCACAGTGCTGAGCAACTGCGATTCTGAGTCTGAGCCCTTCACTGTGGAAACGGGTGTCAAACAGGGATGCATTATCACACCCACCCAGCATTGCTGCATACTTCACCTCATTGGTGAAGAGCTGCCACAGGGGATCCCAATCCTTTACAGAACTGATGGTGGGCTCTTCAACCTTAATAGGTTGAAGGCCAAATGCAAAGTCAGTAGCACCGCCATCATGGAGCTTCAGTACGCGGAGGACTGCGCCATTGCAGCACACTCTGCAGAAGACCTCCAGGGCATCCAGAATGCCTTTGCCAAGGCATACTGAGCCGTGGGCCTAGCCTTAAATATCAAGATGAGCCAGGTCCTACATCAACCTCCAACCAACCAGCCGTCTACCAACCTCCCCCTGAAAACGTTGACCACTTCCCCTACCTTAGCAGCATTCTTTCCTCAAAAGCTGACATTGACTCTGAGGTCAACCATCGCCTGAGATGTGCCAGTGGAGCCTACGCCAGACTCAGGAAAATAATCTTTGAAGGCCGAGACCTAAAGGCTCAAACAAAACTGCTGGTCTACAGAGCCGTTGTCCTCTCCACCCTGTTGTATGGAGCCGTGTCATGGACCACCCACAGCAGGCACCTGAGAGCTCTGGAACAATACCGTCAAAGATCCTTAAAAAAGATTCTGAGGATCAGTTGGGAGGATAAACATACCAACATCAGCGTTTTGGAGGAAGCCAACATGACCAGCATCACCACCGCAATAATGGGGCACCAACTTCGATGGACTGGCCATGTCATCCGCATGTCCAACACACATCTCCCTAAACAAATCCTGTACTCTCAATTGAAGGAAGGTCGGCGAGCCGAAGAAACGCTTCAACGACAACATCAAGAGCAGTCTGAAGAAATTCCACATCACATCGAGCAACTGGGAGTGTATTGGTCTTCAAAGGGCCATTCGGGACACTAATAATTTTCAAACAAAGTCAGTGCATGTTTTAGATAATTTTTATTTCTAAAATTATTGCCTATGAAAATTAAGAATGATAACTTCCTATTTCTGATGGCAAAGCACAAATTATTAGTGCAGTATAACAAAAACAAATTAAAATAAGTAACACCAGGTACATTGGTTCAATAACTGTTGCTACAATCATGAATTCAAAGAAAATCATTTGGTTAAGAATAATACATACTCCAAAGGGATAAGTTCAGCTGACCAAAGCTGTCAAACATCTTTAACATCTTGTTAAAATTCCCCTTACATTCTAAAATATAGTCAATAAGCATGCAGTTTTTAGAAGTCAGTATCCAATTTTCTTTTTAAGTCACAAGGTGTGTTGATGGGGACAAAATATTTAATGCAGTGAACATAGATGTGAGCAAGGTCTCTGACAAAGCCCTATTTGGCAGATTGATAAGAAAATAAAAACCCTTTGACATTCAAAGGGAAGTGACAAGTTGGATTGAAAATTACTTTAATGCCAGAATGCAAAAGGTAATGTCATTCAAATTTTTTGTTACCAAGACCCACGTTAAATAGGATTCCATCCTTAGTGCTGGGCCCTTCCATTTTATTAACATGTCTAAATAATTTGGAGGTAGCGCTCTGAGGTTGTGAGCGTCCTCGGACTGTACCAATGGAAACTGCGAGCTACGCTGTATTCGGAGCCGCCTGCCACTGACTGGCGGTCTACCAGGCATTCTTAAGTATAAGTTGGTCCCTATAGATGTTTTGTCCACAATAAAGCTTGCATTGGTTAATACCTTGCCTGCATGGTCTCTAATTCTGAACCAAAATAGTCGCCGTCTAAACACCTAGAGTAAGTGCTGCATGTTGCATTACACATGTATACAAGTATGAGAGGCCTGAACAAGGTAAACAGATAGGACGTAACTCTTAGCAGAGAGATCAGTAACCAGGGAGCATAGATTTAATATAATTGATAGAAGAATTACAGGGAGCTGAGAAAAATGTTATTTCACTTGGTGAGGACTTCGAACTCGATGCCTGAAAGGGTGATGCAGGCACAAATCCTCACCACCTTGAAAAGGATCTGGTGGAGCAACTCCAGGGCTATGGATCAAGAGCTGGCAAGTGGGAAAAAATGCCTTCATTTTTGGCCAGCTTGATTTTGATGGACTTAATGTTTTTCTCTGGGCTACTCTGGAAAAGAAAAAGGGAGGAAAGAAGCGGGTCAGCTGAAGGGGAAAGGAGGAAACCAAGTGGATAGGAGGAGAAGAGAAAGTCTAATACACAGACTTAGAAATGTAAAAGAGATGGACTAAAGTGGTGGTAATAGCTAGTTATGGATTTCTGAAATAGTCTTATAAAAACATTGGGTTGGGACTCCCTGATCAACTTTTGTACAAAACGGAAAACAAATAGGATCTATAGCACATTTACTGTATATTTGTTGTTGCCCAATTAGATTCACAGCCATAAAAGCATTAGACTATTTTGAGTTGCAATTTATTGGTGATTTTTCTTTAAGCAGCTCAACATATTCTCTGCAAAGCACTGAATTTGTATTTAAAAAGTAGATATAAAAAAATTATTATATTCTTTGCTCCTTCAAACTACCTTTTTCGTTTTCAACCTTTTTTTTTTCTCCCATGTGTAATTCCAAACACGGACTAATTATTTCTACTTTAAGAGCCGTGATGTAATTTATGTTCACAATACCGCCTGGAGGTGCAATATCTATGGCTGAGAAACCATTGTGTGTGATATTGTTAAATGAACTACGACTACTTGTCTGATCCCAATACTCTAAACTTGTGCATGCCAATTAAACATCATATAAATTCAGGAAAATGAACGATCAGGAGACTATACTGCAAAGTACTCAAAGATTTTAATAACCTCCCATTGTGTATTCCAAATCATTGTTCTATGCAGATAAAAAAAAATACTACCAACAGGGACTAACAACTTTAAACCCAAATAGATTTGAATTGTTGGTTCCAATTAAAGTTTTACTGATATTTCAAATTTGAAAAACAATTCATTCTCTCTAATCAAATTATTACCAATGACATGCACTTATATTTATCCAACATTTAAAACAAAAGGTAAGTTCTTGGTCAAGTATTCCAAGTAGCTCTCAGAAGAATGCTAAAAACCTAAATTACTCTCTTGGAGTTAACAGTTGCCTTGTTGTAATCCAGACACACAGTACAGATATAATTAACAAGACAATACAACTGAGCAGAACATCAGTTTGACTATTCCCTGAATATTGTTTATACATTAGTAAAACTATCATTTTTATCTCCCAATTTGACAGAAGAATCAATATTAATGTCTGATTTCAACAAGATAATTGAACATCTGCTGAATAAAATAAAATATTTGGTGATAAAACTGCCCTGGAGTTTCAACATCTCTGCAGTTATGAATTCTCCATGCTTGAATAAAGTAAATTCCTTTGTTTTATGCTTTTATAACCACACATTTATTGCACAATAAGTTACATATATTGTCCAATAAGTTGAGTAAATATAACCTTTCATAAATCTACTGCCAGAACTGAAATGGAAGTGGTTATACTGACTGAAAAAAGCTATTTTCTTCTTCCAATAAAAAGATAAAACACCATCATGAAGAATGCTGCCGTGATTTTGTGAAATTGAATTTCTCTATAACTATAAATAACAATCACGTTACACTTTCCCCTTGCACTCGGAATGTTTAACAAACCTTCATCAAAGTACCAGCTTGAATAATTATTGTTAACTATGCACACAGTAAAGCATGAAACACCTTGGCAGAGCTCGTATTTTTGTCAGCTAATTATTGCAGCAATATATCAACATGGGACCTGCAATACACTCAGTCCAGCAACAATAAAAACAAATCAAAATGGGAGATCCTTGTTAATATCAAGTATTTTGACCCAATTAAAACTGCAATAAGTTTTAGAATTTATTCTAATTTCAAGTTGTATTAAAATATAACATAAATGAAATAACAAGGAATCGCAGGTGCTGGTTTACCAAAGAACAGTCCCGACCCAAAATGTTACCTGTTCGTGTTGTCCGGAGATGCTGCCTAATCCGCTCAGTTACTCCAGCATTTTGCGTCTTTCTTTCCTCTTTAACAATAATGAACTCTGTTCAATTGTGCTGGTATTTTGTCTGCTTTGAAGTATTAATGTGTTTCAAATAAACACATTACTGCTCCATTATCAGAACTTATGCATGTGATTGCACTTTACAAAGTAGTTTCACTGCAAATATTTTGTTTCTATCGAGGAGTTTTGGCTCTGCGGAAGTGGAATAAAAGGAAAATATTAACCAAAGCTGGCATCAGTTCAGGGATTCTTCAAACACCACTGGAAAAAATAAACTACCACAACACTTGGCAGCCACAGGCTTGATGTATTGACAGATCTGCCAGGAACACGTGGGAAAAATTTGGCATGCCATGTGGTCACTTGCAGGCTCAAATGACATGTGATGACTGATGCCTCATCTTCAATTGCAACACAAACAAAAGTATTCCAACATCTGGGTGTTCTGTCATGCCAACACAGCTTGCATTTCTCACACTTGTTGACACCAGCGTTCAAAGGCAATCCAGCATGTAATTTTACTTCGGAGTCACGTGAGTGACTACGTGAAGAAGCCCCGCCTGGCGCTTGATCGGCATTACGTCGGCGCTGTCGGTAGGAGAAGAGCTGCAGAGCGCAGCTCCACCAGCGGTAAGGAATAGGCCCGCAGGTAAGTAAATTATTTTTACTTCCAGGGCATTTCAAACTCTGTGAGGCTGAACACTGATTAGGTGGTTTAAAAATAAAAATGGAGAAAGCTCCTAAAAAATCGCGGGTAAAACGTGCGTCCCGGGAAGGAGAAGAAAAACAGGCAGGACAGCAGATTTTTACGGAGCTGGTTCCGATACCGGTGGCCGTTGAAATACCCATTAGTGAGCCTTTGGTTGCTCCACAAGCAGGAGGAAAATCCAGTACCTAAAAAATGTAAAGGAAAATCTGAGAGGCCCGTGGTTTCTGATGACTCTGATACTGAAAGTTCTCCAGATAGAAAAGCCTTATGGCTTAGAATGGATCAAATGGAGAAAATGATCCAGACAATTATCAAACAAGGGTCTAAAAACCCAGAATATTCCCAGGCAGCCCCTGAGGGGGTTCCATATCATGAATATGGTCCCAGTTTGAATTGGGAATTTGAAACTCCTGAGCCCGGGATTGGGCTGGAGGAAGTCTCCTTTGAGCAAGTCTTAGGAGTACCATGGCTGCATGAGACTGATCCTGAAGGTGGTGATTTCGGTCATGAGTACCGACCACAAGACAAAAATATTGCTCCAGGTGTGCCTGATGTGGCACAAAGTTTTACTATACCTGGAGGAGGCGGTGAGGCCATGGAAGAAAACCTGGCGGCCAACATTAATTATTTGGTCTCTCACCAACTTCAAGAAGCTGTTATGGTTGAAACAGCAGAATTATATAAAACACTTGCTAATTGTACCTCACTGAAGGTACCTACGGTGAATCCGGCTATTTGGGCGCCAATGTCATCAACGACGCGGGCGCAGGAAATACGATTTCAAAGAGTCCTCAAACTGATTTTGGTTGGGATCACTGCTTTTGCAAAGGCAAGTGGAAGGTTGTGGAATGACCAAAGTTCAGAAGGATATGTTGGCATTGTTCTGCAACTCATTTTTTGAGATTAATTGTATGAGGAAGATTGCCATTCGGCCCATTTTACATCCAAAATTTGCAGGTTTGTGCAGATCAAGCAATGTTCAAGCTCCTGGTTATTTGTTCGGAGAAAATCTGTCTAAACAAATTAAAGAGATTGATGAAGAGGCAAAGACTATTGGCCTTATGAAACCCTTCGTTTTTGGCCAAAGAAGGGCCTGTCAAACTAGAAGGGGATTTGATTTTGCAGCTGGAACGAGCCGAGGCAGGAGTATGGTAAGGAAGTATTACCGACCAGCACAGCCGAATGTTCACCCATATGTTGGGAGAAGGAGACCACCACGTCCGGTTGGAGAGGTACAAAAACTTAATCTTATTACACAAGAATCTTTGGATGAACCTCAGATTGGTGGTAGACTACAAATGTTTTATGATGAATGGGACTGTATAACATCTGACCGTGTTATATTAGATACTGTTTTAGCATCTACCATTGATTTTGTCGAAGGTATTGATCCACCGGGACAGAATAAGCCTAATTGTATTTTGGTGTTTTTTGTATTTGAAAAAAATTCAAATTGATAAAGAAGTTAAGAATTTGTGTAAAAAAGAAGTTATCGAGAAATCAGGTGAGGATCCACACCAATTTGTATCAAATAATTTTCCCCAGACCAAAGAAAGATGGGGGTTGTAGAATCATTTTAAACCCCGCACATTGTCCAGTATAAACATTTTAAAATGGATACCTTCAACACTGCAATGCAGCTGTTATCAACAGACTGTTACATGGCTACAATAGATTTGAAGGATGCTTATTATTCAGTACCAAATCATCGTCACTTTCGCATGTATTTGAAATTTAATTGGATGGGACAGCTGTGGCAATACAAAGCATTACATAATGGATTAAGCTCAGCTCCTAGGCTGTTCACTAAATTGTTGAAACCAGCACTTGCACTGCTAAGGGCACAAAAACACATCGTTATGGCTTATCTAGATGACATTTGAATTGTCAATGCTAATCAGGAGTTAGCTGAAAAATCAGTCTCAGCAACTACAAGCCTGTTTGAAAGGCTAGGTTTCCTGATTCATCCAACAAAATCTAAGTTACAGCCATCCCAACCTATTGAATATTTGGGGTTTGTGATTAATTCAGTTACCATGTTAGTAACTTTACCGATAGACAAGATTGTTGATATTACAAATGTATGTCGGTGCCTTATTGACAAACCTTATCCCTCCATCCGTGAAGTTGCTAAGGTTATTGGTAAGTTAGTAGCAGCATTCCCTGCAGTAGAATTTGGTCCACTGCATTACCAAAATCTCCAAAGGGCAAAAACACAAGCGCTTATACAGCGAGCAGGCCATTTTGATAGGCCCATGCAATTGCCAATGGAAGCTTTATCAGAATTGCATTGGTGGATTGAGAATGTCCCAAAAGCTGTTAAAAACATATTAGTTCAGCAGCCAGCAGTGATTTTGCAGACTGATGCAAGTTCTCTCGGATGGGGTGCTACGGATAATGATACCAGCTGTGGGGGCAGATGGACTGTCCAAGAGGATTTATTTCTCCAAACATATGGTATAAATTATTTGGAGTTACTGGGAGCATTTTATGGGATAAAAGCTTATTGTTCTACTATGAAGGATTTGCATGTCCAATTACAAGTAGACAATACCACAGCTGTGGCATATATCAATCACATGGGTGGAGTAAGATCATTATCATGTGATCATCTGGTTAACCAGATGTGGCATTGGTGCATTGGGAGAGACAATATTGTGGCAGACAAAAGATCACGAAAATTTAAAGACAGTACAGAATGGATGTTAACTCCACAAATTTTCAAAAATATTATCAGTCCGTTGGAGTACCGGACATTGATCTGTTTGCATCTGGATTAAATCAACAATTGCCCAAATATGTGTCTTGGGAACAAAATCCAGGAGCAGTAGCGGTGGATCCTTTCACACTACACTGGGGGAATACATTCTTTTATGTTTTTCTCCTATTCTGTCTGATTGGGCAATGTCTCAAGAAAATAGCGCAAGACGCTGCCAAGGGCATTTTGGTGGGGCCAAATTGACCTACACAGTCATGGTTCCCATTGATGCTTAAAATGATTATTGAACCATGTATGACGATTACTAGTTGCAACGATTTGTTGATGCAACCAGTAACAAAAGAAATTCATCCATTGCATGATCATATGAATTTGTTAATCTGCAGGTTCTGACCAGACCATTGCAAGAGCTTGGACTGTCGGATAGGACCATGGATGTAATAGCTGCAGCTTGGAGAAATAGTACTAAAAAACAATATATGCCACATATAAAGAAATGGGAAGTCTTCTGCAGACAGTCAAAGATATCTTAACATACTGCGAACATATCAAATGTATTGGAGTTCCTTGCTGGGTTGCATTTTGATGAGCACTTAAGTTATAGTGCCATTAATAGTGCTCGTAGTGCTTTGTCGTCCTATTTAGGACAAATTTCTGATCAAGATTCAATTGGGTCTCACCCATTAATATCCCGGTTCATGAAAGGAATTTTAATACAAATCCTCCCAAGCCCAGATATTCAAAAATTTGGAATGTTAGTATTGTTCTCACTTTGCTTCGGCAATGGACTCCAATTACTTCAATGTCTTTGCAGAGGTTAACATTCAAGGTAGTAATGTTAATGGCATTAGTGTCAGCTCAAAGAGTACAAACTTTGCAATTGTTACGGTTAGATTGCATGCATGTGGCTTCAGATAACATTGTGTTTTATGTTTATGATCTGATCAAACAAAGCAGGCCAGGAAAAACTGGAACCAAGGTAATGTTTAAAGCATACCCTGTCGATGAAACATTGTGTGTAGTTAAGCATTTAACTCAATATATTGAAGTAACCATAAATCTCCGAGGTGCTGAGACAGCGTTACTGATAACGCACAAAAAACCACATACAAAAGTTTCAGTTCAAACCATTTCTAGATGGTTAAAACCGGTTTTGGATTTAACAGGAATAGACACTGATGTGTTTAAATCTCACTCCGCTAGGGCTGCAGCTACGTCCGCGGCGAGGGTACAGGACATACCACTCGATCAAATTTTAGAGGCCGCAGGGTGGTGTAGAGAAGAAACTTTTTCAAAGTTCTACGATAAACCTGTTGTCACGGTGCCTGGATTTGGACACGCAGTGTTGGGTTCGCTTTAAATGCTTGCTTTGTTTTATATTATCGATTTATGTTATCATTTGATATCATTATCACTTTTGTCGTAAATGTTTTCCCCTGGGGCAGAGGGGTTATTAAAAAAAAGTTTTTTCTTTTTATGATTAAAAGACATTACATAAATTGAAACAATGTTTTTTAAAATATTATTTACTCACTACTGTATTGACTAAACAGAGTGTCGCATGAAAGGAATCTACAACATAAAAAACACAGGGCTTTAAAATCTTCGCATAGTCACTCATCGTAACTCCTCATAAAATAAAGATCAAACTTCAAACAGGTAAGTTCGCGTTTAATTTTACTATTAAAATGAACTCCACCAATTCTACTTACCAGGTGTCCTTGCCCGTTGAGCACCCTGCCAACCCAGACTGAAGACACCCATACTGAACTGCTTTATTTCTTTCACTTTCTGGGTGCAACACTGTTCATCTGTACTCCCCTCGTCCGAAGGTCACAACTCACCAGCAGCACTGGAAATACTTGGTTGCTAACATATGTATAGAAGCTCTTGGACACGCAAAGTCTAGTGGGGAAACTGGCACTATAGGAATCCACACCGATAATAAGTTGACAATGGTCCACGTTTTCATATAAATACAATTTAGAAATTTAGTTTGGAATGTTGACTTTCTTGATGGCTTTTATTGCGATAGTGACCCAGTGAAGGAAAACAGCAGAGATATAATGAGAAATTGGGTTTGCATTTTTTGATAACACAAAATGGATAAATCAGTCATGGAAAACCTGACAGAACAGGGGCTGCCAAGGTTATTTCCTCCCTCATTCTTTTTACTCAGCACTTATTTGCCACACAGATAGTGACTGATGAAAAGAAAATGCAATAAACCAACCGTTACAGGCATTATATATCAACTTGGAGATGTTTTGGAATCTGAAATGACTGACTGCTATAGGTTCTTTTAGAGAGATCAAAGATATCTCTCTATTTGTTCTATGTCAGCTTTAAAAAAATTACACGTCAAAATAGATTTGTTACATACACACTATCCACGTGCACATGACCTCCACACTGGTTTTAGAGACACAGCCTAGAAACAGGTCCTTCGGCCCACCGAGTCCGTGCCAACAAACAATCACCCCCTGCACTAGATCTATCTTAAACTTTACAGAAAGGGACAATTTACAGAAAGACAATTAAAGTTTTAATTGTTGAATGTCTGCACACCTTTTGGAATGTGGGAAGAAACCAGACCACCCGGAGAAAACCCACACAATCACAGGGAGAATGTGTAATCTCTGTACAGACAGCACCTATAGTCAAGATCGAACCAGGGTCTCTGGCACTGTAAAGGGCCTGTCCCACTTGCTGATTTTTTTCGGTGACTGCCAGCATCATTGACTGGCGTATCAGGTCACCGAAAAATTTGCGGCGTGATGCGGTGTGACGTGGCGTGATGACATATGGTGCGGCGTTTTTTCAAGTGTCGCAACATTTTTTTGTCGCAGCTGGATTTCGAAATGTTCAAAATCTTTTTGTGACATTGATATGACGTCGGCAGTCGCCGAAGAAAATCGGCAAGTGGGACAGGCCCTTAAGTCACCAACTCTACCGTTGTGCCACTTCACACTCTACCACTTCCCTGCTCGATCTTAATCTTGATTTGGTGGCTCATTCGGTGTTGAGGCTCCTTCTTAACTGATAGTCCTTGTTTCCCAGTGACTTCCTTTTCTTTATCATGCTGGCTTAACACAGACTGCACAAGAGAATGCCACAGAATTAAGTTATTGTGTTTGATGTCAGGATATTGGCATTGAATTGCATGATGTGCTGTGCAGAGAGGAAACTCCTTTCTGATCACAATGCACCTCTGAGTTGATATATGGTGCCGCAGCATGGCGTTACCATTCTTTATGGCATCTATGCCATAGAGATGCCTACTATCTTTATAAAGCTTTATGACTGTTTCACCTGCAGCTTTCTGGCAGGACAAAATTAAATCTATTCAGTCTTCTTGTTGCTGAGAGCATATACCCTGAAACAACCATGGATAGCAACTGCAACATATTTCCAGCTCTAGCTGGTATATGGCAGACCTCTCTGTTGGTTCATAGCCACAATGACCTTGACAGCTGTGGCAGAACAATCTTAAGCACATTCTGAGGTTTGATTTATTGTTGGAAATGTGGCATGTTTCACTAAAGACATCCTTACTGCCATTATGCATGATTCCGTGTCGAGATTCTAATTAAAGAACAGCTCCCAAACAATCCTGATAGATACAGCTGTCCAGTGAAATAATTTTCTTGATCCTCTTGTAAGGGTAGAAGGCAGGAATGAAGTACTGATTGCGGATGATCAGCCATGATCACATTGAATGGCGGTGCTGGCTCGAAGGGCCGAATGGCCTACTCCTGCACCTATTGTCTATTGTAATGCGGCCAATATTACTGATGCGTTCATTCTAGATTCAACTGGTTATTGCAGGCCCCCTTGCAGTTAAATTAAACTCTTTCAACTTCTGACACAACTAACAGTAATGTAGCAAATGTAACATTATTAAAGTGCTCCTTAATTTAATTTGTGTACTGAAACAAATTGTATGTTTCACTTTAATTATGTTACAATATTAATTACAAGGAGCGGTGGAAATCAGGGTCTTCTTCAGGGAATCTGCGGTGAGGACGTGTCTTGGAGATATCTTGATGGAGAGGGGAAATCAAAAGAGCATGAAGGGTTAAGGGAATTAAGGTAAGAGTTGTGGGATTGTGAAAAAGAGGATTAGTGATTGGAATTATGCTGAAGAAGGCAGAGTCAATAAAAGGTGTTATCAGATATTCCAGGTATGAGTGTTGGTCCAGGGATATAGTATCTGCCATGGACCTGCTGCAGCAGTAGGGAAACTGCAGTGGATCAAGACTTTCTGGGAGGCTGGAGTTGATGTGCGCCATGACCAGCCTCTCAATGCATTTCATGATGGTAGATCTCAGAGTCAACAGATGGTAGTTTAGTACTCAACTACTTTTACTTCATTACTGGCTAGCAGACAGGAGGCAAAGGGTAGGAGTAAACGGGTCCTTTTCAGAATGGCAGGCAGTGACTAGTGGGGTGCCGCAAGGCTCAGTGCTGGGACCCCAGCTATTTACAATATATATTAATGATTTGGACGAGGGAATTCAATGCAACATCTCCGAATTTGCAGATGACACCAAGCTGGGGGGTATAGTTAGGTGTGAGGAGGATACTTGGAGGCTGCAGGGTGATTTGGATAGGCTGAGTGAATGGGCAGATGCATGGCAGATGCAGTATAATGTGGATAAATGTGAGGTTATCCACTTTGGTGGCAAAAACATGAGGGTAGACTATTATCTGAATGGTGGCAGATTACGAAAAGGGGAGATGCAACGAGACCTGGGTGTCATGGTACACCAGTCATTGAAAGTAGGCATGCAGGTGCAGCAGGCAGTGAAGAAAGCAAATGGTATGTTAGCATTCATAGCGAAAGGATTTGAGTATAGGAGCAGGGACGTTCTACTGCAGTTGTACAGGGTTTTGGTGAGGCCACACCTGGAGTATTGCGTACAGTTTTGGTCTCCAAATCTGAGGAAAGACATCCTTGCCATATAGGGGGTACAGAGAAGATTCACCAGACTGATTCCTGGGATGTCAGGACTTTCATATGAGGAAAGATTGGATAGACTCGGCTTGTACTCGCTGGAATTTAGAAGATTGAGGGGGGACTCTTATAGAAACTTACAAAATTCTTAAGGGGTTGGACAAGCTAGATGCTGGAAGATTGTTCCCGATGTTGGGGGAGTCCAGAACAAGGGGTCACAGTCTAAGGATAAGGGGGAATTCCTTTAGGACCGAGATGAGGAAAGCATTCTTTACACAGAGAGTGGAATTCTCTGGAATTCTCTGCCACTGAAGGTAGTTGAGGCCAGTTCATTGGCTATATTTAAGAGGGCGTTAGATGTGGCACTTGTGGCTAAAGGGATCAGGGGGTATGGAGAGAAGGCAGGTACGGGATAATGAGTTGGATGATCAGCCATGATCGCATTGAATGGCGGTGCAGGCTCGAAGGGCCGAATGGCCTACTCCTGCACCTATTTTTCTATGTTTCTATGTTTCTACTCAAAATGAAATTCTCCAGTTGCCATGCTGGGATTTGAATCTTACAATCATTGTGATTATGGTTCAGTTTTTAGAAAAAGAAACATAATTTTCGATTGCACATTTAAAAAAAAAAACAGCGTACATAAAATGTTACCTAAGTTATTCTATTCGTTAAAGTAGGCATCACTCTCACTGCCACTTATTTTATTCTAGCAACATCAGTTATGTGTTAATTTGGCAAAAGAAATGTACTTTAAGGTTTTAGTCCAGCCCTTTCCTAAATTAGGAATTGCAGTAATAAAGATGGTGCAAGTGCAGGAATTAGTATGAAGGCCTGTTCATTGCACATTATGAACTAAAGTCAGAAGGGCTCATTTAAGCCTACTGGAGATTTAAAATTCAAAATTTCTACTTTCAAGATGGCACCCTTAACCTTCATTTAGTTCTGTATCTGGCTAATCATATGCATGCAGGTTTTGCATCAATTTTAATCAACAAGTTTATTTTTAGTTTGTATTCCCTCAACATTAAAGATAGATGCCAGCACAAGAAGGCTATACTTGGTTCCATAAAAACAGCTGCAGCAGAATATAGAACACATTTCTAATACAGAGTTTGAAATGATTTGTGTCATTTTTCAAATCTGATTCACTTAGCAGCACCCACTCCAATATCTAATATTCTTGATCAAATTTAAAAATCACATCATTGCAATGTTCATAATCGTTTTGTGAACACAGGTAAATTTGTAACACGGTGAATCTCAAATAAAGTTTATCATTAAATGTTAATAAAATGTTCAGATAATATGCAAGTTGTTTCAGAATATCATATGAGGAAGTTTAATGAAATTACGTAGAAAATCTGAAAATAACAAGCTATCACAATAAACAAAGCCAAATGTTCAGGCATCGAACATAATTCCTTCATGGAGCATATGTGGAAATGGAAGAAATGTAAAAAGCTACTGGATTAAAACCGGTTAATGGTTGTATCAGGGTGTATTAGGTCAAACAGAATTCATGTGTGACTGGGCAAGATGATACATGCAAAATAGGTTGGGCTGTGTAGGTAATTAACTCTTAGAGCAGAGAGAACAGACAGTCAGCAAAGATGATCAAATGAAGTTGCAAGATTGAAAGAGTGGCAGGAGATGCCATCAATTTTTCTGTCAATGGCATCTATATAACTAAAAGTCTTATCTTGACCACTTCCTGTTTGCGCTGCATGTTGATTTTAGAAAAAACGCTACCCTATATCGCTATGATTTTTGGCCTTCTTACTCACAGTCCTCCTCCGCTGAAGCAGCCCTGAGGATTTTTCCGATCGATGAAACATAAAAAAGCTACGAGTGTTTAAAAATTCTTGAGATCAGCTGATTGGTCCTCTCACCTGTCAATCACCATGATGAAGGTAACTGCAATGGAAATGGAATTGAAATGAAAATGCAATGAGCTGTTTGGCCTGCCCCGTATTTGAAACTGCAATGGAAATGGAAATGAAATGAAAAGAAAATGCAATGAGCTGTTTGGCCTGTCCCGTGCTTAAAACTGCAATGGAAATGGAAATGAAATTAAAATGCAATGAGTTGTCTGGCCTGCCTCGTGTTTAAAACTGCAATGGAAATGAAATGAAAATGCAATGAGCTGTTTGGCCTGCCCTGTGCTTGAAATTGAAATGGAAATGAAAATGAAATGAGTTGTTTGGCCTGCCCTGTGCTTGAAATGGAAATGGAAATGAAATGAGTTGTTTGGCCTGCCGTGCTCGAAATGGAAATGGAAGTGAAATGAAATGAGTTGTTTGGCCTGCCTGAAACCACTAATTTTGGCCCACCAGGCCCCAATTAGCCGAGGCCAGTCCCTTTTGCCCATAATGCCCGTATTATCCCAGGAGGAGCATTTTGGCCCAAAGGGCACGTGTCAGGCCAGGAAAAGTCCAGAAAAGGTGCCTTTTCACTGAGATTTTTTTTTAAGAGCCCCTTCGGCCCAAGTTTCACTAATTTTGGATAAAGCTTATATGTTTTCTATTGCTCTTCAGTCCAGAGCCAGGGCTCGCCTTTATGTTTTAAGGTGAAGACGACTCGGTATGGTCCTTCTCCTGGAGCACCCATATTGAAACAACAACCAACGCCTCTACGCTTAGGAAGGCTTAGGAAGTTCAGCATGTCCCCTACAACTCTCACCAACGTCCACAGATGCACCATAGAAAGCATGCTATCAGGATACAGTCAAAGAGATTGCCAGGGTCTCCAGTAACAATATCCCTTTGGATATGCCTTTATGGCATTTATTTCAGCAGGGATGGGATTTGTGAGGAGACCTTCCTGTCCTCCCCTCTATCTTCCATGTCATGATCAATCCTAGGCTAGTACAAAAGACTGGCCATTGGTTTCATGTGGACAGTTCCCTTACATTGAGCATTGACACCCTTCAGTTTGTGGCCCCAGCTCACATAGTTACGCTGTTGGTGTGTCAACTTTGGGGGATCTAGAATAAGAGTCATAGCCTATGCCCTTGGTTTCCTGCAATTCAGAAAATATTCTAACTTAACCTGTGCAAGGTAGAGATCTTTCCCTTCCACTCTGTTCATCTCAGTTTTGCCCAATCACTTAGAGTGACTTTATGTTTCAAGATAACTTACATACCCCAGCATGGTATAATCTACACATTGTAAGACGAGAGTGGAGGATCCAGTAATGAACCATCTCACTGAACTACAAAAAGATCAATAGAAGTACATCCATTTTCATGGAAGAAAGCAGGTTAAGCAATTTTATTTCAACGATCTCTTCAAGAGCTTATCCAGATAACAAGTTGTATTCCAAAGATAAATCCTTAGTGATTTCTTGAGGAGGCAGTGAGGTGATGAGAAAAGCAGCTTATGCCAGAGATTCATTTATATGTTGTGGTAAATTATGTTATAAATGTAATTCCAATAGGAATAAGAAAACAAAGGTTTATTTTCCATTAAGTCGATATATTTAGATATACCAGTAGGAGAATCATACATATGAGGTCAAATTCACTGTCTATGCAGTTATTTGAAATTAGTTGGGTTAATAATTAGGTATAATAATCAATTCCAAAACTCTAAAATGTATACCAATGGCAAAAGATAGCAGGAGCTAACATTGCATTCATGTGATAAAAAGGAACCGCAGTTGCTGGTTTATACTACAGATAGACACTAAATGCTGGAGTAATAGCGGATCAGGCAGAATCTCTGGAGATAGACACAAAATGCTGGAGTAACTCAGTGGGACAGTCAGCATCTCTGGAGAGAACGAATGGGTAACTTTTCGGGTCGAGACCCTTCTTCAGACTCAATCTCTGGAGAAATTGGACAGGTGACATTTCAGCTCAGAACCCTTCTTCAGGAGTCTGATGAAGGGTCCTGACCCGAAGTGTCAACTCTCCATTTTCTCCAGATATGCTATGCTGCCTGACCCGTTGAGTTACTCCAGCATTTTGTGTCTATTTATAATATGGCCTTTATGTCGACTATTTGTGAACAGCATGTCAACACTTAATGATTCTTACGTGAATCTCAGCCACCTACTCCAAATACAAGAGGGTAAATAATGCCTACGAAACGACAAATGATGAGACACTGTGAAAAAGGCCAGAGAGCAAAGACTTCCATGAATATATGATGAATGATACTAATTCGTCGGCTGTCATGATAAGAGCACCAAAATACAGGCTGCATACTGAACTACAAAACACATTTAATTCAAGAAATGCATTTTGGTCACAATTATGTCACTCACAAGCCATCTCACTCAGTTAACTCCAACTTGTAAAATGCACTAAGAGTATTGAACCAGATTGTGAATCAGCTAGGAACAAACAAAGGTGGCTAAAATAAGTGTTGCAACAAGATTTGACAAAGGGAATGGTCATGATGAAAATCCATGTTTTGTGGAATATTAATTGGGAATGACCTACATTGTACTGTTGCTTACAAACCACATTAATAAAGTCAATATTTACAATAAAGTTAGCACACATATTTAGTTGAATATTTTGGTTTAATAATTAATCAATACAGGAACATTCTATGATAAATTTGCACATGATTTCTGAGAAATGTAATTTACAGATGTTTTAACCTCAAACCTAAAGGTCTATTACAGAGTATTAATATATTGTTACAGAGTATTGCAGGTGTAAGAGGCAGAAGTTCATTTTCCTATACATTAAAGTAATATGGCTATCAACATATCTGCACCCTCAGCTTTTTTTGCAAAGTCCACAACCATCTGTTATACGTGTAGGAAAGAACTGTAGATGCTGGTTTAATCAAAGGTAGTCACAAAATTCAGCGGGATAGGCGGCATCTCCGGTTAGAAGGAATGGGTGACATTTCGGGTCGATGCTGCCTGTCCCGCTGAGTTACTCCAGCATTTTGTGTCTACCATCTGTTACACAATGGCATTGATTTTGCTGGGTTGTGCAGACCTTTCACAGACCTTTCTACAAAAGATCTTCCAAAAGTTCGCTTTCTGGATGCTTGCAAGAGTGGGATGCCTGAATGAATTGAGAAGGACATCCAGAATTGAGAAGAAAGCCTGGCTTTGTCTGTGACTTTCAGCTGTGCTCTAAACTTGACTTTGCAGAGTTCAACAGTGGAGTAGCAAGTCAAGTTTATTCGTCACATATACATACGAGATGTGCAGTGAAATGCAAAATGGCAATGCTCGCGGACTTTGTGCAAAAAAAAACAAACAAACAACCAAACAAACTACAAACAGAATCACATATTCTTTTACATATTAAATATCATGGGTGGAAGGAAAAAGGGGGAAAAAAAAGGGAAAGCTTGCTAGAATTCCCCACAACATGTAAAGTGATCTCCCAAACCCTGCATCAAATCTGAATCTGTAGCAAGCATGGAGTTTCCAGACTCATTCATTTCAATTTAAATTTGATAGCTATAAGGAAGAAAAGTAAGAATAAGATGGAATTTATGTCCATTCTGCTAATTTTATTTCACATTTTTAACTTAATTTATAATAGTTCACAAATGTTTCTGAACATCAGGGACATTCAGTCAAGATTTCAAAACAGTTTTGTGAGTAGACTCGTACTACATTAAGCAAGGCCCTAGGAATAATTTCTGCTTTGCCAAGTACCCACATGATGTTTCAGCCAGAAAAGGTGAAGCTAACACATTTCCATAAATAAACGGGTTCAAGTTATATCTGTGAACCAGTATAAATAAAATCTATAACTTACACCACTATGACAGCATCTAAAACTGACCAGGTTAGCTTTATGCAAAAGGAAATCTACAATCTACCCTAACACAGATTCCTGGACCAACCTTTGGAAGCAGCCCAAATGTACCAGTGCCATAATTATTTCTATCTTCCAATAATTAAACCATAATTAAACCTAGCTGACTGGCAAACGAGTACTGTAAAGGGCCAACCAGGAATTAACAGTTTTTCATTACTCACCGTCTGTAGATAAGTAGTTTGGTTAATTTGCTTTTATATTTAATAATTAAATATGTTGTCTTCTTTTAAAGTCACATCCTCTGGACAGAAGTTATTTTGAAAGTTGAAATATGTACTCTCAGTAGGAACTCACATAAATCCCTCTATGTTTTTTGAAATTCAATAGCTTATCAGAAGCCAAATAGGAAAGCATCCCCAAAATAAAATGGATGAAGAGTCAAGATTCAAAGGCCAAGCTAAATTATAGAGCTTTTAAACAAACATTTTTCTCAATAAACATTTACAAAAAAAATTGTGAACTTTTTTTTCTAATTTTCAGAAATACAGCTCCATTGAACAGCCTACCTTTCACTTCATATCCTCTTTAGACCTGTGCACCGCTAACTTAGTTCTATCGAAGTGCCTTTGATCAGAAACTATGTTTTTTCTACAGGAGATGCCTGTCCTGTTGCTGGTTTCCAGCATTTTCTGCTTAACTTCCTGTATGAAAGCTTTTTTAATAAGCAAACATATCACTGTGAGAATGTAACCACATTATTCTGACCATTACCATTCATATATTAGTTTCAAACTGATATTTAAATTCTAAAAAGCCAATAATAAGTTCACTTACTTTCAAGTATGAAGGGTATTTCTTGTTTTTTGTCGTTTGAGTATCAAATGTAATAGACTGCAAATTTCTTTCAATTAACCATTTTGTTTAAGATCAGCTTGGTGAAAAACCAACGGCAGTTCCACTATTGGTCTTCTCTCCTCCCTCACAGCTATTTTCAAAACTCTAATCCACATAAAGTCAGTCTCCTTCACCTTTTTGTTGTGTGATTATAAGGTTGTGTCAATGATAAAGATTGATATATACTGCATTAACTTATTCTGAAATCTAGTGAAATGTAAATTAAATGTGCACAGAAAATTAAGGAGAATTCAACAATGCAGAGCACCTGAATATAACATCAACTTTATGTAGTAGAATAGAAAATGCATATTATGCATTGCATCAACATTTTATCAAAGTTAAATGGTCATTACTGACTGGGAAACATAATAGAACTGACTACAATACAAAACCAGGTCAGTCTCCCTCTGAACAACAATAACTTTTTTGGAGTTGCTTTTATTTTAAATTCTTCAAATCTGATTTTAAATACATTTGCAGACAAGCACATAAATGCAAAGAAAGGACAACTATCTGTAAAGAGATGAACATTTTGGAACCTTGTACTGGGACATACAAAGCACGCTCCAGCCACCCATCAATCATTGAAGAACAAAGCCAAGTTGTGCCCTTGAAATTTAAGAGGGTTGGATTCTCTTTAATAATTTATGCACTGGTGAGGTAAAAGGAGTGAAGATATAATTGAGAGTATTTTTTGTGAAATCAATTTAACTCTTCGGCAATTATATTTTCTCACATACTTTTTTGCAAAGTAATTCATAATGCTGAAGAGGTCACCTCGATCATGTCACTTAAAGCAGAACATGCTTTGATCTTTTTAAACTTTAAAAAATAGTATTTTCCATTGCAGCAGTTCTTTTCAATAATGACACTACAAAATTGAACATTTATTCATATTTCCTGTACAAAAAAAGATACCAAGTACGTATGGTTAGAAAAAAAATGTCAAAGGTGACAAGATGGTCAAATCATTTGCTGCACAGGAAAACCACTTATTTTGACAGGCACAATGATAAATCATTGTAACATTATGTTGCCAGAATTTCTTATGAAATCCAGGCTATTGAGTGCCAAATGCACAGCTCAATAGCCTGGTTATTAAATACCAAAAATAACGTCTCTTTTCACATTGTGTTAGTTTCTCCAACTATTTTCCTGTTGCCTTGATAATTCTAATTCATTGTGATATTCTGTCTGATTGTGTTCAGTTCCATTCCTTCTCTCCCTCTTGAATTACAGGCAGATCACAACGATTTCTCAGCTTGATACATTTACCTTAATATTAAACCATATCCACCTTTCTCAATCTTTTATTTCCTTTCTACTTCCCTTTAGAAACATAGAAAAATAGGTGCAGGAGTAGGCCATTCGGCCCTTCGAGCCTGCACCGCCATTCAATGTGATCTTGGCTGATCATCCAACTCAGTATCCCGTACCTGCCTTCTCTCCATACCCCCTGATCCCTTTAGCCACAAGTGCCACATCTAACGCCCTCTTAAATATAGCCAATGAACTGGCCTCAACTACCTTCTGTGGCAGAGAATTCCAGAGACTCACCACTCTCTGTGTAAAGAATGTTTTCCTCATCTAAAGGAATTCCCCCTTATCCTTAGACTGTGACCCCTTGTTCTGGACTCCCCCAACATCGGGAACAATCTTCCAGCATCTAGCTTGTCCAACCCCTTAAGAATTTTGTAAGTTTCTATAAGATCCCCCCTCAATCTTCTAAATTCCAGCGAGTACAAGCCGAGTCTATCCAATCTTTCCTCATATGAAAGTCCTGACATCCCAGGAATCAGTCTGGTGAATCTTCTCTGTACCCCCTCTAAGGCAAGGATGTCTTTCCTCAGATTTGGAGACCAAAACTGTACGCAATACTCCAGGTGTGGCCTCACCAAAACCCTGTACAACTGCAGTAGAACCTCCCTGCTCCTATACTCAAATCCTTTCGCTATGAATGCTAACATACCATTTGCTTTCTGCAGTTCTCATTATCACTGTACAGTGTACAGGTCCTCTTTACATTCACCCTATCTTGGAATAATTACAGCAAATGCACAGTCTTTGACCCAAAGTAGGGGAATCAAGAACCAGGGGATACATACTTGCAAACTGTGGAACTAGTTAACCGACTTATAGTGGAGGAAGGGGTAGAGAGGGGAAGTGTATGCCTGTACATCAGCAAGACCAAGCGTAGAAACCCCTGTGCATCAGTGGGACTAAGCATGGACTCTGCGATCGTTTCGCTGAACTCTTGTTCTTGGTCCGCCAATGTCTACAAGATCTCCCAGTTGCAAACCACTTTAACTCCCCTTCCCAGTCCCAAACTGATGTTTCTGTCCTGGGCCTCCTCCACTGCCAGAGTAAAGTCCACATAAATTGGAGGAATAGCACTCATATTCCGCATGGGTAGCTTGGAAACCAGCAGCATGAACGTTGAATTCTCCAATGTTAGGTAACTTTTACAAACACGTCTCTTCCCCCCTTCCCCCACCCCACAATCCATCCCCATCCTCCACTAAAAGCTAGTTAACTAGTTCCACACTTCATAGCTATGTAACCCTCTTGGACTCACATCTGTCCCTAGCCAACAGTCAGCCAATCTGCAGTTTTTTTTAACGTTTAAGGTGAGAAGGGAAAAATGTAATAGGAGCTGCCAGTGGAAGTAGTTGAGGAAAGTACTATAACAACATATAAAAGATGTTTGGACAGGTACACGGATAGGAAAGGTTTAGAGGGATGTGGATCTAACGCAGGCAGGCAGGACTAGTGTAGATGGGGCATCTTGGTCGGCATGGGCAAGATGGGCCAAAGGGCCTGTTTCCATGCTGTATGACTAAATGATCCTCAATGATACACAAAATTTCTGAAATCTCTCGTTACCAAAGTAAACTAAGAGCGAATATTAGGATACACAGAGCTTGAAATCAGTGTTGTATGAGGACAACTGCAAACGAGAAGCAAAGATTGGAACAAAAGGATAATGCTAAAGAAAGTTGTGTCCAGGATATGATGCATAGATAATAAGCAGCAGCTTTAATGAGATAGACCCATGAACATAATGTGCGGTATGCCTGGGGCAACAAGCCTTGATAGTTCTCAGATAGAGGGTGTTTAATGAGAGATGAGTTTGGATCTGTCAACAGTTAAATAAAATTTTGTGGTCTTGCAAAAAATTGTATCACACCATCTGGGCCTTTATTTAATTGGTTTTGTGGGAATTTCTGATTCAGTTTGGTTGATGCTATTACTGTAATTATCTAAGCCAAGGAAGTATCACCATTGTTTTATAGACAATTGCATAAGATATGATGATACCAAAGGGATTTTGAACTATAGGTGTATACATGTCCTGGTTTACATAATGGGTATTCTTCACTGGAAATCTTATCCAATGTTAGTACCCACTGGGATATTGAAGGTCCCACAATATTTCAAGAACTGAGAATATGACTGCTGTGATTACTTTTTCCAAGGCATAGCTCTTTTAGTGCGCATTTGCAGCATTCAGGGGTGAAGTGTAAATAATTCTTTGTTTTAGCTAGTGCTAATTTTGCATACATATGTTCATCAGACCGTCCAAGCTATGGGTCACTGGCTGACAAAATTCCCGAACCCATTTGTAATTGGAGCAGTAAGTTAATGAGACACCGTGGGCCATCCAGGAATAACAAGGCGTATTAATTAATGACTAACGTATATAAGATCAAGTTCCTTGTAGTTTTACAAATTCACCAGTGACATATTATAAAATAGTGAAATGTAGGTTAGATCTTAAAATTATAATGCACTCGCCAAAATAATTTAACATACTTTATTCCAAGGTCATATCAACTTGCTGAATGACCCATAGAATATTTAACTACTTATTACAAACGCCCCTATCTACAATGACTAATGCTTTTGAAAGATAACAGAACATACACTGACTGAACCGCATAAAAAAAAATAACCAACATAACAGACAAATTGAAATACATATAGCTGTAAATCAAATCTTGCGGGATCACATGTTATTGAGAACAAACAAAAATTATTCAAATTAAATCTTATTTCACTATTCAATTCAAACAGTCTGATAATGTAAATTGCTCAACCTGAACATGTGTTTTATAGTAATCTCATGGAGATTTATGTTCCTATTCAACAAGATATATTAAACTGAATAGCAGTATTAATGTTTTGTTAACTGTGCAACAGAACACTTAAACCAAATCAAAATTAGATACCTTCCTCCTGCTCATTACTCCAAAAAAAGGCGAATTCTAACCAAAAGGTTATGCGCTTATGCTATAACATTTGGCTGTATGGTCGTGAGAGGTCCCCTATGGTCGTGAGAGGTCACCTGCGACATGTCGCCAGGAGTCACGTATGTATTGTCGTGAGAGGTCTCCTATGGTCGTGAGAGGTCTCCAAAAGGTCATAGCATCTTTCTGGTCGCTGCTGAATTTTCAACATGTTGAAAATTTCGTCAGTCGCCTGTAAAGGTCGCGAAGGTGGGACAGGCCCTTTAGATACGGCTCTTAAAGATAGAGGAGTCAGGGGATATGGTGAGAAGGCATGAACGGGGTACTGATGGTGAGCTTCATCATGGAGATGCTGAGCAACCGCAGCTTCAGGCTACACACCAGCAACGGGCAATGCAGCAGGGTGAGGAAACTTAAGAACGGCGTCCCACAGGGCTCAGTGCTGGCACCAATGCTGTTCAACATCTACATCCATGACCTGCCTGCAACCCAGTCAAAGAAGTTTGGCTATGCTGATGACCTGGCCAACCTACTCAGTAAGCCATCCTGGGACGCAGCAGATGACAGCCTTTCTGAAGACATGAACATCCTGTCTTCATACCTGAGGAACTGGCGCCTCAAGCTCAGCATGGGTAAGACAACATCTTCAATGTTCCACCTCAACAACAGGGAAGTGACCCGCGAGATGAACGTCATGGTGGATAACGCCCGGTTACGGTCACAGCCTGTCCCCGCGTACCTCGGTGTGAAGCTCGACAGAACATTGTCATTCAAACAACACCTGGAAGGCGCCAAGGCAAAGACAAGCGCCCGTGCCGCACTGATTCGCCGCCTAGCCAGCACCACATGGGGAGTCACGATGAAGACACTGTGCATGTCCACAGTGTCCCTGGTGTTCTCAGCCGCCGAGTACTGAGCCCCAGTCTGGTGCCTTGCCCTCATGCCAAGAAGCTGGATGCTGCCCTCAACAGGGCCCTGCAGACTGTCTCCGGAAGCCAACAAGCCACCACAGTAAACCAACTGCCCGTCCTCGCTGGCATCGCCCCGGCCAACATCAGATGAGAAGCAGCCATGCTGGCCCTCTCTCGAAAGGCACAGACCAGTGAATCCCACCTCCTCCATCAGATCGTCACAGAGACACCACGACTAGTGCGCCTCAAATCACGGCGCCCCTTTGCCACGCAAGCCCAAGAGCTGCTCTGCACAACACCAGCTGATGCTTGTAAGGCCACCAGGGTCAAGACGAGATGGAGAGATCAGTGGAAGTCAGTGGAACCATCTGGGCTACACCATTACATCGATGACCCCATGGACGTCCCTGGCCAGGACCTGCCCCGAAAGCAGTGGACAACCCTCAACTTGAGTACAGGCGTCGAATGCTATGGAGTAGTGATGAAGAGGTGGGGCCTCGTGGACAGCGCCTCCAGCGAGTGTGGAGACCCAACATAGACAGTGGAGCACATAGTCACCAGTTGCCCCAAACAATGGCCACCGAATGGTGAACGAGGTTTGATTGACCTGGACGATGACACGTTGGCCTGGCTCGCCTCAACGGAGCTGCAGGTCTAAAAGACATACGACAGAAGAAGATCGGCCATGATCACAGTGGATGGCGGTGCTGGTTCGAAAGGCCGAATGGCCTACTCCTGCACCTATTGTCTTTTGTTTCCATCACTCATATCTCACTACTAATTTTGAGCTCTTGGTTATGTGGTTAAACCATGCTGTGATGAGTGTTCCTGGTCAATCCAATGTTAAGTGCCTCTTGGTAGCACTGTCAATGACGGTTCCAACTACATGTAGGAAGGAACTGCAGATGCTGGTTGAAATCGAAGATGGACACAAATTGCAGCATCTCTGGAGAGAAGGAATGGGTGCCCCAAAATAAATGTGTCGTTTATGTTAACAGGATATATTGCACAACATGCCTCATTGTTGAGTAGATGCCAATGTTATGACTCTACAAGAATAGCAAGGATAGATCCACAGCTGGTGGTCCCATCATGTGTCCTTTGCTCTATCCAGTTCTCTCAGGAATAAATCAAATTGGTTTGAGACTGGTTTCCATAACGGTGAGCGTTGAAGAAAGAAGCACCAGAGAAACCAGATTTTTTCAAGATCCCGCAACATTGAAAACTAATGAACTGTATTATAAAGCTTGAGAACAAAAAGTATAGACAATATATGGTGATGATACAATATAAATGTTTGAAATGTTATGTTGAGATGATAACACCAGCAATTTTAAGAGGAATATGACACACATTTGGAAGAGGTTCAATTGGTTAATAAACAGCTAGAACTATACACTTCAACATTTTTACATTCCTCAATATTTTTAAATAAATGCTTTCAATGGTCATAATTTTTCACTTGTCTTTTTAATTGAACTAAAAACAGGAAGACAATTATATTTGAAATACTTTAGATTAACTTTTGACAAGAATCTTCAGTTCCCACTCATGTAGTGCAAAAATGTAATTTCTGCTGAACACTTTATGCTTTAAAATAAACAAATTACTTATTTAATGGGTTTATCATTATCTTGTAGGACCAACTAAATCCCACACTCTCACCACTAATAACCAGTGTGCATATGAGGCCAATTTGTGCGTCTGACCTTGGAGTTGTTATTGAGCTCTTGTGGCTGGACCTTCTCGTGTGGCTGCTGGCGAGTCGCAAAACCAACGTCGGTGTGAAGGCGCCACAGCTCCCCCCTCATCCACTGAACCATACAAGGTGGCGGCTGCCTGGCTTTGTCCTGATCTTGTTTGGTACTGCAGTGTGGGAGGTCTTTGACAGGAAGTGTTGCGGTCTTGTGACTCTGCCAGTTCGGTGGGTGAGGCAGTCAGTTGGTTCTCGATGTATGCTGGCTTTAACTGGTCGATGGATACGGTGTCTAATTTTCTGTTCCGATAGATCACAAAACTTTTGGGTGGGCGTTGGATGACTTGGTTAGGGCCATCGTATGCTTGCTGAAGAGGTCGCCAGATGGAGTCGTATCAAACCAAAACATGTGTGCAACGTTGGAAGTCAGCAGGCACGTAGACCATTGCAGGTGTTCGCTGCGTCGGTGTCAGCCTGAGTCGCTGCATAGTTCGCCGTAATCGACCAACATACCTGCTTGGATCATAGGATATGTCTATGGGGATTGGTTTGACAAATTTGCCGGGCAGATTCAGAGTTGTGCCGTAAACCATTTCCGCGGACGAACATCCTAGGTCTGCTTTCACCACCGTACGAATGTCAGCAGAACCAGAGGCAATTTTAGGGCTGTATGTGTCCGGTGGTAATGGATAAGATCGGGATCAGTATGCTGCGCGCGAGCCATGAGTGTGTGAGTGTGGCCGCATTCAGAGCATCCACCTCCAGTCTTGATAGGGCTTCGGCAACCAGATTTGCTTTTCCTTGAATGTGCCTGATGTCACTGGAGAATTGCAGAACGAAGTCCAAGTGCCGGATTTCCCGCGGTGAATAGTCCCCCGCACTTGTACGATTAGTATATGTGAGTGGTTGGTGAGCCGTACAAATGGTGAAGGGACGGCCTTCCAACAGATGGTGGAAAACTAAGGATAAGGGGGAAATCCTTTAGGACCGAGATGAGAAGGAATTTTTTCACACAGAGAGTGGTGGGTCTCTGGAACTCTCTGCCACAGAGGGTAGTTGAGGCCAGTTCATTGGCTATATTTAAGAGGGAGTTAGATGTGGCCCTTGTGGCTAAGGGAATCAGAGGGTATGGAGACAAGGCAGGTACGGGACACTGAGTTGGATGATCAGCCATGATCATATTGAATGGCGGTGCAGGCTCGAAGGGCCGAATGGCCTACTCCTGCACCTAATTTCTATGTTTCTATGTTTCTATGGAACTGCTTAACGGCGAGGTACATAGCGATAATCAACATCGGGAGCCTCGATGCAGCAATTTGACCGCGGGGCAGTGAAAGATCCCGCGGCCGTTTTTAAGCTGCGCCGGGCTGGGCGATGAAAAGCCCCTGCTACACCAGGACGTCTCCCTCCTCCAATCACCGCGTTCTATCCTCAATCCCACCCCCCTACTTCCGCCTTTGACCGACACCTCCCTCCTCCAATCATCGCGCTGAATCATCATGGTTCCCCCCCACTGCCTGCTGACCGACGTCTCTCTTGTCCAATCGACGCCCTCAATCATCAGTCCCACCCCCACTGTCTCGCGGAAAGCGGAGATTTTTAATAGCTTTTTTTCCCACAGAGTTTTAAAATCCGGATTACAAAACATGGGGGGATCGTCCCCCACCTCTCAAAATATGGGGGGGATGTGTGTCCCCTCCGGGATTTCCGCCCATGCCCAGGGTCACCAGTTGTAGGATGAACTAAATCGCACGACAGAAAGCAAAGAACAAACAACGATTAGCTGAGCCAGAAACCTTGTGTCTCGTTTATAGCCCTTTTTACCTATATTCTCACCAATCATAACTGGTATGCAGATAAGGCCAATTAGTGCGTCTGACCTTGGAGTTGTTATTGAGCTCTTGTGGGTGGACCTTCTCGTGTGGCTGCTGGCAAGTCACCAGCGGTGACAGACTGAAGGCGCCACAATCTATTGATAACGATTCCTTGATTACAAATCTCATTTAAGATACTCTTCACAATGAGATGTTGATTTTACTTTATCGACCTTCCATTGAAATCAAGATGATTAAAAGGAATATAACAATCCAATAATATAGAGTGCATGAGTGCACTCAGTTGTCAAGGGAAGTGAAAATGATCTAAAGTGCACACACATTTGCAAATTAAATCTATTTCATGTTTAGTCTTAGATTCAACATCAATTGCAAACTGAAATCAGTCCTTCATTCATCATCGTTGAAAACATTAGCGATGCAGTGGCGCTGGTTTCCGATGGGAACGGTGACAGACGCACCACACATCTCTGTCCTCCAGTTCCTGCGGACTTCCGCCGCTGGAAGTATAGGATTTTGGTGTGTGTGCTTTATCATCATTCCTTACAATGCCATGTACAACAGTGATCGCAACTTCTACTGAAGTGTGGATGGCCGTTGGCTTGCTGGAAGCTCATCCGCCCTTTGACAGGTCTTGTTTTTGGTCCTGCTGGGGGTCCACAACTCCCTCCTCACCTGGCAAACCAGGTGGGAGAGATGGTTTAGTCACCGACTATCCGACCCTGGAGCAGGTAGCACGGGATTACATGGTAACCATGGCGGGAGGAATTACCCCCGACTTGACCAGGAATCAGTCCTGGACTTCCATGACATATTATAAAATGTGAAATCCAGGACCTAAATTACTAACTTAGTAATTACTTACTACTAATCATTTACTAACTGATTTGGAAATCTGAATCAATTAGCTGTCTCTGCTACCCCACATGACGTCAAGTGGTGGAATCAAGTTACAATAGGCTTCTCCATCTGGAACTGTGATTCAGATCCTATGGCAAGTTAGAGTGGGGAGTGGCATGATTCATGACCCTATTGATTTCAAGTGGCAAATATATTGGAAACCAAGGGAGGGTGAATTATTTTCACAATCAGCATTGGTCTTGTAGCAATGTAGAGGCGGCCTCATCATGAGCAGTGAATGGAACAAAAGAAGTATGAACAGGAGATTCATGTGGATCTCTTCACACATGGAAGAGTAGTTTAGGTCACTGGATGGTGTTGAAGGAGGAGGTGTAGGGGCAACTGTTACACCATCTACAGTTGTGAGGGAAAGTGCCAGGGAAGGTGAAAAGTGGGTGGAGAGACATATGTGAACCTGGGAATCTTTGATTAGTTCTAGCGGAAACCAGAAAGGGGGGAGAGGGAAAGATGCGACTGGTGTGGGAATGAAGAGCATCTGGCAGAAATGACAAAGAATGATGTGCTGGAAGTAGAGGCAGGTAGGATGAAAAGCAAGAACAAAGCTAATTCTGCCTCTATTCTGCCTGACGGGAGTTGGAGAGAAAGCAGAAGTGCAAGAAATGGAGGAGATGCAGGTCAGGCTCCATCAACCGCAGCAGAGGGAGAACACATTTCCTGAAAAACTAGGGCATTGCAGATGTTGTGAGCAGTGGCTCTTCTCGCTGATGCACTGTTTAACCCTGAAGTGGCACACTTGTTTGTCATGGTAACTGATGTTGCATTTAAATGTATCACGTCTTACTATGAGTCAGATAGGTCAGAGGACACATGGTGCCGGAATGTAAAGGAATGGCGGACGAGTAAACCAAAGCATTTATGTTTAGTGTCCTTGAAGCGTGTTTATTACATTCGGATCCAGGCGAGGATCTGACATTGGCGACAAGGATGAACTAGTGATTCTTTAGTTCAACTTTTGAAGTAGATATGGCGTTTAGGGAAGCAGCTAGAATTAGAAGTTTGAATTCATTTGACCCGAATGGGAAGTGTTGTGAGTGCAGATTTTGAGGCATGGCTAGAGGAATTTTACTCCAAGCAGATAGCTTAGGTCTGCTTGTTGAAGGAGCAAAGCTGGAGCTCACAGGACGGAGAGCATTGTTATTGTACAATGCTGGAGCTTCACCGGGAGACTTTCAAAACACTTTCGGAGACGGGTGGAAAAGCAGATTATGCGATGGCAGTTGCTGCTTTGAAGAAGTATTATGTGGTGCAAACAAATGGTACATTTCAATGACATGTATTCTGGCAGTTAACCCAGAGGAGGAAAGCATTGCTCAGTTTGTCACAAAATTATGTCAAGTTTCTGAGAGATGCAACTATGGAGCTGAGCTGGAAAATCAAATCAGGGATCAGGTTGCACAAAGTCGCAAATCAAATGGCTTAAGGCGCAAGTGTTGGAGAAAGATGTCACGCTAACGTTAGGGGAAACACAAAAAATTGCATGTTCATTTGAAGCCATAGAAACCCAGTTTCAGACCATGAGATTGGATGGAGGAAGCCAAGTTAACAAGATGACATCAACTGGCACGCGCAAGGGACATGGACATGGTCAGGGTCATTCCAAAGCTGAAGATGACAGTGAGTGTTTTCGATGTGGGAATTTTGGTCATTTTGCCAAGGATTCATGTTGCCCTGCCAGGGGTCAAACATGCAGAAGGTGTGGGGGAAAAAAAAACCATTTTGCAAAGAAGTGTCGAACTCCAGGCAAGCCAGAGCGAGATGATGGAAAAACAAATACATTTGGAGGAAGAGGTGCTGAGAGATGGATACTATCAAAATTTACGCCATTGATAAATGTTCGAGTGAATGTAAACTTGACGAAACAAGGATGGATGCAGGATATGCTTTTGCTATCAACAATAAGCATGCCAGTGAGAATTGGAGGTGCGGAAGTAGACATGATGACTCGGGAAGTGACAGCAATGTTATTGAGAGAGCACTGTGGGAAGACTTAAAATGGAATAAGAAAAAATGCACTTAAAGTGTGAGAAGGAATTGTATCCTGATCTAAACCATCTAAACCACTTCTGACGGTTGGATGTTTCATGGCAGGTGTCCAAGCAGGTGATAAGCATGCTATGGCGGAATTTGTGGTCGTCGAGAAGAAAGGAGAGCCACTCATGAGTAGAGAGACTGCACAAGCATTAGGTGTGCTACATCTATCTACCTATCTATTTATATCTATATATCTATATCTATAAACATAACTAAAACTCTGATATTGTGCTCTTCTGGTTTGCACAAAAACGGTATGCGATAGCGCTACGATTTTTGCCAGCTCACTCACCATTCTCCTGTGCTGCAAGTGCAACAAGTTTCACTCAGATCGGTGGTATACTGTAAAAGTTAGCGAGGTTTAAAAATCTTAAAAAACGCGCGTGCACAGATCAATCTCCTCTCCCGCCAATCAGCGCCACGCGGATTAGTCTCTTCTCCTGTCACTCCGCGGGACGGTTCGTCCCTTCCTGCGCCATCTCGTCTTCACTGAGGAACGCTGTGGATGGCCGGTGGTGGTCTCCAACCGGACACAATTTTCAGAGGAACCGGAAGCGGCACAGAGTCAGAGATGTCGCCAAACGGAAAGCGGAGACTCTGATCCCGGCGGAGGAGAACAACCAGCGACCAGCGCCCGCTGTGAGACCCCATTGCACCTCCAGCTCCAGCCCCTTCCCCTCTGGTCCCCCTCCCCCCACCCCTCCCCAAATGCTTCAACACTACTAAATAATCACTAATATTACACCTGAACTTTGATTTCTGGTCCTGAATTTGTAACTCTCAGCAATGGGAATTATAGGCCGGAGAGTTTAACATCTCTAGTTGGAACATTACTAGAGAGTATTCTGAAGGATAAGTTATACAGGCATTTGGATGGGCAAGGGCTGATTAGGGATAGTCAGCATGGTTTTGTACGTGGGAGGTCGTGTCCCACAAATCTGATTGAGTTTTTTGAAGTTGTGATTAAAAAGGTGGATGAGGGCAAAGTTGTAGATGTTGTGTACATGTATTTCAGTAAGGCATTCGACAAGGTTCCACCTGGTAGTCTGCTCTGGAAGGTTAGATCGCATGGGATCCAAGGAGAGATAGCTGAATGGATAGCAAATTGGCTCCATGGAAGGAAGCAGAGGGTGATGGTGGGAGGTTGCTTCTCGGACTGGAGGCCTGTGACTAGTGGTGTGCCGCAGGGTTCGTTGCTGGACCTGTTACTGTTTGTCATCTACATTAATGATTTCGATGAGGACATACAAGACAAGATTAAAAAGTTTGCTGATGATACAAAAGTGAGTGGTTTTGCAGATAGTGAAGATGGCTGTGAAAGATTGCAGCAGGATCTTGATCGATTGGCCAGGTGGGCGGAGGAATGGTTGATGGAATTTAATACAGAGAAGTGTGAGGTGTTGCATTTTGGGACGTCGAACAAGGGCAGGACAGGGCAGGGCAGGGGGGTGGGTACAAGAGCAGAGAGGCAGGTGGGTGTAAAACGAGGGAAGAAGCAATAGGGAGCAAGGTGAAAAGTAAAAGTGGCAGGCAGACAAAACCAGGGCAAAAATCAAAAAGGGCCACTTCTCAACAAAATTGTATAAGGGGTAAGAGCATTGTAAATACAAGCCTGAAGGCTTTGTGTCTCAATGCAAGGAGTATTCGTAATAAGGTGGATGAGTTGAATGTGCAGATAGCTATTAATGAGTATGATATAGTTGGGATCACGGAGACATGGCTCCAGGGTGACCAAGGCTGGGAGCTGAACATCCAGGGATATTCAATATTCAGGAGGGATAGAGAGAAAGGGAGAGGTGGTGGGGTACCGTTGCTGGTTAGAGAGGAGATTAACGCAATGGAAAGGAAGGACATTAGCTTGGAGCATGTGGAATCGGTATGGGCAGAGCTGCGAAACACTAAGGGGCAGAAAACGCTAGTGGGAGTTGTGTACAGGCCACCTAACAGTAGTAGTGAAGTTGGGGATGGCATCAAACATGAAATTAGAAATGCGTGCGACAAAGGCAAAACAGTTATAATGGGTGACTTCAATCTACATATAGATTGGGTGAATCAAATTGACAGGGGCGCTGAGGAAGAGGATTTTTTGGAAAGTATGCGGGATAGTTATCTAAATCAACATGTAGAGGAACCAACGAGAGAGCAGGCTATTTTAGACTGGGTATTGAGTAATGAGGAAGGGTTAGTTAGCAGTCTTATTGTGCGTGCCCCCTTGGGCAAGAGTGACCATAATATGGTCGAGTTCTTCATTAGGATGGAGAGTGACATTGTTAATTCAGAAACAATGGTTCTGAACTTAAGGAAAGGTAACTTTGAGGGTATGAGACGTGAATTGGCCAAGATTGACTGGCAATCAATTCTAAAAGGGTTGACGGTGGATACGCAATGGAAGATATTTAAAGACTGCATGGATGAACTACAAAAATTGTTCATCCCAGTTTGGCAAAAGAATAGATCATGGAAGGTAGTGCATCCGTGGATAACAAGGGAAATCAGGGATAGTATCAAAGCAAAGGATGATGCGTACAAAGTAGCCAGAAAAAGCAGCATACCAGAGGACTGGGAGAAATTCAGAGACCAGCAGAGGAGGACCAAGGGGTTGATTAGGAAAGGGAATATAGATTATGAAAGAAAACTGGCAGGGAACATAAAAACTGACTGCAAAAGTTTTTATAGATATGTGAAGAGAAAGAGATTAGTTAAAACAAATGTAGGTCCCTTGCAGTCAGAAACAGGTGAGTTGATCATGGGGAAAAAGGATATGGCGGACCAATTGAATAACTACTTTGGTTCCATCTTCACTAAGGAAGACATAAATAATCTGCCGGAAATAGCAGGGGACCGCGGGTCAAAGGAGGACTTGAGTGAAATCCAGGTTAGTCGGGAAGTGGTGTTGGGTAAATTGAATGGATTAAAGGCCGATAAATCCCCAGGGCCAAGGATAGGCTACATCCCAGAGTACTTAAGGAAGTAGCTCTGGAAATAGCGGATGCATTAGTGATAATCTTTCAAAACTCTTTAGATTCTGGAGTAGTTCCTGAGGATTGACGGGGTAGCAAACGTAACCCCTCTTTTTAAGAAGGGGGGGGAGAGAGAAAACGGGGAATTACAGACCAGTTAGTCTAACATCGGTAGTGGGGAAACTGCTAGAGTCAGTTATTAAAGATGGGATAGCAGCACATTTGGAAAGTGGTGAAATCATTGGGCAAAGTCAGCATGGATTTACGAAAGGTAAATCATGTCTGACGAATCTTGTGGAATTTTTCGAGGATGTAACTAGTAGCGTGGATATGGGAGAACCAGTGGATGTGGTGTATCTGGACTTCCCGAAGGCTTTCGACAAGAACTGGCTGGCAAACAGGAATCAAAAAGTAGGAGTAAACGGGTCGTTTTCATAATGGCAGGCAGTGACTAGTGGGGTACCGCAAGGCTCAGTGCTGGGACCCCAGCTATTTACAATATACATTAATGATCTGGATGAGGGAATTGAAGGCAATATCTCCAAGTTTGCAGATGACACTAAGCTGGGAGGCAGTGTTAGCTGTGAGGAGGATGCTAGAAGACTGCAAGGTGACTTGGATAGGCTGGGTGAGTGGGCAAATGTTTGGCAGATGCAGTATAATGTGGATAAATGTGAGGTTATCCACTTTGGTGGCAAAAATAGGAAAGCAGACTATTATCTAAATGGTGGCCGATTAGGAAAAGGGGAGATGCAGCGTGACCTGGGTGTCATGGTACACCAGTCACTGAAAGTAGGCATGCAGGTGCAGCAGGCAGTGAAGAAAGCGAATGGTATGTTAGTTTTCATAGCAAAAGGATTTGAGTATAGGAGCAGGGAGGTTCTACTTCAGTTATATAGGGTCTTGGTGAGACCACACCTGGAGTATTGCGTGCAGTTCTGGTCTCCAAATCTGAGGAAGGACATTATTGCCATAGAGGGAGTGCAGAGAAGGTTCACCAGACTGATTCCTGGGATGTCAGGACTGTCTTATGAACAAAGACTGCATAGACTCAGTTTATACTCTCTAGAATTTAGGAGATTGAGAGGGGATCTTATAGAAACTTACAAAATTCTTAAGGGGTTGGACAGGCTAGATGCAGGAAGATTGTTCCCGATG